>CM060903.1:344654523-345904523 GCA_030737815.1 Allium fistulosum | reverse complement strand
TAGTATTATGCTAGAGTAAGGAACTCATGCGGCCATGGACCACGACTATACGAAGTGGCTGAAATGGAAAGAGTGTGCGCGAGCTCGTGGATAGAGGAGGCCGATGGAGGGGTGGCGTGGCAAGGAGGCTCGGTCGTTGAGGTGGTGGGGCCGTAGTCTGGGCAGAGGTGGAGAATGGTTCAGGGTGATTCGGTGCTTGGGTTGTGGCCGAGGGGAGGAAGTAAAAGTCGGCGATGGTGCCTCGGTGTGGAGGAGATCGGTGTTGATGGGCATAGGCTTGGTGGATGTAGGCGAGTGATGGTCGGCATGTGGAGGCGGCTATGGCCATTGGGCGGAGTGTAGGCTGTCCTGTTCAAGGCTACGGTGGGTCGATGGCGGTTCTAGGCAGCGGAAAGGGGTTTGGTTACGTGAATGAGATGAGTTAGAGAACTGCACGTGGAGGAAGAGGGTTGTGGAGTTATGGCTCGCATGAGGTGGCAGGCTTGGGAAAAAGGGGAGAAACTTCGGTCTCGTTTATTGTTTCTCAGAGCAAAATTTTATAAGCATTGATGGGGAAGAAAGAATGAGTGGGGAAGGGAATGAATAAGGTCACGGCAAAATGAATGGGCAGAAGCATGCAACGTAAGTAAATAAAGCTTTAAATGTACACTTCTTTTTAGAATTACTCAAGAACCGATAAAAGAAAGTGAACAGCCGGATTAGAAATGGTCAAGCACGAATTAAGAAAAATATGTAAAGCAAATGGCTATTGGGTTTATACAGAAGGAAATTGAAGACTACAAGAACCAATAAACGCAACTAGTTACCGATACAGTTTTGTTTTACTGAGTTCGCAGCGTACCAGACTCCGAAATAGACAATCGAATACACCATAGAGATCGGCATGACGAGACGCTCAAAACGGTATATATATATCAGTGGTACGATCGAATTATAAAAATTCAAATTTTCAACCGGCGGAAAATGCAAGAAAAACGTAGAAAAATAAGATCGACGGGGCCAAAGAAGTCCGAATTTTGAAAAACGAAAAATGCCGTCTGCTCAAAAGATGATTTAGAATTTTTCTATATAAAAATATTTAGGTTTCGAAAACATTTTATTTTCATCGTTTTTTAACTGATTAAATTGAAGTAAATTTACGCACGAAATAAACTTTCATATTTTCGGACGAAAATTTAGCAGTTGCTATGTTTAACTAGATGCATTCCAAATATTAAATTTTTATTTTAAATTTTATTAGTTAAAATTTCACACATATTCTGTTAATTAAATTAATTAAAATCGTTAAAATACCCGGGTTGTTACATTATGTAAGTTAAATCAATAACAAATAAATATGAGTGTAATAGTTTCAGAGATGTTTACGAGATTTTCCATCTCCTATCAAGTGTACAACGTGAGTGCAATAACTTAAGAGATGTTAAAGGATTTTCCATCTCCTAAGGATCTGTTAAACTATCTATATGTAGTAAGATACACTATATATGTAATGTTTATCGGTAAAGTAAAATATTAAAATAGCGTTAAGGCTTTACATTGATCCCCCTTAACATATTTTTAAGCAGGTAGTATATGCAGGTCATGTAACACAACCAGTAACGTCGGTAGCCAGTGAGTCGCCTGTAGGTATCATACTAAAATAAAATCGCAGTGGTCGCGAATAAGGATAAAGAGTATGACAAGGTATGTGAGGCGATGCCTAAGGTAGGATACGACAATTTTGCATTTCCTGACTGGTAATAACCCCTAACGGCCCACTGCGTCCAACCCTCCAAAAATCCGAAGGTGCGCACCAATCAAGTTTCAAAGTCAAAATGGTAATACGAAGAAGTGTGTCCGCTAGAGGTAGCCAGCCTCATTGGTCAGGTATGGCTCCTGTTTTAGTCATTTCTAATTGACATAAGTGTTGGGGTATATCCATCATCGTTCTCTTTCTTCAAATCCAGCAAACATCACCAATTCAACTCTACATTCTGGATAACATCCACCGCGTACACGGTTATTAAAGTGGTTCCGGTAGAATGACAGAGAGTATGCCATTCATCCAGCCCCGGTCTCTTTAACAACCCATCGTCCATTTAATCATCGGTCGGTTCTTTTAAATTTCAAGAACAAGTCACACTTCATATTGCTTCCAAAATCATTTCAAATTCATAGGTTATACTTTCAGAACATTCGTATTTAAATCAATGATTTAAATCTAAACAATCCTCACTTTTGAAACAGTTTCAATATTAAAAATGGTTTTTAATAATGAAAATAGTTTGAATATTGAAAATAGGTTGGATACTAGTTTTAATATTGGAAATAGTTTGAATAATTAAAATAGTTTAAAGATTGAAAATAGTTTTAATATAAAATAGTTTCAATATTGAAAATAGTTTAGATAATTAAAATAGTTTATATATTAAAATAATTTGATTCTTAAAATAGTTTATATTAAAACTGTATCTTTCTTTCACAACAATTTGAACTTATGTTCCAAATCACAACGAAATCAATTTTGTTCGATTTCCAATTCAAGTCAACTTCATATCCAAAAATTCAATTTAAATCAGCCTAAATTCAAAACGATTTCAACTTTACTTCAAATTCAATTTACATTGTGCTACTCAAATGGCTAAAAGTTTCAATTCAAATTCTTAGTTCATTTCCAATGGTCCAAATGATAATATAAATAATGTCAATAAATAATAGGTAATAGGAATACGTCAAATAAATAACAACCATACATCCATCATCAATCAATATGCATACAATAACAATTAACATCCAAATCAACCAATATCACAACAATTACTGATTATCAATTGTCGGTGTTTGACTAGCAATTAAATTCAATATTAATTTAAATGTCAATTTAATTCAATATAAAATTCAATTTCAATTAAAATATCAATTTAAACTACCAAACAAAAACCATTAAATTCTTATCATTTTAAAATTTAATTCAACTAACATAAGAAGATTTAGTATTGCGTGAGTGGATTTGATCACTCACCTTTGATTTATAGCCCATTAAAAATCCAACAAAAGCCCAAAATTCCAACAGTCTCCAAATTCAACCAAACTAGTTTCATGTCGTTCAAAATTTCGATACGAACCTAACGGAAGAAACTGCGTACGAATCCGAGTTCGTATGCAAAAGTTATGAAGGTTAGAACATTTGAAATTTAAATTTAAATTAAATTAAACTAAGGGCAAAAACATAATTATCTTGACCTCTCACAAACCCTCACGTCACCGAGCACCCATCAGGCCGCCACCTTTATCCACCCTCCCCCGACGATTCAGGCCATGATACTACGATCCAACACCACAGCCAGATGCACTTCTGGTTCCTCTACCCACGACGAAAAATTTGCCCTTTCCGCCGCCGCCGTTAGCCTCCGATCGAGCCTTGAACGCCGCGCCTTCATGGCCAGATTTCGGCGATCTAAATGCAATTAGCTCGATCCAATCGTACATCTCGTAGATCTCGTCGAGCACTACAACTTCCGTTTAAACTTCATCGCGAATCAGTAAGAGATGAGAGAGATCAAGGAGGAGGAAGATGGGAAGTTTTCAGCCACTGAAAGTGGCGGCCATGAAAATTCGGGTTTCTAAAATATTTTAATAATATTTTGTCTCGATTTGCATGTCTCTTTATAGCGTGAGGTCTAAAACAGCCCGAACTCCAATCAAGGCGTGGTGACAGAAAATCTATATGTAAAAAGGCCTTCCGAACACAATGGAACTAATTTCGAGGCCTATTTCCATCGTATATGAAAGTTAATGTTTTATCGTTCGTTAAAATTTAATTAAATTATATTCAAATATTTACCAATCTACAGTTATGGACAAATACAATATTTTTAACTTACAAATACGTTATTGCAAACCACGACATTCATTAATAATTCGATTTTATTATTGTTACACATTAGAATCAGGTTTGAATAATTACATTTCAAAATAACATTTTTCATTTGAATATAAATCGATTGGGCCAAAGCAATAACAAAGGCCCAAAAAGCCCGTTTCGTTCCCGAAACGAAAATAGGTCATCTATATGTTGAAATATAGGTTTTCAATAATTTTAAACTCAATGGAACTAATTCCAAACCCTAATTCTATTGTAAATAGAAGTTGGCTTTTAAAATCAAATTGTATCTATTTTTACACGTTAATTATTATTAAACCGATTTAATCACTTTTAAATTCTAAATTAAAAGTTTCTATCATCGTCCTGGATTAAAAAGGAATTTAATAATCTTTTGAAATACAATTTTCCATGTTAAATCCAAGATTTAAATATTAAATTAATTTCAACGTTAAATTACAACTGTAATAAAATCCGTTCATTATACGTTAAATTTCAAAGAAAATTCTTTTATTTTGATTTAAATTCTTATTATTAAATCAACAAATACCTTATGAATTTATTAAACATAAGTTTCCATTTATTACACTCATTACTATATAGTTAACGTCTTTTCTTATATTACTGCAATATTTCAATTAAATTAAATTTCCATTGATTACCGAATTAATTTCAAACAGAATTTAATATAAGATGATAAATAAAACAATTGTTATATCTTAATAATTCAAACACCTTTATAAATTTATTGTTTGCAAATAGAGGTTAATAAATTACTTACCACATAACTGATTTCATATTCTATATTAAAACTAATTTCAATTAGATTTCACCATTAATACATCATTTATCTTATTCCTTATTAAACTTACAATTGATTGAAATTGCATTAAAACAGCTGTCAATTACACTCAATCAATATTATTAAATTATATTCAAATGCGTGTTACCGCCTTCCATTTCATTAAAATCGGTTGTTTTAGGATTTTATCTTAAGGTCAAAATTTATAATCTTTTAAAATTCAAGTTAATAAATCATAAATTTTAATTTCTGACAATATTAAATTCCAAAGCGTTATTTCATTTAATATTTTTAATTGTCAAAAATACGAATCGTTACAATCTCCCCCACTCAAAATTTTTCATCCTCGAAAAGGAACAAGAAAGAATTAATAAATTTGATATATTTTATTCAAAATAATCAATTTATAAACAATTAATCTTACATATTTAAGTTTAATAAAAATCTGAAAATAACTCAACTTCCACGAAAAATTTCGAAGTCATAAATTAATGAAATTTTTTGGCAGCATCACCTTTGCACGGTTAGGTCCGGAAAATTAACAATATCAATAATTACAATTATATATTTTATTTCAATAAAAACATCCCAAACCGTGGGAAAAACAATAAAATACCGTTACAAAAATCATAATCCGAAAACGTACCTATTTGTCGAGCAAACAAAACTCTATTTATGAAACCAAAAGCAATAGTTATTGCTTCCATAAACCTGTATCTTACTTACAAAATACAAAATAGAGTTAAACTATATAAAGGGACAATATATTAGTTGTTTCAATCAATAGTACAAGCAACACAACATATATAACAATCATATACAACAAAAGCAGTACGACCATTATATGTAACAAAAGAATCAATCACACATCCATAGCAACCAAAACTAATGGATTGTCCAGGTTCAGAAACTTTTCATCGTACAAGGGTGATAAATAAACTACCAAGTGTACCTTACGCTCAACAGCCTTAGATAATTACTTAATAGATTATTCATACAACCTCAAACAATTTGAAGTATCATTTCCCAAACTTTCCATAAGCCAAACAACATAGAATTTAAATATATTTAAGTTTTTACGATGTACATATATAATTTATACACCATATCAATTCTAATCGCTTGCTTGAATACACATACTTCACTTTCGAACTAGTATTGTTAACTAGACTACTCTAGTGCGGACTAATCCGATTTCTTGATTAGAAATCTCCATTTTCCTTGCATAGCAGCAAACTATGATAGAAAACTTCAAAATCATATCAAAAATTAGTATAAAATGTTTGTCGTCAAGAATCGAGCGAAGAATCCTAATTTGGACTGGTGTGAATTGCTACAAATCATGTATTTGAATCTGTATCAAAACTGTTATGCGAATAAAATGATCTACACACAACTTACATATTTTATTCTATTGGTATCTTTTTGCACATTATTTACTTTTCATTTACTTTAATTCTAATTCATTCATACAAGATCATTTTTTATTAATTTATATTCATTTACTTACATAAAAAATTTCCATTCAATATTTAGAAACATCAATGAATAAATTCTTAAAGTATTATATAAGTTCTTGCAGTTTAGTTCACAATTATTTACTTATAGAACTTGATTTCCATTTAACTATCAATATTCATTAGTGAATTAATTCATACTTAAGTTTTTCTACTTTTTAATTTACATTATTCCTTCATATATTGTACCATTTCATATTAAACTTATTTATGAATCATTCAACATTTCAAAAGTTTATAATTATTTACTTAAATAGTATTCTCTTTTTACCATTCAATTTAATTATTAAGCATTTTAAAGCATTAACTTAAGTATATGTCATTTCTTGTACCTCTTAATTCTTTATTTATAGACATAATTTCATTTTGAAACATTTTTATTACTTAAGTTTTTACTTGTATCATATTCCATTATCTTTTAGTTTGCAAGTTACAAAATGTAACGACCCGTAAATTTTAACTGTTTTAATAACGCATTTAACTGAATTTTTGTGAAATTTTAAATAATAATATTTTGAAATAAAAATTTATTATTTGGAATACGTCTAATTAAACATAGCAACTGGTAATTTTTCATCTGATAATATGGAAGTTTATTTTCTTGGGTAATTCTATTTCAATTCAAATCAGTTAAAATTGATGATAATAAAATGTTTTCCAAACCTGAATATTTTTATATAGGAAATTTGTAAATCATCTTCTGAGTGAGACGTCATATTTCGTTTTGTCAAATTTGGACTTCTATTGCTCGGTTTATCTTATTTCTGGCAGATTTGTAGTATTTTCGGTACCGATTATCGACTTTTGATCGAATGATCGTACCATTGATATTTGTATACCATTTTGATCGTTTCGTCATGCTGATCTCTGCGGTATATTCAATTTTGTATTTTGAAATTTGGTATGCAGTGGAATCCGTGAAAAACAATTTTGTATCGGTTCCGGACTTTTGAACTTTTTGAATCCCTGGTTGATTCGTTATTCACTTTGTAAACCAATGGTCAATAGCCAGGTGCATTAATTGTTTTTTTGCAGTTGCGTGACCTTCACTCTTTCCCTTGTTAACTTTATAACTTTTACTTGTTCGTTCATTTTGTTCTACCGCTATCCCACTTTATTTCTGATAATTAATAATATTATATATAAAGTTTTGTCAGAAAAGAAAAAAACGTTAGCTGGCATTTGCATTATTTTGAAAAGCTATTCACCTTCTTGTACTCACCATTCCTCCTTTCTTTCTTCTCTCTTTTCTGTTGTATATTTTTCAAGGAGAAACGCATGTTTATATATAAAAATGTTTTAGCTTCATTTGGTTGCACTAAAGTTCAAAGCCCAACACCTCATCATTTTTTTATATTTATTCAGTCACTTTCCCCTCACCAGCTTTTTCCCTTTCCTTTGTCGAACTCAACTGTGCCAAGCAACACGCAGCCGAGCGAGCCGAACCACCAGAGCACAGCAGACCAGATCGGCCATGTCATCATGTCAATGCCACCCTCTCCAATAATAGCCTGCCGCGTTTCTTCCCACTGACCAGCAATCGCCATTCATCTGCCTCCGCGTGCCTTTCCTCCCCAGCCTCTCTCTCCGACCATCAGCTGAGATTCCCACCATGCATCGTGAGTCCCCTTCTATTTTTATATATATATTTGTTACTTATATATATATTTTCTCTTGTAATCGATCTGCGTCAAGCAACAAACTTTCAAGTAAATAAGACTTGCATATATTAGTTTATATATACTATTTTGGGTTTTGTCAAATGTAAGTATGTAAGTTTTCTACTTATGTTTTGGTTTGTAGAGTAGGATCTGTTTACATATATAATCTAACCAAGTTGTATGTATGTTTAAAGTGTCTGTATATGTTATGTTTAGATTTTGGTAAAAATATTTTTTTTTAACCTTTTCATTTAAATCAAACAGATACTCAATTTGATACATAGTTTTGGCAAACGTGTATTGTATAGTATCAGTTACATTTACAGCACTATGAAGTTTGAGCTGTTCCTTTCCGGTTGTTGACCTTTTGTTCTCGCATGTTTATTAACACTACGGTATATGGTATTAAGAAACAAGGCATACGAAGTAATATCATATGTTATATGGAGTTATACATTCACTCGGTTATACTTTAATATAAGGCTCTTTCTTATCATTATATATATTTAGAATAGCTTGCGTATATTGTTTACATTCATATATATATATATATACGGTTTGCATTTATATATATTTGTGATATTTAAAGTTGTGTTTAAAACTTAGTAATGATATATTCGAATTGTTGTGGTATATATATATATAGTTCTAAAGGTAATGGTTGCAGTTGTATAGTGTCAGCCTACATAAAAATATATAGTACTGTGTATAGATTTTTAAAAATATAAGTTTATATAATTTGTATATAATCTTTTGTTTACATATATAAGCTTATATAATTAATATATTACCTGTTTGTTTGTATCTATGGGTTTACAGAAGTTATTCATGATCTGTTGAGGCATATATTTTATTTAAGTAAGATATAGAGTAAGGTTGGAAGCCTGTATATAAGTGGTAGGCAATGTGATGTATATATATATAAGCCTTGATTTTCCTGAGATGTTTATTTATAGCATTTTTTATGTATATATATAGTAGCATGTTTGTATATCTATGTAAATATTTTGTATTTTTATTAAGTATATATATGTATGAATTTCAAAATATACATATTGTATATATGTTGATTTTATATATGGGTCTTAATTTAAAACCATGATCTTTGAAACTCATATAATTTAATATATGTTTAAATTTTGAATATGATTTTTATATATAAATGGTTATATATAATGGTATATATGAATTCACTTATACCATCTATCTTCATCGATCCAGTTCCGATTTGATTTCGTCTATTCCTTGTTATCAGCCTTGATCATCGGATTCATGCCAACCTTGCTTTGTTTGGAATTCATGCTTGGATCCATAACCCATTTCATTGTCTATTCTCTCTAGCCTCGAAAGGTGAGCAATCACTCACGATTAACGTTCTTTATTTATTAAATTTGATTCAATTGAAACGTTAATTGAAATATGCTGCTGATAGTTATTTACATTGTTATATATATGCCATTATCTATATCTGTTCACCTATGACATCTGACACTAGTATTTGTTATTTATTCTGATGATATATGCCTGTTACTGTTGTTATATTATTATCATATCTATTATCACTCTGCAAGTTCCCTGTTAGTATAGAATTCACTATGGGTTGAAATGATACACACCCGAACGATCTTGTAGAATAGGAGAAAATCGTTATGGGTTGAAATGATAAACCCAAGCGATTTTCATTTAATTGAATTTGGGATTGCGGGTTGAAAAGATATATACCCGTATATATTTAAATTGCGGATTGAAATGATAAATATCCGTATCACTTGACCATAGGGTATAAAATTATATACAGACACCGTTGGTCTATATATAAATATTTTGAAAATGATTTCTATGGTTTTGAAAGGAAATATACGATTTTGATAAATATTGATTTTTAAGATTTAATAAAGTTGATATATAATATGTTTAAGTATTTATTTAATATTTATATTTTCGAATATAGAGTTTGAAATGATTCGGGTTGTAAAGATAAATTTGAAATTGATTTGAAATTATATTTATTTAAGAATTATACTTAAATAAGTCTGATTTGAAATTATTGAATTTGAAAGTTTAAAGAAGTGTTTTACAACTTGAAATTTGATTAAATGTGACTTAAATGGATATTTCAAACTTATATAGATTTAAATGGGATATTTCGTAAATTGAAGTTGTATTCAAATGATATTGAAATGTGGAATATTTGAAGCTTTGAAATATTTTGAAATTGAAATGGTTTATTGTGGTTCAAATCGGTATTTGAAATCGATATAACTTGAAAATGTTTAATTGAAATGAGAATTGAAATTGATGATTTAGATTTGATTAAAATTGAATTTGGAATTCGAATTGATTTGAATCGATTTGTGAAAGTCGAGGAAACTATTTTATTTTATAAAGTAATTTTAAGTTATATTTAAAACTATGGATATTTTACTTTATAAATTATTTTAATATAAACTATTTTAATATAAATCATTTTTAATATAAATTAGTTTATTATAACTATTTTAACTTATCACATTTATATAAACTATTTTTATTTATAAACCATCTTAACTTATAACTATTTATATAAACTATTTTATTTATAAACTATTTTTTATATATACTAATTTTAATATCTAAACTGTTTAAGAGAAAAGTGTTATGATCTCAAAGTGTTATGATTTCCAAAGTTATGAATTTCAAAGTATTATGATTTCCAATGTATTATTATTATTTCAAATTGTTTGGTTTCGAAAGTATTATATCTCTGAAAGTACTATGATTTTGGAAGTGAATATTTTTGAAATGGAAGTGATATCGTATTGAAATGGTTTTGAAATGGCAAGGATATTTTGGTTTTGAAATATAAACTATTTTGAAAGTTTATTAAATGACCAATCGGTGTAATAATTACGTAGTTATTGAAGAGTCTGGGATCGGTTAGGGACATACTCTTTGTCCAAACCGAAAACCACTTTAATAACTATTATACGTGGAGTGTGATCCAGAATGAAGTGGTTGGAATGATGGCATTGCTGGATTTGAAGAAAGAGAACGATAATGGATGACCTTGACACTTGTGTCAAATTGGAAATGACTTAAACAGGAGCCGTGCCGGGCCAGTGACGTTAGCTACCTCTAGCGGACACACTTCTTCGTAAACTACTCATTACTTGTTTTTGATTGGTGCGCACCCTTGAATTGGGAGTGTTGTTTCGCGGTGTTCGATCGTTGCGGCGAAGCGTTCTCACCAGTCCGGATCAGGCAAACGATAGTTTCACTATCTTGGGTATTGCCTCATGTGCCTTGTCATACTCGTATATCTATGCACGACCACTACGATTTGATACTTTATAATACTAATAGGCATTATCTACTTAGCGTACACTACTATATATAAATAGTTTAACGGATCCTTAGAGGATGGTTATCCCAAACATCCTTTGAGTTACTTGTATTTTCAATTGTTATTTCGCTTGAGTTGGATTTATTGTTATAAGAATGTTAATCCTGACTCGAGTGTTTTGTGTTTTGCTTTACGCTCGGGTCAGACTGAGTGTACCAGTATTCGAGGCTCGCCTTTGGAGTTGGAGCTTCGCTTGGAGATCTAGCTATCTATCCAGCTTTCAGATATTCAGTTGATTCCAGTGATGTATTCTGATCTTGTATTAACTATTGTATTCGAGACTTATGTTGTATCTTGTTTAACTCTGTTATATATATAGTAGCTTCATGAACTACTATTCTTTTGTTTCCGCTGCACTATTGTTATATTACTCTGTGTCTGTGATTTTGTGATTATTTATTTACTGTATATGCTGAGTTTTGCCAAATTTAAATTAACAATCTGATATTTTGAGCAATTCAATTCCGGCATGTGTGGATGCGAATGGCTGAAAATATTTGGTCGTTACACAAAACTTCAATTTTGTATTTTCATTAATGTAACGACCCGCCTTTTCGAACCCTAGAAGTCCGCACTAATACGTCCACGGTATCCACGTGCCGAACAACTAAGTGTTGGAAAGACAGATTGTTAGGGGGAAGAAAGGAGATCAAAGATAGAAGAAACTAAACGATCATAGAATCTCACAACGCAATGGAATAACATATATTAATCAACATAATACTTTACAGAGTCATTTCAAAAATGATACATCGGAGTCATACTAATACAAATTCTACCCTTGGACAGTTATAACAGCCAGTCCCTATCTAACTGATACAAGATACATATAATACAGTGGAAACAAGATAATAACTAGCTATCGATAAAGCCTCCTACTCCAAGCTCCTCCAAGATGCATCCGTGGGAAATCTGAACTACTTGGCTGCCCATAAAAATTTGAGCACCCAAAAGTTTTAAGGAAATAAAATAAAAATTCGGGTCAGACATGTGTCTGGTGTGAGTAAACTCAAACAAATGAATTATTATGTTTAAAACCCTTTTAAAATCAAAGGTATCTCATAAAACCACGCCGCACGTAAACACGGATGGGTTTTTACCTTACGATAACCAAAACACTTTTTATAAAAAATCCAATGATATTATAATAATGTCTAGAGGTCAAAGTAAAATATGAAAATAGCTGAAATGCTTGCATCTCACATTTCAACATGGTTGGGTACAATCAAAATCGTACGGCGCTTATTGGAGAATGGATTCCATACTATAATAAGGCACCAGGGTACCACCTATCACGGTACACGTCTAGAAGATGTACCGAGGACCTTGTCGGGATCCCCCACCAACAAGACCAGCCTACCCCTGATTGGATAGTACCGAATATGTCATCACCCGGTTGCTTTGCAACCCTTTTTATTTGAGATCTCATGCACAACGAATCCATAAATATGTAGACGTATCTAGAAAAGTGATGACACACCCTAATGGGAGTGACCCACTTAGCCTTGCTGCATCTCCCCTGATTTTAGTCATTCCCGGTTGATGAGGCTTGAGGCTACGCTTACCTTTTGAATAGCAATCCCACTTGGAATGCTAACACTCTCTTCCGGGCAGTAATGCAGTGCCAGCATTCATCCATACATGTTGTCTAGGATAAGGACAAATCGAAGGCACTACTTCTACTACATCCATTTTGCAATCACTCTTAGGACTAGTAGCAAGCAGTCCTTGCACTTCAATGCTCCGTCTTCGATTCCATATTCTTCAAGATGTCTTCAGTTCGAAATGCTTGAGTTGGATCGAAGTGGTTTTCAGATAGCATATCTGATCCCATCGAAACAACTTTCAATAATTTTCGGTAAACTCAATCCCGGTTCTTTAGGAAATAAATAGAAAAAAATAAGAACGGAGTTCACCTCCTAACCGTTAGTGGATGGATTTCCTTATCATTTATCCTAGAAGAACGAAACAAGGTTTATACGCACATTACAACATCATTGGGGATGATTGTGCCATATAACTCACGTGTTTCTCCTAGATATTTCCAAATTTATGTTTAGGTTCAGAGTTGATAGTCAGTTATTTAACTATCAAATAAACATCATCCAACATTGATTTGATTCCATATGGGATCCACTAAGCCTTTATTAATTAATCTTTAATTGACTAAAACACTTTGCAAAACTTGATCGAAAGATCTTTTTAAAAACACTATTTCCAAAACTCTTTACATCCCTTTTATACTTAGGAAATGTTTTTACTTATCTCAAAAATATAAGTATTTACCAAAAACATATGGAAAATTCACCTTTCTCAAATTCCATATCAAATGGCCAAGAAATTCCCTGTTCAAAACGTCACTTACTATAAAACCCATTCACTTTATAAAACTCATTCACTTATTCCTTATAAAAATTCTTTTTATAAGTTTCATAT
This sequence comes from Allium fistulosum, assembly GCA_030737815.1. NCBI lineage: Eukaryota > Viridiplantae > Streptophyta > Magnoliopsida > Asparagales > Amaryllidaceae > Allium > Allium fistulosum. Next base: position 345,890,863 of record CM060903.1, on the reverse strand, counting down.
TTCAAACCTCCTTATAAATTTTCAAACTAGATTTAAACTTCTTTTTAAAATCTTTACAATGATTTATAAAATCTCTTTCCATTAATAAAACTCTTTATAAAATTTCCTTTATAAAATATATTTGACATTACAAAATATCATTTATAGAATCTCATTTTTAAATCATTTTAAATAAACCCTTTTATTTAGTAAAACCCTTTTATTAAAACAAGTTATTATCTATAAATATCTTTATAAAAAAACTATATAATGTGAAGTGATTTATAAACTTTAAAGCCCCGGACCGATAAAATAATTGAAGTTAATTCAAAATCATACTTCATAAATTCAAAAGGAGGCTTAACAATCCCAATGACACTAATTTAGTTACCATTTAATTTCAATTCCATTTTCAAGTCATTCAACAATTTATCTACATAAGTCAACATATATGTAAATACACTGTATATCCAAATCAGGAAATAATATGTCAATACAACTAAGCTAGCATATACATGTCCAAATAACATAACAGTAGGATGGTGATTTCTCCTGCTAAATAGATGTCCAAACAATTCACTACTTATATAGTAAAATAAGAATTTATTCTACTAAACATATGTCCATACAATAAACAATTACATTATAGCAGAACAAAGATTTATTCTACTAACACAAGCCCACACAATCACTACTTTTACATAACTCATTCATAATTGTTTATCTACTTAATAGTATCGACATTTTAATCCCTTGTGTTCAAAATCATCCTTGGAAAAAGAAGTACCTTTACAACAATTTGATTCTTGGAAAACAAGAACTAAAAACTTAAAACTCCATTTAAAATGATTAATTACATGTTAAACTCTTATTAAATCATAATTAATCTTTATTAAATTTGAATTTAATTTAATTATAAATTAAATAAATAATTAAACCTTTTATAAATAGTTTATTTATAAATTAAACCCTTAATTAATCCTTTATTAATTATTAAATAATAATTAAAAACCTTTATTAATAATTAACTGTTTATTAACCTCAACTAATTAATAATCTTTTAATTAAAACTTAAATAATAAATTAAACATTTAATAATTAAAGCCTTAATTAATTAAAAATAATTTAAATAATTAATTTATTTAAATAATTAACTTTATACTTAATTAATAATTAACTAAAAATAAATTATATACTTAAATGATATTTAATTAACCTTATTTTAATTATTAATTAATTTAAATTAATCTTATCTTTAAAAGATAATTAATTAGAAACTAATCTTTACTTAATTATAATTAATAAACCATGTTAAATCTTAATTAATTATTAATTATTTAAACTTAATTAATAAAAATTTAATCATTTAAAAACTTAATTAACTTTATAAAGCATCATTATTAAGTTTATAAAACAATTTCAAAACACTTTAAGTCAATAAAACCAAATTTTGCAAAAATCGGATTTTTAAGCGAAATTGCATCCATAGCGACTATTGCTTCGAATACCATAACTTTCAAACTTGTTTAACATCTCAAATATCCTTTAAAACTCTTACCTTTACTTTGAATTACTTTACTAACTTAGCATAAAGTTTTTGGAGCAAAACTAAAGTTAGAAAACATTATAAAACTTTTTGTTAAAACAAGGTGACTAAAACAAGTTTGAACCCAAGGAATCTTCATGTCACTTAACAAGTTCAAGTGTTAATATTTTTAGCATACATCACATACACATGTCTAATCATCCACAAACATATCACCATCATAGCACAACCAAATATCACATCTTTATAACTAAACACATCACTTAAGCCTTCGATTCACAAGTCAAAATCTAAACCACAACTAGCAACCCATACATCTATACAAACCACACAATAATCCAACCAAACAATCAACTTATTTTACCACCAAAATTTTTGGAAACTTGAAATACTTTAGCATTCGGAAAGCTTGAAAAACCCATGAAATCTACTCAAAAATAGGCCATTTTCTTCTCAATATTTAGACCATTTTTTCTCGGAATTCTAAAAATTAGCCAAAAGAAAAGTTTTATATAATTCTTTTCTATATCATTTAAAAAAATGAATTACTCAATTTGGCTAATTTTTCAGGAAGTTATGATCAAAACGGTGAATGGAATTTTCGGACTTCATAATCTAGGTTAAAAAAACACTCTTGAAAAATAAATGGATTTTTGGAGTATTTAATCTCCAAATTAGAAAAATTTGTAAACTACAAAGTTGTAGCCACTGGAATTATACATGCTTTGAATCAAATAAAATCATGAATTAGGTAAGATTATAGTATGTTACGACCGATAGAAGTTGGGGTAAAATGGAGGAATTTTGAAATTGAAAAGAGGAGTTTAAAAAAAGTTTGAACATTTAAAACAATTTTAAAACTTTTGCTTTTGAAATCTTAAAACTAAAAGGAGAAGCCATGGAAGATGTTTTCAAGCTTAGGAAATTTTCAAAGTGAACAAAGAATGGGAAAAAATGAAAAAGGAAGTAGAAGATTTGTTTTTTTATAAAAAGTTAAATATGCAAAATTACCTATCTACCCTTGCCTAGTACCCTCCACTACCTTGCGCCACCTCACCACCCTTGCCTTCCTACCTTTTCTCACGTTTTTGGCTTTGTCCCCTCCTTCACAAACATTAGAAAACATTATTAGACATATTTTGGTACCTTAATATACCTTTGTCTTCACATGATGTGACATATAACCCTTTTTCTTAATTATATACATCTATACATGTATTTTACCATATATACTAAGGTGAATATACATATACACATATGAAATGAAATCCTAACTTTAGTTATAAATGAATGTATATATATTTGTTTTTTTTCTTTTATCATAATAGTTCCGATAACTTTTAGCCGACGAAAAATTGAAAATTCGGAAAATTAATTCCGGTCACATTTCCAATCTTTCTTCGAACTAAATATTTTTATAAATAAATTCTGAAAACTATTTCACCTCATTATTTATTATTATAAAAGGTTTTTTATTATAAAACGTATAATTTGAATATTTAAAATTAATTAAATATTCGCAAATCAAAGCACTGAAATTCCGGGTCGTTACACTCTCCCCCTCTTAAAAGAATTTCGTCCCTGAAATTACACCTCAAACAAACCTACAAAACACTTAGCACTATACATTAGTTAGTATGATGTACATAGATTGTTCATAAACAAAGTCTGATTCAATTACTACTCGAATACATAACTTTCCTTCCGAACTCGTATCGCTTACCGGATTTTATAGTGCGAACTCCGATCAGGCACCCTGATTAAAAACCTCTGTTCTCCTTACATAGTTGTAACTATGATAGAAAACATTTGTCCCATATCAAAAACCCTCATCAAATGCTGTTTGTCAAAAATCGAGTAATAGATCCTTATTTGGAATAGTGTGAATTACATCAAGCTCTGTACTCGAATTTTAGATCAAAACTATATAAAAGGAAAATGATCTACATCCAACCTACGCGGTTACTTAGTTGGTTCTCCCTAATGCCAATTCTATTCCCACTATATTATATATGAAAACATTTCATAAACTGATTTTGGTTCAACTTGTATAATACTCTACTGCATCCTAAGAGTATATACAATTATTTGATTCATCTATTCCATTTTGCATTTATTTCCTTGGGAAACTCAAGATCCTAATACCCGGATTTATTCAAAATGTTTTGAAATGAAACTTTTATATATTAATCATAGAAAAAATATACATATAGCCCGAGTAACTCCAAAATGATACCAAGGAACTGGGTACTACCAACCAGTACCACACACTCCCTTATTAAGAAGGGTGGTACTCAAGAGAAGTTCTTACCATCCGAACACATCCCTTCCCCAATTTCGAGTTATTTTCGAGCCACTAGAACTAGTTAACTTAAAAATATTACTTTTATTTCAAAATCCTATTTTTTGAAATAACACTTTTCATTTTTTACCACCACATTTATCACTAACTCGCTTTGGGTTCGTTCGGGAGTTGAACTTGTTTCAATTATACAATGATAAAGAGAATAATTTACTAAGTACCTCATAGCGTTCGCCTAGGCAAACATCCAATCGTCACTTAGAAGATTATTCAGATCATCACAAAACAATCAAGACTCATTCTCCCAAACTAATCCAAAGAAAACACCTTTTTACTTAACCTTTTCATTCCCAAAATCTTATAGAACCAAAAATATTTTCAAATAATGCTATTATTATTTTTCCATCCTTGAAATCCATTTTTCAAAAGTCCCGGGATTTTAGTCCTCAAGTTTCAACTTAAATTCTTTTTTAATTAAAAGACATCTTCTTATAAATTCAGTTTATAAATCAACTTTTATAAAACATTTTCCAAATATTTATTTCAAAATATACTAACTTTTAAATAAACATCTTTCATTAAATCAATTTTTACCCCAACATTTACATCGAACGCCTTATAGTCAAATTGTAAAACTTAATTCACAAGGTGTTCGTTTCAATGTTTTCCCTATTTCTATTTACCTAACCCAAATCTTAAAAAGGAAGCTACCGATACACAATAACAATAGTCAATGCTCAACTGGACGAGCATGACTAAACAAACCTTATATGATAATAATAAAAAAATATTATTATCTCCTAGCAAACAACATTTCAAAATACTACACTATTTTGAAAATCATTCTTTATATATAAAACATATCCTAGGTAAAATTATTTCATTTACCTAATTTTAAAACAATATTGTGTCGAATAGCCATGTTCAAGTGTTTAGAGATCCTTATCGATAACATTAGCTACTCGTATTGACCAGAATTCATAAGCCACTCAATAAATCAATCAACACAATATAAAACATTTTTATATCACTAACAAATACACGCTCTTATATACACACACACTTAAACTCATAATAAGGCATTCCATTACCTTATCTCTTAATGAGTTGCCCCACCAAAGCCAAGGTTCTCGCTTAACCTTGCGCCATGATACCAAATGTGATGACCCGCCTTTTCGAACCCTAGAAGTCGACACTAATATGTCCATGGTATTCACATGTCGAACAACTACGTGTCGGAAAGACGGATTGTTAGGGGAAAGAAGGAGATTGAAGATAGAAGAAACTAAACAATCACAGAATCTCATAATGCAACGGAATAACATATATTAATCAACATAATACTTTGCAGAGTCATTTCAAAAATGATACATCAAAGTCATACCAATACAAATTCTACCCTTGGACAGTTATAACAGCTTATCCCTATCTATACGATATAAGATACATATAATACAGCGGAAATAAGATAATAACTAGCTATCGATGAAGCCTCCTGCTCTAAGCTCCTCCAAGATGCATCCGTGGGAAACCTGAACTACTTGGCTGCCTATAAAATTTTAGCACCCAAGAGTTTTAGGGAAAGAAAATAAAACTCCAGGGCAGACATTCTGATGTCAGTAAACTCAAACAACTGAATTATTATGTTTAAACCCTTTTAAAATCAAAGGTATCTCGTAAGAACGTGTCGAACATAAACAAGGACGGGTTTTTACCTTAAGATAACCAAAACACTTTTTATAGAAAATCCAACGATATTATAATAATGTCTAGAGGTCAAAGTAAAATATGAAAATAGCTGAAATGCTTGCATCTCACATTTCAACATAAGTGGGCACAATCAAAACCATACAGTGCTTATTGGAGAATGGATTCCATATTATGACAAGGCACTGGGGGTACCGCTTATCACGGTACACGTCTAGAAAATGTACTGAGGACCTCGCCGGGATCCCCTACGAAAACAAGACCAGCCTACCTCTGACTAGATAGTACCGAATATGCCATCACTCCGGTTGCTTTGCAACCCTTTTTATTTGATATCTCATGCACAACCAATCCATAAAAATATAGACATATCTAGAAAAGTGATGACATACACTAATTGGAGCGACCCACTAAGCCTTGCTATATCTCCCCTGATTTTAGTCATTCTCGGTTGATGAGGCTTGAGGCTACGCTTACCTTTTAAATAGCAATCCCACTTGGAATGCTAACACTACCTTCCAGGCAGTAATGCAGTGCCATCATTCATCCATACAAATTGTCCAGGAAAAGGACAAACCGAAGGCACTACTTCTACTACATCCATTTTGGAATCACCCTCAGGACTAGTAGCAAGCGGCCCTTGCACTTCAATGCTCCATCTTCAATTCCATATTCTTGAAGATGTGTTCAGTTCGAAATGTTTGAGTTGGATAGAAGTGGTTTTTGGATAACATATTCGATCTCGGTCTCTTCGAAACAACTTTCGATAATTTCCGGTAAACTCAACCCCAGTTCTTTAGGGAATAAATAGACAAAGATAAGAACGGAGTTCACCTCCTAACTGTTAGTAGACGGATTTCCTTATCATTTATCCTAGAAGAACAAAACGAGGTTATACGCACAGTACAACATCATTTGGGATGATTGTGCCATATAACTCACGTGTTTCTCCTAGATATTGCCAAAGTTACGTTTAGGTTCAGATTTGATAGTCAGTTATTTAATTATCAAATAAACAATCATCCAACATTGATTTGATTCCATATGGGATCAACTAAGCCTTTATTAATTAATATTTAGTTAATTAAAACACTTTGCAAAACTTGATCGAAAGATCTTTTTAAAACACTATTCCCAAAACCCTTTACATCCCTTTTATACTTGGGAAACATTTTTACTTATCTCAAAAATATAAGTATTTACCAAAAACATTTGGAAAACCCCCTTTTCTCAAATTCCATATTAAATGGCTAAGAAATTCCCTTTTCAATACATTACTTACTATAAAACCCATTCACTTTATAAAACTCATTCACTTATTCCTTATAAAAATTCTTTTTATAAGTTCACTTCGTATTTCAAACCTCCTTATAAATTTTCAAACTGGATTTAAACTTCTTTTTTAAATCTCTAAAATGATTTATAAAATCTTTCCATGTATAAAACTCTTTATAACATTTCCTTTATAGAATATCTTTGACATTACAAAATATCATTTATAGAATCTCATTTTTAAATCATTTCAAATAAATCCTTTTATTTGGTAAAACCTTTTATTAAAACAAGTTACTATTTATAAATATCTTTATAAAAAAATTATATATCGTGAAGTCATTTATAAACTTTGAAACCCTAGATCGATAAAATAATTGAAGTTAATCCAAAATCATACTTCATAAATTCAAAAGGAGGCTTAGCAATCCCAATGACACTAATTTAAGTTACCATTTAATTTCAATTCCATTTTCCAGTCATTCAACAATTTATTTACATAAGTCAACATATACGTAAATACACTACATATCCAAATCAGGACTAAGCTAGCATATAGATGTCCAAATAATATAATAGCAGGATGGTGATTTCTCTTGCTAAATAGATGTCCAAACAATTCACTACATATAGCAAAATGGGAATTTATTCTACTAAACATATGTCCACACAATAAACAATTACATTGTAGCATAACGGAGATTTATTCTACTAACACAAGCCCACACAATCAAAACTTTTACATAACTAATTTACAATTGTTTGTTAACTTAATAGTATCGACATTTTAATCCCTTGTGTTCAAAATCATCCTCGAAAAAAGAAGTACCTTTACAACAGTTTGATTCTTGGAAAATAAGAATTAAAAACTTAAAACTCCATTTAGAATGATTAATTACATGTTAAACTCTGATTAAATCATAATTAATCTTTATTAAATTTGAAATTAATTTAATTATAAATTAAATAAATAAACCTTTAATAAATAGTTTATTTATAAATTAAACCCTTAATTAATCCTTTATTAATTATTAAATAATAATTTAAAACCTTTATTAATAATTAACTATTTATTAACCTCAATTAATTAAATAGTCTTTTAATTAAAACTTAAATAATAAATTAAACCTTTAATAATTAAAGCCTTAATTAACTAAAATAAATTTAAATAATTAACCTTATACTTAATTAAAAATAAATTATATACTTAAATTATATTTAATTAAAAATTAACCTTATTTTAATTAATAATTAATTAAAATTAATCTTATCTTTAAAAGATAATTAATTAGAAATTAATCTTTGCTTAATTATAATTAATAAACCTTGTTAAATCTTAATTAATTATTAATTATTTAAACTTAATTAATAAAAATTTAATCATTTAAAAACTTAATTAACTTATAAACCATCATTATTAAGTTTATAAAACAATTTCAAAAGACTTTTAGTTAATAAAACCAAATTTTGCAAAAATCAGATTTTTAAGCGAAATTGCATCCATAGCGACTGTTGCTCCGAATACCATAACTTTCAAACTTGTTTAACATCTCAAATATTCTTTAAAACTCTTACCTTTACTTTGAATTACTTTACTAACTTAGCATAAAGTTTCTGGAGCAATACTGAAGTTAGAAAACATTATAAAACTTTTTGTTAAAACAAGGGGACTAAAACAAGTTTGAACCCAAGGAATCTCCATGTCACTTAACAAGTTCAAGCGTTAATATTTTTAGCATACATCACATACACATGTCTAACCATCCATAAACATACCACCATCATAGCATAACCAAATATCACATCTTTATAACCAAACACATCACTCAAGCCTTCGATTCACAAGTCAAAATCTGAACCACAACTAGCAACCCATACATATATTCAAACCACACAATAATCCAACCAAACAATCAACTTATTTTACCACCAACTTGTCAATACATATAGAGGTAAAAAAATTCCCAAAAAGTAAGAAGTTTACTCACCAAAACTTTTGGATACTTGAAATACTTTAGCGTTCGGAAAGTTTGGAAAAACCACGAAATCCACTCAAAAATAGACCATTTTATTCTCGATTTTTGGACCATTTATTCTCAGAATTTGAGAAAGTAACAAAAAGAAAACTTTTAGATAATTCTTTCCTCTATCATTTAAAAAAGTACTCAATTTGGATAAATTTGAGGAAGTTATGATCAAAGCGGTGAATGGAATTTTCGGACTTCATAATCTAGGTTAAAAAAACACTCTCGAAAAATGGATTTTTGGAGTATTTAATCTCAAAATCGGAAAAAGTGGTAAGCTACAATGTTGTAGCCACTGGAATTATACATGCTTTGAAAAGAAAATCATTATTTGGGTAAGGTTAGAGGATGTTACAGCCGATAGAAGTTGGGGTAAAATGGAGGAATTTTGAAATTGAAAAGAGGAGTTTAAAGCAAATAATTTGAACATTTAAAACAATTTTAAAAAATTTTCTTTTGAAATCTTAAAACTAAAAGGAGAAGCCATGGAAGATGTTTTTAAGCTTAGGAACTTTTCAAAGTGAACAAAGAATGAAAAAGAAAGTAGAAATTTTGTTTTTTATAAAAAGTGAAATATGCAAAATTACCTATCTACACTTGCCTAATACCCTCCACTACCTTGCCCCACCTCACCACCCTTGCCTCCCTCCCTCTTCTCATGTTTTTTGCTTTGTCCCCTCCTTCACAAACACTAACAAACATGTTTATACATATTTTGGTACCTTAATGTACCTTTGTCTTCACATGATGTGACATATAACCCTTTTTCTTAATTATATACATATATACATGTATTTTACCTTATATACTAAGGTGAATACATGTATACACATATGAAATGAAATCCTAACTTTAGTTATAAATGAATGTATATACATTTGTTTTTTTTCTTTTATCATAACATTTCCGATAAATTTTAGCCAACGAAAAATCGAAAATTCGGAAAAATGAATTCCGGTCACATTTTCAATCTTTCTTCGAACTAAATATTTTTGTAAACAAATTGTGAAAACTATTCCACCTTATTATTTATTATTATAAAAGATTTTTATTTTTATTTTTATTACAAAACCTATTATTTGAATATTTAAAATTAACTAAATATTCTCAAATCAAAGTAGTGAAATTTTGGGTCATTACAATTAAACACTTAGCTTTAATTTCAGATTTCAATTTGGAAGTTTCCGACCACTAAAATCGTTAAAAATTTCATTTCATTTCAATAATTGAAAATCACTAATTAGTAGAAAACTTAAGAACTAAATACCGAGTTTCATTTTAAATCATCTTGAAATAATATATACTTATATCTTTAGTATATCAATCGTACATAGGAAATTAAAATTAAAATTTGTTTATCTAAAAAATGTGTAGCAAAGCTATTATGGTGGTCTTCCCACTTTGAAACTCGAAAATGAACGTCGATGACGTTGTGCGGTCATCACCGAAATTATTTTCCAACAACAGAAGAGGGGAGTACAGAACTTATTTCCTTAAAAAATCTTTTGAAAACATTCCTTTCAAATCCGATTTGAAAACATTTTGAAACCATCTTTATTTGCATTTACTTCCAAACAATAATATTATTTTTCCAAAAATTTTGAAACCAATTTTAAAACACCGAACCTTAAGTTCTATTTTTTTTAATTTAAGTTCATTTTGTTGGTAAATCATAATTTATAAACCATATTTATAAAATTACATTTTCTTATACATACAATAGTTATTAGTTTTTAAGAACCTCGACTAACCAACAATAAATGATAATAAACAAATATTATCATTTCCTAACAAATAACACACCAAAATGACAAATATCAATTTATGAGAAATTATTCTTTTAAATAGAAAATATAATAATAGGTAAAATTATTTCATTTACTTATTTCAAAAACAATATTGTATCAGTTTGCCCTGTCCAAGTGTTTAGGAATCCCTATCGATGCCATAGTGTCCTATGTACCGACCGAAATTCATAAATACTCAACAGAACAAATTAACACAGTACAAAAACATTTTTATAGCACTAATAAATACGCTCTCTCTCATATATATATATATATACACACACACTCAAACTCATTCTAGGGTATTACTAACCCTATCTCTAATGAGTTAAACCCCAAAAGGCTAAGGTATCTCTAAAGCAAAGCTCTGGTACCAACTGTGACGGCCCACCTTTTTGGACGGTTTAAATTGACAATAAACCACACATGTCTAACTCAAACCATTCACAAGGGCAGCATGGGTTTAATAAGAAAATAAGAGAAAAGATGGAAAACAAAACACAATCTCGCAGCGGAATGACAAAATATTATAATCAAATAAACAGTTCATGAAGCTGTTTTACAATATACATTTGATTACACAATTTTTACAACACAATCAGAGTACAATCAATAAACATACCAAAATAATGCAGAAGAATAATGAAAATAGTTTGAATATTGAAAATAGGTTGGATACTAGTTTTTAATATTGGAAATATTTGGAATAATTTAAATTATTTAAGATTTAAAATAGTTTGAATATAAAATAGTTTTAATATTGAAAATAGTTTAGATAATTAAAATAGTTTATATATTAAAATAATTTGATTATTAAAATAGTTTATATTAAAACTGTTTCTTTCTTTCACAACAATTTGAACTCATGTTCCAAATCACAACGAAATCAATTTTTTTCGATTTCCAATTCAAGTCAACTTCATATCCAAAAATTCAATTTAAATCAACCTCAATTCAAAATGATTTCAATTTTAATTCAAATTCAATTTAAATGGTGCTATTCAAATGGCTGAAAGTTTCAATTCAAATTCTTATATTAACAATTAAGTTTAAATCCATTTCACCAACAAAACATTGAATTACCAATTTAAACCACTTTAATTAAAGTAAATTCAACGTTTAAATTTAAGTTTAAACCTTTAAAATAATTCACTTTCAATAAATTCAAATCATATCTCAATTCAACTTTAAGATTTCAAATTAAATCTTTAACCAATTTCATTTAAACAGTTCAATTTCAACATTTCAAATCTCGAATTAGAAATTAATTAAATTCATATAAATGCAAATTTCAAGATTTTAAAACCATTTAATTTAACCAAATCCGGTGTCCGTATATAATTTTCTATCCTATAGCCAAGTGATCATTTGTTTCAATTTTAATTACTTGGATGGTTATATATCGTTTCAATCCATAATTAAATGTCATAGGTATATATCATTTCAATCTATTTCTTAGTTCATTTCCAATGGTCCAAATGATAATATGAACGGTGTCAATAAATAATAGGTAATAATAGGAATATGTCAAATAAATAACAACCAAACAATCATCATCAATCAATAGGCATATAATAACAATTAAAATCCAAATCAACCAATATCACAACAGTTATTGACTATCAATTGTCGACTAGCAATTAAATTCAATATTATTTTAGATGTCAATTTAATTCAATATAAAATTCAATTTCAATTAAAATGTCAATTTAAACAACCAAACAGCAACCAATAAAATTTTTATCACTTCATAAATTTAATTCAACTAGCATAAGAAGATTTAGTATTGCTTGAGTGGGTTTAATCACTCACCTTTGATTTATAGCCCGTTAAAAATCCAACAAAAGCCCAAAATTCCAACAGCCTTCAAATTCAACCAAACAAGTTTCACGTTGTTTGGAATTTCGATAAGAACCCAACGGAAGAAACCGCTGCGAATCCGAATTCGTATGCAAAATTTATGAAAGTTAGAACATTTGAAATTTAAATTAAATTAAAATTAAGGGAAAAAACGTAATTATCTTCACCTCTCCCAAATCCTCACGTCACCGAGCACCCATCAAGCCACCACCTTTATCCACCCACCACCGATGATCCAAGCCAAGATATGACGATCCAACACCATAGTAAGATGCACCTTCGCTTCCTCTAACCACATCGAAAAATTTGCCACTTCCATTGCTGTAGTTAGCCTTCGATCGAGCCTCGAACGCCGCGCCTTCATGGCCAAATTTCGATGAATCCAGACGCAACTGCTCGATCCAACCGTACATCTTATAGATCTTTCCGAGCACTACAACTTCCGTTTAGACTTCGTCGTGAATCTTGAGAGATGAGAGGATCAAGGAGGAGGAAGATGGGAAGTTTTCAGCCATTGAAAGTGGCGGCTGCTGGCGTCAAAATTGACCACCAACACCCAATTGTATGTGAAAACACCAATATCCAGTCACTGATCATAGATAGTATATGTTGTAGTGAATATAATATAAAGAATAATCAAATTAAAATGAAAGCAAGTAAAAGAGACAAGATTTATAGTGGTTCGTGTGAGAAATGCAGATTACGGATCTTAAGGCTAGAATTAACATTAGAGGGGGGGTGAATAGTGTTTTAAGGAATTACTAATTCTTTTTGAGTTTATATTAATTTAAACACAAATGTATGCAATATTCAGATACAGATATGATCACAGAATCAAACACAGATGCAAATATAAAGTAAAAGCAATAAAGGAAAGAACACACCGGATTTTATACTGGTTCAGAGTTACCCTACATCCAGTCCCGCAACACAAGTACGGATTTCCTTTCAAAATCAATTCTTGCAATTACACCCTCGATTTCAAGGCCACGAGGTACACCACTCCAGATTCACAATCCTCTGGGTAGAGATACTTGATTTTACGGGCAACAAGTTCACCCAATTGATTTCCTAGGCTAAAATCACACCTTCTCTCACTTGATTGATTTTCCAGGCTACAATCACACCTTTTCTCGCTCGATTGATTACAAAGAAGCTTATAACTCTGAATAGAACTGGGATCTTGTTGAGATAGTGATAGAGAATCAAACCAGAGATGATCTAGTTAGATTCAATGGAAATTTCGGCAGAGTAGTAGTAAAAATGTATATAAAGAAATGTGGAAGAAGAAGAGAAGTGAAATCAGAAAATTATGAATATAAATTCGTTAAAAACATCCCCTATTTATAGTAGAACAATAGCCATGTCCATTCGTAAAAGGTTATGACGAATAGACACTTCTTTTGAAATTCAAACTTTTGAAGTTAACTGACACCATGTCGACAAGGGTCCCTAGGGGTTGTCGACATGCCTAAGGAATTTTTGATAATTTGTTTTTCTTTGAAAATAACTTTTATCTTGTATTAACACTATTTTAAACTTTATAAATATACTTTACTATAGTTAAAATACATAAATAAGTATAGAGAATAATATTTTGATATATATATAAATTTTTACTATAATTTCATATTTAAATCTAAGTATAAATATTAAAAGTTAAATATATAATAGTTAAAAGATATTTAAAATCAAGGATAATTTGATATTGAAAATAAAGATTATTTTGAGGCTAAAATATTTAAAAACTAGGATAGATGTTTTTGATTTTAAAAGGAAGATTTTGAAATCATTTTGAAAACAAGATATAATTTTGTAAAATGTTTGAATAAACGTTAGTGGATACAAAACAATGTTCCACTAGATTTTTCGTAGGTTCCATCCTACTTAGGGTTCCATCCCTTTAACAAGCTCGAAGTGGATTCCATTCCACGAATAAAATGGATTTTAAGATGTCAGTGCTTTTCTAAGAGTTTAACATAATTCTAGAATTGATACTTATCTAGTACTATTGAAATCTTGAACTCTTGATATCTTGATACTCAAGAGTCTTCAATCTTGATATCTTGAATCTCTATACTGTACAGTCTTCATTCTTGGTACCTGCATGGTTAAATCCTACATATACATATATATCTAAACTATAATATTAGTATTTATATTTTATAATCTTATTCTAAGGTTGTTGTCATCAAAACTAACTTCTCAAGCACTAACAATCTCCCCCTTTTTGATGATGACAACCTTTGTTTATAAAATATTACTTCTATCTTATTGACTCTCTAATAACTCCCCCTAAAACTAATAACTCCCCCATAATCTATGCCTAACTATCATATTTTATACTTCTCCCCCTTTGTCATCAACAAAAACAAACTAACTCCAAACTATAGAACTCCCCCTTAATCTAATACTGTATTATATGTGATTATAATGATAGTGTTATCATAAATAATCAATACTTAATTCTGAATCTAAAAATTAGCCCTTAATAACTAACTCTCCTAACTAAGAATCCATATATTATAATGTGATAAACATAAATCATTTAATTATATAATGTTTTATTTACAGTTGTGTAGAAAACATAAGTAAGATTATATACAAATAAGAAAGAACGAAAAGAAACTAATGTGTATTCTTGACAATGGGAGATCTATGAATCGAGCAATTTGGGTAATGGAAACAGAAATTTCCATTTTGTTCGACTAGATTTCCATCCTTGTCAAAGCACACTTCGCCAACGCAAACAACTTTGTCGTCATCTTCAGTGTGCTCTTCGTCCATGAGGGCTTCTTCTTCTTCTTCCTCGCTGTCCTCTTGCACTTGAACACCTGAAGATTCTTCATCGATCAAGATGGGATTGGCGTGATTGTCCATTAGAAACTTTTGCAAGTTTCTAAGGATTTTGCCTTGCCGTTCTTGTTCTTTGGCCATTCTGATTTGCACCACTTGAATTTCAGTCATAAGTTGCAGTGCATCCTTCAAGGAATCCTCCATTTTCATCACTCGTGCAAGCATAGTATGTTGAAATGGTCCGGTTGAAGGAGAAGGGAACGAAAAGATTGAATTTTTGTTTGATTTAGAGGAGGAGGCCATTGTTTTAATTTTTCAGAAGTTAGAATCAGAGAAAGAACAGAAGGAATGAACAAAATTTCGAAATAGGAAGAATATATAACCATTCATTTTGAATTTTGGTGGGAAAAAACTTAAATTAAAAAAAACATTGTATGTCGACAGGGGTGTAAGGGGGATGTCGACATGGTACTTGTAGTTTTGCTTATTTGATTTAATTTAATTTAATTTTAATTATTGTTGTTATATATTTATATTTTATATTTCAGTTATTGAACAAATACCTAATTCTCTTCTTAATTTAGTAAATACAGATTCATTTAAGGGTTTTGTTAAGATATCAACAATTTGATTCTCGGAACTAATATAATCGAGAGAAACTACTTCTTTACTTATATTATCTCTGAGAAAATGATGTCTGATATCAATATGCTTAGTTCAAGCATGATGAGTAGGATTTTTGGATAAATTTATTGCACTAGTATTATCACAATAAATTGGTGATTTTGAGATATTTAAACCAAAATCTATTAAAGTTTGTTGCATATATATTACCTGAGAATAAGCCAAAGCAGCAGAAATATACTCTGCTTCGGTTGTTGATAAAGAAACCGTGTTTTGCTTTTTACTAAACCAGGAAACCAGAGAATGCCCCAAAAAGTGACAAATTCCACTTGTACTTTTTCGGTCTGATTTACAATCAGCATAGTCAGCATCACAGTAATATATTAATTCAAAAGAATCATTTTTAGGATAAAATAAGATATAATCAAAGGTGTGTTTAACATATCTTATGATACGTTTTACAGCTTTTAAGTGGGTCTCTTTAGGTTGGGATTGATATCTTGCACAGAGACAAATACTATGCATGATATCAGATCTACTAGCAGGGATATAGAGTAGTGATCCAATCATTCCTCTATATAATTTTTGATCTATATCTTTCGAGAGATCTTCTTTACTTAGGTACTCATTGGTTGCCATGGGAGTGGGTTTTCCACTTGCAGTAGTCAAACCAAATTTACTAACTAGGTCTTTATCATATTTTTCTTGACTAATAAAGATACCATTATCTAATTGTTTTATTTGCAATCCTAGAAAGAAGTTTAATTCACTCATATGACTCATCTCAAACTCTTTTGTCATTATTTCGGAAAATTCTTTATTCATTTCAAAATTAGTTGATCCGAAAATGATATCATCTACGTAAACTTGTACTAGTTGAATATCATTCTTATTTCTTTTAATAAAAAGAGTATTATCTACTTTACCAATTTCAAAGTTTGATTGTAATACGTAAAATCTTAGTCTATCATACCAGGTTCTAGGAGCTTGTTTTAGACCATATAGAGCTCTCTTAAATTTGTAAACATTGAAAGTCTATATGAGTGGATCGTCTAGATTATATGCAAGTATAGACAGTTAACTATATAATATAATACTATAAAGTATAGTAACAAAGTAAATAAAACTAATCCACCGGTATTTTATACTGGTTCGGACCTCTCGTCCTACGTCCAGTCCCAAAGCTCCTCTTCAGAATTTCGTTTCAACTAACCCTCGCTTAACCCGGAGGAACAGGTTTACAATAGAAGAGTTTCTTTGTCAAGAATGTGTTCCGTAACACGGATGTTGACTATTGAGTACAAGAGTGCTTCCAATATATATTTATCTAGAGAATATCTGAATGAGGAGTTCTATATATATGGAAGAGTTGATTACAGGTAGTTGATTGCTTTTAAATCAGAGTACAAGAGATAAGAGAGTAAGTAAGTCAAGTTGTTATCTTCTCTTGAATTCCTGGTGTTATTTATAGTGATGAAGAGTTTTCTTGTATAGTTGCATCTGTTGTAATCTTCGTAAAGTCGCTTCTGATGATGATGAAGAGTTGCGACAAAGAGAAGTAGATGTGTCTTTTCGAATGTGACAGTTGAGCTTTGAAAATGCACAGTCGAGTCTTAAATCAGACGTCTGGAAAGTTACCTCAGACGTCTGGTCTTCATATCTGTTATAAGCCTGGATACTTTTCAAACGTCTGATGTTGGTAACCAGACGTCTGGATGCTTCTGAATTATGAACCAGAGGAATCATTCAGACGTCTGATGTTGGTAACCAGACGTCTGGTTGCTTCTGAATTATGAACCAGAGGAATCATTCAGACGTCTGGCTTGTGCTCTCAGACGTCTGAAAATGTCTGAAAGTGTGCATGTTGCTTTATCTTGTGCATGTCCCATTTCTCTTCAATCTTTTCTGATTTGACGTCTTTTGATTCTTGTCTTGAGTGTTGCTTTAGTCTCTTTGGTGACGTTACTCTATCAACTATCTGTAAATGTAGATATATGTACATTCGATTTCCATTGTATAGTTGTTATCATCGAAACCATAGAATTGATTTCCTAACAATCTCCCCCTTTTTGATGATGACAACTATTCAATGTACTTATATATATATTTCAAATCTCCCCCTGAATATTTGTTTAGTTTTGTTCATAAGATTATATATATATATTTCTCCCCCTTTGACATTATCAAAAAGAATACATAAAAGTTCAAAAGAAATTTTCATTAATGCTGGAGATATATGAGGGAGATATCAAAGCTTAGACAAGATCTTGAAGTGAACAAATTCCTAAACTTCGTCTGAGTTTTATGAAAGTTTGTTCGTTCAATGGTTTTGTAAATATGTCGGCTACTTGATTTTCGGTGCTTACATATTCTAAAGATATAGTTCCTTTTTCAACATGGTCTCGTAAGAAATGATGTCGAATATCTATATGTTTTGTGCGTGAGTGATTTACAGGATTTTTTTACAAATTTATAGCACTTGTGTTGTCACAATATATTGGAGAATTTTTTTATGATTTTACCAAAATCCATTAGTGTTTGTTGCATGTATATTACTTGTGCACATGCTAGAGCTGCAGATATGTATTCAGCTTCACAAGTAGATAAAGAAACACAATTTTGCTTTTTACTAAACCACGAAACTAACGATTGTCCGATAAAATGACAAGTTCAACTAGTACTCTTACGGTCTGTTCTACAACCATCAAAATCCGCATCGCTATATGAAACAAGTTCAAAAGGTGATCCTTTAGAATAAAACAAACCATAATCTTTAGTACTAGATAAATAGCGTAAAATGCGCTTAACAGACCGTAGATGAGATTCTTTTGGTTTGGCTTGAAATCGGGCACAAAGACATACACTCATCATAATATCTGGTCGACTAGCCATTAAATACAGTAAAGAACCAATCATACTTCGATATACCCTTTCATCAAAGTCTTTTCCATTTTCATCTTTTTCTAAGTGAATAGTGGTACTCATTGGTGTTGGTTTGCTTGAAGTTTTATCCATTTTAAATCGATGTAATAAATCGTTACAATATTTTTCTTGATGAATAAAAATTCCATTTTCTAGTTGTTTTATTTGTAATCCTAAGAAAAAATTTAATTCTCCCATGTGTGACATTTCAAATTCATTTGTCAAAATATTTGAAAAATCATTACATAGTTTTTCGTTGGTCAAGCCAAAGATGATATCATCAACATAAATTTGTACAACTAAAATACCGTCATCTTCTCTTTTTATAAATAAAGTTGTATCTATTTTTCCTATATGGAAACCAGATGTTATTAGGTGATTTTTAAGACGTTCGTACCATGCACGAGGTGCTTGTTTTAATCCATATAGTGCTTTATGTAATTTAAAAACATGATCGGGATAATTCTCATGAACAAAAAGGGGTGGTTGTTCAACATATACATTTTCTTTGATAAAACCATTCAAAAAGGCACTTTTGACATCCATTTGAAATAGTTTAAAATTGTTATGAGTTGCAAAGGAGAGTAAAGTACGAATGGCTTCTAATCTTGCAACCGGTGCAAAGGTTTCATCATAGTCTATGCCTTCTTCTTGATTGTAACCCTGAGCAACTAGTCGTGCTTTATTTCTAACAATATTTCCATTTTCGTCCGCCTTGTTTTTAAATACCCATTTTGTTCCTATTACCGATTGATCTTTAGGTCTTGGTACTAATTCCCATACATTATTATGTTCAAATTGATGTAGTTCCTCTTGCATAGCCATTATCCAAAAATTATCATTTGAGGCTTCTTTATAATTCTTTGGTTCAAAGTTTGATACAAACGCTATATGGATTATTTGATTTAGTTGATTTCTAGTAACTCTTGAATTAAGATCTCCAATAATATTATTTATTGGATGATCTTTAAGGATCCTAGGAGAAGATAAAATAGTGTTATTTTGTATATTGGCTTCAGTATTACTAGAATTTGTTGAGTTTGTGGGTAGAATAATTTCTTCTTCATCATTAGTTTGTTGTTTGAAAGGATTTTCGTCAAACGAGACATGTAGACTCTCTTCTATAGTATTATTCTTTTTATTAAAGATTCTATATGCCTTGCTACGATCTGAATATCCAACAAAGATACCTTTATCGGCTTTTGGATCAAATTTTCCTAATTTGTCTTTTGTATTTAATATAAAACATTTTGAGCCAAACGTTTTAAAGTATGATACTTTAGGTTTTTTACCAAAAAATATTTCAAAACAAGTTTGTTTAGTCATTGGGCGAATAGTTACTCGATTTAATACATAACAGGATGTAGCAATAGCTTCGGCCCAAAAGTGTTTTGGTAATCCGCTACTATTTAATAATGTTCGTGCGCATTCTTGTAATGTACGATTTTTTCTTTCTACGACACCATTTTGTTGGGGTGTACGAGGAAAAGAAAAATTATGAGTTATTCCCTTTTTATTGCAAAAATTTGAAAAAAGATCGTTTTCGAATTCTCCTCCATGATCGCTTCTAATATTTTTAATTTTTAAATTCATTTGAGTTTTAATCCGTTTTGCAAATATTTTAAACATACTAAAAGTATCGCTTTTATGTTTTAGAAATAAAGTCCATGTATATCTTGAGAAATCATCGACTATTACAAAAACATATTTGTTATGATTAATAGATCTTACTTGTGTTGGACCAAATAAATCTAAATGTAATAATTCTAACGGTTGTTTTGTAGAAATATTATTTTTAGATTTAAAAGAGCTTTTCTTTAATTTACCAATTTGACAATCATCGCATAAATTTTCTACTTTGTAACTCATTTTAGGTAACCCTCTTACTAACTCATATTTAGCTAACTTATTAATGTTCTTAAAATTAATATGACAAAATTGTTTATGCCATAACCATCGATCATCATGTTTGGCAGTTAAGCATAAGCTTGAATCTATATTAATATTCATGTTTAATATATAAATATTTTTGTTTCTAAAACCTTCAAAAATGAGTTGTTTGTTATTATCTAAAATATTACATCTATCTTTTTCAAAATTTATTTTAAAACCTTTATCACATAATTGACTAATGCTTAATAAGTTGTGTTTTAAATTTTCTACTAGTAAAACATTTGTAATAACAGGAGAGTTAGATATACCAGAGTTGATGACTTCTCCAATGCCTATGACAAATCCCTTTGAATTGTCCCCAAATGTTACCGTTCCACAATCGATGTATGTTATATTCGATAACATTTTTGAATTTCCAGTCATATGTTTGGAGCATCCGCTATCTAGTATCCATTTCTCCTTATTTTTTATTTTAGGTACCTGCAAGATAAAAATATTTTAATTGGTACCCACATATTTGATTAGGATCCTAATTGTTAGAGAGAGGTAGCCATACCCAAGATGGTTTGGTACCTTTATAAATATAATTTTTATTATAAACTGCATTTTCTAAGTAATTATTGACATGCTTTTGTCTAATCAATTTGTTATTTGTTTTAGGAACCCAAATTTTCATATTTTTGGTATTCAATTTTTGTTTAGATAAACTTCTAGTTTTTATATAACTAATATTTTTAGCCTTATTTTCTCTTTGTTTAGAGCCTTTTTTAAATCCTATTCCATTTCTATTACCTGATGGTTTTGATGTTTTGATAAGATTTTCCAAGTCTTGTTTCCCTTTGTTAAATTTTGACACATTATTGGTAATTTTATCTAATTTTTCTTTTAACTCTCTATTTTCTGTTGTCAATAATTCAACATCCTCTTTAAAATCAATATTTTCTTTTAGCAAATTCTCTTTTTCTAGAGTAATGTTCTCACTTTCTATCACAATATTTCTTAATTTTTCTTGAGATATTTCAAGTTCTTCTTCTAAAATAGTTTTTTCATCTTTCAACATTCCTACTTCAAGTTCTAATCTATTTACTTTTACTATATATTCTTTGTTTAATTTTTTTATTTGTCTAAATTTATCATCTAATTCTATGCTAAGTTCAAGTAATTCTTCATAGTTAAGTTCTGGACATACCTCATCTTTTTGTGCCATAAAACACACATTAGCTTGTTCTCCATCGCTATCACTATCACTTTCTGAAGATGAAGACTCGGAGTCATCCCACGTTACTTTGAAAGCTTTCTTCTTTTTGAGTTTTTCAAATTTGCTCTTCTTTTTATCATTGTTAAGTTTTGGGCAATCCTTCTTCATGTGTCCGTATTGATCACATTCATAGCACTTGATTTGAGATAGATTTGTTGAATTGGTTTTTCCTTCTTTTTGAAACTTGGTCATCTTTCTAAATTTCTTGAATCTATTATAGTTTTTGGCAATGAATACTATCTCATTTTCATCTAAATCTGAGTCATCATTCTTTATTGATGGAAATGATATGTTCTTCGTCTCTGAATTTAATTCTTTACGTGCCTGCAAATTAGCTTCATAGGACATCAAATTTCCTACCAACTCTTCAACTTTGAGAGTAGAGAGATCATTAGCTTCTTCAATAGCTAATACTTTTCTTTCCCAATCAGGTGTTAAAGAGTTGAGTATTCGTGAAACTAAATCAAAATCAGTAAACTTAACTCCTAATGCCATAAGATCATGTTGAATAGTTTGAAATCTTGAATACATGTCTACTATAGTTTCATTTTGTTCATTTTAAATGATGAAAATTGATTTTGCAAAATTGAAATTTTAGTTTGTTTGACCTTTGTTGTACCTTCATGTGTGATTTGTAAGGTACGCCAAATATCAAATGCAGTAGTGCATAACATGACACGTGAAAATTCATTTTTGTCAAGTGAGCAAAACAGGACATTCAAAGCTTTAGCATTATTTGATGCTAAGGTTTTTTGTGCATCGGTCCATGTGTTCATAGCAGTAGTTGGAGCTTCATATTTATCTTGAGTGGCTGACCAAATTTCTAAACCATTAGCTTCCATAAAAATTCTCATACGTGTAGACCAATATGAATAATTAGATCCATTAAAAAGTGGGGGTCGTGCTGTGGATTGTCCTTCTTGAAAAATACTTGCCATATTATAATGATTTAAAAAAAACGTGTTACTGTTTTTCTAAACGAACCTTGCTCTGATACCAATTGAAAGTCTATATGAGTGGATCGTTTAGATTATATGCAAGTATAGACAGTTAACTATATAATATAATACTATAAAGTATAGTAACAAAGTAAATAAAACTAATCACACCGGTATTTTATACTGGTTCGGACCTCCCGTCCTACGTCCAGTCCCGAAGCTCCTCTTCGGAATTTCCTTTTAACTAACCCTCGCTTAACCCGGAGGAACAGGTTTACAATAGAAGAGTTTCTTTGTCAAGAATGTGTTCCGTAACACGGATGTTGACTATTGAGTACAAGAGTGCTTCCAATATATATTTATCTAGAGAATATCTGAATGAGGAGTTCTATATATATGGAAGAGTTGATTACAGGTAGTTGATTGCTTGTAAATCAGAGTACAAGAGATAAGAGAGTAAGTAAGTCAAGTTGTTATCTTCTCTTGAATTCCTGATGTTATTTATAGTGATGAAGAGTTTTCTTGTATAGTTGCATCTGTTGTAATCTTCGTAAAGTCGCTTCTGATGATGATGAAGAGTTGCGACAAAGAGAAGTAGATGTGTCTTTTCGAATGTGACAGTTGAGCTTTGAAAATGCACAGTCGAGTCTTAAATCAGACGTCTGGAAAGTTACCTCAGACGTCTGGTCTTCATATCTGTTATAAGCCTGGATACTTTTCAGACGTCTGATGTTGGTAACCAGACGTCTGGATGCTTCTGAATTATGAACCAGAGGAATCATTCAGACGTCTGATGTTGGTAACCAGACGTCTGGTTGCTTCTGAATTATGAACCAGAGGAATCATTCAGACGTTTGGCTTGTGCTCTCAGACGTCTGAAAATGTCTGAAAGTGTGCATGTTGCTTTATCTTGTGCATGTCCCATTTCTCTTCAATCTTTTCTGATTTGACGTCTTTTGATTCTTGTCTTGAGTGTTGCTTTAGTCTCTTTGGTGACGTTACTCTATCAACTATCTGTAAATGTAGATATATGTACATTCGATTCCCATTGTATAGTTGTTATCATCGAAACCATAGAATTGATTTCCTAACAAACATGATTTGGTAATTTTTCATCTTCAAAAAGTGGTGGTTGTTTAACATATACTTCCTCTTTTACAAATCCATTTAAAAAGGCACTTTTAACATCCATTCGAAATAATTTGAAATTATTATGATTTGCGAAAGCAAGTAGAATCCTAATGGCTTATAATCTTGCTACGGGAGCAAAGGTTTCATCACAATCTATTCCTTCTTCTTGACAATAACCTTGAGCGACTAACTGGGCTTTATTTCTAACGACCTCACCTTGTTCGTTCATTTTATTTTTATAAACCCATTTATTTCCAATTATAGTTTTATTTTCAGGTCTAGGAACAAGTTCCCAAACATCATTTCTAGTGAATTGATTTAGTTCTTCTTGCATAGCCAAAATCCATGAATCATCAGTTGATGCTTCTTTTGGATTTTTGGGTTCAATAGTTGATATAAAGGCTATATTGCTCATTTTACTTAGTTGATTTCTAGTTGTAACAATAGATTGCATATCTCCTAGTATATTTTCTATAGGATGATCTTTTAAAAGTTTAATCTTTTTATTCGGATGATTAATTTCATTATTAGTTTCAGTTGACTCCTGATTTTGAGTAATTAAATCCTCTTCATCATTTGTATCTTCAAAATTTTTGAGATTTTCATCGAATGAAACATGCATTGTTTCTTCGATGGTGTTAGTTCTTAACTTAAATACTCTGTATGCTTTACTTCTATTAGAATATCCGATAAAGATACCTTTGTCGGATTTAGAATCAAATTTATCTAAGTTATCTTTTGTATTTAAAATAAAACATTTACTTCCAAAACTTCTAAAATAAGATACCTTAGGTTTCTTTCCGTGAAAAAGTTCATAAGATGTCTTATCAGTTAAAGGTCTAATTAAAATTATATTTAAAATATAACAGGCGGTAGCAACTGCTTCTACCCAAAAATGTTTTGGTAATTTACTATCTGAAAGCATAGTTCTTGCACACTCTTGAATCGTCCTATTTTTACGTTCTACTACTCCGTTTTGTTATGGAGTTCTTGGAAATGAAAAATTGTGAGTTATTCCCTTTTTATTGCAGAATTCCTCAAACTTTTCATTTTCAAATTCATCCCCGTGATCACTACGGATGGTTATAGTTTTTACAGAAAGTTGATTTTGAATCCTTTTTGTAAAGTTCTTAAAACTTTCAAAAGTATCACTTTTATGTTTCAAAAATATTATCCATGTAAATCTAGAATAATCATCTACAATTACAAAAACATATTTACTGTGATATATTGACTGAATTTGAGATGGACCAAATAAATCAAGATGAAGTAATTCAAGAGGTTTTGAAGTTGAAATCATATCTTTTAATTTAAAGGAACTTTTTCTAAGTTTTCCTAATTGACATGCATCACATAAACTATCTATTTTAAAATTCATTTTAGGGAGACCTCTTACTAGATCATGTTTTGATAGTTTAGATAAGAGTTTGAAATTCAAATGCCCAAATCTCTTATGCCAAATCCAAGGGTCACTTGTATTTGCCAAAAGACACAGGTTATCATTTGAAACTTTCATACTAAGAATATAAATATTCTTTTTCCTAATTCCCCCAAATATTATGGTTGAATTATTATCTTCAATGTGACACTTATCTTTTCAAATTTAATTTTATATCCTTTATCGCAAAGTTGACTAATACTTAGCAGATTATGTTTCAGATTCTTATCTAGTAGAACATTTGTAATAATAGGAGTTTCAGAGTTACCGACATTGCCGAAGCCAATCACATATCCTTTTGAGTTGTCTCCAAAGTTAACCAGTCCTCCGTCTTTGTATATTATATCATTCAGCATATCTGGATTACCAGTCATGTGTCTAGAGCATCCACTATCAAGTATCCATTTATTCTTTTTGATCTGCACAATTTGTCCATTGTGGATTGATTCCTCAACACCCATAAAACATGTTTCCTGCACATTATAAAAGTTTTGTAGACAACCTGAATTTGTATATAGATTATATGCAGCCTCATGATGCAATGATGATTTGAATATTTCTAAACTAGTATTAACAAGTTTTTCAAACATAGGAATTTTAAAGAAATTTTCAAAATTCATATTATGGAACTTTGAAAACCTTGCTCTGATACCAAATGTGAGAAATGCGGATTACGGATCTTAAGGCTAGAATTAACACAAAAGGGGGGGTGAATAGTGTTTTAAGGAATTACTAATTCTTTTTGAGTTTATATTAATTTGAACACAAATGTATGCAATATTCAGATACAGATATGATCACAAAATCAAACACAGATGCAAATATAAAGTAAAAGCAATAAAGGAAAGAACACACGGGTTTTATACTAGTTCGGAGTTACCCTACATCCAGTCCCACAACACAAGTACGGATTTCCTTTCAAAATCAATTCTTACAATTACCCCCTCGATTTCAAGGCCACGAGTTATACCACTCCAGATTCACAATCCTCTGGGTAGAGATACTTGATTTTACGGGCAACAAGTTCACCCAATTGATTTCCTAGGCTACAATCACACCTTCTCTCACTTGATTGATTTTCCAGGCTACAATCACACCTTTTCTCGCTCGATTTATTACAAAGAAGCCTATAACTCTGAATAGCACTAGGATCTTGTTGAGATAGTGATAGAGAATCAAACCAGAGATGATCTAGTTAGATTCAATGGAAATTTCGGCAGAGTAATAGTAAAAATGTATATAAAGAAATGTGGAAGAAGAAGAGAAGTGAAATCAGAAAATTATGAATATAAATTCGTTAAAAACATCCTCCATTTATAGTAGAACAACAACCATGTCCATTCGTAAAAGGTTATGACGAATAGACACTTCTTTTGAAATTCAAACTTTTGAAGTTAACTGACACCATGTCGACAAGGGTCCCTAGGGGTTGTCGACATGCCTAAGGAATTTTTGATAATTTGTTTTTCTTTGAAAATAACTTTTGTCTTGTATTAACACTATTTTAAACTTTATAAATATACTTTACTATAGTTAAAATACATAAATAAGTATAGAGAATAATATTTTGATATATATAACATTTTACTATAATTTCATATTTAAATCTAAGTATAAATATTAAAAGTTAAATATATAATAGTTAAAAGATAGTTTAAAATCAAGGATAATTTGATATTGAAAATAAAGATTATTTTGAGGCTAAAATATTTAAAAACCAGGATAGATGTTTTTTATTTTAAAAGGAAGATTTTGAAAACAAGATATAATTTTGTAAAACGTTTGAATAAAAGTTAGTAGATACAAAACAATGTTCCGCTAGATTTTTCGTAGGTTCCATCCTACTTAGGGTTCCATCCCTTTAACAAGCTCGAAGTGGATTCCATTCCACGAATAAAATGGATTTTAAGATGTCAGTGCTTTTCTAGGAGTTTTAACATGATTCTAGACTTGATACTTATCTAGTACTATTGAAATCTTGAACTCTTGATATCTTGATACTCATGAGTCTTCAATCTTGATATCTTGAATCTCTATACTGTACAGTCTTCATTCTTGGTACCTGCATGGTTAAATCCTGCATATACATATATATATCTAAACTATAATATTAGTATTTATTTAATAATCTTATTCTAAGGTTGTTGTCATCAAAACTAACTTCTCAAGGACTAATAGTTCGGCTAACTCCGGTCTATATCCACTCTAGAACAATCCTTTTTATTATACTGAAATTTGATTACAGTTACAATCCAAGATTCCAGAATAAAAATGGCAGAATAACCCCTAGGTAGAAGATGAAGAGAAGCAGAATGAAGGTCCTCTTTCTGAAGCCAAACCTATTGTATTTATAGGTGAAACTTCGGCTACAAGGCTTTCTCACCTACATGAGCCCACCGTAAAGATCGACAAGCCTAACTTATCCAAAAATAACGATCGGCCTAGAACTACTGATCGTTATTCCTTCACTTCATTCAATGCCGATCGTTCCCTTTCCACACTACTACGCCAATTTCATCCTCCAATGTACAATGCCAATCAATTCATCCAGAGAAATGCCGATCCCTCCTCTTTCATGCAAAATGCCGACACATCTTCCTTCACGAAAATGCCGACCCCTTCTCTTCTTGAGGATGCCGATCCACATTATGCCGAATCATCTTTAGCTAAACCTATACGATGTCAATCCATGCCATGCCAACCCAACATGCTTGCAATGTTATGCTGACCCAACGAGTGTCGATCCCTTCCTTCATATGCTACCCTAATCTAACCATCATAGTCTATGCTGATCCCTTGTCCACCCATCTATACCGATCCCTTATTTGAGAGTTGATGTATGCCGATCCCTTCTAGCCAATGGTGCCTATCCATCTTGTCTCGAACTATGCCAATCTAATCGCCTTTGCCAACGCCAATCCCTCCTTTGCTCCGACCACGCCGACCCTTACCATGTCGACCTCCTCCTATGCCAAGCCCAATCATGCCAACCCCATCCTATGCCGACCGTTATACCTTCTCTCATACCGACACATACTATCCTACTTCATATTACACCGATCCCTTCTTATACCAATCCTTCCTTATTCAAGCTAATGTCCACCTTTCAAGCACCCTTCCTCGTGTATCTACTTACTATGTTTAATTCTGGCTGCATATTATTATCCATAGTTGATTATCCATTCATCCATTTGAGCCAAATCCATGATATTCCAACTTCGAAACTGTGAAGTCTGTTGGATTAAATCCGTCTGTATACTACCTTGCCAAAAGGCGGGTTAACACTTTGCCCCCTAAAACATGTCGTTCGGTAGGAAGGCGTGTTTTGTATTGCCTTAAATCCAAAATCCGAAGTCCATAATCCATTAATCGTTATATTATCCAACCTAGAATCCAATCCGTTGCCAATCCATTTCCTTAATCTCTCCGGATCATTAGCGAAATCCATGACTGTTCTGAGTTGATATCCAATTCTGAATCCATCCCAAATCCATTAACCAAATCCACGATCTCGCCGGATCGCTTTATCCAAATCGGTACCACTCCTGGTCCATATCCAAATCCTTAGACCTCTCCGAGTCGTTTTATCCAAATCTGAGACCTCTCCGGGTCCATATCCAAATCCTTAGACCTCTTCGAGTCATTTTATCCAAATCCGAGACCTCTCTGGGTTCATATCCAAATCCTTAGACCTCTTCGGGTCCTTGCTGAGCATGATCCATACTCGACGATCTGAGTAGGCCGATCATGCCGCTCTTCGGCGAAGCCGCCTACCCCTTGCCAGGCATAGTCCATACCCGACGATCCATTGTGTACTATTCTCCGGCCTCAACTCTCTGATCGAGGGCTTAATCCATGGGGTATCCTACTCCAGCCTCGATCCCCAGTCGAGGACTTGATTCATGGGGTATCCTACTCCGGCCTCAATCCCCAGTCGAGGACTTAATCCGTGGGGTATCCTACTCTGGCCTCGATCCCCAATCGAGGACTTGATCCGTGGGGTATCCTACTCCAGCCTCGATCCCCAGTCGAGGACTTATCCATGTTCAAGTCCATCCCGTCGCTCTTCGGCGAAGGGACTCGTAACTCACGGTTATTGCCCCGTCTCTCTGGTCGAGGCCATAACCGTGACCTATGTTATTCGTTACATCAATCCAGATTTAATCATTCCATAGTACAGTTGGTAAAATATAAAATAAAAGCCCATACAACCAAAAAAACTAAGTAGCCACAGTATCAGAAAAACCAGAGTTTGCGGTAAACGGATAAAACAAAATTTCATAAACCTGAGCACCGCGATTCATCGTCATCTCATAGCATGCCTATGGACCATCCTCGATCCCGTACTTGTGTAAGTGACTTAGCCATTTTATCGCGGGGTTTATTAATTATTCCGTGCTATAAATGCAATTAATTAATGATAAGCTGACGATAATGCCTTGATCCAGTGCCATCTTCATTCGAGATGGGCGGTGGTTGCTCCTGCTCTTCTGCCACAACTTGATTCCTTATATATTGTTGCAAATGTCCATTCCTCACATGTTTCTCAATGATATCCTTCAAATGCCTGCAGTTATTCGTATTGTGCCCATCCAGCTCATGGAATAGGCAATGTTTTCCTGATGCCCGCTCGTATTCCGAAGGTTCCCTTTTTGCCCGCCTTCGATACTGGAGGCGCTCTCGAGTATCCAAATAAATCCTTTCCAGAGTTTCAGTCAAATCCATGTAAGAAGAGAATTTTGGTTCTCTCCATTGCCTTTTCAACATATTACTGCCATCATTCATCCTCCATTTTCCCTTATCGTTCTTGTTTGCATCTCCCGATGATCCTCCACTTTGCATAACATTCAACTCTGGTTTGTCTACTCGTGCGTCTTCCTGTCGCGGGAACCTTTCTACTTCATGGTAAAACTCCCCTAAATCCATAGGTGGATCTCATGCTAGTGAATCCTTGAACTCCGCGCCATCAGCAATGCCAGATATAGCTGCCATCAAAACCATGGATGGATCTGGACGATCCACCAATGCCGCTGCAGCATTAAACCGTGTTAGAAAATTCCTCAGGGATTCTCCCGCCCTCTGATTTAGTGTTACCAAACTCATCACTTTTTGGGTCTCGAGATGTGAACTCTAAACTGCCTCATAAACCTTTCGATCAATTCTATCCACGTACCAATAGAGCCGCTTTCCAATTATCTGAACCATAGTGTTGTTATATCCATCAAATACAAAGAGAAGCACTGTGCCATGACCTCCTCTGATGCCCTAGTACTTCCATATGCCTCATGTACCTTGTCAGATTAACAGCGGAATATGTTCCATCATATGTCTCCAGCGTTGGTAGTTTGAATTCCAGTGGATTCCTAGCTTGCATAATCGTAGGAGCGAAGGGGATCCTATTCACATCTTCCAAATCTCTATTTACCAACCCTCCTCTCATGGCCCGTCTGATCATTTCTGCCAACCTATCGTTGTCACCAAGTAGCAGTCTTTGTCCGTTGTCTCCAACCTTCCTCCCAAGTCCATGAGGCAATCCTGAAATCTGCTCTTCTGGATGAGCATTCATGTTCTGATCAAAGCCAAACTGTACAGCACCACTTGGAATCCTACCGGGAATCGAACCAATATGATCTGGGGGTGTGCTCCTAGTGTGGAACGATCGGCATTGCTTTGGCCGATCGTTGCTGGTTGGTCAGGGCTGCTCCTGCTGGCTCCATTCTATCCCGTATCTTAATTGTTCCATTTCCTTAGTTCTGATTCTGGACTTCCTCTGCACCTACTGCTCGAACTCCATGATCCACATTTCCAGTATTTCGTGCTACTCCATTCCCTTGGTTTTTCACTCCAGCCTGTCCAATTTGTCGGAGTAGATTCTACATCATCTCCTCCTGCCTCTTCAGCATCCTCCCCTACATAGCATCCATCATTGTTCCCATTTTATCTCTAGTAATGAAGATTGAGGTCTGATTAGCTCCTGAGGAAGCCTCCTGACTTCCTTCATGATCGCTCCTATCTGTTCTCTGTCTCCTTGTCGATTTCCTAGCCATTGCTTCCCAAATCCAAGTTCTCAAGCTTTCAAATCTAAAATCCTAACTTCCAAATCCTTGAGTGCAAGCTTTCTTGGTGAAAGCACCAAAATATTGGCGTCGGAATTGACCACCAACACCCAATTGTACGTGAAAGCACCAATATCTAGTCACGGATCATAGATAGTATATGATGTAGAGAATATAATATGAAGAATGATCATATTAAAATGAAAGAAAGTATAAGAGACAAGATTTATAATGGTTCGGCTAACTCCAGCCTACATCCACTTCAAAACAATCCTTTTTATTATACTAAAATTTGATTACAGATACAATCCAAAATTCCAAAATAAAAATGGCAGAATATCCCCTAGGAAGAAGATGAAGAGAAGCATAATGAAGGTCCGCTTTCTGAAGCCAAGCCTACTGTATTTATAGGTGAAACTTCGGCTACAAGGCCTTCTCACCTACATGGGCCCACCGTAACGATCGGCAAGCCCAACTCCTCCAAAAATAACGATTGGCCTAGAGCTACCGATCGTTATTCCTTCACTTCATTCAATGTCGATCGTTCCCTTTCCACACTACTACGCCAACTTTCATCCTCCAACATACAATGCCGATCCATTCATCCAGAGAAATGTCGATCCTTACTCCTTCATGGAAAATTCCGACCCCTCTTCCTTCACGAAAATGCTGATTCCTTCTCTTCTTGAGGATGCCGATCCACATTATTCCGAACCATCTTTAGCTGAACCCATACGATGTCAATCCATGCCATGCCGACCCAACATGTTTGGAATGCTATGCTAACCCAATGAGTGACGATCCCTTCCTTCATATGCTACCCCAATCCAACCTTCATAGACTATGTCGATCCCTTGTCCACCCATCTATACCAATCCCTTATTTGAGAGTTGATGTATGTTGATCCATTCTAGCCAACAGGGCTGATCCATCTTGTCTCGAACTATGCCAATCCAATCGCCTTTGCCAACGCCAATCCCTCATTTGCTCCGACCATGCCGACCCTTACCATGCCAACCCCAAACATGCCGACCTC
Organism: Allium fistulosum; assembly: GCA_030737815.1. Lineage (NCBI taxonomy): Eukaryota > Viridiplantae > Streptophyta > Magnoliopsida > Asparagales > Amaryllidaceae > Allium > Allium fistulosum. The sequence goes on along the minus strand of CM060903.1, from coordinate 345,858,294 downwards.
CTCCTATGTCGAGCCCAATCATGCCGACCCCGTCCTACGCCGAGCGTTATTCCTTCTCATATACCGACCCATACTATCCTACTCCATATTACACCGATCCCTTCTTATGCCGATCCTTCCTTATTCAAGCCAATGTCCACCTTTCAAGCACCTTTCATCGTGTATCTACCTACTATGTTTAATCCTAGCTTCATATTATTATGCATAGTTGATTATCCATCCATTTGAGCCAAATCCATTATATTCCAGCCTCGATAACCGTGAAGTCTGTTAGGTTAAATCCGCCTATATATTGCCTTGCCAAAAGGCGGGTTAACAGCAGCCAAGAAAATTAGGGTTTCTGGTATATTTTAATAATATTTTGTCTCGATTTGCATGCTTATTTATAGCGTGAGGTCCAAAACAGCTCGAACTCCAATCGAGGCGTGATGACAGACAATCTATATGTAAAAAAGCCTTCTGAACACAATGGAACTAGTTTCGAGGCCTAATTCCATCGTATATGAAAGTTAATGTTTTATCGTTCATTAAAATTAAACTAAATTATATTTAAATAATTTACCAATCTATAGTTATGGACAAATAAAATATTTCTAATTTACAAATACGTTATTACAAACCATTTGAATATAAATCGATTGGCCCAAAGCGATAACAAAGGCCCGAAAAGCCCGTTTCGTTTCCGAAACGAAAATGGGTCATCCTATATGTCGAAATATAGATTTACAGTAATTTTAAACTCAATGAAACTAATTTCAAACCCTAATTCTATTGTAAGTGGAAGTTAGCTTTTAAAATCAAATTATATTTGTTTTTACGCGTTAAGTAACCGAATTATTATGAAACTGATTTAATTACTTTTAAATTCTAACTTAAAAGTTTTCTATCATCGTCCTGGATTAAACAGAAATTTAATAATCTTTTGAAATACAATTTTCCATGTTTAATTCAAGATTTAAATATTAAATTAATTTCAACATTAAATTACAACTGTAATAAAATCCATTCATTATATGTTAAATTTCAAAACAAATTCTTTTATTTTGATTTAAATTATTATTATTAAATTTATTAAACATAAGTTTCCATTTATTACAATCATTACTCTACAGTTAACGTCTTTTCTTATAATACTGCAATATTTCAATTATATTAAATTTCCATTGATTATCGAATTAATTTCAAATGGAATTTAATAATAAGATGATAAAAACAATTGTTATATCTTAATAATTCAAACATCTTTATAAATTTATTGTTTGCAAACAGAGGTTAATAAATTACTTACCACATAATTGAATTCATATTCTATATTAAAACTAATTTCAATTAGATTTCACCATTAATACATCATTTATCTTTTTATTTATTAAACTTACAATTGATTGAAATTGCATTAAAACAATTGTCAATTACATTCAATCAATATTATTAAATTATATTCAAATGCGCATTACCGCCTTCCATTTCATTAAAACTAGTTATTTTAGGATTTATCTTAAGGTTAAAATTTATAATCTTTTAAAATTCCAGTTAATAAATCATAAATTTAAGTTGTAACAATATTAAATTCCAAATCCTTATTTAATTTAATATTTTTAATTATAAAAAATATGGGTTCTTACACAAACATCATTCTTAAGTTAAAGGTTACAGTGAACATAGGCCGGATAGGGGCCCAATCCACCGCGGCTTTGATTCTTGGATCGTAATTGCAGTTTCTCATGCGTCCACTCGAGCCTGGAGTTCATTCAGTTCGCGAGCCATTTTCCTGATGCTCATGAGCCCATTCGCTAAGCCCATCCACATATTATTGGTCATTCTCGGGATGGAGCTAACGATGCTAGCTCTATGCCATTAGTCTTGTGACGTTAAAGTTATCAGCATTATTTTTCCTATTAGTTTCCATGGTGGACTTTTTGAGTATAACAGATGTTTCGAGGATGAAAAAGTAATGAAGTTTGATAGATTTTAGAGGAGGCTCTCCTTCTAGCATAAAAATATATATTAGATTTCTATCCAACCTTAGAATTGTGACTAGTGGTATATATTAATAAAGATGTTTCACTAATACCATAGTAAAAAATTGTAAGTCGGGAGTTGAGAAAGAGATTTATATCTAATGCTAGAAAGTAAATAACACGTGGTTCGATCTTGGGAAAAATCTATGTCCACTATGGTTTCTAGTTTTATTGCTTGATAATTTTTTGAAAGAGAGTTATTACAAGAACTTTAAGCTATGTTATATCATACATAAGATTGGAAAATTCAATCCTTGTCTAAGTGCGTAGTCTATTTACATATGTAGAGATTACGAGGCTCGAAGTGAAGCCTCAAACCCTGAGTTTCCTAGTGTCTGTTGATGGCGTCATACGACTCAAATGGAGTCCAACTAGTATGTCAAGTGAACAAGTGGTTTGGATAAAAGCCAACTAGCGGGCCATCTTACGGCATGCTTGTGTCTGAAAGGCGACTTAGGGCAAAGGGATATTGATGAACAATGGTGCCATTGTCATATGGATTGATAAAGTTAAGGGTGTGACCTATGGGCATCTATGTAAATAGTTATATAAACTTAACTCTATAAAGAACGTTGTTCGAAAAAAAGTATGCTTTTGGTTTTGTTTTGTTTTCTTTTATATGTGTTGTTATATAGAGATATAAATAACGAATTAAATACATTAAACATATATATAAGCAGAAAATTCTTAGAAGAGATATTTTATCGACCATAGTTGCGAATGTGTTCATAACCATTAGCATTTAATCGATATCTAAATGCTTACTCCTTAAATGTTCATAGTCAAGATGTACTGAGAAAATTATATCGACACATCTAATGAGACGAGTATACGTAGTGCTCTCCATATGATGAATGGTGAATTACTTATGAACATTGGGGACACCAAGGGGTTACGTACTTGCGGTTGTTTGAAATAATCACACAATGACTCATCGTGAGTCTTCTATATGTTAATATAACCAAGTCAATATTTAAGATCTCATGCTAATGATATAGCGTTGTTCATGTTTAGTAGCTAGGTTACACTTTGACTATGGTCAATTACATCGCATCACGATCCTGTTAGACCGTAGTTGGGTATATGTTGAATTACTTAAACCAAAACACTACCCGAGCGAGTATTCGTCTCCTTTGTTGTAGAAGATTAGTATCGCCGTAATTGGTAGTCAACTTAAAGTCAAAATCTATGGCCAAAGTAAATTGATTAATTAAAAAACGTTATCGGATTGAACCAAGGACTTTAAAGTGGTCTAAACAATTAACTATGAATATTAGTAGAGTTTTGACCATAACCAAACTCTAGATATCTTAGTGATACAATGTTAACAAAAATAATATGTGCACAAAATGTTATTACTAGGTGTAGCTTAATAAATATTAGAAATCAGATTTTGCTGAAATGATCTGTAAGTAATTCAACATGTGCCCAATATTATAATTCAACAAAGTCTGTATATGCTTCAGCATTTAAATTGTTTAAATATTGACAGAGGTCTAAGTTTACCCCCAAAGAGTCAACATAATCATGTTGTTACTTAATTTCTAAGTTCGACAAATGTAAATTTAATTCATAAATGTTGTAAATTAATAATAAAATTATTACTAATGTTGCACAAACTTTTAGTCAAATTTTAGTTATTTATTTGAAGCTTAAAAATTAATTAAAACGATGTATAAAAGTTATGCATTGATTTAGTTAAATAATAAAATTAAATAAAATAATAAAATAATTGATTTAATTAAATCAATTGGGCTTATTGACTGGAAGAACCAGTTAAAGGGGGGCACAATAGCTTGCAAAGGAGGAAGGTGGCTTGGATTTAAAGGCAAGAGAGAAAGAGACAACTGAAGTATTGTTGGTAAATTTCACATTCAATTATTCATAATTTCAAATTATGGTAAATTACTGCACAATTATCTAGTAATTCAGAGACAAATGAGTCGTTGAAGTATTGCTCAAATCAAAGTTTAGATGTAGCGGTGTAGTGTATTAACCCGTAATTCAATCATTTTGATTGGAATATTTAATAAATTTTTGAATAATGGATTTTACAACTTAATTATACCTCTTTTTAATAATAACTAATTATGGTAAATTTGTTTTAAAATTTGGTTTACAAAAATAACTAGTTTGGAGAAAAATCGAAAATGTGACAGAAATCATTTTTTTCAGATTTTCAACTTTTCATCAACCAAAAGTTGTCGGAATATGTTTGTACACTAGTGTACATGTGTACACATTTATATAAATAACATATGCTTTGGTTAGAGTTAAATAAGTTTAAATATTTACTTAAAGTAATAAAGTAAATTTGACTTTTCTTTTAAAATTTAAAAAGAAAAGAAAATGGTAGAAAGGAAACATCAAATCTTGTGAAGTGATGATGTGATGGAGATGAGGGGAAGGTGGTTGGTTGCATGTGGAATTGGTGAAGGAAGGATGAGGTGGAAAAAATTTGTAGAGGGTATGGGTTAAGGTCATTTTATTAATTTACCTCCTTTCATTTTCTATAAAAACAACTCACCTTTCTCACTTCATTTCTTTTTTTAAAATTTTTATCTCCTTTCTTTTTCAAGCTTTCCAAGCTTCCATCCATGGCTTCCAAACAAATTTGAAATTAAAAATCACTTCCTTTTCCATTTTCCTTAAGCAAAGTTGCTAAAACTTCTTCCTTTCTTCTCTATATCACTCCACCCCGAAAAAGACCCATAACCACCTCAAAAAGTCTTGACCGAGCACCATAACCCCCTTTGGCAAAAAATAAATGTACCCTCTAGCCCCTTAAAGTCAAGTTTTTCCAAGCTGAAGCAAGGTTTGTTCGCTAATTGAAAAGTTGTGGTAGTTTACTTCAAATTTGAGTTGATTTCGATGAGTAAATCTCGCCTCTAAGAAGAAAGATTTAAACTTCATTATTACGTTAATAATGGATGTTAGGTACTTGTGTTTATATGTATTGGAAAGAATTTATTGTTTGGTTTGGTTTTCGCTTGAAAGCGAATAACACATAGGTTGTTTGCAGGGGACTTGAAATGAAGTCGAAGTGTTCGTAGCGAATAGGTTGCTACGACACACTTCGAAGTGCATACGTTATAAAGTGACAAGTTTTACCTTGCCTTTAGAATGTTATTTTCATTTGAGTATATATACGCTTATGTTTATGAGATGTTTGAATGAATATATGACATATATAATGTTTTATGGAAGTGTTTGTATAGCGACTATCGCTATATCGACACTTTGAAAATATAATCTCTTTTGAAAATCTTTTTGTTGATTTCATGCTTAGGCTTTTACAAAACAAAATTTTGGTTGATTATTTTAATAATGATTATTAAAATAAATTAATCATTTTGATAATGATGTTTAAAGTTAATTAATCATTTTGATAATGATGTTTAAGGAATAATTATCATTTTGATAATAATGTTTAAAATTAATTAACAATTTTGATGCTGATGTTTAAAATTAATTAATCATTTTAATAATGATGTTTAAGGATTAATTAATCATTTCAATAATTATGCTTTAAAGTTAATTAATAATCAATCATTTTTAATAGTGATGTTTAAAGTTAATTAATCATTTTAATAATGATGTCTTAAAGTTAATTAATCGTTTCAATAATGATGATTAAAGTTAATTAATCATTTTATATAATGATGTTTGAAGTAATTAATCATTTTTAGAGTTAATTAATCATTTTTAATAATGATGTTTAAAGTTAATATTTAAGATGTGAAATCCAAGCACAAGTTCGGTTCTAAAAGTTTAAAGTTTATTCGATTATGGAAAGGATAAGAAATTTATTTCCTAAACGATATCGCTTATATGGAAAGGATTTAGTCATACTCTTAGCACTAAATGTCAAGGTATGGAAACTTGTTTCTATCTTGAAGGTTAAAAATATCGTCAAGGCAAAGCTTAGAGGTAACACTACCTTTACTTACCCGACATTATTTTTAACCGAGGGATAGTACAATTTTGAAATGGATTAGCAGTGGTGAGGGTATGGGATTTACTTTTCATATAAGATCATTTTAATTATTCCCGATAGTTGATTTATTGACTATCGATCCCGCTATCTTCTTTGTGCGCTGTCAACCTATGTAACGACCCCATCGTTATATTTATAAAGGTATAATTTCAGAAAATACTTTTTATTCATAAAACTCAAATACCAACCTTAATAATACATTTCAAACTTCTCTTAAACTAGAAACTCATTAAAATTATAAATTTAGATCTTCATTTAAATAATATTATGCTATGCATAATAATCCAAGCATTACACAAAAATTTTACTTTGGTAAGTACTTATATATATTCCAAATTTTCAAAATAATTTTTTCTAACCCAAAATTTTATACATATAAATTTTCATTCCAAATGCTTACCAAATTATCTTTTCAAGTGATATTCTAATTTTATAATTAATACTCACTCATATTTTAATTACTTATAACATGCTTCAAAATTTTGAACCTAGTTCAAAACAATAATCTTTTCAACAAAACTCCTTATTTTAAAATCTTTATATATTGAGTAGAAATTTATTTACTCCTATGACTAACTTTTTCATGAAAAGTTAAAAACTATACAATTCAACATTCTCATGGTATATTTATCATAACTTCTACTTTTCTACAAAATTTCAAAAATACCTTTTAAGGTTTTATATATCTTACTCTAATAAAATTTCTTTCTCACACTAAATTTTCAAACTTCATATTTTATAATTAGTGTTATGGTTTCCCAATTTATTTGTCATTAAAATATAAAGTTACTCTTGCTTCAATTATTTTCTTATATATAAAAATTTTCGAAATCATTTACACTACTAATTTACATTCTTTATAACCCAAATATCTTTTACAAATTTAAAATATAAAGATTCTAAGGGGTTCAAGATATTTAATCTCTTTAATATTTCAATTTACAAACAAAAATGTAGATCACATGAAAATATTTCTCTAAAATGTTATTACCTTTTCATAATTCAAAAAGTTTTAACATAAAATTATTTTCCTTGAGGGATTTACTGTTCTATTTGATTGAGAAATCTTGATAACTTATTATTATTCAGCACTTAACTATTCCCAGTTTGAGTTCCCACTTTTCAAATTCAAGAAGTATAAAATGTCAACTTACTGATCTAAATTATATATAAATTCATACAATAATATTTCCTTGAGTTATTTCTTATTCAAGATCAAATTACCCAAACTTCAATAATGATCTATTTTAATAACATTATGGTTTTTATTTCAAGTATTCCCTTGATTTTAGAACTCATAAACACACATTTTAATCTTTATTTAGATTACTAAAGGTTATACATAACCAATAAAAAGCAAAATACACAATTTACTTAAGTGTATTTCTTATAAACAAACATATATAATTTTCCAAATACCAAATAATATAATCACATTGTCTTTCCATCTATTTATGGAAAATTTTCTCTGTCAATTGGCTGCAATGTTAACTGTACGATCAACACCACCTCGCCACTAACCTCGACTGTCACTAAGGTTCGATGGTTGCATTTTCCATCTGTAACGACCCCCTTTCTTGCACCAAAAGACAAGCCATTAAGTGTAGAAGAAACAGAAAGATAAGAAGAAACTACACAATCACAGAATCTCACCACGAATCTGAACAACATATAATAAATAACATAGGATATTACATTGTCATTTCCATATAAATAATACATTAGAGTCATTACATTACAACCTTCAACTGGACAGTTATAGCTACCTGGCCATCCGAAAATACATAGATCTTACATAACACAACAGAATAATTTAATAACTAGCTAACGGTGAAGCCACCTTCTCCCGCTCCTTCAAAATGCTTCCATAAGAAACCTGGATCACTTGGCTACTCATACAAATTTGAGTACCCTGGAGTTTTTGAAAAAGAAAATAAAACTCCAGGTCAGACATGGGTCTAGTGTGAGTAAACTCAAACAACTTAATTTTTTACCTTTATTAAACACTTTGAAAATCAAAGGTATCTCGTAAGACCATGCCGCATATAAACACGGGCAGGTTTTTACCTTACGATAACCAAATTACTTTATATAGAAGTCCAGTGATATTATGATAATGTTTAGGGCTTTGAAGAAAAATAGAACACAACTAAAATGCTTGCATCTCACATTTCAACATATTTAGGTACAACTAAATCCGTACGGTACTTATTGGAGAATGGATTCCATACAATTACTGGGCAGCTGAGGCACTGCCCGTTACGGTGCATCTCTAGATTAAATAACACCAAGGTCGAACCTATCGACCCCTGCCAACACAAGACCGACCTACCCTTTACTGGATTGTACCGAATAAGATCACCCTTCGGTTGAGATCAGCAACCGTACCGAAGCAAAATGAGTTAATAGTAGGGACTCTAGATAGGGATGACCTTACCCTCATGGGAGCAACCCACATATCCTTGCTGCATCTCTCCTGATTTAGTCATTCCCGATTGATGAGGTCTGAGGCTGCATTTACCTGTATTATAGCATTGCCACTTGGAATGCTAACATTTCCTTCCATATATTGACACAATGTAGACACTCATCCATACAAGTCGTTTAGGAGATGAAAGAACTGAAGGCACTACTTCCACTACACCCATTTTAGAATCACCCTCAGGGTTAGTAGCAAATAACCCTTGCACTTCAGAGTCTTCATCTTAGACCTTGTATTTACTATTTCCAATTCCAACTTTTCCAGTTCGAAGTGTTTTACGGATAACAACTAATACCCGATCCCAGTCTCTCCAAACCAACGTTTCATAATTTGAAAGGTTAATTTTTTTATAGTAGACTATCCCACTATCAGGATGTAAAGATTTACATATGGACATACATTCCATATGCTAGAATATCATGACCCGCTTATCGAAATTAACCCACTCTATTTCATCATGTTCCTGAAGTGCGGTATTTGTGATTAGTATAAGTCGACTTAATTTCAATAAAACGCGTCATCATTTTATTGCAACTGCTTTAATTCATTTGGCTACTTAATAGCATGGAAAAGAGATCCTTGGTTTTAAAACAATTCACTTAAATAAGAAAATTGGTCAAAAATAAATAACCGATGGAGTTTTAAAAGAAACTTTAAAATAATGATTAAATCATAAGTTTAAAAACTCAATTAAACTTTAATTAATATTAATTAAATCAAAATTAAATCATTAATAATCCTAATTTTATCTATAATTAAACCTTAATTAAACTTTAATTAAATAGCATTTATTTAAGAAATTAAACCCTGATTAAGTGGATAATTAACCTTTAATTAAATAATAATTAATTAAACAATTAACTCTAATTAAATAATTAATTAAAATAAATAAATTTGGTTAAATAAAAGTTAATTTATTTTATCTTAACTAATTATTATTTAAACTCACTTAATTAAAAATAATTAACTTGGTCAATAATTTCTTGAACTCTAATTACTTAACCTAATTACTTAATTAATTAATTAAATAATAATTACCCTAATAAATTAATTAATTAAATAAATTATTAAATAATTAAAACTTAAAATTTTGAATTATTTAATTATTTTAAAATGAGTTTTCAAAAAAATCCAAAAGAAAATACTTTAAAACTTGAAATCGCAAAAGTTTCTGAACTGTGACCATAGCGACTATCGCTATAAGCGCGGTTCGTTAAAATTGATTTCTAGATGAAAACCTCACTTTAAATCTAGCTATAACATATTTAAAAACACAAATGTAAAAGTTTTGAAACTTAAAAACAAAAGTGAAAACTTGGAAAACATTTTCAAAATCCAAAACTAGAAAAAGAGCTTTTCGTTTTCAAATCGGATCTCAAGTCTTTTGCGACTTATTAAGGTGCCAACTTCACAAAAAATTCATCACATACACTTTTTTTTGGTTTTATAAACATACTACCATCATATTATAACCAATCAATCACATGTTCATATCCAAACATATTATTCAACCACCAATTTACAAATCCAAGCTCAAACACAATCATATAATCATATGCAATCAAAACAACATGATAATTCAACACAACAACCGCTATATTTTCACAATATATATTTCATTGAAATCAAGTTAATTTCTTTTCCAAAAACAAAAATTTTACTCACTGAAACATTTCTAAATCAAAGCAAACTTTTGCCAAAATTTGAAAATACTTTAGAAACTTGCAAAAACGGAAACTTTGGTTGCTCAAACACTTGAAATGGCTCGGCCAAGTGAACTTTAGGCTCAGCCTAAAGGGGTTTTTGGCTCTACCTAGGCCTTATAGGGCATGGCCATGATGGGTTTTAGAAATTTTTGGGTTGCAACTTAGAAGAAGAATGTTGTAGAAGATGTAGAAATGGTTTAGCAAGAATTGGAAGTGTTTTAAGTGGAAAGAAGTGGATTTTTTCTTATTTTAGACTTTAAGAAAGGAAGCCATGAATGTGTTTGCTTAAGCTTCTTAGGATTTTGAAATGAAAAAGGATATTGTAAAAATGATAATATGAAGATAAAGGGGTATATATAGGCTTAGGGAATTAATAAAAAATATATAAATGTTTATATTACAATATATGTATGCATGAATAACCATACCCCTCCCCCCTTAAATCTATCCTCTCTAGTACCCTCCCCCTTCTCCTTTCACTTTGCAAGCCATGCACTCGTACATCTGTTGAAAAGGAGCATTATATATATATGTGTGTGTGTTTCTTTATAAAATAATTTCTTGTATCCTTATATATATACACACCTAAAAGAGAGCATATGCATGCATATATGCACATGTATTCATCATGTTAAAATGGTTTATATTGTGTGCATGTATGTTTACAATAGTGCTATAACATTTTAATTAACTTTTAACCAATGAACAATCGATATTTCGAAGAAAAAAATTTCGGTCACATTTTCTGTTTCTCTATAAACTATATATATTGGTAAACAAATTTTGAAAATGATTTTATCATTATTAGTTATTATTTAAAATATTTTTATTTGTTAATAAAAATCCATTCTTTAATTATTTAAAATATAATTAAACATTCTTTTAAATAGCAATTAAATTCTAGGTCGTTACATTATCTAAAATAAATCAATACCTAAGGTATCCTTGTTGTTTTTATTATAATTATTTCAATTATCAAGATTTTATAATGCATAAAGACTATTTCCATACTAGATATACTTTTTGTTCTCAAAATATTTACTAAAACATTTTCCAAAATATTCATCCAAATTTTAAAGTAATATTTAATTTACTTTTAAACTTTATCTTTATAACTCATATTACTATGTCCGACCGTCTCGTCCTAGTATTTAGGAACTTCTATCGATGACGTTAATCAGATGCATCGACCGGAATCCTTCAAGCTCTTAATGGGAAATTTAATATAAAATTATTTTCTTTAAGATATACATATATTCTTATGCCTATTCAAATATTTGCTGGCGTATAATAGGAAAATCAAAATTTCACCCATATGTATATCTTTTACCAAAAGGATTTTAATTCAAATAGATGCTTGTTTTTATTAAAATTTCTTTCAATCAATCCTAATCGTTACATATAAGATTAATTCAAAGATAATAATTTCATAACACACTCATATATCCATAAATATTTCAAGTGAGCATCAATTTTAAATTCAACTTAGTACTCAATTAATTATATGTACATGAATTAAAACTCCATTTTCTACTAATTTAAATTTTCACTATTTCTTGCGATAATTACATCCTTGCAAACACCGCAAGGTCTTATTATTACTATTGTGTAGGTTTCAACTTTCAATGATAATTCCTACCTAATACTAATTTTGAATAGTTATTTTTAATTTCAAAACATCCAAGCATTTATCACCAAACAAACATATATGTATATATATATATATATAAAGAATAACTAATAAATGTGCTCAACAAAAAAGTAATACATCTGCTCCCACTATGCAACTCTGATCATTAGCAGAATAGGACACTATAATACAATCCTAAGCCATCTAAGGTTTAATCCATATTTATTCATCAAATCTCACTTTTAATAAAAGTGAATTCCAATACTTAGTAACTTTCATAGTAATAATTTATATAATATTATCAAAAACTTTTCAAATATGTCCCAATGATTATTTAAGTTCCTATCCCTAATTAGTTAATTAAATCACTAACTACCACATACCCAGGGGAGGGGACTCTAAGTATTCTAGATTTAGATCTCGACTTTGTACAAATTATATTCTATAATGTTTTGAAATCAGCTCTAATACCAAGCTGTAATGACCCAACCACTATACCCATATTATTAAAGAACATTACAAGTAATTTCATCTAATAACACAGAGAATACGGTTGGTTAAAGGCGATTGAATGTGAATATATCTTTGGACTAACACTGACACGTCTTGTTAGGAGGGTATGAACTGAAAAATTGACGTGTACAGAATTAGTACAAAGTAATAAACAGACTGATTTAAAATATTCAGAACAGTATATAATATAATTAAATCAAAATCGAAGTCACGTATCGCAGTGGAATAATATACATCATATATCATTGTAAGATGTAAGTCTATAAAATATCAGTTCTGAACCCATATAAATACATATACATCACATCCAAAATACCATATCAGGTACATGGCGACTACTAAGTAATATACATGACATATCCTTCAAAATGTTAACACATATACAAAGATGAAGTAAATTGAAAAGTCAAAATAGTCTACTCCAATGCTAGCATAAAGTCCAGAGGTCAACGAGTCTTTGTACCTGTAGAGTCTCGGCCTGACCCAAGTATTATAAAAATAAACGGGTCAGACTATATCTAATAGAAAGGTGAGATGATACTGATATCATAATTTATGACTTAATAATAAAATAAGTCGTCTCCAAATATTCATAAACCCAAATAAACATAAAAAGGCATATCAATCCAAAACTACCATTTCACAAATCCATATCAAGTCTCAAATGGACTATCATCAAAATATGTTTATAACAATTCAAAATTCCTAGAGCCAAAAAGATACTAAATATCTATCCTAAAATCTCTAAAGAAATAATCATCACTAATGAAATAATAATGGTAGTCAACTATCAGTATGTTATAGTGCGACAAGGGGCCTAACTAAAATAAATAAACCCCACCACATAGTGCAATAGTCTAACGAAAAGAAATAGACTACCAAGTATAAACCCTGACTCCTAACGAAAAGTAATAGGTAGCCATGTTTATGACAAAACTACGTGAATTTACCTAATGAAAATAAATAGGTAAACATTGTCCAGCTGTGAAATAAACTAATAGTCCTGCATATAATGTCTGTCCAAGAAAGAAAAGACAGTCGTGTCATACTATTACAAACATAACTAAAAGAAATAGGTCTGCCTATCCAAATCAAAAATGGTAATGACTCTCGGGTCGATGAAAAAATAAGTCATCGTCTCTCGGGGATATATTGGCCCGAAATCCGAACACCCTAAGATAATACAACTCTAAGTTATCTCACTTTCACTTTAGTAATCACTAGTATCTAGCTAACTATCCCATACCAGAAAGTGAAACTCTAGTATTTACTAAAGCTAGTAAATTCTACTCAAACTCTATTTAACAAATTATAACAATAAGCGAAAGAATTGTATGAAATGTCCCATACCAATCAGACTATTCAAACGTTTATTAAAATTCAATGTTTTATGGAAAAGCATGAAATCTCATTAAAATCTCAAATCCATAATAAATAAAATTTAAATTAGTTTTATATATACAAAGATATAATTTTCCAAAATCACTTTTAATTCCATAAACTCACTTTAAAGAAGAGTTTCTTATTTACAAAAGCTTTTGTAGCTCTTGCAAAATCATTTAAACCTCTTTTATAACTAAAGAACTTGAAATAAAAATTTATTACTTTCATAATCACTTTTATGAAATAATACTATATTTTATGCTTTGCCTCTAAAACATTTTTGCTTCTCATAAAATATTATCAGCTTTAAAAATTATTCGTTAGTTGTTGTTTCTAAATCAAAAAATAGCCAAGTTAATAGTAAGCTCAAAGTTCACTAAGCCAAACAATTATGCAATCAAAGAGCATCATAATATCAAGGAGCATGCACTGGAACAAAGAAGGCAGCATAACATCAAAAGGCAGCCAACAATCAAATAAACAAGGACCTATACTCTAGGCAACAACATGCGTTTTAAATGTTTCAAGGCTTGGATGAAGGCAACAAAAATGAACAAAGATAGAAAGGAAAGGGATGTATGTTAATTATGCAAGAGCATGTGTTCATTGGCAATAGTATAAACTGACAGGGAGGAAAATTATGCAACTGATTATTTAAAAATATCTCAAGGAAAATATTTCAAGGCAAAATTATGAATTGACGAGGATGAAAATAATTCAGGGCATTAGTATATTAAAAATGAACAAAGTTAAAGTAGGGATGAAGAAATCAAATAGGAATCCATTCTCAACTTAAACAATGCATACCCATATTTCAATGCCATAGCAAAAGCTAAGATGAGCAAGTCAAGGCAGGGACGAAAATATAAATCAAAGCAAAATGCTTTCTCTAATTAAGAATGTGTTCCCATATTTCAAGGCACTAGGACAAGATAAAAATGAATAAGTCAAGATAGCCATAATTCATGAATTAGGTAGGAATGAACATAGCAGTACAGGGATCAAAGCTAAGGCCCCGTTTGGCTTGTCGTTTTTAGATTTGTGTTTTCGTCTATACAAAAGCGCGTCTGTTGTATGTATTGTGGAAAAACAAACAATTTTGAAAAATGAAATTAACATGTAAAATAGAAAACAAGTTTATTTTGTTTTTCGTGTTTCGATAGATAACAAAAGCACGAAGAATGATCCAACTTCTTCGTTGTCCGTTGGTCGTCGCAATGACTAGGAATTATAACTTATCACTTGTTATTTCTTAGTGCAATTTGAAAACACAAAACTCAAAATACAAAATGAAACCAAACGGACCCTAAATTTTTGGGTATGCAACTTTTCTTAAAAGCAAAGGACCATTAATGACCTGTCCTTTATTTTGAAACATGTGTGCTGATGTATTTAAAATAACCACAGCCCAAAGAGAAGATGCGAAAATAATTCAAGGTATTTAAGAAATTTTGAAACTGATAACATGCTAACTGAGTGTATTTGTGCATCGGGAACTAACAATGCTTGATTTTAGAGATTAAGATTTTATTGATCAATTCATCTATTAGCAATTTAGTTCAAACAACAATCAACTCAAAATTATCAGTAGTACTAAATATAGGTGTGTAGGATAAAATCTTACCTTGAATCCATAAAGATGAAAAGATGAATTGAATTTGGATTAAGCTGAAAATTGAAAGCTACTGACTTCTACTCTTACTTCAAAATTTCACTCTGATTATCCAAACCCCAAAACACTTCAAACAGCCCCTAATTCCAATTTCAGGGATTTAATACCAACTCAAAAGCCTAACTTGATTGTATAAAAAGATAAATAAGATGGTAAAAAGCTCATACCTATTTTCTTATAATTTGTAGTATTCCTTTGATTTTCTAGAATTAAAACTAGGGCTGAAAATTGGATTTGTTTGCCTCTTTCATTTTTCTTAGTTTCCTAGAGAAGATACATAGTTGAATGTTTAGGAAGAGATTTTTGATATAGGGATTAGGCTAAGGAAATGATTTGTCCTTATTTAGACTAATGGGCTTGGGAAATTAGTAAAGCCTAAGTTCTCTGACAATGTTATTACATTATGTAATTAAGCTTTCTAAACAAAAGGTTCCTAAAAAATTACAAATAGAAATAATTCCTTTTTAGCTTAAAAAACACTTAATAAATGATTCTAATCAAAAGAAAAATAGATTTTCATTCACTAATTTATTTCATTAATAAATCAATCTATTTACAAAATTTAGAATCTTTTCACTTTATTTAAAAATCTCTAAATAAAAAATTATTTCCTTATTACACTTTGCCATAATCCAAACCAACTCAAATTTTTAAATAAGAAACCTCAAATATTTGATGATTTCAAAACTCTTTTATTTTATTTACCATAGATTTAGGATTTTATTGGAATTCGTCGTTTTCTATGAGACAAAGAATTTTAATAAATGATTGAATTGTCGGATTGGCATGGGACATTTTGTACAATTCTTTCGCTTACTGCTATAATTCGTTAAATAGAGTTCGAGTGGAATTTACTAGCTTTTAGTAAATACTAGAGTTTCACTTTCTGGTATGGGACAGTTAGTTAGATTTTAGTGATTACTAAAGTGAAAGTGAACTACATTTAGAGTTGTATTACCTTAGGGAGTTTGGATTTCAGACCGATAGATCCCTAAGAGACGATAACTCATTTTCATCAACCTGAGAGTCGATACATTCTTAGATTTGTGTAGGCAGATCTATTTTTGTGAGTTAAGTTTGTTAAGGTATAACACGGCCGCCCTTTCATTTCTTGGGCACATGTTATATGCAGGCTTATCAGTTTATTTCACAGTTGGACAATGTTTACCTATTTATTTTCATTAGGCGAATTTGCATATTTTTGTCATACCGAGCTGCAACGGCCCTACTATTATACCCATATTATTAAAGAACATTACAAGTAATTCGTCTAATAACATGGAGAATATGGCTGGTTAAGGGCGATCGAATATGAATATATCTTCAGACTAACACTAACACGTCATTTTTACCGTTAAGAGGATTTGAACTAAAAAATTGATTTGTACAGTATAAATACAGAGTAATAAACACACTAATTTAAAATATCCAGAACAATATATAATATAATTAAATCAGAGTCACTGACCGCAGCGGAATAACGTACATCATATATTATAATAAGATATGAGTGTACAAAATATTAGTCCTAGACTCACATAAATACAAATACATCACATCCAAAATATCATATCAAGCCGAGACTCTACAAGTACAGAGACTCGTTGACCTCTAGATTTTGTGCTATCATTAGAGTAGACTATTTTGACTCTTCAATTTACTTCATCTTTGTATATGTGTTAATTATTATAATAGTAAAGTGAAGATTTTTGGAAAATCTTTTAGAAGAAGAAATGGTTAAAACAAAGTCTCTTGAATTTAAGAAAATCATTTTGAGATTTATTGGAAAGAAATTATTTTTGATAAAAGAAGATTTTGAGAAGGGATTAAAGAACTCATTTAGTTTTTATACTTTGTTTTCACGTAAAATGAATAAATATTATGGATTTAGAGATTTTATGTATTTTGGTAAGTCATGGATTTTATTATATTACGTATGTCATGGATTTTGGAATATACTTTATGCCATAGAATTTCTCCGGAATTTTCCAAAAAAAATTGACATTTGGAAAATAAATAAATAAATTTTTATATATGTGTTTAATTAAATGAAATTGTGTAGAACTAATAGTCTATAATAGTAGATTTAAGCATGGAAAATAGTTCTAAAGCTCAAGAAGCCATCAACTAAAGGGTCTAATAAGTATTTAACTACTCTATTTTACCTAATGGGTTAATGCTAATCCGGATATATGCAAAACCCAAATGATAATGTAGAGTTTGAGTCTGAATATATATAGTTTTTTATTTCATTTTTTAATGGATATATCACTATTAGTAATATATACATATGTCTGTTATAGACTGCTCTCTAAAGGAGAATTGCGGGGGGGGGGCAATTTTCTTAAGGGGGAGTCTGTAGTAACCATGTTAATAATTAGATAATCAATAATTGATTATTAATTTTTAATTATGAATTTAGATTTAATTGAGAAGTTAAATTTTGAAAATTTTAATTTTTAAAAGAGACGTCTATTTAAAACTTAGATAATATTATTATAATATCAATAAAGGTCAAATTTAAAAATATGAACTAAAGTACACTTTAAAAATTTTAATAATTGAAAATTAATAATCAATTATTAATTGTCTAATTATTAACAGGGTTTTACAATCTAAGATGATTTGTTGTTCATTTTAAGCGTTGATATCATTTGATGGAAATGACTAAAACCAAAGCATGAGTGGACGTCAAGCTATGTAGGATTGCTCCCATTAGGGTATCCTTACATCTACTCCAAATTGGATTTGGTGTATATGCACGGAGATGTGAAATACTCAGATACTCGGTAAGTTTGGTGGGCTCCGGCTTGTATATTTTCCAAGAGCCATCGTAGTACTCAAGTATATTTTCTAGAAGTATACTTTCGGTAAGGGGGGTGCACCCTTCTAGTCATTGGTAAAAAATTTCTCTTTCTTTTTTTGATTCAAACCCTTGAATTTATTTCTTTCTTAATTATATTGGGAAGTGTATTGTGCACTCCATGATGTTTAATTATTTATACCCATTACTTATGGTTGGATATTGTTCTTATGAGGGGAAACTGGTTCTATATTTGGCGGCCTGGTCTCACATATTGTTGTTTATTTCAACCCGTTTGTTTTGAGTTTACTCACACCAGACTTATTGTCTAACCCAAGTTGTTTGTTTTTCCTAAACTCTAGAGTACTCATTTATATATGAGTTGTCCGAGAGTAGTAGGTTTCTTTAAGATTTTTTAAAGATGATGGACGAGCAGGAGGCTCCTTATCTATCTAGTTATATATTTCTGTTGTCATGTTTATGTATGTTTGTGTATTCTGCATCAGCAAGTGTAAAGGCAGGGTGTATAAGTTCCTAGGCTGATGGTAGTACTTTGTTGTAACTCTGATAACTCCATGTTAAGGATTAACATTATGCATTATCGTATTGTTATATTATAATTAATAGTTTCGTTGTGAGATTTTCTATTCTGTTCTTTTATTTTACCCCACGACAACTCATCTTCCAGATGCTTAGGCAATGGCACATGAATACCGTGGATGTATTAAGTGTCATTCCCATGGTGTGAAAGGTGGTTTGTCGCAGTTGGTATCAGAGCTTTGGTTGAGCAAACACCTTAGCCTGATTAGGGTACAACTCATTAGAGATAGGATAAGTGATCCCCTAGACTGAGTTAACCTTGAGAGAGCGTATTTGTAATTTTTATACTAATAATATCTATCCTCTAAAGTGTTGTTTCCTTATACCATATTAATCACATTCTTGTATTCTAAAGAAACCTATTATTTGTTCAGGTAATAAAAGATGGATACAGGAAGAGGAGGAAGGAGAGGATTTGGAACAAGCATAGCTACCAATGGCAGGTACCTAGAAATGCTACTATGCCAACTGTAGATCCGGTAGAGGAAGTGGTAATGCAAGTTCATCCTCTATGAACTTTGCGGCTTTGTGTAAGAATTTTACCACTTTGGGCGGTAAACTTTTCTATGGAACTGAAGATATTCTTGGAGTGCAGATGTGGCTTAAATCGTGTGAAAGAATATTTGGAGATCTTCGGTTGGAAAATGCAGAGAAATGGTTGTTGGCATTACAACAACTTCAAAAGTCGACGATGGGTTGGTGGGATTTAGTAATAGCTAATACTCTAGAGGAAGAATTTTCTTGGGACAAGTTTAAGGAAGTTTTTTAAGTGCAATTTATTCAAGAAGTTGGAAGGACTCGGTTGTTTAGGGGTTTCCTTGATTTAAAGCAAGATGATGTGACGGTGTCGCAGTATGAACATAAGTTCAATGCTTTATCCTATTTTGGACTTGGAATGATAGACACACCACTCAAAAAGAATGAAATCTTTATGAATGGGATGCGGGTAGAGTTCCAGTGTGAAATGACCAATCATTTTATAGGTACATTCACCAACCTTATCAGCATGGCTTTGAGGTTTGAAGCACTCGATATTAAGGAAGGAATCCAGAAGGAAGTGGTGCCAGTAGTTAGTGCCAAGCCTTTATCAGTTATACCAATTGAAGGCAAGCCAAATTTCAAGCACAAGTTTAAGGGAAAGAAGCAGTGAGCAGGAAAGAAACCCGGAGGTAAGGTTCCAGGAAAGAAGAAGCCTCTTAACCTGGCTAATATTACTTGTTTCAAGTGCAACAAGATGGGTCATTTCTCAACTCATTGCCCAATTGTCACTTGCTACAACTACGGTCAGATGGGACATATGAAGAATGAGTGCCCTTTTCCAAAGAAGGGGTCTCAAGGATAGGCTTTTGCTATTGAATTGATATCATCCACTTCTTCAGGACAGAAGGGGAAGAAGGTGTTGCAAGTTACATTATCCATCTATGATCTTCCTGTAAAGGTATAATTCAATACAGGTGCTTCTTATAGTTTTATTTCGTATGACCCGATGAACAAACTAAACCGAAAATACGTTATATTAAGTAATCCTCTTTGTGTGTCAAACCCTATTGGGGGTCCGACAAATCTTGACACTAAGTGTCTAAATTGCCTATTTCTTATCGAAATCATCTCTTTCTCTATGATCTGTTTATTCTTGGGTTCATGGGTTTTAGTATTATTGGGAATGGATTGGTTATCTAAGTTTAAGGTTGTCTTAGATTGTGGTAGAAGAAGAGTCATGATAAGGATGCAGTAGGAAGAAGCATTGATGTACGTTGTGAAGAGCCTAACGAGTTAATGAACAGTTTCCTTTATTCACTCGAAGTAGCTAAAGAGGAGCTTAGGGATATACCTGTTGTTCAGAATTTCATTGATATTTTTGATAAAGTGCAAGATTTACCTCCTCACTGTGAAGTAGAGTGCCATATTGATTTGATTTCAAGAACCGGACCTATTGTACAACCCCTGCGAAGGTTGGCTCTGAAATAGAAGAGGGAGTTAGACGGTCAGACATTTGATTTGTTGCAGAAGGGTTTGATTCAATGCAATACCTCTAGGTGGGGATCGCTAGTCGTCTTTATTATAAAGGCGGATGGTTTTCTAAGGTTATATATAGACTACTGGGAGTAGAACAAGAGGACTTTCAAGAATAAATATCCTTTACCAAGGATTATCGACATGTTTGATCAGTTCTACGACGCTCAGATATTTTGTCAATTGGATCTTGCCACCGGTTTCCACCAATTAAGTTAGCATAGGAGAATGTGCCCTTAATAGCTTTTAGGGCTTTGGAAAATTTCAACGAGTGGTTAGTCATGCCATTTGGACTGACTAATGCACCCTCTTATTTTTTGGACTTAATGAATCGAGTATTTTGAGATGTTCTTAATAAATTTATTCTTGCCTCTATTGATGACATTCTTGTTTATTCAAAAATGGAGGAGGAGCACAAATATCATCTCTGTGTCGTACTCTATACCTTAAGAAGCCATGTGTTGAAGGCTAAGTTTTCTATGTGTCGTTTCTAGAAATTCGAAGTTAGGTTTTCTAGGGCATGTTGTTTCGGGAGAAGGCATATCAGATGACCCAGCTAAAGTTGTCACAGTTCAAGCCTGGAAGAAGCCTGAAAGTGCAACAAAAGTTGGAAGTTTCTTGGGATTGGCTGTTATTTACTGATGGTTCATTAAATACTTCTCGAAGATTACTTCTCATCTAACGAAGTTAACAAAGAAAGATGTTAAGTTCATGTGGATGCCTAAATGTGATCAATCATTCAATGAATTGAAGAAGAAGTTGACTAGTGCTCATTTATTAACTATTCCAGATGGAAGCGAAGGTTTAACTGTATAAATGGATGCTTGTGGTACCGGGTTGGGAGCGGTTCTGATGCATTACGGGAAAGTTATTGCATATGTGAGTTGACAGCTAAAACCCCATGAGAAAAATTATGCTACGCACGATTTAAAGCTTTTCGTTGTTGTCTTTGCACTTAAGATGTGGAGGCATTGCCTTTTGGGTGAAAAGTTCGAGTTATACACAAACCTCAAATCATTAAAATACCTCTTTACCTAGAAGGATTTGAATTTGAGGCAGCAGAGATGGCTGAAGTTTCTCACTTCTTATAATCTGAAGATTCTTTATACCCCTAGGAAAGCAAATGTTGTTGTGGATGCGATGAGTAGGAATGTTGCAATGGTTGCAAACTTAGAAGTTAAGCCAGAATTAATGGAGAGGATTGCTTCGAGTCATTAGGCAGATCTTATTTTAGCTCGAACTAAGAGGGATGTTCAAGAAGGTGTTGTTTTTAGCTTTGAGATTGATCCCCAAGGCATATTGAAAATGAACGGGCGTATATGTGTTCCAAATGTTAATGGACTTAGGTAAGAAGTGTAATCAAAATGCCATCGTTCAAAGTTATCTTTCCATCCAGGAGTGACCAAGATGTCCAAAGATATGAAGAGGATATTCTGTTGGAAGGGGATGAAGCGAGATATTTCGATCTTTATGAATCAATGTGCAAACTTCTAGCAGATTAAAAGAGACCACCAAAAGACAGCTGGACTGCTTCAGCCACTTGAGATCCCAAAGTGGAAGTGGGATCATATCTCTATGGACTTTATTGATGGGCTACTTAAGTCAAGAAGAGGGAACGAAAGCATTTGGATTATAGTCGATCGGCTTGCCAAGAGTGCTCATTTCATTTCTATTAAGCCGACTAGGACTGCTACAAGTCTGGCGAGTTTGTATATAAGGGAGATTGTGAGACTCCATGGTATTCCTTATAGTATTGTAAGTGACTGAGACCCTATATTCACTAGCAGGTTCTGGGAGGGACTGCAAACTATTTTAGCGACTAAGCTAAGTTTGAATACAACTTAATATCCCCAAACAGATGGGCAGACAGAGAGAGTGAACTAGATCTTGAAAGATTGATTGCGAGCATGCATTTTCGACTTCGGGGGTTCTTGGGAAGATCATTTACCCTTAGTCGAATTCACTTACAACAACAGCTATCAGACAAGCATTGGCATATCCCCTTTCAAAACTCTTTATGGTCGTATGTGTCTGTTATCCCGCTTTTTGGTCAAAGCCGGAATATCAAACAAATCGACAAGAAAGGATGGATATCAGGATTGGAAGTCGATTGGAAACAAGACTGCGATGGATGTCGTCAAAATTTGACCGGGCTCCGATCAGGACGGAATCGATTGGAGATGATGATGAGGACTATGAGAGGCTACGTTTCAAATTTCAGGTTAATCAGAGTTCATATGAAGGAGATATGGATGGATTACGATGTACAGGGAATGGTTCGAATCGATGTGCTTCGCATCGATCAAGAGGATGGTGGTTCGAATCGATGCGTTTCGTATCGACCATAAAGTAAGGACTTCGAATCGATACCGTTCGTATCGATTGGCACAGGTTCGACTCGATGGCAACACACCCAGGTTGTTAAACAAGCATGCGGAGGTTTGTTCGAATCGATACCCTTCGTATCGACCGGCATGGACTCGGATTAGTAGCTTCGTATCGATAAGAAGGCAAGGATTGATGATACATTTTGTATCGATCGTAGCTAGAATTGATATGAAGGAAGGACAGATGCGTATGGATACGAAGGACTTAGGGACAATGTTCGTATCGATCGTATTCGAGTCGATCGATACGAAGGAAATAGCCGGAGCAACACGAATGGATGGATACGAACGAGTCTCAGTTCGAATCCATGATATGGTTGAATCCCTCGAATCCACTAAGTCACAACAGCTAAAAACTAGGATTCAACCCAGTCAACTCGGCATGAAAGTCGGATCGATTCGAAGGAGGCGCACCACGTCATCACAGAAGCGCATGCTTGGATCGATTCGATGCAATCGATTCGAACGTAATCGATTCGAACAGAGCACTGCAACCAGAAAAGCGACCTTGAATCGGTCATAACTCGAGATCTACAAGTCCAAATGCTATGAAATTTTCACAGTAGCTTGGGCACATGTCAAAGAATGTTCACACCAAATTTCAGCTTGATTGGACAATTTCTTGATCGATTCGAACATAGCTTCGAATCGATCCCAAAGTGGGTCCGGATTTCCAGAAAGCGGGCATGTGGGCCCCCTCACGTGCCAGAACTGGTCTCCCCTCAATTTAGGCAAAATATCAGCCTCCTACACCTATAAATAGAGCCCCTGGTCATTCCGAAAAGGGGTTGGACAATTTTGAGAGCTAAAGAGCGCCCGGACTCTGTTAGATTTACTCCAGATCACCATTGCTGCCTTAGATTCAGATTATAATCATAAAATCCATTGTACTACGCGATAGGAAATTGTAATCTTCAAGCATCGATCAATAAAAGATAAAAACTTTGGAGTGGACGTAGGCCGGAGATAGCCGAACCACTATAAATCTCGTGTTTTTGTTCATTATTTCTGGATTGCTGTTTGTTGTTTGTTTAGATCTGAGATTTGTGTTTGAATATTGCTGATTTGTATTCATACACTGGTGCTTTCACAACATTCGGGGTTTGTGACCATTTTTGGCGCAAACACTTTGGTGCTTCCACTGAGAAGAACTAGCACCCGCTACACCAATTCAAAGTTTAGCCTTGAAAGTTTGAAGGATTCGGATTGACGCTACAATGACTCGACAAACAAGACAAAGAGCTGAGAGAAGCCAACAAGGAGGAAGTCAAGAGGCATCCTCCGGAGCTGGAGAAGGACAAGCTTCGATTTACATTACGAGAGACGAAATGGAAGCTATGGTTGCATGAGAGGTTGCTGAAGAGTCAACAGGATATGATGCAGACTTTCTTTGAGCAAATGAGAGCTGCAGGAACACAGAACCTTGGACCAACTACAGCGACTGCAAATGTGGAACAAGGAACTAGGGTTGCAGAACCCAATGGAGGACAGAATACAGAACCGGAAGGCAATCAACAAGGGCTTGGGGGCAGGCCCACAGGATCCAACGCAGAAGGACCTTTGGAAGGAGTTCAGCAGGCTAGAGCCAACGTTGCGGCTAATGAGCCACATGAAGAATATGTGCCGGAGTTCCCTCGGGAGCATGGGGGGCAACACCTAACAGGCAATGCTGGATTAATGGAAATCATTAGGAAGACTATGCGTGGAGGTTCGACCAATAGAGACTTGGAAGGAGTGGACAGGAGTCCGTTCGCTCGGGAAATCAGGATGGCTCAGAATCCACCTAAGTTCAAGTTACCTAGCGTGGAAGTATATAATGGAAAGGCTGACCCGACTGATCACTTGATGAGATACACTAGACACATGGAAGTGCTGGGGGCATCGGAGGAAGTGATGGCCAGATGTTTCCCTTTATACTTGACAGACCTAGCGGCAATGTGGTTTAGGCAGCTGGAGGAAGGATCTATCAGGAATTGGAGGAATTGGTGGACAGGTTTTTGGGATAGTTTCGGGTTCATATCAAAAGACCTAAGAACGTGATGACGTTAACATCGGTATAGCAAAGAACGGATGAATCGCTTAGAGTATTTTTAACTCGATTTAATGCGGCGGTTTCTTCGGTGGATCGGCCGGATCCATCGATGGTTTTGATGGCGGCAGTGTCGGGAGTCAGAGAGGATTCAGATTTTAAGGTATCTTTAGTATGAGACCCACCATTGGATCTCGGGGAATTCTTTCACGAAGCTGAAAGATTTCTTCGGCAAGAAGACGCATGTATGGATTTAAAGCTAAAGGAGGTGAATGTGACCGGGGGTGGAGGACCATCTGACGGAAGCTCAGATAAAGATAAAGGAAAAAGGAAGCTGGACGAAAACTCTGAAAAAGCTAGGAAGCGATGGAAGGATCCAAGGTTTTCCACATACACAGAATTAAACGAGACACTAGAGCGGATATACATGGAAACTCGGAATCGCCTTCCTTACCGGAGGCCGGCTAGGAGAGAACCATCCGAGCGGGAGAGGGCATCAGGAAAGCATTGTCTCTTCCACGATTTGGACGGGCATGATACCAATAGCTGCAGGCACCTAAAGGACATAATTGAGGAGCATGTGAGGAATGGACAGTTGAGGCAGTATGTTGGGGCTCGGAATGCAGCGGTGGAGCAGGAGCAACCACCGTCTACCTCAAACCATGAGGATATGAGGCACAGGAATAATGGTCGATTGGTCATCAATTGATCAGGATAATATGAAATAAGTAACAAACCATTGGCGAGCAACCGAGTCATTTACACATGTATGGGGACGGAGATAGCCCCTAGGCATGCTCTGAGTGATGATAAACCGCAAAGCCATGTTTTGCGAAATCTGTCTTTTGTTTTTGGATTGGACACTTAGTTTTCTGGTTTGGTTTTTGGAGTTTGGATTGAACTCCTGATTTTGCTTGTTTTTCTGGTTTTGGCATTCATTCGGATGATTGTTCTCCGTTTTGGATGATGGTTTCGATTTTTGATATGGATTTCTGGTTTTCCGATTTGATTTGGATTGGATCTTGATTGGATTCTTTTTGGTTTTTGATAAACGGTCGTCAGGTATGGATTATGCCTGGCAAGGGGTGAGTCGTTCTGCCCGAACGCGGTAAAGTGACTCATTCAGGTCGTCGAGTATGGACTATGCTCGGCAAGGGTCCGGAGTGACCAGGATTCGGCCTAGGACTTAGGCCCCCTATTATTGATTATTGTTTCAGGTCGTTGAGTATGGACTATGCTCAACAAGGGTCCGGAGCGACCAGGATTTGGCTTAGGACTTAAGCCATGGCATTACTTACGTCCAGGGACACTGGACCACGGTCGTCAGGTGTGGATTGCGCTTGGCAAGAACCTGGAAAGGTTAGCTCAACGTCCAGGGACACTGGACCACGGTTGTCAGGTGTGGATTGCGCTTGGCAAGAACCCGGAGAGGTTAGCTCAACGTCCAGGGACACTGGACCACGGTCGTCGAGTGTGGATTGCGCTTGGCAAGAGCCCAGAGAGGTTATAGATTTGGATAACGATCCGGAGAGGTCCTGGGTTCGGCTGTTGGCTATTGGATAAGAATGGATCAAAGGCTCGATCTTCGAGTTCGGATGGACATGGGATTGGCTATGGACTTTGGATATCGGATACGGAATTATACAAAACACGCCTTCTTATCACAAGGCATGTTTTGGGGGGCAAATGTTATCCCGCTTTTTGGTCAAAGCCGGAATATCAAACAAATCGACAAGAAAGGATGGATATCAGGATTGGAAGTCGATTGGAAACAAGGCTGTGATGGATGTCGTCAAAATTTGACCGAGCTCCGATCAGGACGGAATCGATTGGAGATGATGATGAGGACTAGGAGAGGCTACGTTTCAAATTTCAGGTTAATCGGAGTTCATATGAAGGAGATATGGATGTATTACGATGTACAGGGAATGGTTCGAATCGATGTGCTTCGCATCGATCAAGAGGATGGTGGTTCAAATCGATGCGTTTCGTATCGACCATAAAGTAAGGACTTCAAATCGATACCGTTCGTATCGATTGGCACAGGTTCGACTCGATGGCAACACACCCAGGTTGTTAAACAAGCATGCGGAGGTTTGTTCGAATCGATACCCTTCGTATCGACCGGCATGGACTTGGATTAGTAGCTTCGTATCGATAAGAAGGCAAGGATTGATGATACATTTCGTATCGATCATAGCTAGAATTGATACGAAGGAAGGACAGATGCGTATGGATACGAAGGACTTAGGGACAATGTTCGTATCGATCGTATTCGAGTCGATCGATACGAAGGAAATAGCCGGAGCAACACGAATGGATGGATACGAACGAGTCTCAGTTCGAATCCATGATATGGTTGAATCCCTCGAATCCACTAAGTCACAACAGCTAAAAACTAGGATTCGACCCAGTCAACTCGGCATGAAAGTCGGATCGATTCGAAGGAGGCGCACCACGTCATCACAGAAGCGCATGCTTGGATCGATTCGAAGCAATCGATTCGAACAGAGCACTGCAACCAGAAAAGCGACCTTGAATCGATCATAACTCGAGATCTACAAGTCCAAATGCTATGAAATTTTCACAGTAGCTTGGGCACATGTCGAAGAATGTTCACACCAAATTTCAGCTTGATTGGACAATTTCTTCATCGATTCAAACATAGCTTCGAATCGATCCCAAAGTGGGCCCGGATTTCCAGAAAGCGGGCATGTGGGCCCCCTCACGTGCCAGAACTGGTCTCCCCTCAATTTAGGCGAAATATCAGCCTCCTACACCTATAAATAGAGCCCCTGGTCATTCAGAAAAGGGGTCGGACAATTTTGAGAGCTAAAGAGCGCCCGGACTCTGCCAGATTTACTCCAGATCACCATTGCTGCCTTAGATTCAGATTATAATCATAAAATCCGTTGTACTACGCGATAGGAAATTGTAATCTTCAAGCATCGATCAATAAAAGATAAAAACTTTGGAGTGGACGTAGGCCGGAGATAGCCGAACCACTATAAATCTCGTGTTTTTGTTCATTATTTCTGGATTGCTGTTTGTTGTTTGTTTAGATCTGAGATTTGTGTTTGAATATTGCTGATTTGTATTCATACACTGGTGCTTTCACAACATTCGGGGTTTGTGACCATTTTTGGCGCAAACAGTGTCGTTCTCCTTCCTATTGGGTTCAACATAGAGATAGACTTGTTCTTGGATGCGACTTGATCTTAGAAGCTAGTGAGAAGGTAGTTGATATTAGAAGGAAGATAAAGGAGGCGTAGTGTAACAACCTTAATTCTAATTAACATTATTTAGGATATTTAATTGGATAAATAAAACAAAATAATGTAAAATGGTAAGGAGATTGAGATTTGATAATTAGTAAAGGTCGAGCCTTAATTAATGAATTAATGAAATTAATTAGAACATTAATAAGAAGGAGGATATGAGAAGGGCAAAATAAGGAAGAGCATAGTCCCTTAATAAATATTCTCTCATTCTCATTTCCTCCCAAACTTCATTCACATGAAAATAAAAATAGAGAAAGCTAAGGTCGACCAATATTACAAGGGGATTCAAGGAGAGTAAAGCTGGGAAATCAAAAGAAACCTAGGGAAATCAAGACTAAACTCAAATCTCAGGGTCCTCTACCAAATCAAGGTGAATAATAGTTATGCATCTCAAGTTTTAACTATTAGGGTTTTGAGTATAAACCTGAATCTTTTGTTTGTATTATGTCATATTTGGATTGTTAGGATGATTATATGCTTATTGATGAATTTATAGAATTTACTTATGAATTAAATGATATGTTTAAGTTAGAAAACCTATCATATGACACCCAAATGACCCAAAATTTTGATAGGATGTTAAAACCATTATTTTGAAAGTGGGTTTTTAATTTTATAATTTTCTGATTTGATGATAATATTTGGTGAATTTCTAAGATTGGAAAATGAATTATTTCAGGTCTTAATTATTAAAAATAATTAAATTATATTTTTGGTCCTAAATTTTTTATATATTGAAGAATATGAGTAATTTGATTTATTGGAATATTTGGGGATTTTTCCATTAGTTTATGATTTTATATAAATTTATTTGGCTAGAAAAGCCTAATATTTATATTAAAATATTAATATATATTAATGGTTTGCAAATATATTTTGGAAATATAAATTCTGGTCTACGTTAGATTTCAGTAAGTATTTGATAAAGGAAGTTGTTAACAAATAAAATTTGATAAACACTTGGAGTTGGTGAAAAGAAATACTTTTTCAATGGTGTCACCGACCCTATTGCATTCGAAGTAATCTCTTTGGCTCTAATGAGGTCTCTTTTCTTATCGGCTATATAGTGCCTCATTTTATCACCTCGGCTTTATCCCTTGCCACTTTTAATCCTTGTAACCTATTTTCGAAGAAGGCTATAATGCCGCTTATTTTCACTTAGGCCTTAGTGACACTGCATGTAATCAATGTTAAGTTTGATAAAGACTTAAATCTGTGTTGAAGCAAACCATGTTTTACATCCTATGATGTCGATACTCTATGAAGTGTGATGTGTAAACCATCGGCCCTATGGCCTTATGTTTTATAAGTTGAAGACTTTAATGTATTTTTATATTTAAGAGGGGAATGACCCCAATGGCGATAATGATGCCGAGCTTCATCAAAATATATGGTTTGATTGTTTTGGCCATATGGCCTATGTTTTAAGGAAGAAGACCCAGTTGACTTCGAAATTCATCAATATTGTTTTGTAAAAGCATATATCATGGCATAAATATTTTAAATAATGTAAAGGGCTATATTTTTCTTGTTTTGTAAGTATAATTTCAAGGGTTAAATCATTTATAAAGAAGTATGTTTTCAAGGAAATAAAAAGCGTATTTGGCCTAGAATTTTAATAAATAGATTAATGTTCTTATCACCTTTATATAAATTGTGATAGGATGAATTGATTCAAAGATTAGAAAACCAGATGGGACTGGTGTAGGGTCGTGCCACATACTTTAACTAGTAGCCCATAACTAATAAAAGTTCAAAATTCCAGTCCGTATGGCTTTATCATGGATAAAACTAAAAGTAGGTTTACGCACAAAAAGGAATACACAAAGCTAAGATAGGTTACTGGTGAGCCCGCAAATCCATTAGGATCAGTGTGACCCTAGGAATGGTAAGTTTCGAACAGATCCTCCAGTTGTCTTCTAACAGTATGTTAGAGAATTTGATATATCTGGTAGGCCCGAGTTATCCATGGGTTTATAGTTGCCCTGAGAAAACTACGAGGTCGGAATAAATAGTCCATTAATTCAAACATATTGGTCTTGATTTCCCAAGTAGCATGCATGAATATGTTTAGGATGATTATATTGTCTATTTCAACTAGATTTGGTTGCAGCAATTTGATTTGCAAAAGATATATTTTAAAAGGGACACTAGTAAGGGGAAAACTCATTCCACTTAATGGCGTTGTCTCTCTAGATATCCATAAATCAAGATGGCATATTATTATTCACATCATGCTTTTTGTCTGACTCGAAGTTTATGTTTTCTCCTTAAACTCTCAGGTACTCAAAATTCGATTTGAGTAGATCAAGAGTAAGGGTTTACAGGTTAAGCAAGTTTTAGGGAATAAAACTTCCGAAGACATGTAAGAGGCCAAGCTAGCTATGTAGGAGTTATCTATTACTCTTATCCATTGTGTTATGTCAGTTGTTGTATGAATGTATTGACAGTAGATGTATCTGTCTAATTAGTAACTCTGATCAACCAAGGGGGCATCTTCATGTGTCGCTATTGGAGTATTTTATAATAATTATATTTTATCTGAGCCTGGACAACGCTTGGGATTATGTAACGAATATGGAATATTATCTTTGAAATGAAATATGAAAGTTGCTTTATAATTATGTTTAAAAATTATTTCATATTCTTGTGCTTTGATGTTATTGATGCAATTAACATTACCGCATGTTGTCACCAGAAATTAATACTATAGATAACTGCAGCATCTGTAGTGCATTATTTCGAGCCTTAAAATCGAGGATTTTGCAACTTGGTATCAGAGCATAGGTTTATGTAAAAGCTAAAAGAATTTTTGAACTTAAAAATGTTTTGAAAATAAAATCCAAATAAATCAGATAATAAGATTAGAGTATGGGATAATGCTATAGTAATGTACCTGTATTTGCTATATATAAGTTTACGCTTTATCTCTATTCTCTCTCTATCTTAGACCGTTCTTCCATATCTTACTAATGTTCGAATGCAGATTTAATGATGCAAGATACGGAGGCAGGAAACGGAAGTGTGAATCTCGATGGAGGAAGCACCACTGCTGATGGAAATGTCAGGTCCAATACTAGAAGGAACCCAGGTCGAAAAATAGCTGCTAATGTGGGTATAGGAACACCACTGGTTGATATGGAAGCAATGTATCAGTTATTTTTCAATATGATACAAGCAGAAGCTGCTGCTAGATTACTTGGTGGAAATGCTGGAGAAGTTAATCAAGAAGTTCCAATTGTCAACAATTATGCTGTTTTGAGTAGAGACTATGCAAGACTGGAAGGGAAACCCTTTATTAGAACAGGGCATGCAATTGAAGTAGAGAATTGGTTGTTTCATTATGATAGGATTTTTGCTGATCTGGGGTTGAATGATGAACAGAAGAGGATATTGGTGTCCAGGAAACTGCAAGGAGCTGCATTGTACTGGTGGAATGGTGTAACTATTGGGGTAGCAGAGAAATCTTTGACTTGGGTAGAGTTTAGGAGGAGGTATGAAGAGAGGTTTATGTTTGAGATTGTAAAGTCAATTTTACTAAGGAAGTTTGCTGGGTTGGTGCTAGGTGATATGACGGTGCTTGAGTATGTGACCAAATTCGAGGATTTATCCCGATATGGATATGCTATAGTAGACACGGCGATTAAGAGAAACGAGAAGTTCATCCATGGATTAAGACATTAGCTTGCTAGGGTAACTTTTCCACATCTCAGAGATCCATGTGATGTAGTGTTGAGATGGCTTTGAGGAACGAAGAGATGCTTGCTTTCTTCTATAATAACAAGATAGCAGAGAGTCAGAGTGGATAGAATCAGAAAAGGAAGTTCTTTCAGGAAAAGGAAGTATAAATGGGTGGAGCTGCCAAGAAAGGGAAATCTAAGGTCGTGTGTTACAAGTGTAACAAGCAATGGCATTTTACAAATGAATGTCATGTAAGTGATGAAAAGAAGGTGATTGAGAGGAAGAACATCAAGTGCTTTAATTGTGACCAAATTGGATATTACAAGAATCGGTGCAAGGAACCAGCAAAGGTTCAGAAAGGAAAGGTGTTTGCATTGGAACTTACTACCTCAAGACCAACAGCTGAGAAGAAAGGGAAAGATGTGATGGGAGGTACGCTTTT
This sequence comes from Allium fistulosum, assembly GCA_030737815.1. NCBI lineage: Eukaryota > Viridiplantae > Streptophyta > Magnoliopsida > Asparagales > Amaryllidaceae > Allium > Allium fistulosum. The sequence continues at coordinate 345,825,654 of CM060903.1, read as the reverse complement.
GATTCACAGTATAACTGTAAGAGTTCTATTTGATACTAGTGCATCGCATTCTTTCATATCTCATTGCTTTGTAGATAGGCTAAGTTTAGAACCATCATACCTAGTTATTTCTTTAAGGGTTGCGAATCGGATAATAGGGTATGCAACTATAGGGAAGAGATGTGACTAATTAGAGTTTGAATTATTAGGTCATATATTTGCCTGCAGTTTGCATGTATTTGATTTCGTAGGCATTGAAATTATTTTTGGTATGGACTGGTGTAACATCCCCCATTCCGAGACCTAAAACTAGCTGCTATGTATGCTATAGTCATCCATAGTTAATAATTCTCGATGACAAAATGTGGTATGTTAATCATATCAACAATCAGAAGTACATGAATATGAAAAAATTTCGAACACGGTTTAATAATAAATTTTCACATCTCATTTCATAGTTGATATTTCATATTCATTACATAATCTCATTCATGAGAAAATATAATTATTATGAAATACTATTAGAACGACATATGAAGATGCCCATTTGGTTGATCAGAGTCAAATGCTTGGCAATTGTACAACTTTGCAATTACATCCAAATAGACAAAACAAACTATGCAACGGAACTAGATAAAGTTCCTAAAAGCCAGATTGCCTCCTGCACGTCTCCGGAAGCTTATTCATCTAAATGGAAACCTGAAAAAACCTTACTCTTAACCTATTCAAATTAATTTTGAGCACTCAAGAGTTTAAGGGGAAAGACAAAAACTTTGGGTCAGACAAGAAGTCTGGTGTCAATAATAACCTACCATCTCGAATCAAATAGATATCTAGTGAGACCATGCTGCTAAGCGGAATGGGTTTTCCCCTCACTAGTATCTTAATCAAAATACATTAAACATATATTGTACTCCTGCATCCACAATGGTTAGAACATAATAATATATGATGATATGCAAGAAAGCAATATACCCGGGAATACCCATTCAAATTTCTTTGACTATTTGTTCAAATTTATAGTTTTTCTAGGGTCACTTTGAATCTATTAGTTTTCGTGGGCCCGACTAATCAAATAAACACAAGAACATAAAACATCCATCATTTAATTATGTTCAATAAATAATCTTTCAGGTCTCATAATTATTTAATCTTAAGTAATATTCCCTTTGGTAAATTTAGCTCAAAACTTGGGCTTTTCCATCACTAAATTCCTTAAAAACATTTTTATAACGATATATAATTAATCCCTTTAACCATACTTAATACGAGGAAAAATATAGCTCTTTATGTTACCAAAGTCTTATTCCATTTATAAATCACTTTATGTATTACAATGTTTATGTTTGAAAATGATATAAGGTTGCCGCTTTAAATATGTCAATTTGGATCGGTGTCAACGACAATATAGTGTCGACTAAGAAGCATAAGGCTCTCCACCTTTATTAAAAATCTTAAAACATGCGGCGTCAATACCCTTCGTCGACCTATATCCGAAGTCAAAGACCAAAACTTAAAACCTCTATAAAATTATATGGCCAACTACCGAAGATATATCAACCCTCTAAAACATATGCCTCCTTGCCCCTTTAAAAGCAATTTTAAATAACATAGATACAAGCCTTTTCGGCATTAAAAAGATAAGTTGCAATGTCGTAACCAAGCGGCATCAACACTAAAACATAAGGTCACCGACCTTGATGCACATCGACCCCCAAGACCCTCGACACGTTATAAAACTTTTACACTTACGTTACTTCAGCTACTATGCCGCTTTTAATATAGAGTCGAAGACATAATAGGCGATGTCATTGCCTTGTTGGAAAACAAACAAAGAGATGAGATGTGACATCATTTTAAACACTTCTATAATCATGATAAGACTATGCCGTTCAGGGTAGGTTGCCGACAATATCAGCGTCGACACTGATGAAACCAATTCATAGCTACCTAAGTAGCTATTATAAGCTTTCATCTTATCTACGTCGACCTTCATGGAAGCGGTGTTCCTTTAGGCTTGAAGTGGGTATATGCAGCATGACATCATCGTAATTAACATGAAAACTGGTTTATTTCTATTAAAAGTAAATATTTTTCACCAAATCTTATATACTTTGGCACATTCCTATTAAATAATAAAAGTTCTTTAACCAAAACTTTATAGAAATTTGCAACACTCAGAATTTCAAGTCCCAAAATATACTTTAAAACAGTTAATTAATACCCATAATTAATCATTAATTTAAATGCTTATCTAGCATAAAGATTTCATAACAAATCGAAATTACTTGGGAAAAAACTCAAAAATTCACAGAAACTAGAGAATACCTTTCTTTTTAACATATAAAAATTTTGAATCCAAAAATCAAATTTAATTATTTTAAATAATTAAACCCAAAATTAAGCTATTTCCTCCTTAGGAAATTCATAAAATAATCTATATAACTTGGAAATTATGAAATTAAAAGCCGTCTTCAAAATAATGTTTTATACAACATATCGGAAAACTAAAGCATTTGAAGATTAAAAGCTTAAGTTTTACCCTCAAAACTCATTTAATTAATTTCATAAAATCCCTTAATTCATCATTTATATCTAAATAATGAATATTCAACCATATCTTGGCAAAATCTATCAAAATGATTCGTATATTACCCATAGTTGAATTTTAAAAAGCAAAAATAGAGGTGGAGCACTTATTATTCACCTTAGGTTAATTGTTGGAGTTGAGATTTGATTTGGTTTTAATATCCCCAAGCTCTTCCCCTTGATTTCGATCCTCTAGCTTTAGTTATGGCCAACCTTGAAGTTTTTCTTTTAATTATTTATGTTTGTGAAAAGTGAGAATAAAATGAGGGTGAGAGGGTTTTAAAGGTTAAAAGATGGATCTACCTGTTTTGCCATCCTCATAGTTTCTCTTATATGTTTAGTTTTCCAAAACAATCTTATTAGTTTGTTAAGGCACGACTTTATTAATTAACCAAATCTCATTTTCCTTAACCATTTACGTTATTCTATTTAATCTATCCAATTAAATATCCTGAATAATGTTAAACTAAATTAGGGGTGTTACAGGCTCCCCTCCTTAAAGAATTTCATCCTCGAAATTCAGTAAGGACTACAAACTAGAATATCAAACATGCAAACAATGCTAGTATATCCTACCGGCTATTAAGTCTGTATACAATCAAATATAGAACATACCATCATAACAGCTCAAGATAAATAACCCTAATCCAATCCTATATCTCTTAAGTACAATCTTTCTCGATGTCACTCTACTGGACTTTCACTAACTTGATGTCTTGTTCCTTAATCTCTTCTCATCTATCACTACAAATCGAACTGGTTGTCTAACGAAAGTCAGATCCATTTCTACTACTAATTCTTCCAATGCAGTTGGAGCAATTGATCATGCACATACTTCCTGAGATGAGAAACATGAAACATATTATGGACACCTGCCAAACTACTCGATAACCCTACTCAGTACGTGAGTTTTTCGATCCTCTCTATAATAGGGAATGGACCAACATATCTCATGCCAGTTTTCCCGACTTTCCAAATTGTACAACACCATTCATCAATGATACCTTAATGAAAACACGATTTCTAACTGAGAACTCTAAATCTTTATGCCTTTTATTTGCATAACTTTACTGCCTAGACTGAGCTTCTCTCACCTTATCCCGGATTAACTCAATCTTCTCGATGGCTTCTCTTACCATATATGGACCAAAGAACAATCTGTTTTCAGTCTCTAACCAACACGATGGTGATTTGCAGGGTCTTCCATACAAAGCTTCGAAAGGTGCCATTTCTGTACTAACCTGATAACTATTATTATTGGAAAACTCAACCAAGTGCAAATGGTCTTCCCATGACCACCAAAATCTAGTACACATGCTCTCAAAAAATCTTCAAGTACCTTATCAATTCTCTATGTCTACCCATCTGTTTGTGGGTGATAAGCGATACTCATCTTAAGCTTAATACCTAGTACTTCCTGTAGACTCTTTTAGAATTCACTAGTGAAGAAGGCATCTATGTCACTGACTATACTACTAGGAATCCCATGCAATCTAACTATATTCTTTATAAACAACTTAGCTAATATAGGTGCCATCCTAGTTGACCTAACAAGAATTAAATGGAAACTCTTGGTCAATCTATCTACCATAACCCATATACTTTCATTTTCTATGTTTGACCTTGGCAACCCATCAGTAAAATCCATGGATATCAAATCTCATTTCCAAACCAGTATATCCAAAGGCTGAAGCAATCCACTTGGCTTCTGATGTTCGGCTTTCACTTGCTGGCAATTTGCACATTGCTTCACTCATAAGCATGCATCCTTCTTCATACCTTCACAGAAGAAACTTCTCTTCATATCCTGATATACCTTTGTTCCTCCAAGATGAATCATATACTTCGATCGATGACATTCTCTAAGAACTTCCCTCCTTAGGTTTCAAACATCCGGAACAGATAACCGTCCCTTCTTCCGTAACCATCCCTCTGGTCAAGACTAAAATCCTTTAGATCATCGATCTCGGTTCCACCTTTCAATCTTTCAATTCTTTTAGCTAGCAATGGATCATCTTGTTGCTTAGAAGCAATTTTTTCGATCAATACCGGTCGAACTTCCGAGCAAGATAATATGGTTGTACTTTGACTAAAACTAGCAATCCTCCTTAACTGCACATACAAGTAGTCAATGCCTCCAAATCCTTCCATTCTGCCAACATAGCTAACACCACATTCTGATGTTTCCTACTAAGTGCATCTGCAACTTTATTTCCTTTTCTTAGTGTATACTCATGATGTGCACGTAAATGTGCATATTTTTACCACCATATTTAATCTATTTAAATTAAATAAATGATCATGTTGGGTATTTTAACTTGTTTAAACCAAAATTCAAATTATTTGAAATTATCACATATTCATCTTCATATAGGGGCAAAATGGTCATTTTTATGCATTTATTAAATTGTGAAAATTTACTTGGAATTTTCTATATGTTGTTTTGTAGGAAATTTGGTGAATTTTACAAGTGGTTACATGATGATATATGCATGCACAAGAGTGAAGATAACAAATGAAGATGGAAATAATTCAAAGTGAAGATAATGGAGGACCCCACCTACCCACCTACCTTAATGTACAAATTAGAGGCTAATGCACAGGCTTATGGAATTAATGGCTTCATGTACACTTAAATGATGATTAGTAGAAGCTAATGATTACTTGGCCTCCACACTTTCTCAAGGGTATTTTGGGCATTCCCCAAAAATATGAATTAAGGTTTAACACATGTATAAGTACCCCTTATGTTTCATGTAACCATCCTCCCTTAGTCTCTCTTTTAGGCTCTCTTCTCTTAGTCTCTTCTCTTAGGAAAATAAAAAAGAAAGCTCTCTTTCTCTTTTCATGGCTACTTAGCCATTTTTATTGTATGTAATCTTCTTTTCTTTTTATGCAATGTTAATTATTGTTTCCTTTTACTTACATGTTCATTTTCTTTCATGCTAGTAGTGTAGATTTACTTTCATGCAAGTAGAATAGTTCTAATTCTTATTAATTAGCTCTCTTTTCCATTAGCTTTCATTTTCCTTTCATGTTGCTAGCTACAATTGTTGATATCATAGCACAAATGAGAGGCTAATCCCTTCAATTTAGGGGTAATGAAGCCTCTAATCATGTAGCTTCAACATTTTGATGTTTATGTTCTCTTTTTGTGCTTAATATGAAGTGGTTTAACTTGTTTTTGATGTGAATTTGATAGCCTATATTGTTGACACCAAATAGGCTATGCTTAAACAATCGCAAACAATGATTGCCTCTTCATCTACATATGATGATGGTAATGAAGTGATTGTTGAAATTAAAATTTGATGGCCTATATTTCTAAACAATAGTTAATAGGCCATGCTTAAAATAGATTTTGCTTTCAACTTTGTTGTCATATTTCATGAGTGTTAAATGTGTAATAGTGGTTGTGTTATAGTTTGATGGTTTATATTGTGCTAATTAATAGCACAAATATACCATACTTATGATAAGCACATCAACTAATTACACTAATGACAAGAAAAGAGAGATCATAACTTCATTTTGTTGATTTATGTGATCAAGAGAGTGGAATTATCTCTAAATTGTCATTTTATTCTCATAGTTTTCATTCACATTTGTAGTTGTTAGTTTGTTAGTTTTCTCATTTTTTTAGCTTAACAATCTCTCGACTTTGGTATAATTTGATTGAATTGAAATTTTAAAATCAAAAATTCTCTGTGGATCGACCCGTACTCGCCATGTACTATCATTGTACGTCGTGCGCTTGCGGTTATTTTATTTCTAATTTCGTTCGACGGTTTTCTAAACCGATAGAAAATCCATCGTCGAACAACTCAATACTAAAATCATAAGCTGTTAAAACTCCAGCCACATCTATTGTCTCATATTCTACTCTTTCTAAGAGAATAAATACCTCAAAGACTTATGATCTGCATACAACTTGACTCGGTCTCCTAAGAGTTAGTGTCTCCACACTTTCAATGCGAAAATCACCGCTGCCAACTCCAAATCATGAGATGGATATCTAACTTCATGTGGCCTAAGCTACCGAGAAGCATAGGCAATCACTTTACCCCTCTATATCAATGCAGCTCCTAATCATGTTCCACATGCATCCGTATACATCATCAAACCTTGATTCACATCCAAAACTACTAACACGGACACATTGGTCAATAAATACTTTAACTTAAGGAATGCTTCCTCACATTTGTTGGATCAAGTGAACATCACGTCTTTTCTGGTTAGCTTAGTCAAAGGTGCTGCTATCCGCGAGAAATCCTTGATAAAGTTCTGGTAATAGCCAGCTAATCCAAGAAAACTCTTATCTCGATCATCGTCTCGGGTCTTTTCCAACTGTTAATAGCTTCAATCTTAGCTAAATCAATTGACAACACTTACTCTAATACTACATGACTAAGAAACTTTACTTCCTTCTTCTAGAAATGACACTTTGAAAACTTCGCTTTCAATTGATGTTGCCTCAGCATCTCAAGCGCTATTCTAAGATAAATCTTATGATCTATTTCATCTTTAGAATATATCAAAATGTCGTCAATGAACACCAATGTGAACCTATCCAAGTGCTCTTGGAAAATCTGGTTCATTAAGTCTACGAAGAAAGATGGCGCATTAGTTATTCCGAATGGCATCACTAACCACTCATACGAACCATACCTCATTCGAAACGTCATCAACGGAATATTGTCCTCCGCTACTCTAAATTGATGGAACCCTGTAGCAAAATCCAACTGGGAAAAATACTTTGGCTCCACTCAATTGATCAAATAAATCATCAACTTTCGGCGAAGGATGTCGATTCTTTATTGTCTTTCCATTCAACTTACGATAATCGGTGCACAATCTTAATGACCCATCCAATTTCTTCACGAACACCATGGCTGCTCCTCAAGGTGATCTGCTTGGTCTAATAAAACTCTTTCCTTCTAAGTCCACTAGCTTCACCTTTAAATCTTTCATCTTGGTAGGTGTCATCCTGCTAGGTGGTCTACTTACGAGTTCAGCTTCTGGTACAAGATCTATTCGAAACTCAATAGCTCATTTCGATGGTAGTCCTATAACCGGCTCAAAAACATCTACAAATTCACTTACAATTAAAACCCGATTCAAATCGTCTTCTACTTCTTTGGCACCCAATAAAGCACAAATTTCTAGAGTCCTATTCTCATATGAGTATACTATTCAGTCACTAATATCAGGGTGTCTCAATGATATTTTTCTATCCTAGCATCATATCTGCTCAACTAATCTATACCCAAAATAATCTCAAAACCTGCGAAATCAAATACATACAAACTGTAGGCAAAATTATAACCTAGCAACTCAAACCCTAATGGTCGCATCTCATCCCCATAGTTGCATACCCTCCTATTGGATTAGCTATCCTAAAGGAAGTAACAACGTATGATGGTTCTAAACATAACTTATCTACCAAACACTGAGAGATAAATGAATGCGATGCACCAATATAAAACAATACTCTAACTGGTATGCTATGAATCAAAAGCGTACCTTCCATCATAGACTTTCCTTTCTCAGTGGCAGTTGTTTTGGAAGATGATGGCTCTAAAGAAAAAACTTTTCCTTTGTCGGCTCTGACCGACTCTAGACACTGATTCTTGTAGTACCTTATCTGGTCATAGTTGAAGCACTTCACACTTTTTTTGCAACCTTCTTCCCTTTACCCATACGACACTTATGAGCATGATGTCCTTTCTTGTCGCATTTGAAACAGACAACATCAGCTTTCCCTTTCTTGGTAGCTCAACCCTTCTGAGCTACCTTCCTCCTAAAGAATTTCGTCTTCTTATTCTGAGAATTCTGGTTCTCCACCAACTTCTCTTTCCCAAAGATTGAAAGCATTTCTTCATTCTCGACAGCCATCTCCACCACTACATTCGATGGATCTCTGAGATGTGGCATACTTGCCTTAGCAATCTCGGGCCTTAACCCTCGATAAACTTCTCATTCCTCTTGATAACAGTATCAATAGTGGCATATCCATACCAGGATAACTCATCAAATTTGACAGAGTACTCCAATACTAGCATTACCCCCTGCTCCAACTCCATACACTTCCTGAGCAAGGCTGACTTGGCTATTTTGAACAAAAACCTTTACTCAAATCTCCTTCAAAATTCTGCCCAAGTCAATTTCTCTTTTGGTACACCTATGGTCACCCTGTTCCACCAGAACAAAGCAGCTCCTTGCAACTGTCTTGAAGCCAATCTCCTTTTCTGCTCATCATTTAGACCTAAATTAGCGAAAATTATTTCACAATGTAATAGCCAGTTCTCCACTATTATTGCATCCTTAGTCCCCAGAAAAGGCTTCCCACCCAAACTGGTGTAATCACGACTTAGCTTAGCATAGTTATTACCAACTGGCGCTACAGGATTAACTCATCCTGCATTAGCTGCATTTCCTCCAGCTACCCTTGTAGCTGCTCCACCTGCATCGAGTTGATGAAGAAACTGATACATAGTTCCCATATCTACTGGTGGGGTACCGGCACCTATATTGACCTTTGCATTTTGATTAGCATTTCCTTATCGACCCCGGTTTCTTCTGGTGTTAGGTCGAGCATTTCCATTGGCTGTGGTGCTTCCTCCATCTAGATTCACACTTCCATTTCCTGCCTCCATATCTTTATTTCTCGTAAATTTGCATACGAACCTTGGTAAGATACAAAAGAATGGTCTAAGAGAGAGGGGAGAATAGAGATAGAATACATACTTATATATAACAAAACAAGTATGTTATTATATCATTATCCCATACCTCAATCTTATTCTCTGATTCATTAGGATTATGTTTTCAAAAACTCTTTAGTTTTAAAATTATTTTAGTCATAAACCTATGCTCTGATGCCAACTTGAAACATTCTCCATTCTGAGGTTCAAAAATAACTATTATGTATGCTGCAGTCACCCATAGTTATTAATTCTTGGTGATAAAATGCGGCTATGTTAATCATATCAATCATCAAAAGCACATGAATATGAAAAAAATTCAAACATTGTTTAATAACATATTTTCACATCTCATTTCACAATTGATATTTCATAGTCATTACATAATCTTATGTTCAGAGAAAGTATAATTATTACAAAATACTCCAAGAGCGACATTTGAAGATACTTTAATGGTTGATCAGAGTCAAATACTTGGTAATTATACAACTTTGCCGTTACATCCAAATAGATAAAACCAAACTACACAGCAGAAATAGATAAAGTTCCTAATAGCTAGATTGCCTCCTACACATCTCCGGAAGCTTATTCGTCTAATTGGAAAGCTAAAAACCCTTACTTTCAACTTATTCAAATTAATTTTGAGCACCCGAGAGTTTAAGGGGAAAGACAAAAACTTTCTAGAAAAAAAATATGGTGTGAACAATAACCTACCATCTCGAACCAAACAGTTATCCAGCGAGACCACGCTGCTAAGCAAAATGGATTTCCCTCACTAGTATCTTAAGCAAAATTCACTAACCATATATTGTGCTTCTACATCCACATGAGCAGAATATAAAAATATATGATGATATGCAAGAATGAAATATACCCTAGATTATCCATCCCAATTTATCTGACTATTTGTCCAAATTTATAGTTTTTCTAGGATCACTATGAACATATTAGTTTTCATGGGCTGACTAATAACCTATCTCAATTCTTAGGGACAACCTGTCCAACTTCATAGTTTTCATGGGATCACTAAGAACCTATTGGCTTCTACCAATAACTTTCCAATCATATTTTTCATGGGCTTACTATGAACCTACTGGATTCTCCAATAACATCTCTCAAATCATAGTTTCATGGGATCACTATGAACCTATTGATTTCTATCAATAACATAATCGGATATAGTTATTATGGGATCACTAGGAACTTATTGGACCCTTCCAATAACATTTCTCATGACATAGGTTTTATGGGATGACTATGAAAATCTATTGGACCCTCCCAATATCCTGTCTAAATCAATAATCTTTTAGTCAGTTCTGGGCATCCTATACTTTTGATCTGCCTGATCTTTTGGATACAATTCTATTAACTCATGAGTTAATTCTGTTTAAACTTACCACTGGGTCAACCTAGCTGGTTATTCTGCCCCTTAACACCCCAAAAATGTAGTTATGGGTCATAAATGATGTCAGTATGATAAGAAATACATGCCCAATAACTAAACAAATAAACATAAGAGCATAAAACATTCATCATTCAATTATGTTCAATAAATAATCTCTCATGTCTCATAATTCCTTGATTTTAAGTAAAATTCCCTTTGGTAAATTTAGCTCAAAACTTGGGCTTCTCCATCATTAAATTCCTTAAAAACATTTTCATAATAATATATGATTAATCCCCTTAATCCATATTTAATACAAAGAAATATATAGCCCTTTATGTTACCAAAGTCTTATTCCATTTATAAATCACTTTATGTATTGGCATGTTTATGTTTGAAAATGATGTAAGGTTTTTGTTTTAAATAGGTCGATTTAGATCAGTTTCGACAATAATACAGTGTTGACTAAGAAGCTTAAGGCTCTCCTCCTTTATTAAAAACCTTAAACATGCGGCGTCAGTACCCTTCGTCGACCTTTATCCAAGGTCGAAGACCAAAACTTAAAACCTTTATAAAATTATATGGCCAACTGCCGAAGATATTTCGTCGACCATCTAAAACATAGGCATCTTCGCCCCTTTAAAAACAGTTTTGAACAACATACATAAAAGCCTCTTCGGCATTAAAAAGATAAGTTGCGACATCGTAACCAGGTGGCATCGACACTAAAACATAACGTCACCGACCTTGATACACATCGACCCCAAGACCCTCGACGACGTTATAAAACTTTTACACTTACATTACTTCAGCTACTGTGCCGCTTTTAATATAGAGTCAAAGACATCATAGACGGCTTCATTGCCTTGATTTGGAAAATAAATGAAAATATGAGATGCGACATCGTTTATAACACTTCGACAATCACGATAAGGCTATGTCGTTCAGGGTAGATTGCCGACAATATCGGCGTCGACACTGATGAAACCAATTCATAGCTACCTAAGTAGCTATCATAAGCTCTCATCCTTATTGACATCGACCTTCATGGAAGCGACGTTCCTTTAGGCTCGAAGAGGGTACATGCGACATGGCTCATCATAATTAACATGAAAACTAGTTTATTTCTATTAAAAGTGAATATTTTTCACCAAATCTTATGCTTATGAAAATTCCTATTGGATAATAAAAGTTCTTTACCTAGAAATTTACATAAATCTGGCGCACTCAAAAGTTTAAGTCCCAAAACATACTTTAAAAAATTAATTAATACCCTTATTAATCATTAATTTAAATGCTTATCTAGCATGATAATTTCATAATAGATCGAAAACACCTGGAAAAAATCACAAAAATTCATAGAAATTAGAGAATATCCTTCTCTTTACCATATAAAAATTCCGAAACCAAAAACCATATTTAATTATTTTAAATAATTAAAATCCGAAATTAAGCTTTTTACTCCTTAGGAAATTCATAAAATAATCTATATAACTTGAAAAATTTTGAAATTAAAAACTCATCTCTAAAATAATGTTTTATACAACATGTTAGAATATCAAAACATTTGGAGATTAAAATCTTAGGTTTTACCCACAAAACCCATTTAAATAATTCCATAAAAACTCCTTAATTCATCATTCTATCCAAACAATGAATATTTAACCATATCTTGGCAAAATCATTCGAATATTACTCATGCCCAAATTTAGAAAGCAAAAATAGAGATGGAACACTTATTCTCCACCTTAGATTAATTGTTGGAGTTGAGATTTGATTTGGTCTTAGTATCCCTAAGCTTCTTCCCCTTGAATCCCCTTGATTTCGATCCTCTAGCTTGAGTTATGACCAGCCTTGGAGTTTTTCTTTTGATTGTTCATGTTTGTGAAAAGTGAGAATGAAATGAAGGGAAGAGGGTTTTAAAGCTTAAGGATGGATCTACCTATTTTGCCCTCCTTATCTTTTCTCTTATATGTTTGGTTTTCCAAAACAATCTTATTAGTTTATTAAGGCATGACCTTATTAATTAACCAAATCTCATTTTCCTTAACCATTTACGTTATTCTATTTAATATATTCAATTAAATATCCTGAATAATGTTAAACTAAAATTAGGGGTGTTACTAAGACACCTGAATAATAGCGACTGAATTATATACTTAGTAGAGAATCCAAGTTTTGATGTATGCACTTTGTTGGGTGCAAGAGAGGAGGAAGATGAGTTGAATTGGGTTTTCATGGTCAAAGATTTTGCAGATATTTTTTAGCATGTTACAGGACTACGGTCGAAACGAGCTATTGAGTTTCGAATAGATCTTGTACCTGGAGCTGATCCCGTAAGTAGACCACCTAACAGAATGACACCTACCAAGATGAAAGAGTTAAAGGTGTAACTGGAGGATTTAGTGGGAAATAGTTTTATTAAACCAAGTAGTTCGCCTAGGGGAGCGGCCATGGTGTTTGTGAAGAAACTTGATGGGTCATTAAGGATGTATATCGATTATCGTAAGTTGAATGAAAAGACGATAAAGAACCGATATCCTTTGCCGAGAATCGACGACTTATTTGGTCAATTGAGTGGAGCCAAGGTATTTTCTCAGTTGGATTTGGTGGCAGGATTCCATCAATTGAGTGTAGCGGAAAACAGTATTCCATTGACGACATTTAGAACAAGATTTGTTTTGTGCGAGTGGTTAGAAATGCCATTCGGATTAATTAATGCGCATGCTTTCTTCGTAGATTTAATGAACCAAATCTTCTAAGTGTATTTAGATAGATTTGTGTTGGTATTCATAGATGACATTTTAATATATTATAAGGATGAAAGAGATAATGAATTTCATCTTAGAATAGTGCTTGTGACGCTGAGGCAGCATCAGTAAAAAGCGAAGTTTTTGAAGTGTCATTTTTGGAAGAAGGATGTCAAGTTTCTAGGTCATGTAGTCTCAGAAAATAGGTTGTTAGTAGATCCAGCTAAGATAGATGCAGCTAATAATTGGAAGAAATCTAAGACAGTGACTGGGATAAAGAGTTTTCTAGGATTAACTGACTATCACCGGAGATTCATTAAGGATTTCTCTTGTATAGCAGCACTGATGACTAAGCTAACAAAGAAGGATGTAAAGTATGTTTTGAACGATAAATGTAAGGAGGCATTCCAGAAGATGAAACATTTATTGACCAATGCGCCTATGTTAGTAGTCCCGGATGGAAATCAAGAGTTGATGGTGTATATTGATGTGTGTGGAACAAGGTTAGAAGATGTGTTAATGCAGAGGGGTAAAGTAATTTCCTACGCTTCTCGATAGATCAGACCGCATGAAGTTAGATATCCGACTCATGACTTAGAGTTAGCTGCTATAATATTTGCTTTGAAGGTGTGGAGACATTACCTTTTAGAAGAACGGTTTGAGTTATATACGGATCACAAGTTGCTAAGATATTTATTCTCTTAGAAGGAGTTGAATATGAGACAGTAGAGATAGTTGGAGTTTTTAACTGCTTATGATTTTGGAACTGAGTACACACCGGGGAAAGGAAGCAAAGTTGCAGACATGCTTAGTATGAAACATCAGAATGCAGTGTTAGCAATGACGTCAGTGGAAGGACTTGGAAGCACTGACTACTTGTAGTGTACGGTTAATATCGACTACCAATTCTAGTTAGAATATCAGAATGTTGTCTTGCTTAGAAGTTCGACCACTATTGATCGAAAGGATTGCTTCTAAACAAAGAGACGGTCCATTACTAGCTGAAAGAGTTAGAAGATTAGAAGGTGGAATTGAGATTGATGATTTGAAGAATATTTATCTTCATAAGGATTAATGGTTGAAAAAGAATGGGCAGTTGTGTGTTCCGAATGTTGGAGACTTAAGGAAAGAAGTACTTAGGGAATGTCATCGATCTAAGTTTATGATTCATCCTGGATGAACTAAGATGTATCAGGATATGAAGAAAAGTTTCTTGGGAGGATATGAAAATGGATGTATGGTTATGGGTAAAACAATGCTTGAATTGTCAACAAGTAAAAGCCGAGCATCAGAAGCCAAGCAGATTATTTTAGCCTTTAGACATACCAGTATGGAAATCAGATTCTATATCTATGGATTTTATAAACGGGTTGCCAAGGTCGAATAGGAAAAATGAAAGTATCCGGGTCGTAATAGATAGATTGACTAAGAGTGCACACTTTATTCCCATTAAGTCGACAAGAACAACACCTGTTTTAGCTAAGTTATTAATGAAAAATATAGTTATACTGCATGGAATTCCTAGTAGTGTAGTCGGTGATAGAGATTCTTTATTTGCTAGCGAAATCTGAAAGAATCTACAATAGGTTTTAGATATCAAGCTCAAGATGAGTATGGCTTACCATCCACAGACCGATGGACAAACGGAAAGAGTTAACAAAGTCTTAGAAGATTTGTTAAGAGCTTGTGTGCTTGATTTCGGAGGATCATGGGAAGAACGTCTACACTCGGTCGAATTCTCGTATAATAACAATTATCAGACTGGTATAGAAATGGCACCGTTTGAAGCTTCATATGAAATATCATGCAAATCTCCAGTAGGTTGGTTGGCAATCGGAGATAGATTAGCTCTTGGTCCGAATATGGTAAGAGAAGCCATAGAAAAGATTGAGTTGATTTGAGCTAGAATGAAGGAAGCTCGGTCTAGGAAAAAAATGTTATGCAGACATGAGACGAAAGATTTAAATTCTTAGTTGGAGATCATATTTTCGTCAAAGTGTCACCGATGAAGGATGCAGTAAGGTTTGGGAAGTCGGGAAAATTGGCACCTAGATTTGTTGGACCATTCCCTAGTATAGAAAGGATCGGGAAACTCGCTTACAGGATAAAGTTACCGAATAGTTTGGTAGGAGTCCACAATGTTTTCCATATTTCTCATCTAAGAAAGTGTGCTCGAGATCCCGAGACTATTGTCACTCTGATTGTATTAGAAGACTTAGTGGTGGAACAGGACATGACTTTAGTTAGACATCCAGTTCGTATTGTGGCTAAGGATGAGAAGAAGCTAAGGAACAAGACAGTCAGATTAGTAAAAGTCCATTGGAGTGACGACAAGAGAGACTATACATGGGAGACAGAGGATGGGATTGAGGACACTTATCCTAAATTGTTTGATGGTATGTTTTACGTCTATGCTTATATGTTTGATGTATGAACCTTATCATGATTTCAAGGGCGAAATTCTTTAAGGAGGGGGGTTTCTAACAATCCTAATTCTAATTAACATTATTTAGGATATTTAATTGGATAAATTAAATGAAATAAGGTAAAAGGTAAGGAGATTGAGATTCAATAATTAGTAAAGGTCGAGCCTTAATTAATGAATTAATGAGATTAATTAGAACATTAATAAGAAGGAAGATATGAGGAGGGCAAAATAGAGGAGAGCATATTCCTTTAATACATATTCTCTCATTCTCATTTCCTCCCAAGCTTCATTCACACAAAAACGAAAATAGAGAAAGCTAAGGCCGGCCATTACTAAGGGGGTTCAAGGAGAGTAAAGCTAGGAAATCAATAGAAAACCTAGGGAAATCAAGTCTAAACACAAATCTCAAGTTCTTATATCAAATCAAGTGAATAATAGTTATGCATCTCAAGTTTTAACTACTATTTTTGGTTTCGAGTATAAATCTGAATCTTTTGTTTGTATTATGTCATGTTTTGATTGTTTTGATGATTAAATGCATATTGATGAATTTATAGAATTTGTTTATAGAATTAAGTGATATGTTTGAGTTAGGAAACCTATCATTTTACACTCAAATGACATAAAATTTTGATAGGATGTTAGAAACATTATTTTGGAAGTGGGTTTTCGATTTCATAAATTTCTAGTTTAATGAGAATATTTGGTGAATTATCAAAGATTGGAAAATGGATTATTTCGGATTTTAATTATTAAAAATAACTAAATTATGTTTTTGACCCCAAAATTTTTATATGTTGAAGAATATGAGTAATTTGATTTATTGGGATTTTTGGGGATTTTTCCCATAAGTTTATGATTTTATATAAACTTACTTGGCTAGAAAAGCCTAATATTTATATTAAAATATTAATATATATTAATGGTTTGCAAATATGTATTGAAAATATAAATTCTGGCCTATGGTAGATTTCAGAAAAGTATTTGATAAAGAAAGTTGGTATCCAATAAGAATCTGACAAACATTTGGAGTTGGTGAAAAGAAATTACTTTTTCAATAATGTCGCTGACCCTATTGCATTCAAAGTATTCTCTTCGGCTCTACTAATGCCGCTTTTCTTATCGGCTATATAGTGCCGCATTTTATCATCTTGACTTTATCCCTTGCCACTTTTAATCCTTGTAACCTATTTTCAAAGAAGGTTATAATGCCTCTTATTTTCACTTAGACCTTAGTAACGCTGTGTGTAATCAATGCTGACTTTGATAAAGACTTAAATCTGTGTTGAAGCAAACCATGTTATACATTCAATACTTGTGTGCTACACAATTGTAGCAAAGAAAATATGGTTGGTGTTAACATTTTCATTCAATACTTGTGCACATAGATCAATGATTATCAATTTTTTTTCTAAATTCTGACCAAATGAAATAAGCAAATTTATTTAAAAGTCCAAATTTTAGAATCTTCAATGTATATACATCACTATTTATGTATCAATATAGCATTCATATGGCTTGTGACCGTATACCCATGGATCTTTTAGATTTGCTATGTACACAAATCATTTTCCTCCATGTGAATTGCAACCTTGGTTGTTACAAAAACACTGGATAAATTATTTAAATGGGTATTAGTTCATTCAGTACGAAAGGAATTCCAAGTAACTTCAAATTGGCTAATGCCAAAAACTGCAAAAATATGAACTGATGTTACCACATCTGCTATTTTAAAAATAATTATCATGTCATAGGAAGAGTAGTGCACACATACAGAGAAAGCTTCATTAATTTCTTACATGTCAATTTGAGAAGATTTCAAGCTTGCATTTGATATAGCTTTCGATATTGCAAGAGCAAGGGTTGTGGCAAATAGTTCAGGTGCCTGCATGTGTATTCACCGAATGAGATAGTTTTTTTTCCTACTAAATAACATTCTGAGATGGACACCTGTGCTGCATTTGCATATCTTTTTATTTTTGTTAAGTACTTGCATTTTTTATTCTTGAGCTTTGGCTCCACTCACTAACATTAGAGCAGCAACTCCATCACTGTCAGCAAAAAGAAACCATGATGTCCAAGAATTAAAACGATTTGTCTATATTAAAAAAGGCAATGAGACTAATAATAAACCACTTTTAGCTTTACTGAAATACCTCTTGGAGTGTATGAAATAAAATAAAATCTTTGGGGTTATCCTCTTTCAGCAGTGCCAAAAGCAAAATCGCTCACATTGAAACAGAAATTAGAGATTGAAACAGAACTCAGACCTAACTATAGTCTTTTGACGGATCGTCATGCCATGATTTAACTATAATTAAAGTGGAGTATCCACATTGAAGTTCTACGGTATTCTTAAGTCCATGGAACTGTGTAACATCATCACTTTCAGATCTTATGTTTGACTTAGTTATAATTAAACAACAAGAAACTCTCGAGTGGGTCATTCTACAGTTATCCAATAACTATCAGCCATAACCTTTTGGTGTCTCCAGTAGCCATAAGTAATACATTATCCAAATATGTAGAACGTTATGTACTTTGATCTCAACAGATAAATCATTTTCTTTCTCAAAACACCTTGACTAGAAATATTTAAAATAATATATTATTTTAATGTTATAAAATTTTCATGATTACAACACATTGTAATTACTATCACATAATGTATTATTTAATAATTAATTATTTAATTAATTATATCACAGTATAACAAAGTATATTATTGAAATCAAACACCTTTATTATAAACAAGATCAGTTATCAAGTTAGATATATGTAAAAAAATCCATAATTGCCTCTAGGCATACTCCTCCTACCTCTGTTAGTACTATGTTTTGGGTTGAAAAGTGCTCAGCTATGGAGTGGACGAGTTGTAGGTTACGGTGGCCAAAAGAGGAAGATAGATGAGAAAAAAATAAGATTTAATAAATATTGGTTGAGAGTTGCTTATATAGAGGATCAAGTGGACTAGATCTTCCACTATTTCTTCTTACCAAGTCTAACCCAAAGACTCCCTCTCCCATTGCTATGGCTGACCTCCTTATTTGTTCTTTAATGGACCAAAGAAACTTCAAACCTAACAGAAATAATTCCATTTAAATCAAATTTAAATGTACATTGATATCGTATTTCAATATGCATATATATTACTTTTATATACAATCCTTTTAGTTACTAATAACACCAGAACATTTCTAGTAGCTATTCCATTTATACCTATTATAAACTAATTAAAGCGGTTAGTGTTTCAGAGATTGAATGAATTCAGTTGTGTGACTCACAGATGTGAATTTATTCAACGATTAATATTTAAACAATTCAAATTCAGTTGTGTGACTCACAGTTGTTGGAACAGTTAGCCAAACTCATCACTTACAAGTCTCATCGGTAAAATCCGATTTTACATTTTAAGAGGACCTTTTAGTAATTATTATTTATACACGTTCTCTTTGTCAAAACAATATGACTTAAGGATGTACAGAATTTGATATTCGTTAAAATTTCAATATTATCCACATTCAATTCTATTGGTCGATAAACAAGTCCTTGGTCTAATAATAACATTTATTATTATCTATTCTACTCTAGCTAGAGATTTGACTTTGAGTTAACTACAGTTGACCATGATACTAACCTCATACGGCTAAGGTGGCGAATTCTCTAATATTGTTCCTATGTTTCTACTCAGACCCAACCATAGTCGCTCAATGGTCATTATGCCATGATATAACTATAATCAAAGTGGGATATTCATAAGAAGCTCTATAGTGTTTTCAAGTTGAGAGAATTGTGTAACATCGTCACGCTGATATTTCCCGTTTGACCTAGTATTTATTAACCAATAGGAAACTCTCTGATGAGTCATTCCATAGTTATCCAATAAATATAAGTATGTAACCCCTTGAAGCCCCCAATAGCCATGAGTAATACGCTATCCAATATTTGGAGAGCTTTATTTACTATGGTCTTAATGAATGTATTGATATCCTTTCTCGAAACATCGTGATCGGGAATATTTAAAACAATATGTTGTTTTATATATTGTGGTTAATTACTAATGATTGCAACTATTTACACTTACAATCACATAATATTTTATTTTAGAATTTTCTTATTTATATACTTTAAATTAATGACTTAGTTAATTATATCACTATATAATAAAGTATATAATAAACACTTTAATATGAGAAAGATCGATTATAGAGTTAGATATATATAAAAAATTATTTAATTTCCCCTAGGAAATACCACTAACTCTCTCAACTAAAAAGGCTTGGATTTTGAGATTTGAAAATTAATGAAATGATGATTGATAATTTAAAATTTCAGCATCGCAAAAGTAAACCTAAACATTTAATTCGTTTATATAAGAACTAAAAATTTAGGAGTTTACAGAAACAATACACATACCAAATACATGATTATAATTATAATTGTAAAGATTGAAAGCGATAGAGTTAAAGGTATGCCCTAGGGGTAATTATGTAATTTCATTATATAAATTTAACTCTATAAATAATCTTGTTTGAAATAAAGTATGTGTTTGATTTGGCTTTCTATTATATGTGTTGTTATATTGTGATATAAATAATAAATTGCTTACATTAAACATATATAAGTAGAAAATCCTTAGAAGTAATGTTTAATCGATTGTAGTTTCGAATGAGTTTGTGACTATGAGTTGAATTGATATAAACAAAACACTAACTCCTTAAACATTCCTAGTCAAGATGTATCGAGAAAAGGACACTGATACATCCATTGAGACTAGTGTATATAATGCTCTCCATACGATGGATACTCATGACTATTGGGGGACAACAAGGGATTATGTACTTGTGGTTGTTTAGAAACATCATAGAATGACTCGACAAGAGTCTTCTATTGGTTAATATAACTAAGTCAAAAATAGAAGATCTCATGGTAACATCGTACGAGTAATCTTCTGACTTAAGGATACTATCGATCTGAAGTAGTGAGGCTATACTTTGGTTATGATTAAGTATTTGGCACAGCGATCATGTTACGACCATAGTAAGGTATACATTGAACTACTTGAAGTGAGATACTGCCTAAAGAGGATTCATTTCATTCGTTATAGAAGGTTAGTATCACCGTAATCGGTATATGACTTAAAAGTCAGAATCTCTAGCCAAAGTAAATCGGTTAATCGATAAATATTATCGGATTGAACCAAGGACTCTAAGAAAAATTTATGCAATTAAATACGGTTATTAAAAGAATTTTTAACCATAGACCAAACTCTTGACATTTAAGTGATATACTGATGAAGGGAAGAATACGAATACACTTTGTTGTTACCAGGTTAGCTAATTTTAGATTAGAAATATGATTTTGTCCGAATGATCTATAAGCATTGAACTTTTCTACATACTACGATGCAGCAAAATCCTTGTAGGCTTCAGTATTTAAAAATTTCAAATATTAACTATAGACTGAGTTCACGTCAGAGAGTCAACACAATCGCATTATTAATTATTACTAGGTTCAACCAATGATAAAAATTAATTTATAGTTGTTATAAATTAATACATATGTTATATTAATATTCTATGACTATTTTACTTATTTATTTGAAGCTTAAAATCAGATAGAATGATGTATAGAAGTTATACGATGGTTTGATCGGTTTAGAAACTAAAAATTAATTAATTAAATGGCGATTCAAATTAGAGTCGAATGGGTGTTTGACCTTGCTTGGTCTAACATCTGGGCTGACCACGCTAGGGTACAAATGAAGGTTTTACTATGTCTTCAAGGACTAGAGCAAATAGTGGAGGAAAGGGTGCAGACACTATCTATAAACAAGATAGCTTCCACTCTATTTCAGTGCATCTTTTTATGTGCTCACTCTCTTTGCTAGCTGCTTACCCCCTACCCATTGGTGTAGTCATCTTTTCATCCTTATAATATAAAGAGAACGAGGACACCGTGAAGCTCCAAGAGGAAAGTCTAAACAAACAATATGCTAAGCTCTCACCAGGATACTTCGGTGAAGTATACATTTTGACTAGTTGTGTATGTGTGTATGAATGTTTACCACCTTGATCCCATTAAATATATTCCATCATTTTAGTTGTAAAAAAAATCGTATACATACAGTTATACATGTGTGTACTAAAATTTAATTTTAAAAAATATTTCAGAACAGAAAACAATTTATTATATATATAAGCAAAATCATTTTGATAATATTATGAATTTCGGTTTTATAAAAACAATTCTTACTGTTTTCGAATTTTAAAAATTACACTACATACATACATACATAGATGTATGTATGTATGTGTGTGTACACATACACACGCTAATAAATATCCATACATATATTTATTAAAAAAAATCTATTCGGATCAATGTAAAAAACATTTTTTTACTAAGTCGAAATTATTTGAAAATCAAATCTATTTGAAATTTTCAAATTAAAATATTTTTAGTTGAACTAATTAATTAAAAAATTTACCACTGGCAGCTATAACAAAGATAATTTTTTTGTCTTTTGTAATTTTGAATAAGTCAAATATTTTAATGTTTGAAATTTAAAATCATTTTATTTATAAACCAAAAGTATTATATGCACATATTATTTTACACAAAATATATTGCTTCAAAATTTTGTGTTTTTATTATTTTGATATATATATATATATATATATATATATATATATATTAACATTAAGTTAACATCACTCATCACTTGACATCTAATGTTCATATTATGAATACAAATATCACAAAATACTAAATTATAATAAATTAATAAATTAATTTTAAATAGAATTATCAATAAATATTATATTAAACATTGATAGTATATAAATATTTTAATTGTCAATGACCACTAGCTCAATTGATTAGTAGTAAGGCGCTCAAGACATAAGTTCTAGAGGTCGGTCGTGTTTCAAACTCCTAATACTTCAAAATGAGTGTTTTCTTGAATAAAAAGTACCACTTTCGTTATAAAAAATATATTTTTTAAACTAAATTAAATAAATTAAAATATTTTAAAACTCTTGTATGAATTAAATATTAAATTTGATTTAGTATAAATAAAATATATTTACACAAACACGAAATAAGATATTGTGCAATTTAATAAGAGATTAAAGTTTTGAAATTCACCATTTTTGCCCCGCTACCAATGCATCCGGTCCAACAAAATGTTCTTTTATAATATTCTGAAAATATAGTTGCATTTTACAAAGAAACCCTTAGTTTTATTTACTCATTTAGACTCTTGGTTTGAACTAATTTTATAATTATGACAAAAAAGTTCAAAATTTATTTTAGAAAATAGTTGTTTGTTGTTTTGCAAATATATAAGTTACGCACAAAACATAGTTTATAGGCCAAGTAATCATTAACCTAGTTTAATGATAGTTGACATCTCAAATAATGTATTCAAATAATCAATAGTTACCTCTTGTATTCTTTTTGTTTATTTTTTGGTTTAATATAATTGTATCATAAAATGACTGATATTATAAATTATTGTTATAAGCATTATACTAAGTAAAATGATAAATTATACTTATAAATACACGCATGAAGTGCAGATATATGCATATGATGTAAGAAATACAATATAAGATAAAAGTTAAAATAATATACAACTTCGACGGTGGCTAAAGCGTTAACCCTGGGCCAATTTCCTTTGTTAATAATAGGAGATTCCAAATGTTCAAAATTGAAATATCTTTTTTCCTCGTAAGATGAAAGGTAAGAAATAAAGAACCATGTTTTATAATTAACTATAGTGGTCCATAAAAAATATGAAAGATAAAGTAATTAAAATTTATCAACTTATTCGCATTAAAACTTATGCAGTAATGAAATAAATTAAACGACGTTTTATTTATCCTATTTCAATCTTGTTGTCATTTTTTTCCCTTATGGGCTTCACTTGCAAACTTTAATCAAATACAACTTGTTAAATATATTTTAGCTTTAAGTGATAGTTATCAAAAGAGTTTAGAATTTTAAAGTTTGTAGACTGAGGGGTTGTTGATTGATTTTAAAAGGCAACATGCTTATATCCTCCTAAATTTGAACTCCACGCGTTTTATATTTTTTCACAAACGTGAAATTTGAGAATTCGCATCTTGATGCGGTTAGAAACTAAAGATTATTATCACAATGATTAAAGATTAAAATGTTTTCTTATAAAATGTACTTTCGTGTTTTTTATAAATATAGATTAAATTATCCATTAAGACCCTTATTTTCAATTGGTTTTACAGGACCGAAAGGAGGAAGTACGAGTATAAGGATCTGGAATCTTAAAGTGAAAATCAGGAGGCTACAGATATTATAGGGTTTGGATTACTTTTGCAGGAATTCGGGTATGAGAATTTTGGATATAATAGAATTATCATTATTCAAAATAACTGAAAAAGGGCCGCTTTGTTTTCCCGTGAAACAGTGAATTTAAACGTCGCTAAACGGCTTAAAGACTTCCCAATATTCATAATTCAGAGCACTCGGGTATTTGAGAACAGCTATCATGGCAGAGATTCCCAATCACATTGAAACAGGCAATTAAGCGATCGTATTATGAAATTTAAAAGAGGCACTAAAAGTTTATATGTTCCCTGCAACACTTTATTAGAAAACCAAAAAATTAACCCCTTTTTAACAAATTCTTGGTCCGATTAGCCTAAACCAACACCTCACCACACTCCAGGTGAAAGAATAACATCAAAAACAACCATATAAACGCAGACAAACATCAAACAAAAACATTAATGCAATTTTTAGAATTAAATAAAGCAAAATTCTGTTTCTTGGTTCACTATTCGAATTCATAAATGCCAAATTACATAAACATGGACCTAACAAAAAGGCTGCCATAATATTTTTCTGCAGCGTTTCTCAGCTTTAACCATGGCACCAGTATCATACCATCTTTGATAATGAAGTTTACAAATTTAAGCTCACTTGGCACTACACCTATCATTCTATATCATCCTCAGTGAACTTTATTTTCTTTGCAGCCGGCTTAACCAGACCCACCTACATCACAGAACAAAATATAAATCACAATCTTAATCCCAATAAATAAATTAGCATGATTTTTTGGCATTGACATGAAATAATAACCAGAATAACAGGCTCAAGTATTAATACATGAACAGGAAAATTCAGTACTACTGACTCACTGAGTCCTAACGAACTTATCAGATCAAAATTCACAGTATTTTTCGCCAAAAGTAAATAAGAAAGAGTCAACTAAAAGATCAAGTACTGTAAAATGTGAATGGTTGGATATTAGAAATAAAATCAGTAAAACTTTCTCATGCTTTAATAAGAATAACAACCATATACTACTTAAAAGCTACTGAATAAAAAGAAAAGAAACAAGTCTTCCTTACCAGTGGAGGACATTCATAATTGATACCCGCTGCCAAGATCCGCTTACGCCTCCTCTCATCTCGTTTCACAATATTATCAACCAACTTCTGATGTTCAGCTAGCGTTTTCACCTAATATTAACGTACATGATCAAACAATTAATTTTGTACATATGCTAATCCAGGTGGATCTTTAAAATGAACTTTTCAGGGTACCTTGTTGTGCTTCCTACGTTCAATTTCAGTTAAATCCACTGGGGAAGATTTGCGAATTTTCCATCTAAACAATTGTCAGTAAGGTACACATTAAAAGGTGAGTAATGATAATTTTCTTTTTTAAGTTTATAGGTTCTAAATAGAGAAACATGATCTAATAAGAATACATATATGTCTCTATGTGTGTACAAGGAGCGTTCAATGACACCTCAAACAGTGCAGCCACCCAATTAACCCCTTGATTTTCACCACAAGCTCCAAATTAAATAACACTTTCTCTCTCTTCCCACTAACCTTATTATTTAATTCGGAGCTTGCGGTGAAAATCAAAGGGCTAATGAGGTTCTACACTGTTTGAGGTGCTATTGAACCTTCTCTCCTACTCTCTAACTTATCAAACGTGTGTGTAAGCATAAAAACTCATATATATAATCAAGTCATTAGATTTTGTAATGCTAGTGATTTTTTTTACTTAGAACATTGAAGTAAATAATATATGATATTCAATTTTCAAACGTTATAATCTACTGACTTATCATATTAGTAACATTTTCAAAGCTTATAATGTACTGGAAAAATGTAATTCTTTCAAATGAAAATGAGCAATATGTTCAACTCTATTTCTTTTACACCATCACTTTGATGAGACGTATACAAATTCTCCGACTTCTTTCCTAACAAATATGTTTCTTAAGTAGTGAACTTGTCATGTTATCAAAAATATTTCCATCAAAAAGAGAAGCATGTTATCGTCTACTTTGAATCGTGTTGTCATCGAATTTCCAATTAGGAGTTGATCGGTGTGAAACAGTGTTAGCATTAGAAAATCAACATAACTCCTGGAATAGGTTTAAGGAAAATGTTGATAACAGTATGTAAGCTATGCCAACAATTAATTTAAGCAGGCCCATTAAGGTAAGTAATACATTAAAAAATACATCCAACTTAATGGACCTTTAGCTACCATACATTTTAAGATCAACTTCCTATGGTTGCTCTTCCATAACTTGAGTAGAAGCTGATAATTATCTTACATTGACATATGCCACGCACGCTAATACAAAACTAAACTAAAAATTCATGTTAAATCGTTCAATTCATGTACGATTTTTCTACGGTTGAAGACACTTCAGAAATGGTGTAACTCGTAAACTTGTGGTGGTAGATCTCATCTTTAGCTAACATTGTGAAATACGGAAGTACATAAACTAATATACGAATGGGTTGCAACATTAAAAATCAATGCCACTGAGTCTTAAATGTTATTGAATTATCCCAAGCAAGAAGAATGATGAACACGCTTCGTGTTTATGATTATCGAATAACATTTAAATCAAACTCAAGGGTAATTGAAATTAAAGAATTTGGCTTCAACTACAACAGCTGTGGGAGCATTGTGGCAAAATAAAGTTGTGATGACATAAAGTAGAATTGTATAAAACAAGTCTTCTTTGGCAACTGGACCATCCATACATTACAGGAGAAAATAGCATTTAAATGAACTTTAAATATTAATGATTAATTCAACGGGATATTGCAACTTACAACTTGGGATGAACTCGATCCGGAGGAAGAAGCTGAACTTGAAGGGTGTGCTCAAATAGTAGATAGCCATTTATTGTCTCGGCCACAACCTTTGCTACCTGCAAATTCAATTTTAAGCATGTCATATAAAATGAAATAAAACCATTAAACTGTTATTTTGAAAACATGCAACAAGAAAGCTTCATACCTCAGGATTCTCAAATTCAAGGAACGCATAATGCTTCGATCTTCCAGTCTAAAAACCCCAAACATGAAAATGATAAATCAGTGCTGTAGAAAGTAGGATATACAAATAACATTATAGGAAGCTATCTTCATGTTCTATTTGCTGAGATTGGACAAGAATACTATAGAATACATATATTCATCACATGCAATAAAGAAGAAACTTAATGAGAACAAATATGATACAATGAACATATACTATAAAAACTCAATAGCCTAATCAGCATAATCAACCTGTGTTATTATGGGCAGAACAAAATCTAAGAACATAACTTTTAAAAATGCTAAGTGATGCTACCAAAGATGACGTGGTGAGCTATACCACCATTAGCACTAGACTGCCATGTTGATAAACAAGCTCTTAGATGGAGCGTTAAAGAACCTAAGCAAAGCCTATGACAACATAGTTTCAAAAGTATATCATCTACTGTAATAGAGTAGCATTTCAAATTCCAATGTTTCGACCAACAAATACTTAATTGATCCGAATTCCTTGCATTAGTAAGTTTTCTATGTCAAGACTCGAGAATTGGTTAGCTATTCGTATTCGTATAAGAACAAAAAATTGTTGTTTTCCAATTACAATTGGTTAAACCTCCATTCAGGTTTCAAAGTACAATAATTGAGTAGCATACAATATTTCCATATCATGCATATTCCGATAAACTAGTGTCTCTGTAAATCGGCAATTATATATACAGAAGTTTGGCAGGCTAGCATGATTTCAATTTGTAATTCAGAATTTGGTGGTTATCCAATTATTAATCGGATGAAGTCTTTTATACATATTCACAATCTGGGATATGAAATTGAATGCAGAATCATACAATTCGCAATTGCATTCGCGAATATAATTCTATCTGTAGTTGTTTTTTTGAATACTATGTATTTTGGTCAATTTTAACATCTGCATCAATATATACTCAAGTGCGAGAAATGCATATTCCAAAGGATACATACTGCAGTTGACTTCTACAATTAAAAATACGCCTACGATTCAAACTTCCAATAAGCATGCATTGATAAACAACCATTTCTACCCCCGAAGTTTTGGATGAATATATATCACATAACATAAAATTTCAACTCTTTGCATCCTATTTTTAGCTTTAACTGTAATTCTTTAGACTACTTCAGCATTAAGTTTCAATAATACAACAGATAGGATATTTCCATAACATAATACAAGCATGCGGAAGTAAAAATGCTTTATATATATATATATATATATTATATAATAATATTATTATATGTTATATAATAATATTATTATATGTTAATTTTTTTGCGAGTAATAACGACAGACCAATTATTATTGCATTATTCGATATTGTTTTCATATATTGGTGATGAAATGTAAGTAGGTATTCATCGTTATTTTCAAAGCACGGTGCACAGATACACAAAAAAATGGAGCCTTGACCAGTTGACCTACGATATGGTGAATGTTGCATGCTTTTTTGAACCACACATAAAATAGATCTTTTTTATCATACATCATAAATTAATGAAACAATAATATTTTGTGTTATGTTATTTTTGCGAGTTTTTTTTCTAATTGTGTTTTTTGTTTTATACTTCTATTTATAGTTATTTGATACATTTACCGAGCTACAGAAGACTGTGTACTGTATTACAATTTGTCCAAAATCTGTTGAGTTTTTTATCAATAACCAAAATCATATAATTATATTAGAATAATGTTGCAAAATCATATGAATAATTATATAAATTACGCAAAACAACAGCATACTTATATCTCATATATATAATTGTTTATACAAAATGCTAATTAGTTTGCAAAATATTTAAATCTTTGTTTAGACCTTCATAGTATATAAATTGATGATGTTTCTGCCCACTTGATATTACAATCAGCGGCGGAGCTAGACATCAATTTTAGATAGGGCGAAGAGTTAAATATGGCCGACAAAACCATTTTAAATAGGGCAAAATGTTCAAAATGAATATACTGGCTCAGCCACTGATTACAATGCATAGTAGAACAATAAAATATGCTTTGAGATATATTTATACAAGTATCTTGGTTTCTCAGATCAATTAACCTGCATAAAAGAATGAAAATCAATTCGAAAACAGATTATATAACGATTATCAATATATTTTATCATTTTGAAACATAAAAAAGAACGGAAAAATTAAATAAAATAAAAAAGATGTCCTTTTCTACGCCATGACCATGTATGTCGCTTGATGTGTCTTTTCATGTGTCGTACCATAATAATGCTAATGCCATATCATGTGAGACAATGCATTTTCACAGCTAGTAACTAATTATAACAAAGATGAAGCACAGACTGAGTAACTGATATTTATATATTCTTACATAAGAGAAATATGAAACCTCACTAAATTATAGAAGATGATAAAAAATGGTGCACTAAAATCGGTTTTCTTGTCTTTTAAGCACTCAATTAGCACATGTTACTAAGGTATATCATTTTGATGTGACTGAAAAATTAACATTAATAAGCAATGTCAATTGCATGTGCCATGGTGATTGGTGAGTGTCTTTTAACACTACCACCTAAGACGTGATGGCATTGAATACACTCAACCAATTAGTTATCATTTATTACGAACGCACCTTAAGTCACTTTCAAATATAGTATGCACCCAACGGTGATTTCATTTTGCCAAACATAATCATCAATCAAATGAACAATCAACGCAAAAATTCGAATATCCAACAAATCATACCTTTCTACATCTTGCTATCCTCAGTCTCTTTATTTTACCAAATTGACTAAAAAAGCCTGCATAAAAATTCAATAATCCTTAAACCACATCACAAATGCCAAATTTTCGATAAAAATAAATAAATTCAACAAACTTCACCTTCCATTTGTTCTTCATAAAATCCATGAGGTATATGACCAATATACAGTACAGTTGATGTAGTTTCAATCGGCTCTACTTTTTCAACAGGCAGTCTTTTACCAGGGCCTCCTTCTAAAGGCTACGGTATATACATGAATAAATATTTTTGGAAATAACTATCGAAAAAATGTTCAAAATCATTGGAAACATTTTCCAAAAGAGATATTACCAGAAAATCAGAAGGTTTGTCAGTCCTTTTCGAAGCAGCCTTCTTCAAACTCTTCTTCAATGCTTTCTTTGCTTTTGCACCCATCTGAAGAAGAAAAAGAAAAAAAATTAAACTAGCAATAACTGGAAGTTGAAATTGAAAAAAAAAATTGATAGTTGGATGTTGATCGAGTAAGAAACAAACTGGGATTTCACCCTAACTTTGTTGAAGACAGATAGCATTTTATTTTAGTTTTCCTTTAATAGCAAAACAATAATACCAGCTTGGCACATTTCGTGACTTGCTTATTGCATTTCAAAAATATGTAAATTAAGGTTACTAATCTAATGTTTCTCTTCTATGAATTTCATTATTAATCTTGCACTGTTTCTACAAGTCTATGATGTAAAATAAATGACAGGATGAATTTCTTGTTGCTGGTATTTTAAACTATAGCTAGTTTATTGAAGTCCTCATTGCCAATTATTTTTCAAACTACTGAATATGAAACTATAAACATTATACTTCGAACAATAATCAAAGTAATGGTTCATCTGCTATATAGAAACTTCCTGCTGTAAACAAAACACGTCAAAAGGTGACTGAGTTAGAACTATGCAATTAACATAGCCATGTAGTCAAATATCTATAGATGAATGCATGATTGATGAACAAGGTAGACAATCTGTTTAATATGACAGAGATATGATCCAATATATAAATCTCCCCTTTTTAATCTTAATTGATATTTTTTAATCAATAAAGAAGCCTTGTTTGTCCTCTACTTGAATGCTACTTCAGAACTGTCTTCTTATTTAAGTTTCTTGTTGCAAGTGATTAAGTGTATCAAAATACTGAATTTTTAACACATTTTTCTAATACTGGACACACATCAATCTGCTACAGAATTATCATGGGAGTTGACATGCTCTTAATTACCCATGTTCTATTCTAGCGTTGAAGTGCTGAGTTTAACCAATTTCTTTATCATCTATGTTATTACCTAGCTTAGATATTTATTTATTATCAATAAATATCTCAATTAATAACCAACAAAATAGTCTTAAAAATAATACCTAGTAAGTATTAATGAATGTTCTTAATTTAAGTGAATCCAGAGGCTAGAAAATCAAAATTTTCTCTTGATAGAATTCAATGTGATGCAATCTGATTTAGAATTTCAACATCGAAAGGTAAAAAAGAAATCATCTTAATGGAATTTGAAGACAAACAAACACTGATGTGCTGCTAATTAGCAAAACAAATCGAGCTATATAAAGTTAGATCATTTACAATTACAACATCAAAAAAATGGATTAGCAATCAAATGTAGAAAGACAAACCTAAAGAGAAGAGAGAAACCTATGGATCTTTCCTGATTGAAGCAAACAAAATATGAAGAAGAAAAAAATAGAAAATAGAATTTACCTGATTTTTTTATTTTGAAAAAAAAAAACAAGAAGATGAATTCTGCAGCGACCTGGGTGATTCTGGAGAAGTACGGCTAGGGCACGAATCGTGTTTGTTTATGATTTGGTTTTTGGGTTTTTAGTCTTTTGAATTGGGCAGAAACTTAAAAAAACGAAAAATTTATGTATCAGATTTCATGAACAGGTGACATTACCTGATTAAACTATGGCAGTTCAACCCAATGAAGCCATAAAATGTAATTTAATTCAATTCGTGAAACTTCAATCACAATTTAATATTCAACGTCAATCACATACACAATCACATACAAAGCCTCGTATTCCCTTCAAAATAACTCCCTAAATTAAACAAAAACAAATGAAAAATAAAGGAAAGAGAGTTTATGGTGGAGATGCTAACTGAACATACAAAGTCAAAATTATTTCCAACTTCTGCAAACAGTATTTTTCGCCTTCAATACAGAAACCACCAAACGGTCTCCAACAACAGAAAAGTGGGAGTGAAAATACCTAGACTGGCTTGGAGAAGAAATCTTAAGCTCACAAAAACAGCAAATTCCAATGGTGAAACAAGGGTGATGGATAAGAGGAATTTGTTGAATTGAGAGACAAACCAAATTGTTTCTAGCTACTTATTTATCGCTGAAGATTTATTCTAGGCAACATGGAAGAACTCACCTTTGGATATAGAAAAGATTTTGGCCGAGGGGTTGTCGAGCAGAAGAGCTTGTAGGCGGAGTTTGTAACCCTAGTTCCCTATGTTTATGGGGGGTTTTGAAGGCCCTATTCAATTGCAAGCCCAAAAGCCTGGGACGATTTGTTTGTTTAGCTAATACTGTGAAGCCCATGATGCATCGTATGGTTAAAAACGTTGGATTTTAAGTAAAATTGCTAGTGTAAAAATCTATCCATATCTATTTATACTGTAATATCTATCCATATCAAAAGCCCCCTTCAATTTTTCAATGAAATTTAGCCATATGAATTTTTAAACTCAAAGATCTTTTTTGTCTTTTCTTATTGATATGGAAAAAAATATTACAACATTCTCCTCCTCTCATCTTCTCTTTCAAATTACACTTTTAATTTTATCTAATGTCTACCAAATTCACTCTGCCCAAATTTTAGATGCTTACCTCCATTGCTCCATCGCAGAATATAATTTTCCTTTTTTTCTATTAATTCTCACTCAACTGCAATCATTTTTCCAGAGCATTCTACCGAACAATTTGCAATCATGCCATCACATCAAAAAATAAATTTACAGAAATCAATTACATAATCGAATTTATGTTATCTCCTACTCATTTTCTCATAGCCCTGGTTTCTAGATCTGGACCATGAACAATTGTCAGTCTCCGTCTTATATATGAAGGCTTTGTTGTTCTTCTCTTATTTCTCATACTTGAATTCACGTCGTCTTGCATCTCAAGTATTTTTCGTACCTCTTTTTTCAACATTTTCGATTTTATAATCTTCTCATCCTTTTGCTAATACAGTTCACCTTCGTACTTTTCGGATCAATGATCGTAATATTTGATTTTGGTTGGAATTTATGCTTATTTGGGTTTGTTAGGTTTTTATCCTCTTTGATTTGGTTGAATCAGGATTGGGCTAACATTTATATAGGTTTATTATAACAAATATCCACTGAAAACTCATGTTTAATGGGTTTAGGTTTTTTAGATCCAATACGGAATGGCTCTTATGTTCAAGTTTTGTTCGATTTTTAATATTTGATGTATTAAACAATGTTGGAATTAAAGTCCATTATATGCAATTGATACAAGGATGAAAATTGTACAAATCTATATGTAATATTAGTGTCAAATATATTATTAGATTTACTAGTGTGTAATTCGGGATGTAGTTGGTAAATAGCTATTCACGTGATTCTGGATGTATATATGCTTATACACTTACATAACATTCATTTGTTTTACTTCTTTTTGTTGCTCTTACTATAGGTATGATTACTTCATGCCAACCAAGTGGAATTTGGCGTTCAGACTTAAAGAATTCTATGGAGAAAAGGTATTGTAACAATGAATATGGTCACTATATATTTGTTTACCTACCTCCTTCAGATAATTGTCGACTTCACTTTGTGTTTTTTCATTTCCTTCCTTTGTAGCATACTCTTAAGGCATCGCAAATTTTGAACTTCAAAAATTATAATTTTACGTCCAAATGCAAAATTTATATTTTTGTGTTTTTCTAACAATATTTAATTTCTAAAATTTACAATGTCAAAATTTTGATCCCTTTATATATTTGAAGGATACAAATATTTTATTTATTATTATGAAACACAAGGGCTCTGAAATTAAGATTTGATTGATTTTATCATTAATACTTTTAAATTATGCAACTGCCCGGAAAATTTTGATTTTTGAGGTTAATCTATAACTTTTTATTTTTAATAATTGAAACTTTAGGATTTTCTGATTGCAAATCACGATGTATTTTTTTGCAGAATTCTTCTTCTAAATGTATATATACTTATAAATTCAAATGGACCTCATTTGTTTTAATTCTTTTATTACTGTCATTGCACGTGTTATTATATCATGATTCACGTTGACCGAATAGGTTTCGGTGTTCGGAGTTGACTTTTGGTGAAACTCAAGTTCTATAATTCTTGATTGTATAGGACAAAACCATTGTATTATATGACGTATAATGATGAAGCTCATATAGAAGTTGTGCGCATAACGAGATCATCTTAATCAGATGGGGCCGTTTTACACCTCTTATTACTAAATGTACCCCACAAACTTTAAATGATACTTTAATAATTTCAAGACTTAGCCCAAATAATGACTAAAAGAAGCCTTAACGATGTCTTATTAACAATAAAACCAATATTTTATTCAAGGTTAAAAGCAGATGTACATGATAACGGCAATTACAATAGGGTCGGTTTGCTTGATGCTGATATTAACAATAGTAAAATCATGATTTTTTTGAGGATCTCGATCTATCATTTATATTATACTATTAAAAGTGAGTCCTGAACCATCTTCTCTCCTTCATTCTCAACTCTACCCCTTGAGTTTCTCCATTTGCCGCATGGCATTCTTTCACTTTATTTCTTTTAAATGTTCTCCTATCGCTTTAATTTCAGAAATAAAAACTCCTCTCCCAATTAATATTTTTCCCCAATTTACCTAATCTTCCTTCTTTTCTAAGTTACAAAATAAATTCTACACTCTTCAGTCTTCTATAGGTCGGATTTTTCAGTAAATCTGATTTTATTTTTCTTGGATGTTCAAACTTACTTCATCGTTGTTTTTCTTAATTTTTTAGTTGTAGCTAATGTTTCAAAATTATGTTACTATTATTCATTTACATTCCTCCTATAATGCAAGGTGGTTCAACTATTGATTTATGTATGTATACATACATAAGTGTGGTTTCATTTTCATGAATTTATCTTACCCTTCAAATAATTTAATTTCAAACCCAAAATTAATTTCATAATATTATTATAACTATATACCCATTCACCTCCTAACTCGTATATGTACATCTTCCACTTTCATCATTTTACTGTTTTACTTTTATTTTCTCATCTTCACTATCTAAAAAAATAAATTAAATCATCATATACTATGACCTCCTAAGCTTTTAGCCTTTAACGTCTGATGGAAAATTTTCTCCTTCTATAGTTCATATTTTCTAATAGCTTTGGTCGGAGTTATATAATTCACTCTTCCTTCATTTTTGATACGTGTGAGGGTTTTAGGTATGTAATGTTTAATTTTTATATATCAATAAGGTTTATAAAAATGATGTTTTACTTCTTCGGAAAATTAATTTGTAAAACATAATAATATTGGACATCGGTTCGGTTCGTATGTACATATTACTATTTTTGTATTTCATGATAATGTAATTTGAACTTTCTATTTGTATTTTTATTGCTCTAGTTATCATTTTATATTTATGATCTTTTATTCTAATTCATAGAAGATACAATATGAGACAAGAGATAATAATGCATAGCTTGAACTGCAATAGGTATGGGGTTGATATTTTGTGAGGATATGTTTCAATAATAGAGAACTTATGTTAAGTTTGTACGATCCTATATACTTAATATGGTTTTATAAAATGAATTTTTCTATCTATTTTCTTATAGAAAAATTCGATTTTTGATCATTTATACTCTTTCTGGGAATTGATAAAGAAGTTATTAAGATAAGGGAAGTTGAAAAGGCATCTTTTCTATTATATATAAAACTTCAAGGTCTAACCAATTGTATCTCTTTTCTAATTCACTCTTATCTCATATTTTGAATTCTCTTTAGTTCAGCGAATAATTTTATATTTTTCCCTTATTTATGTTTATATCTCAATCTATCATATCTTCTCTTTTATTTAATAAAAAATTGAAAATGAGACCATTTGGATTCTCGCTTCACAGTTAATATGAATTAATTTACCGCTATAAGATGATACTTCTACACTTTTTAAAATCAGCGCTTATCCCAACTTTCCCCCAATAGTTAAATTAAACCCTGTGTTCGTTGATTCCAACTCCTTTCTTTATTATCTTTTATAATCATTCAATGTTTAAATCAACTTTCTTTTTGGATTCCACATATTTTGACTTAAAAATAAAAATTACCCACTTTTTTATTGTGTTTCTTCCATTCTATTGTATGGAAAGTTCATCTCTCACATCTTTAATCTTATCCTAAATTCTTAGTTCCCATAATTTATAGCTTAAATTATACAATAAAGTCCGTTTATCCCTTTCAAATTTTATTGAACATTTGAACTAACATCGTACACATTTATAAAATATGTGCTAACATAATAATTGCAAGTAATTTTTACTCTCATTCTGCAAAAGAAAATAAATTCACATGTTTCCTCCCGACTCATCCTTTTTCCATAACTTAAATCATTTTATGATATTTTTTGCACATGGTCCATTCCAGATTAAATGCGTTTTCAGTTCAAACCATAATGTTTTATCTTATACTATAAGAACATTATTAATGTATTCTAATGTAACGACCCGAAATTTTCGATCCCGAAAATTCGACATCAATACGTTCACTGTAGAAATGCCGAGTGATCGAACGCCGGAAATTTCAGATTGTTAGGGTAAAGAAGAAAAGAGGTAGAAGAAGAAACAGAAAACAAAACACAGAATCTTACATTCGCAGCGGATCAAAGTATAATATCAGATAATAGCATTTATACAAAGAAAAGCTGTACTTGCCAATACATATATAATACATCAGAGTTACAACCATTCACAAATAAACTGGATAGTTATAATTAACTTGTCCCAGATAACAACAATATATCACAACAGAACCACTCCATACGTTCCTGCCATTCAGCTCGCCTTCTGAGCTCCAGAACGTCCTTACCTGAAAATATGTAATATAAATTTTGTCCTAGCATTAAAATCAGAATTCGCACTCAATCCTTACAAACAAAACAAGTTGATTTATTCAAAAGTCCATTTATTTTGAATACTATTATATTTTTATATTTTATCAATCTATTATCTATTCAGTTTATCTATCTATTTTATTATATATGTTATATCTACTTTCTTCTAATTCATGCTTAGACCATGTCATGTACTCTTTCACTTTTTTTCTCAATTGTATTTATATCTCAACCTATTTTATATTTTTCTATTGAGTTATTTAATAGACTATAAAATGTTCATAGGCAACACACATCATGTTATCGTTAAAGTCAGGGTGATCTTACGCAACAATAAGGTAAGTAAATAGCTATAAATTAGAGATATAGTTAGTCATAATTGTTATAATCATAACAAATATTGTTACCATGCAATAAATAAAACAAATTTATTGCTTTTGATTTTGATTAATTCAAATTTATGTTAATTTGAGAATTAAACTGAACTTCACTTTGATGAGAGAATTAATTACATACCAAGTTATTGTATTCCTGATTATTTAATCAAATAATCTTTTCTATTTATTTCCTTTTATCAACAGCGTTTTAGGTGGTGAATAGCCGTATAAGCTTCTATTTTTATATGAAATCTATTACAAAAAGTTAACTACTTCTTCTTTCTTAAATTTTATATCAATTTAGGGTCCTCCATTTATTTTGCAGGAAATTATTAGTTTGTTAATACATATATACGAAAACATCATAAGTTTTTGTATAGTCAAATTTAGGTAAGTTGATCTTTATTTCATTCTAAAAAATAAGCATATTTAAAAAATCAAGTTGGAAGACAAGCGTTATATATGAAATAAAAAATTATTTAAACAATGAATTTTACATTGTATTTTGGGGAAAAGTATAAATGTACAAGCAACATTTATTCTATCTTCGGCAGACAATATTAAAATTTGTTAAAACTTTAATTGCAAATACGTGTTTTGGAACATATTTATTTTTAAATGTTTTATATTGTCTTCGACGGTCTGAACTCTTTGTTTGGTAAATTTTAACATCGTTCTTCTTTAATCAATCTAGGCTTTTAATATATATTTTTGTGCTATTTAATATAATTTGCAATGTTCATAGGCAATGCATATTTATGGTTATCATCTAATTCTTGAAGATCTTAAGCAATAACGAGGTAATTATTTCTGAATTTTTACGAAGTTTGTTTTATTTATGTTATATTGAATTTTTTTTGCAATTTAGAAATATTTATCAATAGTCATAAAATTAGAGATGTGGTTATTCATAATAGTTATAAGTGAACTATCTTTAAGTAGAATGATCATATCAAATTGAAATTTTTTATTCATATCCACCATTTCTATTTGTTGACTCACCCTAATTTTGTGGATTACTTCCTGCTTTTATGGTCTATTTTAATTTTTAAAAATTGATTAGTTAATCCACACAATGTATAGTTGCATCTTCTTCCCTCATTTCTCTTCCTTCATTGCCTAATCAAGTCACAAACACATTGCCTTATGGTTAAATTAATAAATAACATGTGTATGATGCCAAATCTGGTCTCTTCTTCTTCTCCTTATCATGCAGCATGAAGATGGACTTATGCACATTTGAAGTAGAAAAGTAGAAGATTGAGGTAAGATGCTATATTTTCAAAAAAAAATTCTTCTAAGATGAATCTTCTACTGTTTTTGATATAACATTTATAACGATACCATTACAATGATAAATCTTTTACTCAATATATAATGTTGCTGTTACAAAGTTTTTCATGGTAGAAGATGAATATGACGCAATATATATACTAAAAATGATCATTGCAGTAGAGGGTTAGACTCTGTATCTTAGTAGAAGATTCATCATGTACAAATTTCCATCACGTAGAAAATCTGATCTAGTTAAAATATATCAAAACATTCATTTTGCACAACAGAAATATACCTGAAAAGAGTAGTTCTTCCGATATACTTGAGAAAATCAATTTTTTTTGTACAAACGAAAGTGAACAGTGGTTATAGTATTCAAGATTTATAAGTAATGAAACAGAAGGGGAGTGTACAGATGCAATTATAAAAGAACAAACACAACAATGATGCAGTTGAGCAATGTGTAGATAATATCGAGAAATCAACTTTTAGTACTGTAAATTTTAATTTTTGTGATTGTTATACATAGAGTTTTATTTTGTTCTCTTACATTTAATCCTGATATTTTGTTATCTATGATAGTGAACTACTATGCTCAAAAGATAAATTACTAGACTGGTATTGCACTTTTACATTTTGAACTATTAAGGTAAGTAATTTTTTTAATTTTAACGTTACATAAAATATATAAAATCAATTAATGTTTTATTTATAACTCAGATCTTTAATTCACATAATGAACTTACTGAATAATGCAAAAATGTTGGAAAGTCATATGGGGTAGTTGTTATTATTAAAAAATGTGAAAATCCAAAAAATGGTCGTAGAGGTCGAGTATCATATTGGTGTGAGAGAAGTGGATTTTACGTTGGGATCAACAAAAGGACAGCTACTGACAAACAAGTGAAAGTTGGAAAGACAAGAACAAAGAAACGTGGATGTCCTTTCTTATTGAAAGGTGTTAAACTGCCAATGCTTAATCAATGGAGAGTAGAAGTTATATGTGGAATTCATAATCATCCGTTGGAAAAAAAATACAAATTTTGAAGAACATTCATATATTGAACCACGACTAAAGCAGTAGGTGAAATTTTCTCAATTAGTATCAGGACATTTGCAATATGTGCTTATGTTGAACTTGTAGAGAATTTGTGGTTTGATTCAATGGTAATATGCAATTTTTAAACAAGTTGATAACAAAGTCAATATTCTTTACTAGGAACATCTATTGGGTTGAGTTGTGACATATGGTATTATCTAAGATTATAGAAATGAAGAGAACTGAAGATGAATGGTCATTGAGTTGCTCCTGATAGTATTACATCATCTCTTTTAGAGATTTTGCTGTTCAATATTAGCTGAATATCTTGTACCCATCTGAAGCTAAAGTGAAATCTAGTAACATTTGTTTGTTCTAAGAGATTGATGTTTCACGTCTATTCTTCTACTTTTTTATTTTGTATTCAAGTATTTATTTGTGTATGCATGTGTTATGGTGTATGATTATTATGTATGCATAATTTAATTGATTTTAGTTGAATGAATGTGGTTATTGTGTATGCATGCGTTATGGTGCATGATGCGTTTCATAAAGTACAAAAAATGTTCAACACTCAAAATAATAAAAAAAATTAGTAAATTCATACACATGTGGATAAACTAATAAATTAGTAAATTCATTTACATGTGGATAAACTAACAAATTTGTTGTGGATAAACTCAAGTATGGATCAACTAATAGAAATGGTGGATGTAAATAAAATTTCCTTATCAAATATTATTATCATGCAAAAAGTATATGAATTATTTATTTTAAATTTTGATCAATTTGACTTTAAAGTACTTTGAGAATTAAACTGTAATTCATATTAATGAGAGAATTAATTACATATTAATTCTCTTTAATGCTAATAAATTAATTAATTAATATGTAATAAATTAATTGTTTTTATTTATTTCCTTTCATCATTAACATTTCAGATGAAATCTCCATTAGAAAATATATAACATTAAGTGTTTTATAAATAAATAACTATAAATTAGAGATAAAGCTATTCATTATGGTTAAGTGAACTATTTTTAAATGGTAAGGATCATTTCAAATATTATTACCATGCAATAAATAAAAGAAATTAATTGTTTTTAATTTTGATCAATTTGTATCTAAAATAATTTGAGAATTACATTGTTGTTCAATTTAATGGGAGAATTAATTACATAGTAACTCTCTTTAACTCTAATCAATCCTAGAATTAACACGTAATCAGTTAACTCTTTTTATTTATTTCCATTTATCAACAATCAACAGCATTTCAAACATTTAACAAAAAGTGTTTTGTAAATTTAACAAATGTTTCCTCGATGTGAGAAATATGCATATCAAAGAAAAATAGTAACATAGGTTTTCATTTTCTTTTTAAAATACTTTACTTGCCTTTAATAATATTAGTAAAAAATTCAAATTTTTTAGAATAGATATAGGTATAAATAATTTTCTTCAACAAAAACCTACCAAACTAATATTAGGGTAACATTTTCTTATATTTTAAGAGTAATATGATATTTTTGACACATTTTTTACGTTTGATGGAAAACATTATTTATTCAATATATTATAAAGTGCAATTATAATTTTTGTCTTACTTGCATAACAATTGTGTTGGGTTATAAATATTATATTTGTCGATGTTGGAAGACAAAAACAAAAATATTACAAGAATTTATAATGACATATAATTACATGATATTTCAATGACTAGCTTTGTTGATTATATTTTCTTACGTCATTTGACCTTATAATTATTTTCAATGCAATGTCATTAATTTATGCATATCCATAAGTATTTCTCATGGTGATAATTATTTTTCTTTGAATTATGCTAAATTTATATTGTATTAGTTATTATAGTGGTACGATTATTTGAAGTAAATGCTAGAAATATTTAGCACTTCTAGAAACTAGACTACGAATCGAGTAATAGCTTATCTGGTCATGACATTAGAGATAATAAAGAGGTGTAAGGACTGATTACCTATGGCAACACTAAATCAATTGTCAATTACCTAAAGTGGAAGGACTTTCTGATGTAATCACTCAAGGATTTATGAAATTGTCCAATTTACCTTGGTCTTCAAAAATAATATAATACACAATATTTATTATTTATTTATATTTATTACACTATAACATGTTATATCAACTAAAATATAACCGTTGAAGAAACTATAATATTTTTCTAATTGAATTAATATTAGTTAGTGTCAATAAGTGTACTAATGCAAATATTAGAATATTATTTATTTAATCCAGTTTCGAAACACGATATCACACTTAGCATAGTTTCTTTATTCTATATATGGAATACTATTATCATATCGAATGCATACATATTTGAACTTATATTCTACATAAGATGAACCCATGTTCAACTTATGCATCACTTAAACTAATAAGCATGCTTAGTAATGTAATGCTACCAAGTAATGAACATGTGACATATGATGTTGATGTTTTTTGCATATATCCATTATTCTCTAAAAAAATGTATACTATATGCGCTTCAAGGTTACTTAAGTAGATTTAATGATAAATATTTGCCATTAATGTTCAAGGAATAAACAAATCTAAATAAATTTAATCCACAATTATACAGTTAAATCTTAATATGACTAAAATCTAAAAATATACCACTAAATAAATTATATGGTGAATCCCGTGTGCGTAGCACGGATTCGCACTAGTTTAACAATATATGCCAATGCTATTTTGCTTTTAAAAAGCAAAAGTAAATTTACAATGAGGTATAATATCTATTTAGTTTTATTTAGAGGAATATAGCTTAAAGGACAAAATCTTGAAGTTTTTTAGCTCTTAGGACAGCACCTTAAAAATTTAATCAAAAGGACACGTCGCTTTTCCCACGCATTCACGCCACCGTACAACATCACACGCCGCCGTTTACCTATGCTCTACCACTACTCATAGTCGTTATCTCCTCTGGCCCCCACCTCCAACAGCAGTCGCCGATTCAAAATATAACCTCAAATAGTAGCAAATAAAAAAATGAAGTTGTACAGTATCAATATTTAAGAAAATGATGTAAGAAAAATATATCAAATACAAAATGCTATTAAGTTGTATCATTCAACCAAAAAATTCTACCACACGGTAAGGTTAACTATTGCATTATAAAACTGAAATATAAGTGCACTGTTCTTTCCTTTTATAAATTTGGTAAATACAAAACTGATACCATCTAGTAGCATTGTGCCTTGTCCTCCTTACAGAAGTTTTGTCCTTCAGCCGAATTTAGTTGTAAAATTTGTCCTTCACGCTAAAAAATTGAGAGCTGGTCCTAGAAGCTGAAAATGTGATAGAATTTGTCCTCCACGCTATTTTCATGTTTTAACTATAGGACTTTAGACCTTTCCTCAACTAAATGTGTTATACTTCTTTGGATTGAAATACCTTTACATTACCAATTTAGTTTTTTAGGTTGTCTTTCATAATTCTCTTGTTGAACTTTGATTAATGCTTCTACTGCTGCAACCAAAGTGGAAATGTTGTTTTGGTGATATCTCCAAGTAAGAGCTTTATGTATTTTTCTAGTATTAATATATCGACCTTACGACTATCCAAGAGAAATGTAATAATTTCTCTTTTTTCTTAACTGATTTTTAATTTTGCAGTGATTTATGTAAGTTTTAATATCCCGTGACTGTAGTTGATTCCAAGTGGAATATGGAATACATACAATTATAATCATTAATAAGTCTAGTATATACATCAAAGTAGTTTTATCACTCGAGGAAAAAACCCAAAGATTCAAGCTGATCAACAAAAACATGATAACTATTAAGAAATTAATGTTGTGCATGTAATTTCTTTTATATTATTTGCTACAACGACATATTTAATTGTGATTATATGGATAAATTGAAAATTAAAAATATTACTATTGCCTAAAGTGGATATGTAAATATTCACTAC
The DNA here is from genome assembly GCA_030737815.1 of Allium fistulosum. Classification (NCBI taxonomy): domain Eukaryota; kingdom Viridiplantae; phylum Streptophyta; class Magnoliopsida; order Asparagales; family Amaryllidaceae; genus Allium; species Allium fistulosum. The sequence goes on along the minus strand of CM060903.1, from coordinate 345,781,921 downwards.
AAGAGCCAACGGAAATTCCAATGGCTGGAAACCGTTGGCAGCCGTCGATAGCCGACGGAAAAAGCCGTTGAAATATTGATTGTCGAAGAACGGTACTTCGACGACATTTTTGACAGCTCCGTCGCCCCATTTCTGACGGCTTTCGACGACCCGTCGTATACACATGAAAGGTCACAGCTACAACAATTTAGTGTCGCCGGGTGTTGTAAGCCGTCGGCATGTTGCTACCAGTAAGCCGTCATTAGCCGTCTGTAATCTAAGTTTTTATTTATTACAGTAGTCATTCAACCCCAAACTACACATATAATGTAGAATATCATGGTTTATGATTTTTATTTGATGATAATAAACATATATATACATTAGTTAAATGTGTTTGTTACTGTACTATTTTATTTTCATAGAATTAAATAAATATTTTTAGAATAAAATAATTGAATCGAATTTTATCTGAACAAATATTTTATCTCAATTTCAAATAGTACACATTATTTGCTTCCATTATATTTACAATTCTCAATTACAATACAATCTGTCATTATACAAATTTCTCTACATACTCATATACAACACTTTGTTTCCTCGACCACTCACACTCGATTTTGATCTTGATTTGCTTACTCCAGCTTGTGTCCAGTCATCTGCTATACCTGTCATATAAACAATGCAGTAAAATGGAAAAAGAAACAAACCTAAATTGCAAAAATAAAATTGAATTTGAATATTAATATTGCCTCAGTTTATAGATTTGTTTTACTCTTCATATTTAGATTGGGACAAATATACATGTGCACAGACAACTCATGATATGCACAGTGTATCACTGTGAATATGTAACGACCCGTAATTTTACCACTTTGAAAATGAAATATTTAATTTATTTAAATATTCAAATGTAGAATTTTCAAACTTAAACAATCATGTTTTATATGATAAATAAGAATGGTAAACTTATTTTTAATATTGAATAAAGGTTTTGGATTTCCATTGTAAAATTTACAAAAGTCGGATTCCGATAAAGTAGGATAAATATGCGAGAAATTTGTTTTAAAGGATATATAATTCTTTTTAAATATATATAATCCATATCAAACTCATTTGATAATAATAGTAATTTAATTTATAATGGTTCGATAAATATATAAAACTTGTTTTATAAAAGTTGACAAATTTCGTCGCATATCGATAAATCGATGTCGTATTTTTTACAAATAGATTTGGATATTGTTTTATATTATTTTATAAGTCAAATATACTTTTTTTAATTATTTAAAGATTAAGAAATTTATTTTGAAGTTTGGTCTACATGAATAAATAGTTTAACAAAAACGTTAAAATATGACCGAAAAACGTTTTGTCGAAAATCAACGTTTTGTTCAAAATAAGTTGTCGCACCTTTTTTAAACATGTTTTAACATATATATTACACATTATAATAACTAAACATGTTTACTTTTACTAAATATAATTAGAAAACTTCTAAAAGTTATTAGTAAAAGTAAGTACAAATTAACAAAAGTAAGAAAAAGTAAACATCAAATCAATATCACATCAAAAGCCAATATAATTATTATTCTACTTAGCTTAGTTCTTAAGGGATTAAGACATAAAGTAAGGATGTGAAGGGTGATTGTAAGTGTTGAAAAAGTAAAGGTTGTTTTATGTTGAAGTAAGGTTAGTTTGGTAATTTGGTAAGTGGTTATTTTGGTAAATTTACCACTTCTTACTTTTTCAATAAATAACCACCTCCTTCTCTCATTTCATTCATACTTCTTCTTCTTCTTTTCTAAAACTTCTTCACCTTCTTCCTCTTCTCTTTAATGGCTTTCATGCCATAGAAAAATATTATAAAGAAATAACGTCAAAGTATTTACAAAATATTCAAATGTAATCGATATTCATTCTCTTCAAATCAAACTCATTTTTTTTCCATATTTTACCTCTTCTTCTCTCGGCCATAACATCCTCAAACCAGAATCAAAATGCAATTTTTTTTAAAACCATATATTTTTCTAGTGGCTTCAACTTTCATTTAAACTACTTTTTCTCATTCTGAACATAGCTATGCCAAGAACCCACTTCTTTCCAGTGCATTCTCTAGCCCAGTTTTTGAGACAGAGAATGAATCTGTTTTTTTGATCATAACTTATTCATAACTGATCCAAATATAGAATTTTTTTTTCAAATCATATAAAATTTCAGTGGCTACAACTTTTATGTAGAGAACTTTTTCCATTTTTGAGGTTTACTATACCTGAAACTCAATTATTTAAAGTACATTTTCGGGCTTCATTTTTGTGAACCCGAGAATACCTCCTTTTCTTTTGACCATATCTTCCTCAAAACTAATCAAAATAAAGTGATTATTTTTTTCAAATTCAAGAGAAAAGAAATTTAAACAACTTTATAGTAGATAACCTTTTCATATTTTGAGAGTAAGATGGTCAAAATCCAGAGAGAAGATGACATATTTTTCGGGTCTAATCTTTAGAATTCAAAATCAAAATTCTACCACTTCTTCTCTATACTTTCGGCCCACCTCCATCTCAAGCCTTGGCCGAGCACTTGGAAGGAAGGGGAAGTTGTTTACTAATGTTTAAGTAGAGTATGAAGTAGTTAGTGAAGCGTGGATTAGTTTGAATGTTGGTAATCGCTTTGGTTAATGGTGGGAAACTCTATTTAACATCTATACACACACACACACACATGTTTGATAATGTGTTATGATTGCTATGGATGCTTATATATGCTTTGATCATCAAGTATTGATTGTTTGATATAATTGTTAAATTGTTTTAACAAGTCACATTTAAAACACGTCGATAAGCACAAAGGAAATCACTTTCCTTTTGAAAAATGAAATGATATATATGGAATGTTTAAACCCTTTGAAATGGTTTAAAATGAGTTAGAAAGGTTTTATAAACATTTAAATATGTTTAAATAAATAAAGAAAGAAAAATGAAATCATATTTTTAAAACATCTAAAATATCAATTATAAACATATTTCATATTTTTATCGATGCTTAGTACGAAGGAAAGGGGATCAGATTTGGGTGATTCCTATCCGAAAATCACTTCAAACTAATTTTCGAAACCCCATATGAACTTAACATCTATTTATCGATGATTAGTACGAAAGAACCAGGATCGAATTTGGGTGATTCCTATCTAAAGAACCGGGATCAGATTTGGGTGATTCCTATCCGAAAACCCCTTCAAACTAATTTTCGAAATAAAACTTATTGAAGACAAAGATCTTCATAATGTAGGACTACTTGCCACTAGTCCATCGAGGTGAAATTTACCATATCTAGGGTGGCAGTAGTGCTCTGTTATGAAAATCTTCGATTTGCAAGAATATGATTTGAAGTTAAGAAAGAAATCTTTGATTAAGATTTAATGAATGATTTAGGTATATTTCCCAAAGTTAAAAGTTATAACTTGAATATAAAAAATCTTTGATTAAGATTTAATGAATGATTTGGAAAGGTTTTCCTAAGTAAAAGAGAAAAGGATTTGGAATTATTCCAAGATCTAAAGAGGTTTAATAAATCAAATAATTTAATAAATGAGGCTTAATGATTCCATATACTCTTGAAAAGAAAATGGAATAAATTAGAATATATCTAAGAAAGATATTTGATTTAAATAAAGATGAAGTAATTGATTGATGATTGATAATCACATATGAGCTTAACATTTTTAAATCGATAATTGGCTTCGAAGGAACCTGGATTGAATTTGGGTGATTCCTATCCGAAACCCACTTCGAACCAATGTATACGTTCGAAAGTGAAGACGTGTTAAAGATGATGATTGAAGACCAAAGAGCTTCATAGCGGGAGGACTACTTGTTGACATTCTCTGGGTAGCTCCCAATATAGAGACATTTATTATAGCAGTGGTCCTATCATGTTTGAAATCTTCAGATTGCAAGGGCTTCTCACCTAGTAATGGCCGAGGAAAGTGCCTTCAGTTTCGTTCAATCCCAAAACGAACTTGTATGGATGTTTGTCTGACATTGTATTCCAAATCACATATGAGTGGTTTCTATAAATGAATATCAGTTGGTGGCGGAGAAGGCAACTTCTCTTAGCTTAACACCCTTTCTCAAGACATACGAGCTTAGGAAGTTATACTTTTCTACAAATCAGTCATGTGACGTGGAATGATAATGTGGCATTCAAAGTGGAACCTGTTATGATCAAAGCGTAGTTTTGTCTAAGTTAAGCGTAACCTCACTCCCAAGCCTCACATCTTGGAAATGATACAGGAACTATGTTACATATTTCAGGCTTAGTATGACGAGGGTAGCGTATGATCCCTTAAGGTGACTGGCGGCGTATGATCTAGGTCACCAAGGTGTCTAGACGGGACCCTTGTCATATGGTATAGTGGCGTGTGAGTCCTTGCATGAGAAGCCACCGAATATCAAGAAGTAGGCATGTAAACGGATGCAATCAGATACAGATAGTGATGTATCCGTATCCGAAAAAAAATCTGTATCTGAATCCGTATCCGATATCCACGAATATCTATTAAATAATATATGTATCCGTATCCGCGGATATCCGTATCCGGCTTAACGAATACGGATATTGAAATATCCGAAAATATCTGCATTCAAACTTCAAAATGTAACTGAAATTTAACTCAATATACTGCATATTTAATTTGGGTTTAAACAAAAGATGAAAAATTGTAATAATACATCAAATTAACAATAGCTAATTCGATCACATAAAATCCATACGAATACGATAATGTTTCATAATTCATCATATAATCCATAGCCTAATTCAATCACACAAAATCATAAAAAACATAAAGCAAATGCATCATACATGTTTTAAATTGTAGCAAATACCATAATTTATCTTAATAGCACACATATAAACTAAAATATTACGTTCTTTCTCCATGGAGTGGTTGAAGCTTCAAAAGATGACCCTGCAGAAAAATATAAATAATTCAGTAAGTAGAGGATAACTGCAGAAAATATCCATTATAACTTTCATGATACTATTTGTATGATACTATTAACTGTCCTCTGTATAAGGGTATGGTTCCAAATAGAAAGAAAATACAAATGAAAACATGTTTGAACAAAACTAAAAACATACCTGATTAGCAGAAAACCACTAGTCCTCTGCACCCTTGCTTATATGGCTATAATCAAAATATTAGATGGCACTGATTTGATGTTCTCAGGCATACCTGATTTTAAATTTACAATGAAAACAATGAAAACAAATGAACTAGTTACAAATGAAATTTACAATGAAAACATACCTGATTTGATGAAATCTCACTTTTATGATCTATATATCCTGCTTTTCGTTCATACATGCACTAGTTACATTACCTTTGTTTAATTTTATTTAAGAGCTTGATTATAGATTCTACCACGGTGATTATTTTTTTGTTTTTCTTTCTGTACGCTACTGATAATTTCTGCATGATACACTAATGAGCCATTATGGCGTCAAATTTTCACATATATGACCAAAAGTTTGGGGTTTGAAAGTCTATTAGTTTCTTCACGTAACTGAGAAATTGACACTACTATTCATAAAAGAAAAAATCCAACTGTTTTAAAAATTATGTAAACGTGTACCAAATGATATACTGATTGTATTTTTTTAATGCAAGTATTTTAAGCATCATAGTTCATAAATTATAAACATATTTTAAATCATATGCAAGGTTCAATTTTGACATGGAAATGATTAAAAAACTAAGATATATCAAGAACACTTACCATTACCCTTTGCGAAGCATGTTTATAACGTAACCATAGCATCATCAACAAACTCGACATTGTGACCTATTAAAAGTTTAAAAACAAAAGAATTAAATCATATATGGGATGGTTATTGTGTTGAAAACATGTAGAAAAATATAATAGTTTTACCAATATCGGATGGCAACCAATCCTTTATACAACTCAAAGCTTCTACAATATCCGAAGATAATGAAGATCTACTCTCGGAAATCAATCTTCCTCCACTACTAAACGATGATTCGGATGCTACGGTTGATATCGGAACGACTAAAATATCACGAGCGATCCTTGCAAGTATTGGAAAAGTTGGCCCATTGGTTTTCCACCATGTCAAAATATCAAAATTGTCATCATCTTCACCCATTGGTAACAATTCATCTTCTAAATACTTATCAAGTTCCGTTTTCAAAGCTTGTGAGCTACCTACTTTTTTCTCAACATAATTTCTCCATTTTAAATCCATTTTTGTTCTCTTCTTAGAACCAAAATTAGAAGAATCAAACGTATCACACGAAGAATTGTTAGATTGCCCCTTAGAAGAAGTCCATTCCATTTCATATAAAGTAAATAGAGATTTCAAAGATTCACGAATTTTTGCAACATGAACTTGTGCATGATCACCATAAACCACATCAAAGAAAAATTCAATATAAGCCAATCTATAACGGGGATCTAAAACCATACCAATACTCATCATTAGATTGCAACTGCTCCAATACTTGTCAAACTTAATTCTCATCTTTTGGGCCATACATTGAATATACTCATGTTCATGTAGCTCCCAAGTTAAAATACTTTCATAGACATCGCAAATGCTTTTAAAATATAAATTAGCCGTAGGATATTTAACACCCGAAAACTTAAGTGTAACTTCATAAAATATTTTCAAACATTCACATATTTCTTTTCCTATTTCCCATTCTTCGTTTGATGGCAACCATTTGTAATCGTGGGTTAAATCAACCAATCGCTCAAATGCCGGACACACTTCAAGAGCACTTTCAAGCATTAGATATGTTGAATTCCAACGTGTTGAAACATCATAAGACACTCCTTTCCCAATTAATCGAGTTTGATCCAATGCATTTTCCCAATTTTGTTTTCTCATATGTGATGATTTTGTATAATTGACGCTTTCTCTAATTTTTTCAATAAGACCTTGCACCATTTTTAATCCATCTTGAACAATCAAATTTAGTATGTGCGTGCAACAACGCATACGAAATAATTCACCACCAAGAGGCACCGCATTTTTACCAACTAACCATTCTTTTAAATCTCTTATCATTACATCATTATTTGACGCATTATCAACCGTAAGTGCAAATAACTTCTTATCAATATTCCATTGCAATAATTTTGATTTAAGAGAAGCGCTAAGTGCGGACCCGGTGTGTGGAGGGGGCAAATCATAATAAGCGATGACTTTTTTTTGTAGTTTCCAATCATCATCAATAAAATGACAAGTTATGCAACAATAGCCTATGTTCTGGTGTTCAGAGGTCCACAAATCTGTAGTGAGGCTAACACGGGTTGACAAGCAATCAAATATCTCTTGTAATTTGTCTCTCATATCATTATAGACTTTTAAAACATCACATCGAATGTATTTCTAGAAAAGAATTTAAATGTTGGATTAATACTTCTAGTATACTCTTGAAAATACGCATGTTCAGTCATGTTAAATGGATAATCATGCTTAGCAACCATACGTGCAAAACACATTCGGCTTCTATGTTGATCAAACTTCCAACTCGATAATTTAATTGGTTTGTTGGGAGAACTTTTGGTAGTCAATAGTTGTTGTCCAGATATTCTTAGACGAGTGTGATTTTTTGGACATGATTTTAGATGCTTTTTCAAGTGGGTTGTTCCCATTGAAGTAGCTCCATTAAATAATCTAGAACAATGTTTACAAGTGGCTTTAATAGCACCTTCCACTACTTCTCTATTAAAATCTTTCCATACATTGGATTTCAAAATTCTTACATTTGAAGGTGTGGATTTGTCTACATCCGTAGAAAGGTTTTCAGATACTCGTGTGTTTGGCAAACTAGAGTCTGTAACCATGTTTGAACTGTTTCGATTTTCTTCCACGACTACAACGTCATTACCACAAATATCCTTGTTACTACAGCTTGACGAGGCGTTCGTCATTTTCAAAACCCTACAATACCAAATAAAATATATGTCATTACTGTTTAAGTTTATCACAAATACGTCATTTTATCAAACCAGTCATTTTATCACAAATAAATAAAATTCATTGTGCCTAAAATTCGTTTCCAAAACAAATACTATCAAATTTTTTAACGTCTTCAAAAGTTTGACCAAATTTTTGTAAATAAAATGTATTGTTTTCTAAATTAGTATATTTTTTGTTTGGAGTGACAATAATTCAACTATTTGTTTTCTTAATCTGACGCTTTATATTTAAGATCTTTCAAAATGTATTAAAAGTTCATTTTAATATATTTATCATCTTTCACATTAAAACAATAAAAAAATCGTTTTCTTTTTGATTGAAACTTGTTAATTTATATCACAACTTATAGCAAATCTTTTACATGTATAATTCATTGGATACAAGTGTTATATTGTGTAATTAAAGAATACAATATTGTAGCCATTTGACTAACATATATGATAACATCTTGTACTGCCAGCAGCGGAAGCTATCTAGCAATTGTATATGTTCGAATCATGATCATATTTATTAGACAATATCATTCTAAAATGGTTGTTCAGAGTTGCATCTAATTATGGGAAAAATTAATTATGTTTTTTTGGATTATTTAGCAGACATTACAAGACATTTGATTTTATCTTTACTCCATTTTATTCATTACCTTCACTACATGTAGTAAGCTGAAAATGATACAATTTTTAGTTCTTTTCTCCACAACAGTTTTTGTAGCTATGACAGACCTTCTTCCCATGCAGATAATTATTTTCGTTTTGTGTAAAATAAAACAAAAATTTCATATCTAACATGATGTGGAACAAGACGGGAGCATGTGCTTTAATTTACAGATTAGATATTTGTTCATCCCTGAACTACAAAAAGATTGAGGATGTTCATTCAGATGGAAACCCAACATGTGTCAAAATTGCAATTGTTTTGGTCACATCTTATAGTTTGCCTATTTGAAAAAGCATGTGTACCCAAAGCAAATGTAAACAGTAACACTAGAGACGGTGAAATAGAAAGCCAACAGAACGCAACACGACCACAGCAACATGACAAGGGAACTAAAAGTGCAGACAACGAAACAAACAATAGACAATAAAATTCATTGGATGCAGCTAGAACGGTGGAAAATTCAGTTGTCAAAGATAATACAGGGACAAATACAGTGAACTCATTATCAGACCCAAGTCCAAGTAGCATGGAAACACAACAAAACGACCATAACATTGACATGATGCACACAAATGCAAATCAGCTTAATTATGAAACAGTCCATAATGATAACAACTTAGAGAATTTGTAACGTAATCATACAACAGAAATTGACAACACAATATTCAATTGTTGAACATACCAGCGCGTCTTCCTTAGCAGCGCGTCTCTTCCTTAGCAGCGATGAAGGCGATGTCTTCCTTAGCAGCGATGAGGAGAGGGATGAAGGCGATGTCGAGTCGATTGTGTGGAAATGGAATCGCGAGTGGGGTTTTAATCGCGAGTGTGGAAATGGAATCGCGATGTCGGCTGAAGTTTTAGTTGTTAGGGTTTTGTTTTACATTTAATACGGGTATTTTAATACGGGTAGGGTATTTGGTATAGATATGGGCCAAAATACAATCAGGCTTGTTTATTTGGAAATTTAAATGGAAAGGAATTGGATATTTGGATGGATGGATATTTATTATGGATATAAAATAACATATTAAAATAATAATAAAATAACTTCGAACCGGACGGATATTTATCGGATACGGACATAGCCATATCCATATCCGTATCCGAAATATGTTTCGGATATCCGCATCTGCTTTTCGGATATTGGATAATTATCCGCTTTTCGGATACGGATGCGGACGGATTTCGGATATTTCGGGTATTCATTGACAGGCCTATCAAGAAGCATGGCAATATGAAGAATAGTGGGGTATGAGTCCTTGCACGAAAAACCACCGAGTTCCAGTTGCTATGCGTGGTTATCAAGGTTCCCTATCATGTTGGAAAATTCAATTCCAATACGAGCTTTACGGTTTTGATTGTAGTCCCAAAACAGCTGTAATGCTTTGCAAACATTTCAGCTATCCCTTTTGGTATCATATCTTACGTTCGGTATATTCCATTGACCTAGTCCGGATATATTACCTTAGACTTAGTCCAGATATTGATACCTTATTTGAATAAGTTTATTTGAAACGTGTTTTCAAAAGAATATCATTAAAAATAATATCAAAGGTATAAAAGTGTTTTGGTTATCATAAGGTAAAACCCGTCCGTATTTATGTGTAGGCGTGGTCTTATGAGATACCCTTTCTTCCAAAGGTTTTGATTCACATCAACATGATCTATACATTTAAATTTCGAGTATCTCACACTGGTTTATCAAGCCTGATCCGAGTATTTTTAATACTCGGGTCAGATCTGAGTAGTTTCAAGTTTAGCTGAAGACGGTTGGAGTTTCCAAAGGAGAGCTGGAGGTCTTCATCATCGTATGGACGTATTATCCACTGCATTTATTGCATTTGTTTTGTTGATTTCAGCAATTGTAAGGACATGGGTTTATAACTGTCCAAGCTGAATATAGGTTAGACTCTGATATTGTATTCAAAATTTTCTACTGTAAAGATTATTTATTGAAATAATATATGTTATTCCATTCGTGTGAGATTATGTTCTGTCTTTATTTTTCTTTCTACCCTTAATGATCTGCTTGTTCGTGCAATTTGAGTTGGACATGTGTGGTTTATTGTCGATTCAAAGAGTACGAAAAAACGGACCATTACAGAATATCACAAGGCCGAGCATCGATCCAATCTCACGGACAATTGCAAGCAGTTCAATATGAAACAACTACATGCACACATATCAGCAATCACAATGTAAAGCCTGTGGTGTAGCAAAGTACAAGTCCAAACTCAAGACAAGACAATGGTGTAACAGAATGGTGCATGCAGATCCAATAGGGACAGTAAAAGAAATGCCGTCCAGAGGTGCATACGATCGAGAACATAAGCAGTTTAAGCATGTGCATATGTACATATATATGTATATATGTATACATATACGTAGGCATTGAAAATTCAGTCATGGCATCAAAAGCAATGGGCTAAAAGCGAATATGAACTAAGTGAATATATGAAACAGTTTAAGAATGCACAAGGTTCGGGTCAACATGGCCAAAGACACAGCAGGATGATACACATGCATCTACATCAACATACACAGGGAAATGAATAAGAACTTAGAAAATCATCAAAGTGGACAGGTTCATCAGGTACAAGTGAAAGTGCAGTTCACACAACCAACCAAAGAACAGTACTTGTCAACATTAGTTTTAAGCAAACCAAAGCAAGAAACATCAATCTCGAGGAGTGTAAGTTAATCTAAGGCAACAATGCAAATTCAAGTCAGATGTACAAATTCAGGTGAATAAGGCAGAAAGTTCAAATTCTCAAGTGGCAGATATCAATTTAGTTCAACGATTGTTTAACTACATGATGCGTTAGAAAATAGAAATTAGACCAGCAGCACAGTGAATTGATCAGGTATTATCAAAACCAGAAAGTCAACAAACGTTAAAAGTATATTTGAAATTAGACCAGCAGCACAGTGAATTGATCAGGTATTATCAAAACCAGAAAGTCAACAAACGTTAAAAGTATATTTGAAATATATTACGAACATGTATCAGATATATTTCAATATTGAAAAAGTCAGAAACACATAGCCGTTCGGTCAAAAATCCTCAGCCGAAGTTAAAATAGAAAATCATAGCTTGAAATTTTCAAAACTAAAGCTATAGGGAATAAAACCCTATACATATATCCAAATCATCATTGGCTTAAATCATCGAAGTCGAGAACGCTACAAATTGAAAAGGGCAAAAATCATGTACCAATTAATCAGCGTCGAACTCGACAACAAAGTGACCAAGAGGATTCAAGCAAGGAGTTCAATCGACTAAGCATCAAAGCTAACATCCTTCTTCGATCAACTGAACATTAGAAATGGAAGCTTCGAATCAAGGAAACCCTAATTTTGAGAACGCTGAAGCAAAAAAAAGGCTAAAAGAAGAAAAGGAGGAACGACTAATTGAATATGAAGAGGATAATCGACTTTTATTTTTCTTAACCGCATCATTCTGGGTAGTTGCTTGTATTCGGGATAAATTGAATTAATATTTCTCATTTATTTTTATTGTATTTTTTTAACTTTGTAAAACTCTAGTTTTTTAACTAGGTACAAACTACGGGGCGTAGTTCGAGAATTCGCAACTCGGTGGCTAAGTTGTGGCAGGATTTTGAGCGTAGGGTTGGAACAAACAGGTAAGTGATAGTCATAAGTTTACAGGGTCTATAAGCGGTCTTTTATTTAATTCTAGTAGAAACCTTTGGAGCAGCAGCAGGCGGGTTTTCCAAAGCTAGGTAAATCTGTGTGTCATTTTTATTTCCTCATTTACCTTATTATTATCTATGCTGCAATTTTTATTTATTGATGATTTTTTTAAACCCTATTCACTCCCCTCTAGGGTTAATTCGATTCTACAAGTGGTATCAGAGCCCGGTTAATAGCATAGGTGTCAAACCCTAGTTGCAATCTAGTGAGAGTCAGTCTAGTGACAGTCCCCCAATTTTTGATGGAACAGATTTTTTAAATTGGAAATCAAAAATGGAATTTTATTTAAAATCTATTAATTTTGAATGTTGGGATATTATTGAAAATGGGTGTGATATGGCAGATTAAAAAATATATTTCGATTAATGCTCTTGCTATGCATATACTCTATTCTCTGATTAATCGAAATGAATTTAACTATATTTATCATTGTTTAACTGCACAGGAAATCTGGAATACTTTCGATGTAATATATGGCATAAAAATCAACAACGATGAGAAACCCTCCAAAACCGACTTGGTCAAAGAATCCCACTTGATGAGATTTACAAAAGATAATTTGGACAGTGATAGTAAAGACGGCAGTGATGAAGAGCAACCGATGATGAGATAAGTGATTTTTCATTCAACGATTTAGTTTTCTTGTGTCAAAAATTAACTAAAACTATTGAACAACTTGGGATGAAAAATAACAAGTTGAAAAGTAAAAAATCTAAACTACATCAAAAAAATGATAGATTGGAAAAGGAGCCTAATAAATTAAAAAAAATTGATTTCCAAAAATGTTTGAATTATGAAAAAGAATTAGTTTGCTTCGATAAAAAATTTCAAAAGCTTGAAAATGATAATTTGGTGAAAACTAAGAAAATGTTAGATGAGCTTGAAAATGAAATTGAAAAGATAAAAAATTCGGAAATATTGAATGCAATAAATGTGTGAATTTTCAAAATGAATTAATAGACATTAAAGGTAATTTCAAAACCCTTGAAAATGAAAACGTGATTTTGAAAAATAGCAAAACTGAATTACTCGAATAAATCATGATTTGGAAAAAGAGGTTGAAAAAATCAAGATGTTTGAAAAACTTGAATTTGAAAATGCAAACTTTTTGAAACCAAGATGTTTGAAATTGAGACCAAAATAAAAGAGCTCGATACGAAAATATGGTCTTAAAGATTAATAATTTTGAAAAGAGAGAAAATGCTATTAGTCGGCGTTCAAAGCTAATAAATGAAAATGTACTTTTAAAATCCAAAGTCAATGATCTTGAGTTGACTCTTCGAAAATTTTCCAATGGTGAAAAATCTTTTAATATGCTGTTAGGAAATCAACTCTTTGCGAATAAAAGAAAAGGGCTTGGATTTGAAAAGGTGTCAATATATAAACAAACGACTAATAACATCGCTAGGGGGAGAAGTGTGATACTCAAATGCATAGATTGTAGAAACATTGAACGTAGTAATAATAATTGTCAAAATAAAAACAAGACGGTTAAACAAATCTGGATTCCAAAAGGTACAAAAGTGAATTCTCTTAAATTTAAACAAGTTTGGGTTCCTAAGAATACGATTGTTAAAACTAATGGTTTGCCATATTAAAAAATATGGGTATCAAAGATTTTGATCGAAAAAGAAAGTGGTCCTTCATCCTTTGTTAGGCCACTCGCTTCTTCCAACATTTAGGTACAAAAGCTGGCAAAGGAACAACTTTGATAGAGATAGATTTTGAGTTGTTCAATATAACCGATGAGCCAAAAATTCTAATGTTCTTTAGCCTAAAAAGATGAGGTGGATATCTACACACTTTGGATATCATGACATCGAAGGTAAGTAAGGTATGATCTCTAAACTTCGTTTTGTTCTCTTATTGTTAATTCTATTTTTGTTGACATTGCTGTAGTATTTCTGCCATACTTGAGCTTCTTAACTCCGATTTGCAAAATTCAAGATGTCATTGAAAATAGATTGAAAACACTATAAGTTTTATTTTTTATGTTTCTCCAGAATCTGAACTTAAACAGGTGAAAAACTGCAAACTATTTGGAGTATTGTTTGAAAACAGTTTCAGAACTTCTTGACACAGCTATATTTCGATCATAACATGAATATTGCTGCTCCGATTTTAGAATTTTTTGAAGTTATAAAAACTAACTGATAGCACTACAATTTTACTATTTTTAGTTTTTGTTGATTCATTTCAGAAAATACTGAAAAACAACAATATTTTCAGCACATTACTTGAAAAGTATTTTTGATTTACACAAACAAGTTGTAGTATTTCAGTCATAACTTTTGATAGATTTGTCATTTTGACTTGAAACCAATTTTGATAAGTGGGATTTTTGAATATCTAAAACTTCCATGTTTTGTGCTAAATTAAATTACAGACTTCAAGCTTTCAAATAGTTGTTTCAAATGGACTGAATTTTCAATTGCTTTGGTAAAATTGTTATCTTTCATTGTCTTATTCACGACTAAAAAAGTAATGGTTAGAGAAATGTTCGTGTTTTTGCTTTAATATAAATGTTTTTGCCTTTGACTAATATAAATGACCTTTTTGAAATTTTTTGAAAATCAATTCGAGTGATTTTGAGAAGTAAAAGTTTTGCTTGTGTTCTTATATACCATTATATGTCATCTTGGTCAATCCAAATATAAGTGGTAAAAAACATCATGTTGAAATCATGTTTGCATTTGGTTGATTATTTTCAACTAATTTTTAACTAGCACACATTTTCACAAAACCCTGGCAGAAAATTGATTTTCACATATTTTAATTTTTTAAATAACTCAGGTTTTTACTTTGATGAAAATACTCTTGTTTATTTTGATAAGGTATTTACTTTAGAAAAGAAAATCGTTAACTAATTGAACCTTTTTGAAACTTATCAAATTTATTCATGGTGTTTGAGGAAGTGGTGGATAGTTATTAAATTATATTTCAGAACAAGAGAAAGTATAAGTTAAAATTTCATAAAAATTAAAAAAAAATTATAATATTTTTTAAATTAGTACTTATTCCATGATTATTTTTATCACTATCGCCTTTCTTTCAATCCATACACCATAATTTGATATAGTATGCAGAAGTTGATATTTCAAAACAAGGAAACATTTCTTTTTGTAACAAAATTATATCCCAAAGTGTTCACTCTCATTTAAAAGTCCTCGTGGTTATGCATGGGTGAATTACTTGAATCTCTGTATATGTGCTTCCATTCTCATTTAAAAGTCCTCGCGGTTATGCATGGATGAGACTCATATAAGAGAGGGATAAATATTCAAGTAGATTTCAATCTCATTTAAAAGTCCTCATGGTCATGCATGGTCAGAAAATACTTGACATTCATTTTTAAGTAACTACTAATCTCATTTAAAAGTCCTAATGGTTATGCATGGTTAGAAAGTGCTTAATATTTTTTGGTATAATATTTAAAAGGAAGATTCACAAATTACTCCTTTATTGAAAATACCAAAATGATGTCACTGTATAAAATCCCTAAACCATAATCCTATCATTTCTCTAAAGTGGAATTTGTTTCTAATAAATAAAATATTATGATTTTTGTTTGATTAATTGGAATTTACGATATATATATTTCCCTCCTGACTTGATTTTATAATTTTAATCAAAATTCATTACTATTTCAATTACTATTATTATTTTTGATGATAAGAAAAGGGGGAGAGAGGTTAAGATTTTGTTGATTGAGTAATAACCTTACTGATATTCGAGAGTGTTTTTATTATTCAAGAGTTGTTTTGAAATTATTTTTGAAAATCAATTTTTCATTTTCAATTGCAAGCATTTGTGTGGCGGGAGCATAGAGGTTGAACATATCACATCAAATACATTTATTTAAACTCAAAATCTTAATATATGTTTGTTATCATCAAAAGGGAGAGATTGTAGAAGATAATGGTTTATAATTTTTGTATGATGATAATAAACATATATATATATATATATATATATATGTTAAATGTGTTTGTTACTTTACTATTTTCTTTTCACAGAATTAAATAAATATTTGCAGAATAAAATAATTGAATCGGAATTTATTTAAACAAATATTTTATTCAAACAAATATTTTATTTCAATTTCAAATAGTACACATTATTTGCTTCCACTATATTTACAATTTTCAATTACAATACAATCAGTCATTATACAAATTTCTCTACACACTCATATACAATACTTTGTTTCCTCACTCACTCACACTCGATTTTGATCTTGATTTGCTTACTTTAGCTTGTGTCTAGTCATCTACTATACCTGCCAAATAAACAACGCATTAAAATGAAAAAAGAAACAAACCTAAAGGGCAAAAATAAAATTTAATTTGAATATTAATATTGCCTTAGTTTATGGGTTTTTTTCCTCTTCATATTTAGATAGGAACAAATATACATGTGCACAGACAACTCATGATATGCATAATGTGTCACTGTGAATATCAGAAGGCTAAGCCTCGATCCAATCTCACGACAATTGCAAAGGTCAAGCTCGAAGGCTCAACTCGGTGCAAATGTGCATAAGGTCAAGCCCAAGCCGTCTCGGGTTCAACTCAGGTGCACATATCATAAAATAAATATACAAATGCATATGTGCAGGCAAAAGGAAAGACCAGTGCACAAGACATGTTCAAGAGCAACTTAGCATTCAACATGAAACAACTGCATGCACACATATCGGCAATCACAATGTAAAGGCTATGGTGCAACAAAGTACAAGTCCAAACTCAAGACAAGACAATGGTGTAACACAATGGTGCATACAGATGCAACAGAGATAGTAAAAGAAATGGAGTCCAGAGGTGCATAGGGTCGAAGAACATAGGCAGTTTAAGCATGTACATATATATGTATATATGTATACATATACATATGCATCGAAAATTCAGACATGGCATCAAAAGCAATGGACTAAAAGCGAATATGAACTAAGTGAACATATGAAACAGTTTAAGAATGCACGAGGTTCAGGTCAACATGGCCAAAGACACAACAGGATGATACACGTGCATATACATCAACATACACAGGGAGATGAACGAGAACTCTGACAATCATCAAAGTGGACAGGTTTATCAAGTACAAGTGAAAGTGCAGTTCACACAACCAACCAGAGAACACTACTCGTCAACATTAGTTGTCAGCAAACCAAAAGGAGAAAAATCAACCTCGAGGAGTGTAAGTTAATCTCAGGAAACAATGCAAAATCAAGTCAGATGTACAAATTCGGGTGAACAAGGCAGAAGCTCAAAATTCTCAAGTGGCAGATATCAATTTAGTTCAACGATTGTTTAACTGCATGATGCTTCAGAAATTGGAACAGCAGTATAGTGAATTGATCAAGTAATATCGAAACCAGAAAGTCAACAAACATTAAAAGTATATTCGAAATATATTACGAATATATATCAGATATATTTCAATATTGAAAAAGTCAGAAACACATAGCCGTTTGATCAAAAATCCTCAGCCGAAGTTAAAACATAAAATCATAGCTTGAAATTTTCAAAATCGAAGTTATAAGGAATCAAACCCTACAAATATACCCAAATATCATTGGCATAAATCATTAAAGTCGAGAACGCTACAAATTGAAAAGGGCAAAAATCACGTACCAATTTATCAACATCCAACTCGATGATGAAGCGACCAAGAGGATTCAAGCAAGGAGTTTAATTGACTAAGCATCACTACACCAAAACAGATGAATTCTAACATTTATAAGTATTACAAATAATTTTAGTAACACTTTTTAAGTGTTACTAATGGACTGTGAGGAATGGAGCGGCCAAATTTGTAACACTTATAAGTGTTACAAACATACGTATTACTAACACTTATAAGTGTTGGTACCTAAATATACGGTAACGCTTATAAGTGTTGGTAATGAAATATACGGTAACACTTATAAGTGTTGGTACAGAAATATACATTAACGCTTATAAGTGTTGGTAACGAAGTATACGGTAACACTTATAAGTGTTGGTACAGAAATATATGGTAACGCTTATAAGTGTTGATAACGAAATATACGGTAACACTTATAAGTGTTGGTATAGAAATACACGGTAACGCTTATAAGTGCTGGAAAATGGTTATTTAGTAACACATATATATATATACCAAAACTTAAACGCAAAGTTCAAATATAAACACACTGCAAATAATGGTTAAACACTCGATAAAAACTTTCATTTCAAAACTATATATATTCTATTTCATTTTTTTATTACATTCTCTGTAAATTATTTTAAATTCTCACTGCACTTCTGCCTGTTTCCATTTCCGTTGCACTTCTATTCATTTTCTAATACCAGTGATACCGTCTGATACCAGCTGCTGCTGTTTCATTCAAAATACTTCCCTTACCTCCTTCCTACCCACATTCACATACAACAATCAACCACTATCACCACTTCATAACTTGCACAAAAAACTGCTGCCTTAACATTCACTACATACCATACTTCACTGCCTTGTACCACTGTGCACATGCACATAACCAATACAACAGATTTCCCCCCACATTCAACTCACATTCAACAATCAGGAAGCTACAGTAACATCAGCTGGTACCCACAACTTGCATTGCAATCCACAAGCTACATCTTCATCACCCACAACAGTCATCACATACATGTTTCTCTTCCATCTTACACACTACCTCCTACCTGCCCACACCACTACATCAGTACAAACTACCAGCATTAATGCAAACTGTGCATAGTGCAACACTCTACCTTGCTGCCACTAACCAAAACATTGCTTCTGCCCTGCACATCCACTACAACATTGCAAACTGCGACCAACCACCTCCCATAGAGCTGCTGTTATCACCGCCTGACAAACAACAGCAACAACATCTACCTGTTCCTCTACAATTGCCAACATCTACCTGAACAACTTCATCACCCCTCACTATCACATATTGCCTTCAGCAACATCAACAGTCACTGGCCACCGTGACATACCACTTCAGCAGCCTACCACAAACTTTAACTGCCTCTTCAACCTTGCTTCAACACCACGCAACAACAACAACCACAACAGCTACAACATAACTGCACATTCTCTACAGCTTCCACACACTATCACCAACTTCTCTTCAACAAACCACTTCTCATCTCTGTCTGCAACAGTAATCAAACTACCCCAACCACACTTTACCTCCTTCATTCACCTCATCACTTCGGCTACAACTTCAAGTACCACTGCTCCACCACCACCTCCTTGCTGCCTAAACTGCTGCCTCCCCTTCACCCTATACAAACATCACCACCCTGCTCCACCTCCCTTCTGTCACCTTACAAAACTGCAAACTCCTCTTCACATATCTAACCCACTGCCTGCTCTATTTCAACTAACATCCTCACCGCCACTCTCCACCCTGCCAACTATCTGCATATCTGCCACCATTCACCATTCAAATACAACAGCACCCTGCCTACCATTGCCACCATTACCAAAACACTTCACCTCCAACAGCAGCATCAACACATAGCAACCATTCAACAAACATCAAAACATCACCACAATCACAACAGTATTTCTTCCCTGTACCACTTCCATCTACTTCAACTACCATCCAAAGCATCCTTCTTCAAGTTCCTGCATTTAATATAAACACTCGATAAAAACTTATACCTTCAAAATCAAAAGGTTAAAGACTGAGTTACAACTCAGGTTCTAATTTTTTTTGTATTTATGAATTCGCAAACTTAGTATGCAAAATACATGTTAATCAAACTACATCAGCACTTAGTATGCAAAATACATGTTAATCAAACTACATGAAGATAAAATGGGGTAGCCATACGTATAGACAAAGTATTAATCAATGACACCTTTCTGCAACACTTCCAAGATTTCATAGCTACTACCACTACATCAGCACTTAGTGATCACAACCCTATCATCATTAAACTACATTCACAAGGTGCTCAAGGAAAGGGGATACATTCCAGATATATCAATACACTACCAATTTTCAAAGTATTAGAGGCACTAAACTAGAGGCAAAAAAATATTTTGGTCCCTAATGATAATTTATTATGGGCATAAATTGCATCAACCTTTATTAAATATTTGAGGGAACAAATACATCTGTCCCTAGGAAAAACCAAGGCAAAAATGAAATTAGCCCCTGCTGTTATTTACTAGGCCAAAACGAACCACAAAAATGAAATGCAATCCTTAATCAAATAACTCTTAGCTACTAATAGATGAATAGTCGAACTTACCACGAAATTATATACAATACATGAATATGTTGAACATGATCGACATTTATACAACTGCATAAATTTTCATTTTCCATGTAACCATATTGATATGTTAGGCATTCAATGTGGAAGTAAAATTTTGTATTTTGATATAGAGCCGAGTTTATTAGGCATTGTTGTATTCATAAGAAATGTTGTAGGTCTTCTACAACTAAGCATATAAGAGTGGTTCGCTAGTTTGTTTGTTTACGGTTTGGTTTATTATAAGTGTGTTAATAATAATGTGTTTTAGTGATATTGTTGTTTTTCACTATAAAGCATATAAAATTTTTGAACTTTCTGTATATTTACAATTTTGAATCATTAATAGTGGTTTTTATTGTGATGAAAGATTCAATGGACTGGTTTAATCAATTGTATATTTTATATTTTACTATTTGTTGTAACATTGACCGACAATATTTGAAATTTAATTTACAACTATTACAATAAAGAACATAAAAAATATAAATCTGAAATTAGCAGGCAAACCATGCTTGAACAAAGTAGCATTATGAAATTAAACTCTAGTCTGGCATTTGCTTTTTGTGGGACAATTAATATGCTTATATCATAATATGATGCAGTGGAAATCCAACATCTTAACACTCCGGCTACACAAGCAAATATATGAATTAGTTATGGACAAACAAAAAAAAGAACAAAGGACATACATATACTTGTGGAGAAAATAAAAAAGTAAAAAATAATTCCATCGATCGAACATATTCAAATTGATTATTGTCATTTTGTTGTTATAATAGACGGAAAAGCATGGTCGTGAACCAGATCCTATTGAAGCATATGAGTTAGTTCATAGAAGAAAGGACGAAGACGGAAGTTGCGTGGTGTAGCATCAGAGCAAGTTGCTGTAATTTAATTGATTACTCAATTAAATTACTCATCCTAAACTCAATATTAGAATATGATTACGCATGTTTGATTTGAAATGTTAATTTTCAATTGGAAAGTGCAGAATATTATGCTATTGTAATTTGAAACTGATTAGAAAGTGGTTTGTAATTGTTGGAAGAGGTGATGTTTGGATTAGAATCGCTTGGGAAATGATTGTGTATAGCCGATGTGTTGAGCATTCAAAGATAGAACTGTGTACTGCTGAAACCCTTTCTTATGGGTAATAGCAAGTCGTGATAGTGAAAATCCATGGAGGAATGGTCTCAAGACTGGACTTGGGGAGAGATAGCTGAAACAAAATAAATTATTGTTGTTATCCCGCCTTTTTAGCAAGGCCGAGATACCAAAAGATCGGTCGAGAAACCAAAGATAGTTCGTCTCGAAGAATGGTCAACTCAACATCCCAACAGAGCAAGTCATGCTGATTGTTTGTTCAAATAAGATCCCCTATGGAGGGGGGTCCAGGGGGGGTGGCAACCCCCAAGGTGGGGGTGCGGGGGCAACACCCCCGCTACGGGGTTCGACCTGCCCGGTCAGGTCGCAGGGGTCCAGGGGTCCAGGGGGCAGCGCCCTCGGTGGGGTGCGGGGCAGCGCCCCGTCCGAAACGGTACGTTTTATTTACTACTTTGCGACCTACGACCTAAAGGTTCCAAGCGACCTAAAACATGGAGTAACCCAGCGACCTAAAAAGCCCTCCGACCTAAAAAGCCCTTCGACCTAAAAAGCCCTCCGACCTAAAAAACCCTCCGACCTAAAAAACCCTCCGACCTAAACAACCCTCCGACCTAAAAAAGTCTCCGACCTAAAAAGTTCTCCGACCTAAAAAGTCTCCAACCTAACTTCCTCCGACCTAACTTCCTTCGACCTAACTTCCTTCGACCTAACTTCCTCCGACCTAACTTCCTCCGACCTAACTTCCTCGCGATTTAGGAGATTCAACGACCTAGTGATCTACGACCTAACAACCTTAGCGACCTAAAAGGCCTTAGCGATTTAAAGTCCCAGCGACCTAGCGATGTCTCAACATACTTAGGTCGCCACTTCCTTAGGTCGTCATAGCCTTAGGTCGCCACTTCCTTAGGTCGTCATTTCCTTAGGTCGCTAACGACCTACCACTCCCTGCACCGTAGCACCTTAGGTCGCGGCTCTCTCTCCTGCTATCCCTTAGGTCGCTCACGACCTACAACCTATCCCTTAGGTCACTCACGACCTACGACCTAGACCCAGTTTCTTCCCTATAAATACCTCGCTAACTCCACATTGAAGGGGGGAGGATTCCGGATTTCAAAAGCGCCGATACTCTGCCATTTTTTGGGACTCCTCCAACACTTCAAGCATCAAAGATTCCTCATCAACAGTTCTACTTCTTCCAACATGGATCCAAAGAGCAATCCGTCATCAAAGTTCTAATCCCTTGCTTCGATTATGTTGTAATCATTGAAAAGTGTTGTAAAGGTGTTGTAACCGGGAAATCGTCTTGTAAAAGTGTTGTAATCTTGTAAAAGTGTGCTCAAAGAACATAATGAAGGATGTAAAGTGGACGTAGGCTGAACTTTAGGCCGAACCACTATAAAAATTGCTGTCTCTTTTACTGTTTTTTTCCTTTTTCTGTTTACTTTTAGTTCCCGTGTAGACGGGTGGTGCTTTCACTAGATTACTCCAGACAGCAGGGTATTAGCGTTATACTTTTTAGCGTTAACAATTGTGTTTTCACTTCTCACTGCTTGCATTCCCCTACTTTTTACTGCATATACTATACATTGCTTGCTGGTCTAGTTAGTTAGTGTATAAATTATATTGCGGCTTAATCTTGCAATCACATTGATATTTGTTGATTCTGGTAAATAGGTTGTGAGTGTACGTCATGTAAATCATATAAGCAAGAACCATTTTACCAGCGTTGAGAAATATTTTAGCAATAAAGGTTTTTAGGTATACCTTCTTTGCAGCTTCTGTGACTGTGACCTTGGCTTAGGCTCTTCGTCTCCTCATTATCTTCTTCATTGAAATCTACCAACTGCCATTCATAGTACCTTGTATCACACGCAATCACTTTATTTTATTTTACAAGTATTTTCTATCAACTCATAAAACAGAAAAAGAAAAACCAACATCCAACGGTAATTTTGAAAAGAGTTGCAAGGTTCCACAAATGTCAACAGTTTAACGTGTGCACATCGACTTGTATGAGCTACAAATTACAGAATTGAGAATACAACCACCTTGGCATAACATATATTTCTGTATTACACTACATTAGCAGTGTTAGACCAAAGGCTTTAGTATTAAATTAATATTGTAATTCCAAATAGTTTATAACATCATAAATAGAGTTAACCATAGTTAAAATTATTGTTAACTTAATAGCAATGTTCGACCACGACCACCACCACAACGGCAACTTGCTAATGGTAGTACCTTTTAAAAAACTTGCAAACAAAAGCAAAAATCTGCATCTGCTTAGATATGATTATTAAAATGTTGGTGTATTAATTCAGTTTTATAACTAACAAGTTGGATTTGAAATTTATAACCTAAATTGCAACACAAGGATTTAATTAGCCAGCTACTTATAGGACTTCACATTATCTTTTCAAACATATTCATCCATACACGTATAGTCATAGAACACTATAAACTCTTTTGATTATTATCTAATGGCTTTGGAAGTTGACTTCAAATAGGACAGTATCCTTGCTCAGTACGCAGAATACTTTGGATTTTTAACACACCGCCTTTTCTTTTACAGTATGTGGTATAAGAAACTCCTCCTCGAAGTGTCAAATAGTTGGAAACTATGCTTAAATTGTTGAAAACTGAACTGCGCTAATTTATATGACAATCGTGCATATTTAGCATGCAGTAGCTAGCAGATTAGATACAATTTTGATTAATATTGCATAGATTTATGCACCATTGGTGTGAATCTTCTGTACATCAGTTTCTAAAATGAAAACCTATCCTATTTTAAAAATTGAGAAATCATATATATAGTACATCAAGTTGGAAACAAAATTTTTTTAGGGATTTGCATACAACATCACGCATTCAAACTACAAATCGCAAATAATTTTCGTCTTCTAATTAAGTTGTTACCTTCTTACAGCAGCCATCATCAGCCCTGATTCATTTTCCACCGTCCCTATTCTGTAAGAATTTTTGATGCCGATGTCTCTAGATTGCAAGCGCACGCATTGCTCTCCTCCTCCTTGGATGCCGATGGTGCCACCGGAGTAAAGCAACTTGCGACCGCGTCTCTCTCTTCTTGGTCGCCTCTGCTCGATATTTTTTAAATAGGTATTGGGTTTGCAATTGAGGGAGAAGGAGGATTCTAAAACATAGTGGAAAGAAAATAGGCTTGGCAGCGACTGAAATAATTTCTGGGCCTGGATTTAATTCAGTGCGATTGAGGGAGAAGAAGGACGTTGGTTTTTCTGCGAGGAAGAGCAAACCCTAAATTAAATTTTAGGTGGCCAAAATCTGTTTAGGAATGGGCAAGCGTGGGAAAAGGGATCATACTTACAAATTACAAAAGACTCCTTTTGTTATTAAATTATTTACAATTTTACCGATTGTTGTAACACTTATATGCGTTGGCAAAATTAATGCAGAAGACTATTTATTTTTACTAACACTTTTTAGGTATCCTAACACTTTTTTAATGTTAGCGGTCTGTGACATTTATAAGTGTTAGCAATTGACAGATATAAATGTTGCAAAATCACTTATTTGGTGTAGTGCATCAAAGCTAACATCTTTCTTTGATCAACTGAACATTAGAACCAGAAGCTTTGAATCAAGGAAACCCTAATTTTGAGAACGCTGAAGCAAAAGACGAAAGGGCTAAAAGAAGAAAAGGAGGAACGACTAATTGAATATAAAGAGGATAATTGACTTTTATTTTTGCTAACCGCATCATTCTGGGCCGTTATTTGTATTCGGACTAAATTGAATTAATATTTTAATTTAGGGTTTCATTTATTTTTATTGTATTTTTTTAACTTTGTAGAACTCTAGTTTTTTAACTATGTACGAAACGAACTACGGGGCATAGTTCGAGAATTCGCAACTCAGTGGCTGAGTTGGCTGGATTTTGAGCGTAGGGTTAGAACAAACATGTAAGCGATAGTTGCAAGTTTACAGGGTTTATAAGCGGTCATTTGTTTAATTCTAGTAGAAACCTTAGGGGCAACAGTAGACGGTTTTGACAATGTTGGGTAAATCGATGTGTCGTTTTATTTTCGCATTTACTCTGTTATTATCTGTGCTGTAATTTTTATTATCTGTGAACTTTTTTTTTTAATCCCTATTCACCCCCTCTAGGGTTAATTCGATCCTACATATAATAATATATTTTGGAGCTCGATTTCACACATATAAATGATATATATCAAAGCCTAAATCACATATATCAAATCAATAATAAAAAAACATCAATATATACAATAAACCAACCTCTACCATCCAACAATATACTCAAACATGCAACAATATACAATAAACCAACAACAACCAACCTCAAATCAGTCAATATGTCAAAATACATCCAACACTACCTCAAATCAACCTCGCACTTCCTCCGGCATCTCAAAATGTATCATACATATCAAATCACTTCAATCTCACCCATCTCATAGTATAAGTAACTCTCAAACTACCTAGCAATAAAGTCAGACTACCACACCCATCTCAAAGTGCATATATGTACAATATCTCAACACAAACGGAAAAACCCTTACCTATCAATCCTAATCATCGCCTTCGGATCCCGTCGATGAAAGAAATGTGCCAAGCTGCTGCATATATGCAGCATTGCGCTCATCCAGCATCTGGTACATCTCCACAGTCCGACGTCTATCTCGTTCCTCGAGGATAGCAATCTGACGCCTCGCTCGATCCTCGATGTCAGCAATCCGAGCTTTCAACTCTACAACCTCCTGATTATCGTGAGCTTTTTGATAGCTGCTTTGCCTGCGTCTAGCCTATAACATTGTTTACCAAAGTGTATGAGTTTCATATAATGTGATTAATAAAATAAATATGTTATATGTTATTAATAAATATATTATACATAAACATTACCTCTTGGTTCCCAAAACCATAACGCCTACTCTACGTTGGCGGCTCCATGACGGCGTTAAAGATTTGGTCCTCCTCGTCGGCTCTTCTCGTCACGTTCCCTCGAGCAGTTTCTCTCGTTCTTGCATGAATTTATCCTGCGATTCCAAATAGAATTACAATTAAAATTCATACTACATTATTTTAATTATTTATAACTTATTATTTATAGTGATTATTAATAACTTATAATTTAAAATATGCTTACCATGACCTCTTGTGATTTCATGTCATGCCATGTGTATGTTATTATGCCATCTTTATTGACATGCTCGATGGCATGAGTACGAGTAAACACATCTACGTAGGAAACGAGACGACCACGCTCTCTTTCCTAAAATAATAATAATGTATTATTATTTTATATAAAAAATTATACAATGTAATAAAAAGTATTTATAATCACAAATAATAAATTTACGAGCTCTTGAAGGTAATGCTGTAATGGCTTCGAACCACCGCGTTGTGTGATAGGATTTTTATTTCTATTTGCAGAATTCCTCTTCGACTTTGCTAGTAAATTTAAAATGAACATCATATTTCACATTTTTAAATTGATGCAATTATTATACCGATTCTACTAAATTTTTAATAAATATACGAGACTAAAAAGCTTACTGTAACGACCCGTAATTTTCAATAAATTAAATTTGTTAATTTAATAAGATTTTGGTAATTTAATATCGAAAGAAATAAAAATTTGTAAATTAATAATGGAATAATAACAAAAGTGAAAGGTAACAATGTTAATTAAAGTTAATTATTGATAAATTGAATGAAATTCCAATCAATTGAAATGACTCAAATGTTATAACTTGGTTATAAAGTGAATATAAGAAAACAAGTGTAAATATTGAATCAATTGATGGATCAGTATATAATTAATGGTAATTGAATAAAATTGGTGTTATGTAAGTATTTATAACCTTTGTTTGGAAGTAGTAACTTATAGAAGTAATTAAAGGCTAATGGTGACAATTATTATAAGTTACCCATTTATTTAGTCCATTAAATCAAAATTGGTAATCAATTGCAATGAATCTAAATTCAATGTTTTGTTAGTGTAAATTAAGGTAATAATTAGAAATAATGTTAATTCTATTCATAATATGACAATTAGTTGAATAAAAGAATGGAAATCAAGATTTATCAATTTATTGAAATTTAAATTATAATAATTGGATTAATTGCAAATAAATGAAATTAAATATTTAAATATTACGTTAATGGAGATTAAGATGAAATTTAGAATATTAGTGTAATAAATCATGAACCAATGTTAATTTCACCCATCTGATAATAATGGATTGAATAATAGGATGAAAGGTCAATTAAATGGAATTATTGGACATTTAATTTATAATTTCTGAATTTATTGAAATTGGAAGTAAAGATGGAAATTATTGAAATAATTAACATTGAATTAACCTGAAAATTTGTTTTAAATTGTTATAAATGTCTAAGTAACCAAAAGTGATAAAATTTGTCAATTATAGAATCAGAATTGAAAAAGTGATTTAATTAATTAATTATTAATGTGTTTAATTAACGTGATAAATAGCCATTTTGGCAACTGTCTCGGATTTCGACGAAACCAGTTTCATCGGATCCGTAAAGGTAAATTATTGTAGGATTTCAAGTTTCGTAGCGATCGGACTTGTCGTTTGATCGTCCGGGCTCGAAATGCCTAGAAATCAATTGAATTAAAAATCAATTGAAATCAATTTGAAATAAGCTGATTTTATCATAACTTCTTCATACGATGGAATTTGGGCTTGAAACCAGTTCCATTGATTTTAAAAATTTTGAAAACATCTATTTTGATATATGGGTTGACCCATTTTCGTTCCGGAGGCAGAACGAGCTTTTCGGGTCGTTTATCGTTCCAGTCCAAATCAAATCTGTCCATTCATCTCTATTTATAACCTACCTATAAATAACCTATTATAAACCCTAGCAGCCTTTCTATTCCTCATTTCTGTACGTACAGAAACTTCTGTCTGCTCCTACTTCTCAATGGCAGAAACCAATTCAAATTGTAAACCCTCAATCAAATTCCAAAACAAATTTCAAATTTCAAACCCACCAAACCTATCATATCTTATACCGTTTCGAAGCTCTCAACAAGCACAACTCAGATCTGCAATTCGTTTTTGTCATTGAATCACCGTTTGACCTGAAATTGATGATCAATTTTCGGCCGTCCATAGGCCATAATTTCGTTAAACGGTGGATTGTCGACTATTTGTCGATCGGAAAGTTGCGATGGGTAGAGAGCGTTGAGAGGAGCACATCCATACGGCTACTTGGGTCAAGAGGTGCCTGGATTTTTCCATAATCGACGTGGAAGATCGCATGGTCGGTCACGGTGGAGAGGGTTTGGCGGCGCCGCTCGACCATGGTAGGGTCGGCTGGTGATGGTCTTCACGGTGAGGTTGTCTGATCGAGTGGTCGTGGTGCAGAGCGAAGACGAATATTGGAAGTTCGTGGCGGCCGGTTTTGATCCAACGTCTCGTTCACGAGATTTGGGCTAGGGTTTCGCTGTACTCTTCTGTGCTGACGTGTAAACCTTGTTTATTTATTTATTTATATATTTTATAATTTAAATCGTTCAAAATCTTCTAACGCCAATAACTTTCACATACGAGGTCGAATTCACGTGCGGTTTTCTCTGCTAGGATCGTATTGAAATTCCGAAAATTCTGACGCTGGTTTAGACAAATTCTGAGACCGTTCAAATTTTGGGTTTAAATTGGATTTAAATTCAATATAAATTCAAAGATGAGTGTTTTCACCCACTCACAAATTCTAAAATTTCTTATGTTTGTTAAATTAAATTTATGATGTGATTAGAAATTATTTATGACAGTTTGGTATATTTTAAATCATCATCTCAGTTAATTTGAATTTATTTGAATTAAATCATTATTTAATTTATTATTGAATATAAATTGCCAGTTAAATACCTGTTATTGATTATCAGTTCTATATTGATATTTATTGATTGATGTGGATGATGTTTGTAATGGATGTTGATTGTTGATATTGGATGAATGGATGTTTTATTTTATATCGTTATAAACTGCAAGTTCACTATGGGTTGAAATGATACATACCCGAATGATCCATAGATTAGGGAAAAATCGTTATGGGTTGAAATGATAAACTCGAGCGATTTTATGGATTTTGTTATTAATTCGGGATTGCGGTTTGAAATGATATATATAACCGTAACATTTTAAATTGCGGATTGAAATGATAAATATCCGTATTACTTGACCCTAGGGTAGAAAATTATATACGGACACCGGATTGGTTAACTTTAATGATTTTGAACTTCTTAAATTTTGAATCAATTAAATGATATCTTGAAATAAAATTTGATATATATAAATTGAAGTATTATTGGAAAATCAAGTTTTGTGTTGAAATGTGAATTGGTTTAAAGGAATTGCTTTAAGAAATAAATTGGAAGTTTAAAGTTAAACTTTTAAGTTTAAATGAAATTCTATCGAAATTAAGTTATTGAAGTTGTTTGAAAATAACTTTGAAATATTTTGAAATTGGAGTAATCCGAATTGATATTTGAACATGGATTGAAACGATATGAAATTCAATAGTTTATTGAAATGTTAAATTTAAAGGTTTAATTTGATATTAATTCCAAATTCATGTTTTAATATAAACTGCTTAAAAAATATATATTATTTCAAAATTTATAATTATTAAGATTTCGAAGTATTAAACTATTTTAACCTGTATTAATTATATTAAATCATTTTAACCTATTTTAAACCATTTAATTTATTTAAACTAATTAACCTGATTTAACTTATTTTAAATCTAATTAATCTATTTTAAAGCTATTTAATCTATTTTAATTATATTTAATCTATTTTAAATCTATATTAACTATTTATAACTATTTAAAACTATTTTCTTCTAAATTCCAAACTAAGTAAAATGGATGGGTTTATATTCAAATTCTCGGTTTTTAAAGTGAATGTGATTAAGCGACATTATAACCTAAGTTGGGAATTAAATAACATATTTGGTTTAATATGATATTTTGAAATGAGAGTTTAGTCTATTTTGGAAATATGACTTTTGAAAGGAAATATAATTTCGAACTATGATTTCAAACGTGATATGATTTCAAAGGTGGATATAATTTCGAAGGTAAGTAATGATTTCGAAAATGATATGATTTGAATTGAATATGATATTTTGATATCAATTATGAAATGATTTTGGAAATGTAAAAGAACCATCCGGTGTGTAATAAGCGATTGGTTGTTAAAGAGACCGGGATATTGTCATACTCTCTGCCAATACCGAAAACCACTTTGACAACTGTGTACGCGGTGGAGATTCCAGAATGAAGTAGGATGGTTGGTGACGATCCTATATGAGGTATATACGTGGACCCGACTCCCATGAGTTGGCTTAAGGTGGCTAAAACAAGAGCAATCGACGAGCCAAGTGAGGTCATTCCTCCGATCGGGCACATTCCTTCGATACTATATTCTGATTTGCAATTTTGGTGGCCACCCTCGATTTTGATTTGGGAGTGTGTTCCAAGGTGGGCGGTAGTAGCTGCTACACTTTACCACCAGGCCGGAAGTGTAATTGGTATATCTACCATGGCATTTCCTAGTTGTGCCGTGTCACCTACCCTAGCGCGCATTCTAGGAGTTTGTTTTATGCCGTACCTATGGGGTATCCTCTGGCAGCCCGAGTTTACGGGGAGTTGCGGTACTGTATAGACTATTGGCATTATAAAAATGTGTTAAGGGGGAAAATTTTATGTCTTAACGTCATTTTAATAGTTTATCTTACTGTAGACATATTATAATAGCGTATTGTACTACATAGTAGATAGTTTAACGGATCCTTAGGAGATGTGAATCCCGAACATCTTTTAAGTTACTACACTCACGTTAGACACTGGATAAGAGATGTCAAACCCCGTAAACATCTCCGACATTATTTACACTCATATTTATTTACCGTTGATTTGACTTACATAAGATCTTTTAGTTCCGACTCGAGTATTTTATCTTTTCAATTCGCTCGGGTCAGCCTGAGCATTTCAGGATTTGAAGACCTTTTTCTGGAGGACGAAGATGAAGATTTGTACTATTATTATTTACTATATTTCCACTGCACCATACTGTTCCGCTGCATTATCATTTATTTATCTCTGATATGTGTAACTCTGGTTTTGTATTGTATAAGTATAATCAAATGTTTTGTATACAGCTTCACGAACTATTATTTGATTATTATATTTTGTCATTCCGCTGCGAGATTATGTTTTGTTTTTTTTCTTTCTCTGCCTTTTCTTATTCACCCCAATAACAATCCACCATTATGTATGATTTGAGTCGGCATGTGTGTCTGCTTAAAACGTACAAAAAGGCGGGATGTTACACTTACCTTCACTTTTGGAGTTTTTTGGTAGTCAACCCAATCTCGCCATATGCTTCCACTCATCCAATCGAGCTTTCCTCCCTTTTTTATGCTTGACATTGTACCGTGGTAGTTGTTTTGTATTTTTTTCATCCAGTAATTTCTGCAAAGAGCAAGGTCGGATTCCTATAAGTCTACTGCCCCCTGCACATTGAAAATAATAAGTTATACATTTATATTTAGTCAATAAATTGTACGATGGTTATATATAAAATGAAATACAGATCTATAATTACAATGAAATCCTGCTAAATACACTCTAAAATGTGGAGTGGGATATTATCCTGTCTAGGCAAGCACATGATCATTCTGCTCTTATAAGCAGCCTTGGAAACATCGAGAACAACATGTGAAGGCTCCAGCTCAAAGCCGCTATATTAATTATGATATAGACCTTTAATAAATCATTAATAATTTATCATACACAAAATATTTATGATGCAGCAATAAATTTGATGCTTTTCTACTTGCTTTACTCACTAATGCTACTGCGTGACGCTCTACCTATGATGGCTGCCAACATCGCCTCCTGCGCTGGTCCCTCTCTGACTAAAAGAGGAGGAACCTAATGAATGGGACGATCTCCGACCTCAAAACATAATACCTGTCACGGACATGTCATTATTATAGGAGAACATATCATTTAGTTATGGGAAAACATATCATTTTTTATGAGAAAAATATAACATTAATAATCACATAAATTACCTTCTACCAAAATGTACATTAATAATCAGTCTTTGTCATTTTATGATTCAGACTTGGTCTCGTACTTTGTATCGTTTTTCTCTATAGTATCAAATGCTTCTACTAAAACATTTGATTCATCTTTTAGAGGCCCAATATCAGTATGATCGTAAGATATTATTAGTTCATTATTTTGCTCAAAATCTGCCCGATAAGCTTGTCGTTTGGAATATTCTTTCCATCAAACATAAATCTTGCATTTGTTTTAAAAACTGCCGACCAATTCGCTTTATCTCTTTTTAGAGACAGATACAGAGCATAATAAACTTGTAGTGCTTGTTTGGTTAGTATAAAAGGATCATACTTGTTGTAACGCGAGTTATGTTTTATTTCAATAAGATTATAACCTTTGTGCACATTGATTCCAGAACTTGGAACATTACTGAACCGGCTGCATCTAAATTAAAAAAACTTACTTCACAGGTCGTATAAAATATATCGATTCCAAAACCTGGGTTAAAACGCCATAAAAATTATTTATATGATCATCTGGATCGTCACTACCTTTAAAAAATACAACGGTATTGTTAGTTAATTTTTCAGCATCATATTCTTTGGTGTTGAATTTAAATTCGTTGACGAAGAATATTGAATATGTTTTGACATTTCTTTTTGATCCCAACGTAAGATGTTTCAATCCTTTGTCGACTACATTGTTTCTCGGATCATAAACATAGTTTGTAAACCAATCAGCGAATTATTTAGTGAGATCGTCGCGTGAATGTTGTGATTTGTAAACACTGCAAAAATTATATACTGCACATATTTTAAAGTACGATTGAAATAAATATAAATTTAAAAATTCACATATCGAGAATTATTAAGTAACAATACCTAACAAATGGTGCAACCAGCGCAATTGAGGAGTACATATGTTTTTGTTACAGGGTAAACTCTGTTGTTTGACCAAGTTTCCGTACATTTTCTTGCAGGTCGACCATGCTATTTAAAAATAGATAACATTACTTTAGAAGAATCATGTTCAATGCCTTCATCGTTATGTAAAACACATTCAAATGATAAGTTCACATGGGCACTGAAATAATGAGAGGAAAAAAATGGAGCTTCTTCTTCGATATATGATTTGCAAATCGAACCTTCAACTTATGCTTCTTTGTCTAATCTTTTTCTTTAGATGATTTAAGTACCTATTAAAAAATTATTTCAAATTAAAATTTTCTTATGTGATTAAATTAAAATTTAACATACTCAATATTATTACCTCTCAAATGGATACATCCATCCATATTGCACATGACCTCAAAAAGGTGCTTTAGATGGAAGATGAACAGGTAAATGCTCCATTACACTAAAGAAACATAGAGGAAATATTTTCTCTAGTTGGCAGAGCAGTATAGGGATATCTACTTCAAGTTTACGTAGACGTTTAACTTTTAACATAATCGAACAAAGCTCTTTATAAAACAAACTAAGTTCCGTTATAATCATCCAAACTTTTACGGGTAACAGTTCTTTGAAAACGACGGGTAACAAATTTTCCATCATTACGTGGCAATCGTGTCTTTTCATCCTAATCAATTTATTGTTTTTAAAGTCGACATATCTACGAAGATTAGAAGAAATCCCATAGAAAATCTTAATCCTCCACCCATTTTAACACAAGTTTTGTTTGGTTATTGTCTAACTCATAGCATGCATTGGAATTTTAGTGTCATTTGGCTTGATATGAAGCTTGGGACACTTACATAATTCTTCTATATCACATCTTGATTTCAAATCGTCCTCGGTCTTCTCCTTAACATTCAAAATTGTATTAAACACATTATCAAACACGTTTTTCTCATTGTGCATCACGTCAATATTATTTTGAAGTAAGAGATCTTTCCAATAAGGTAACTCCCAAAATATACTTTATTTGCACCAATTATGAATCGTCGATTTACCTGAAATTTCAATGTGTACTCCAGTTTCATATATGTTTGGATATTCCATTACAATATCAAAAATTTCTACGCTTGACCAAATCATTGGTGGTTGTGTAGTCTTTGCTCTTTTAGCTGTAAAGTTTTTTTATCTCTTCTGAAAGTATGATTAACATGGAGAAAACACCGATGATAATTAAACCATGAAATTTTCTATCCATACGGTAAAGAAAATGCTCATGTTTCTTCCATGCAATAAAGACAAACTGGACGACCGACCGTACTCCATCCTAAAAACATTGCATAAGCAGGAAAATCACCAATAGTCCATAACATAGAAGAGAGCATAAGAAAATTCCTTTTTTTTTGAAATGTCATGTGTATCAACTCCTTCATGTCATGGTATTTTCGACTCTTCAATCAATGGTTGTAAGTAAACATCAATTCTTTATGTCAGATCATCAGGGCCAGAAATGACAATAGTGAGAAACATATATGGAGTTTTCATACATATCCACGGTGGTAAATTATAAGGTGTAAGTATGATATGCCAAGATGAATATTTAAAACCAAATTGAAAGAATGATGAAAATCCACCCGTACACAAAACTGGTCTAACATTACAGCTCTCTACTACAAATGCGGGATAAGTCTTATCAAAATGTTTCTATGCTTCTCCATCAGCTATGTGTATTAATTTACCTATTTCCTATGTTCTCAACTATGTCATCTCATATGTGGTGTGGTAACAGAAGACGCATATAGCCTTTGAAGTCTAGGAGTGATGAGTAAGTAATGCATTCTCTTGTACAGAACTTCCTTTCCCTCTTTTTTCTTGGTTTGTATCTTTCCTTGTTACATATTCTATACTTTCTAACATTGATATGCTCTTTCCAAAACAATATGCAACCATTTAAACATGCATCTATCTTTTGGTACGACAAACCGAAAGCAGACATAAGTTTTTTCACTTCATAATGATTTTCGCACATTAAATTATCGGATGGCAAGTTTTGCAGCTTGTATAACAGCTGTAAATTTGACTTTTGTGAATTTGAATTTAGATTTAATAACAATGTATTTGGCAGTTACTGATAATTGGGTGTCGTTTTTACAACCATCCTAATGGGGTTTCTTAGTAGTATCCAATAAATCATAGATTTTATTTACTCCAGTACTTGGTTCTTCTTCGACATTTACATCATCGTCATCAACTTCAACCATAGGGAACATTGATCGTACTAATCTTCAATTATATCTTCTATGGGATTCGTCGTAACATTGTCATTTCCCACCTCCTCCTCTAACACTGCAGGATTGTTAGGGTTTTCCTAAGATCCCTACATAATTAGATTTTAGAAGAGATAAGAAGTGAAGAAAAACAAACATACAAATTCCTCCAAACAAAAACCTTTATTAATTCACCAAAAAGATGATAAAAATGGAGTCTTAAAATTGAGAAGAAATCTCAATACCCAAAACCCAACAAGGGGCATTTTTTCTTCACACACATATAATGAACCTTATATATGCCTATTTATAAAAGCTTTGACAAAATGCCTTCATTAATCAACGTTTGATTACTTTCATCTTTTAAAATAAATATTTTCCATGTAGATAATTTGTTGCATTCTTTAATGCAACTAATCACTCTACCAAATCCACAAAATCTATAAAAGAGGCAATGTATTTGAGTCGCAATTCCACCTTCACTCAAATCCCTCCAAATTCAACTTAAATATGAAATATTATATCACCAAAATCTAACAATCTCCACCTTGGTACAATATTCCATAAATGTCATCCAAGCTCCACCTAGAATCTCAAACTCCAAATAATCTCCAATATTACCATGGAAACAATTTTCTCCATTCCCAAAAGAAAACTGTAGCAACCTTCAAGCCATCAATATATGCACACTCCCTAATTAAACATGTATTTCATCAATAAATTAGAACTGTTTGTAAATATCACAAATGTCTCCAAACAGACTTTGTAGTTTTTCGTTGCATACTTCACCGCGATTCTAGCAAATTTGCCTCTCCAAAACCACTTTGAGAAGTCTCTTCATTCTACACCGTTTTCTCAAGTAACTTGTACACATTGTTGCTTCTCCTTTTTGCGTGCAACACCTCCCTGTTGCCCTTCCAAACCCTCGTAACTCAACATTGAATGGAAAAGTTGTAGTCTTTTACCTCCAAATATCCTAACGAAATAAGATTTTTTGTAATATCTAAGATGTGTCCAACTCCTGTAGGCTTCACCATCCTTCCACCATACATTTTCAATTCAATATAACATATTTCCTTAACATCCAAATATCCACCATTAGTAGATTCTACCTTAGCATCTTGCTCTTCATAATCAGTAAATGATTCCTTTTGATTGCATATATGGAAACAAGCACATGAACAAGCATCCAATCTTTGTTTTTTCCTTTATCTACACATACGGCATTGTCATTAAATTCCTCACCAAAATGCACCTCATCATCGCTATTATCTTTTAGTTCATTTTGGTCTTCTTCCAAAGCCTTCATCCTCTACTTGTCCTTTTTAAGTTTATTACAAAATCTCAACTGATGGTCAGATTTTTCACAGTAATAGTAGATAGAATCCCTTTTCATATTTGATCTATTTGGCCGCCTTTCCATATTTGGACGATTAACCCTCCCTGCAAGATGGACTTCTTTAATTGGATTTCTACTTTCCCTTTCTTCCTTATCATTTCCTTCCATAAGGTTCATTCTCTGCATCTCCTTATTAAGTAGACTACTAACCACCGAACCCATTGAAACAACTCCATCTGAATTTGAGTTGTTCAATACAACCACAAGCATTTTCCAACTCTCTTATAATGAACTCATCAATGTTGGTGTTTCATCATTTACCTTATAATTCACAACCGTCAATTGGTTCACAATTGCCTGAAATCATTAAGATGTTCTCCAATTGATCCACCTTTCTTAAGTTTTAGATTCAATAATTTTCTCATAAGAAGAGCCTTATTTGTTGCGGAGTTATTTACATAAATTCTTTCCAATTTCTTCCAAATTGAATAAGCGGGTGTTTCATTAGCAACAATATGAAGTATCGTATTCTCCAAAAAATATCGAATAGCCGCACAACCTTCCTTTCAAAAGTCTCCCAATTTTCTTCAAATACATTACTAGGTTTCTCCCCTTTGTTCTCCAATGGTTAGTGAAGATCATTGAGATATAGAAAATCCTCCATCTTTGCCTTCCATAACCCCCAATTTCTCTCATTAAGTTTTTCTACACTTATCTTCTTCATAATCAAACTCTCTTCAAAAAAGTTTATATAGTAGGCTCCGATACGAACTGTTATGTTTTTTCTAGGATCCCTACACAATTAGATTTTAGAAGAGATAATAAGTGAAGAAAAACAAACACACAAATTCCTCCAAAAACCCCTTTATTAATTCACTAAAAAGATTACAGAAGAAGAGCCTTAAAATTGAGAAGAAATCTCGATTCCCAAAACCCAACAAGATACATTTTTTCTCCACATATATAATGAACCTTATACATGCCTATTTATAATAGCCTTGACAAAATGCTTTCATCAATCAACGTTTGATTACTTTCATATTTTAAAATAAATGTATCCAATGTAGATAATTTGTTGCATTCTTTAATGCAATAATAGAGGTAACTAATCACTCTACCAAATCCATAAAATCTGTAAAAGAGGCAATGTATTTGAGTCACAATTTCACCTTCATTGAAATATCTTCAAAATCTACTTAAATAAGGAATATTATATCACCAAAATCTAACAAGGATTAGGTGCAACAAGTTCTCCATGACGATCCCACACAAAATATCCTAGCACAAAACCATTTTGACACAAATATACTATAACCATATCCGGTTTCAAATGCTTCAGATGTTTGCAGTTACTACACGGGCAACAAATACCTTCGTCGTTTCCATTATTACTTACTTAATGTGTATAATTAATCCACAAAAGCTTTAAATACGTGTACACCAATATAAAAATGTTCCTTTATTGAGCCTCTCATTCCCTTTCGCTGATACATTTAGCCCCTCTATCGACAAAATAATTGACTATTTTTTCCTATTTTAAAAAATATGATAAAAATTCAAAAATTTATTGATTATTTTTGGATCGACATTTTATTTTTCAATTCATTTATACATTTTAATTTTTTATTAACTATATAATAAGTTATCATTATATACTAATTTGTTTATATTTTAATGTTTTATTAATTATACAATATATTATTCTTTTAACTTTTTAAAAAATCTTATATATTTTCAATTTTGACAAATTAAAAATATAATATTATATTTTCGTTTTATTATTTTTTACTTTTGATGGTCGCTCATCCTACTTTCCATTATAAACACGATAATAATTACAATTCGTAATCATTTCATTTTAAATGATTGAACAAAATTTCGGCAGCACTTCCTCTTTGTTCCCTGTATCATACACAAATGCGTGTACATAGGGAATAAAAAGGAAGTGCTGTCGAAATTTTGTGAACCGTTTAAGATAAAATAATTTACAAAATGTAATTACTTTATTGTGTTTGTAACTTTTCCAATACATGGACAAATTCGATAAATACTATATCAGATGAATATTGATGTCCGTTTTGTAATAAAAACGAATATCTATATAACGATCAAATACAATACTTGCTAAACAGGGCCAAAAACTCTCTAAGAGATTTAAAAAATAAAGTACATTATACACTAATTTGTTTATATTAGCATTAACACTAATTCATTATTTGAATTCGTAATAATTAAAAGTAATTAAAAATTATTTTTTTAACATTTAGCTAACACTAATTTGAATTTACTACACAGTAATAAAAAATGAACATTATATGCTAATTTGTTTATACAGGAAATTATTGTCAATGACAAAATTTCTCAGCATTTTAGCCTCAAGGACAGACCTTCAGTATTTTAGTCTGAAGGACAACTTTCTTTAGGTATCAGTTTTTACAGTTTTTAGATATCAGTTTGTAGTTATCGGTAGCAGTTTTTAGGTATCAGTTTTTAGTTCAGTAGCAGTTTTGGAAGTATGTTTGTCCTTATGAATAATTTTGAAAGAATGTTTGTCCTTATGAATAATTTTTAGAAGAATGTTTGTCCTTGTGGTTAAAATATTAAGGTCGTGTCCTTCAGGTTAAAAATATACAAATTTTTGTCCTTTAAATTAATTCCCCCTTGTTTATATTACCATATACCACATACACGTAAACTAGATTTATATATAATTAAAGGTATAAACCAAAAAAGGATTATGTAAATAAATTATTTTCGGTGATATTTTAGCTAACACATACACTAATTAACGCTAAATTGTGTTACACTAATAAGCACATACGTACACTAATCAACCCAAATAAGCCTTAACTATACATTAATTACTCGAGCACCAATAATCTTAATTAACATATCTTAATCAACCAATATTCAATTATAAACAATCAATGGGCTATTATCAACAAATATAACCACAAATTAACACTAATTTTACCATAATCGGATTAATTAGTTTAGGAGAAGAATGTACCTAATTTTTGACGAATTGACGACGTAGATGGTTAGAGATTGCAAATTGATGAAGATTGGGAGCGGCGGCCGACGGCCGGTGATGGAGCTAGGTTGAATTTTGGGGAGAATTTGGAAGTTTCAGGGAGGAAATAATGATTCAGGTCGGGCTCGGTTGAAGCTATAATCACGACATTCTGACGGTTTCCGGCGGTCGTTGACGGCTTAGATTAGCGATGGTTTTCGACAGCTTCCGATGGTGAATTTAAATATACAATTAAAATTTCACTCTTTTTAAAATAAATTTAATGTAATTTACTTTGTTAGAAAATTTTAATTTGTTGTAAAAAAAAATTAATAACACGCTTTTGTTTATAACTATTTAAAAGGTTATTTTTATTCGTTATACAATAATTTTTAATGATTTGATAAATAATTATGAATTTTAAATGTATTTAACATAATAAATTCATATAAAATCAAAATATTTGGTAAAAAATAAATTCGTTGAATCTAATGTCCATCCAAGGTATTTTGGGCATACGGTCGAAACATGAAAGAAAAATAAATAGATTTAAGGTATCAATCTTGATTTTTTAAATTTACAGTCGTTCGTCGGTATTTAGACTTAAACCTTTTATTTGAAGGTCAAATAATCTTCAAATGAGACAAAATTCAAACCATATATACTATATTATGTATCTATCTAATCTGTATGGTTGGATTTAAAAAAAAAATACAAAAAAAATTTAAACTTCAAATATGTTATTTTCATAGAAGTCATCCTGACAATATATATCAAGCGTTGTATAACTCCTTATAAAATAATATATTTAGAGTCTAATTTTTTTCTTCTGTTTTTTTATTCTAGCCATATGGATTGGATAAATACATTATAAAGCATGCGACCCGAATTTCGTCTCGTTTGAAAATCGTTTGGCCTTCAAACGAAAGGTTTTTATTCCAAATGTAGACGAAGGACTATAAATTTGAGAATCGAGATCGGCACCCTTAATTTATTTGCTTTTTTGTCATATTTTGAAATTAGGTCCAAAATACTTTGGACCAACATAAAATTCAAAAAATAATTTCTACCGAATATTTTCTTTTATATGAATTTATAATGTAAAATACATTTAAAAATTCATAATTAGCTATACAATGGTTAAAAAATATATTTAAATTCATAAACAGTTACACATCATAAATTTCACTGAAGTTGTATAATGGACGGACTGAAATTTGCATAGATTGATCGTTTGAGTTCGATTTTCAATAAATTAAAATATCAATTACACAACAAACGATTATCGAAAACGCTAATTAAATGAACCACAAACCGAAATATCTTCTTTAATCTTTAAGAATTAAATTAGTATTTTTATACAAATTTCAAACTTCTATAATTAATAAGTTAAAATAATGTGATAAATTAAAAAATTAAAACACATAGCCATCGAAAGCCGTCGAAAATGAAATGACAGAGCTGTCGGAATGATTCGTTGCTATTTAGTTCATTTCTAATAGTGATTATTTCGAAGTGCATGATAAAAATTTATTGTTATTGCAAACAATAATGGTTTTTGGTATCAGCCATTGATTAAGTTTCGAATTTTGTTTGTAATATAGATTCAATTACAAAGTAAAATCTTAATGTAAGATTTATAATTTGAGAAAACTTTTACAACATTATATCTAGACATTGGCAAATTAACATTGCGAACAGTAGTACCCAAACTATTCCACTATATTAAATATTTGGAAGTCTAAATAATAGAAAGGAAAGTATAAAAAACTTATTAAACATTTTACTGATGTAAAAGCATTATGAGTTCTTATATTTGTATTACTTACGGATTAACTTTTTTGTTCAACTGAATGAAATACATTATGATTCATAACTAAACAAAATAACGTAAATGTTTAATCATGACTGTAGACTTGTTAATAGATATTCGAAAAATCTAAAATTCATCCATATACGTATTTGAAATGAAAAATATGCAAAATTTGAAAATATGTACAGATTGTAGATATGACATTATTAATGGAGTCAAGGGTATGCCATAAAAGTCAATGCACCAAATTAATGATTTTGCAACATTTTTATATTTGTTAATTTCTAACACTTATAATGTTATAAACTACCAACAGTAGAAAAGTGTTGGGATACCTAAAAAGCTTTTAGTAAAAATAAACATTACACTGCACAAACTTTGTAACACACCGGTTATAATTTGCAACACAAATAAGTGTTACAACAACTGGTACAACAACAAGATGATTTTATACTTAAGAGGAAATAATGTGTGTAAATACATTGTGTTTGATTGTTGTGATTTAGGTGATTAATTGTTGTATGAAATTATCATATATGTTATTGTCCTAATATGGAATCGCATTTAGACGAGTTATGCGATGTTTTACCATTTTGTTACGCGGATGTTGTGTGTGGCTTATTACGGTTTTCTTCTATTAATGACGTTGATGTTTGTGCTACTAATATAGAGTATTTTGTGCACATTTGATGAGTTTAATGTTTTGTTACTAATATAGAGTAGTTAGAATACGTTTGATGAGTTTAATATTGTGTTACTCACATAAAGTAGTTCGTGCATATTTTAAGAATTTATACTTGCATTTCTCTTGTTGACATTGTGTTACTAATGATGGACGATTGGTACATGTATGACAATATTTGTTGCTATCGATTTATTCTATTTTTGGAGTTGACATTGGGTATTGCTGAATTTGTATGAGGGTTAATAGCTATGTGTTGCTATTATTACTGTTAAAACATATTCATGATGATTCATTGTGGTGACTTAAACTTATACTAAATTCGGGTAATATTAATCTCGTACTATTTTTCGATATATTTGAGAGTCGCCAATTAAAAGGGAGATTTTCTCAATCTTTATTTTAGCGATTACAATAGTGGAAGCTACTATTAGGCTAGCTATTGTTTCGTTGATCTATCTTAATAGAAAATCAACTTGTATTAATCAATCAAGTTTGTTGAAAAATTAGC
This sequence comes from Allium fistulosum, assembly GCA_030737815.1. Lineage (NCBI taxonomy): Eukaryota > Viridiplantae > Streptophyta > Magnoliopsida > Asparagales > Amaryllidaceae > Allium > Allium fistulosum. Next base: position 345,738,553 of record CM060903.1, on the reverse strand, counting down.
CATAACTATAACATAAAGTATAAATAATATATATATGTAGAAATTGTAGAAAAAAGCTTTCTATAAAATACAATTTTAGTGTTTTTTATATATTTATTTACAAATAATACTAATATGTATAGTAATATTTCAATATATATTTATATTGAAATATTGACGATCCATTAGTCAACGTGAAGTTGCACATGTGGTTCATGCGACTCATAAGTTCATGGTTGTTGAAAAATAAATCAAAGTCTCTTGATCCCTTTTGATGAACAGATTTATAAAAAAAATTGATTCTTAAGATTTTTTGATAAATCATTGATTCATCTAGTTTCTATATATGTAAAAAATATAAATACATAAAAAATTATATACTTATAAATTTATTATTATTTTTTACTTTACTAGATCGGAAAAAAATTATGTTCAAAACTAGAATTTATAGACCCAATATCACATTCAGTAAAACTTTATGATACATGTATAAGGTGCACTCAATGTGTACGAGCCTTCCCCATAGATGTGTTGGAAATGATACCTTAAGACAAATGTAAAGCTAAGCAAATTGCTTTCGCGTAAAAAACGGAAGACTGTGTATGTTGTAAAAGATGTGAGTCTGTCTATCCAATAGATTTTTTGAGTGTCCGTATTAATTTATGGCATGAAACAACTTGCAGCTTCGGTCTACCTTATTGATATGTTATAATAAATTCCACTTGAATCATTTGATTCCATTTTACCAACAAAAGTCCATGCTCAAAAGAATATATTTTCTTAAGCACAGGCTTTTCGATCTAAACACATCTAGCTTTTATCACAGGTTATTTCTCTTGTTTAACAATACTTGTAGTTTTGCCAATATTTGCAGGTACCTCTATTTTCTTTCTCCCTCACAAAGGGAATAAGGCATTTAGATGGTAAACTATATGTATTTATTTATTTGAACTTCTTATAACAACCTACGTCTTCTGTTATCATTTACAATTGGACGATTTATTAATTCAATTAGAAGAGGATGCTAAATGGATAAATGTTTTCAATTCGGTCCATATCCGATGCGAGCGATAGAGCATTGAGAGGACCTTTCCCTAGTACGAGAGGACCGAAAAGGATGCACCTTTGGTGTACCAATTATCATGCCTAGGGTAAACACTGGTTAGTGCGAAGCAAATAACTGTCGAAGGCATCTAAGTAGTAAACCCACTCTAAGATGAGTGCTCTCCTATTTCGACTTCCCTAGAACCTCCGGTAGCACAGCCGAGACATCGATGGGTTCTCCGCCCCTACAGGGATGGAGCGACAGAAGTATTGAGAGTCCAAGATAAGATCACAACGAGACAAGCCATTTATCATTACGGTATGTATCAAGTGGAAGTGCAGTGATGTATGCAGCTCGTGCATCCTAACAGACCGAGAGTTTGAACCTTGTTCCTACACGACCTGATCAATTCAATCAGGCACTCGTCGTCTATTTTCATTGTTCAATTGCTTAACGACATGAAAAAACCAAAAGCTCTGACATTCCCTCCTTTTGATAGATAGGGAAGAACGAAGACCTTTGGTGTTCCTTCTAGTCAAGAATCGGAGCCACGCAATCACTAGCCAATATTTGTCTCATTCTCATACCTTTTTTTATTCATGATTCGATATTCTGGTGTCCTAGGCGTATAGGAACCACACCAATCCATCCCGAACTTGGTGGTTAAAAGCTTAACACCTCTTATTTTACTAAAAAAATACAAAGGTCCTCTTATTCAAAACCTCAATTATGATATCTCTTATCCCCCCTTTCACACCTCAGTTCGCACTGTTCTTGCACAGAGAAACGCATTTTCATGTCTTCTTAACCCAAAACGAAATGATTGAGGATGAGTTACTTATTTATGGTACTCCAGAGAACAATTCCAGTAGAGACGGGGTGGGGCCTGTAGCTAAGAGGATTAGAGCACGTGGCTACGAACCAGTGTCAAGGGTTCGAATCACTCCTCGCCCACAACCGACCCAAAAGGGAAGGACCTTTCCACCTTTCCACCTTTCCCTCTTGGGGGTAAGAAAATCATGATCGAGAGTGGGGGCAATCAAAGATTGGGGATGGCTTTCTCTAATGAATTTGAAGCCGCGTATGCTCATGACTCTTGAGAGTCCAACCGCGCTTTCTGGTTAAGGCCCTCGTCGTGCTCCTTATGATTATGAAACAGTCAGAAGATTCGATTAATGATGAAGAAAGAGAATTCTTGGTTCAGTTCTCCACCTTGATAACAAAAGGATTGATCAAATCCTATTGAGTCTGACTCATGATGATCATTTATTAAAGAATGACTTTGCTCTATATAATTATCAATCAAATAAAAAGTTATTCTATGCATTAATTATTACATCCCCTACAACTAGTGGAGTAACGACCAACTTTGGTATGTTGGCAGATGTCATTATTGTTGAACCTAACGCGTACATTGTTTTCGCAGGTAAAAAAGTAATTGAACAAACATTGAATAAAACAGTACCCGATGGTTTACAATCAATTGAGTATTTATTCCATAAGGGCTTACTCGAATTATACTGTGTAATCTTTTATAAGGCATTCTAAGTGAGTTATTTCAGCTACACGGTTTTTTTCCTTTGAAAAATAGATGTATACATATAATATAGAAATAAGATGAAAATATTAAAATTTAGAAAAAATAAAAGTGATTTCTTTGCCTTACCAAGAACTTTCATTTTTTTATTAGAAATATATTCCTTTTTGTTGGGTTGAATTAGTTTAGTTAGAATCGCGAACTGATAATAAACTCTTTATATTTAATGAAAAAAACTCTTTATTTTATTAGTAAGATAGAAAGAGTACCAAGGACAGGATAATTTATAAAATTTCTTAAACTTAAATTGGGTTGTCATACATATTTGTGCAGAAAGATGGAATGATAAATGAGATTGGTGTTATTAGTTTCTTTACAGGTGAAAGGATTAAATATATGGGAGGCGGGCGAATTTCGTCTTATCTATTCTTATATTTTTCTTTTGTATTCATTTTTATTACTTTTTTATTTATATAACTATATATAAAAATAAATTTCTTTATTTAGCCATATATAAAAAAATTGTGCCATTTTATTTCATATAGCACTTTCAAATCATTTTTTAAATATCTTATTGGACGGTTCCATCGTTTATAATCACGGAGAAATGTTACAATTGGTATTTCAAAAAAAAAAAATTCCTCTTCTTTAATTTTCCCAATTCAAATTATCTTGATGGACGTCAAAATAAGAATCTTCGTAAACTGAGCTATCTTTGTCTTATTTAGAAGATCCCTCTTGTTTTGATCGTTCCTCCCTTCATTGGATTCAAAATTATGTTGTTCACTAGTTTCCTGTCAAATCCACCTAAAAACTAGCAAGGGGCGTAGTGAATTGGCATTGATGAATCAAGATTGGACAAGTGAAAAGCCCATCTATTCTAGGTGAATAAACGTCGGATCAACAGTAGATGATCAGTTCGTTAGATGTTGTTTTGGTGAACCGAGTTTGGTATGATATTCGTATGCTAAGATAGTTAGTGTGTGTGTATTATTGTTTAGTTTCACTGAGTGGTTTTTCCGTTTTGTTTGTTGTTTTAGTTTTTGAGTTATGTGAGGTATTTGTAACCTGCATTTATATTTAATACCAAATACATATATAAATATAATGCTTCCTATTAGCGAGCGGTGCAGTAAAATCGATAACACACACAACGCAGTTTTTCAACTTTAAAATTTATTTTTATCATTTTTACCGCACGACCATGTTATCTGAATATACTGATCTGTGATTATAATATTAATTCAAAATGATATCAACTCTACACTTTGATTAACAAGTAGCATTAACAGACATACATATCATATTAAAATTCAAAATAAAAAAAGAAAAGTTGAAACATACATTACGCACACTTTCAGCACAATCTACAAATCACCAGAAAACTGGAACGAAAGCAACGCTGTATTCGTTTGAGATATAGATAAAAGTACATGAACACACAAGTGACACAACCCAGACTTCCTCTTCCTTTTTGCTTCACATTCTCCTTTTGAACGTAATTATTTCGCAGATGTAAATAGTAAACATTAATGCACCTGAAGCCCTCGTTGGAGGATTCAAAAATGCAAATGGAATCCACCAATTTAAACCAACATCCGCTATACATAAGCTTCAGTAATCAACCTAAATGCTTCGGATTTTACACAACAATGCTATGCAGGTTTTTTAACCAGCAAAAGAGTCAACAAAATTCATTTGGTTTGAGTTAAGCCGTCCTACATTTAGTAATAAAATTTGCAATATGCCACATCAGTTCTATATGAACTATATGGATATGATGAACATTCAGCAGCCATATGAAGCTTCATACTTCATATGGCTGTTACATTTAGCAGCAATATAAAAATATTCAGCAGCCATACATTTAGTAATAATCATATTAAGCAATCAAGCAAAATGACATGTGAAGCTTCATGCGTTAAACAACTCCTAGTTAAAAGTATGGATGAATTCAAATCATTTAAGAAGCATGATTCATGTTTGTTATGCAAAAAGAAAACCCTTAGATTACAACCAAAGTTTAACAAAATTCAAGTCGCTAATGTAATAATATGCTGTTACAGTTCCTGCAAAGTTCCCTGGAACAAGTTTTCTTTGCTCCAATCCTTCCAAATAGATATTCTTGTTTGGAACGAAAACTAAAGACAGAAAGTTTATCTACTGATAGCTTGTAAGAGGCTACCATTGTTCAATACTTTTGCTCTGCCATCACCCCAAAGTAATTTCAACAGCATAAGCGACAAGCATATGAATATTTTCCTATGTGCATACCGATATCTATATAAGAGGATCCCAACAATGGGTAGCAAGCATTAATCCCAACAGTGCAAAAGGCTACATTAACATTCAATAAACGAAGGGGAATAAAGTTCTACTCCAATCAATATGAAGACTAAAACTATAAATGCCTATAGTAGTCTGTGACTGTTATAACCTCACCAATCTTTTACTGTATGACCTAATATGATTGGTTGATCTTTAAACCTCCTATGATTAATAGAGCCAAGTCATTGATTTACATGAATTCTACTGAATTAAAAGAAGCTTCGTTAACAAGCATACAATCGTGCATCAGTTCTCAGATGATAAAATGAAGAACACTACATAATAATGGCTCAATAATGAATACGTTAGCAACAGTCAATTGCATATAAGAGTACCTAGTTTATGAACACATACACAAGGTTCAATGTTTATGAACACATACATGATAATTGCTCGATAATGGAATATGAAGTAACAAAACATTCAATTATACAACTTCAATGAAATATATGAAATTTACCTTCTAGAGCTGCTTGCCGGAATTATAAACCGTTCAGTGTTGCCATGTAGAATAAAACAATCTCACCCGGAATCACATGTCAACGGGGCCAGCGCGATCCCGAGTTTGCCTTGACTAGGGCCATATTTTGCCATAGGGCAACAATAAATCAGAAAAAACATACCGGTTTAGGGTTCGTGACTTTCAACTCGCCGCCGCCTTCTACAAGTTCAAATCCTTCTTCTCAAGTGCTGCAGAGTAGATAGCTCCTTCACATTAGCTTTCTCAGATTCTGAAATTTGAAAAGGTGAGTTGGCTTGAATTTTCTAGTTATGCTTATTTGCCTAATGATTATTAAAACGTGAGACGGTATGATTATTTGATATAAAACAGTAAAACTGAATAGTTCATTTCGAATTATATGATATCTTCAAGGAACATAACTATGATTATTTGATATAAAACAGTAAAACTGAATAGTTCATTTCGAATTATATGATATCTTCAAGGAACATAACTACGGGATAATTTTTAAAACTAAAGTTTATTATAATTTTAAAACTGAACTTACAATTTTAAAACTGGATTTTTATAATAATTCTGAAACAAATAAAAAAAATTAAGAGCATGACTACTACAAGGAACTTACTTCAATTTTGATGTTTGAGAATTTATTATAAGAAGTTTGCAAAAGTAGCTGATGATTAGAAATTTGAGAAGCAACAGTCTATTGCTTATGACAAGCAAATTTATAACCAATTTTGACCATGCGTTTCTATTTAGAAGATAAATTGCACCCAAACGCTTCTACTTAAAAGTTACTACTCGAAACTACTTTAGCAATTACAATTCAAACTCTTTTTAAGAAGATTCAAGATAGGTTGTTGCCAAACGGACTCTAGAATCAAATTTTATGATGCTCCGAAACTGACTTTTTATGACCCTATCTCCAAACCTTGAAATATGATTATTTGATGCTAAAATATTGAAACTTATTGTTGTTTAATACTGATTTATGTTGTTTGAATTAATTAGTTAAATGTGAAAAAATGATAGTAATTTGTAAACTATACATAATTAAAATGTTTGGTTATGCTTGATTGATCTTTTTATAAATGCATAAAATATTATGTACAATATTATATTGCTCCATTGATAACTAATAATATTAATATTATTTTAGATCTCAAATTGAGATAGCAATCAAAACGAAACTCTAGATATCCGTCAATCCAAAATTGGATCAACACTCGGATATCAAATGAAAATACCAGTTTAGATTAAATAAACAGAAAAGCAGTAAAAAGAGACAATTTTTTCAATGGTTCGAGACTTGCGTTCACTACAATCTATATATTAGTTGTTTTCTCTCTGAATTACAACTAATTTTCTTAGATCTGACCACAATCTAGTGGATTTCAGCTTTACAATGACGTTTCTAGAATGTCTACGAGTCACAGGTACTAAAAATTTGTTGATCAAAGTCCTAGAACAGCAAACAGTTGTTTCTTAAGTGACTCTAATGGAAGAGAGATTAGAGGTGAAGAAGTAGAAAAGTCTTTGTCCTTGGAGAATTCAAATCCCCTTTTGATTGCTCTACGACCTGCATTTATAAGGATAACAGTCGTGTTGGGTAAGAAGTCCACTTGAAGCAGAGTCAAAATGTCGGCCCAAAGGAGTGTGAAAAATCTCGAGACCACCCGAGCCGTTCAAACATGTTGATGAGGATATGATCATGTCGACGAAGACATTTTTGTACCGCTCCAAACTTGTCGAACTCTTTTGCATTTTTCATGCTACTTGATTTTGAGTTACCCCGTGTTGTTTCCATTGATCGTTGGTCGTCCAAAACAAATCGATTCCTGCTTCTCCCAAAAACAGTCCAGTATCAGTTTTTTTGCCTAAGGTCGGTAGTCACTTTTTTCCTTAGCTCGAAATGACTTGTACTCTTTTGCAACACTCTTCTAATCTTATATGTAGGTGTCTTAAAAAGTCGCAACATCTACGGAGTTGTCAAAAACATGTTGGTTTACCTCTCTTCATGTCGGTACAGGTCGTGGTTAGCCTATTTTTGGTTAAATTTTTTCTGAAATGTTTCTTTGATCCATCTAAGTGTGCTTGTCAATTTTCAAATTATTTCGTCCTCGTTTGAGTTTTCTAAGTCCAATTGAAATCTGTTTTACTAAAAAACTGGTTAACACTTGCCCCTCAAAGTACGTTTTTCGAATGCAGTGTGTTTTGCTCAAGAACAAGTTCAGACATCATGTCTTCAATAGTTGAGCGTTCCAACTGCTTCAATCTTGGTGAATCGTTCAGTACCTTCGGATTCCCTTGTAAATCAAAAGCCATTCCAAACCTGTTACAACTAAGGACTCCAACCCTGTTTCATACATCATTATCATTCCGACTTCATTTGGAGTTATTACATCACATATCAAAATCGTTCCGTGTTTATCCGAGACTTATCAATTCTACTCTCATTACAAGACGTTCAAATCCCTTTATCGAATCTGTATATGTTCTAAGGTTCAATCTCTTTGTATCGTTTTATATTCAGTTTAATGCGCGATCTCTCTGAATCATTTAATGTTTAATTTAAATGGACGATCTCTCCGGATCATTTGACATTCTATTTAAGGTTTGACCTCTCCAGGTCGTTTATTGTTCTATCTAGGATTTTGACCTCTCCAGATCCTTGCTGAGTCCGTTTGCTTTCCGGCAAGGGAATTCAACGATCAAGCAAGCTCATCCGCTCACTCTCCGATGAGAGGACTTACTTTTCGTACAAGCCCATCCATTCGCTCTCCGGCAAAAGAGCTTGCGCCTCACACTCCGGTCTCGACTCTCCGATTGGGACTATAAGGCGATCAATATCAGTCATCACATTTAATGTGGATTTTTCAAAAGTCAAATAAGTAGAAATCCTAAGTGTTCATCCTAGACATCCGATTAGGAGCGTGCCTAAAGGCAAATCTAGGTCTCGTACACGTGTGAGCAGTCTGGCGTTATTATTATCCTAATCAGTTATCTCAGACATCCCACTCAGAGCGTGTCTAGGGACCGTTGGGATCCCGTACACGTGTAAACAGCCTGAGGTTGTTATTGTCTTTATTGCTCAACGCGAAAAGCAAAATACAAGAAAAGAAATGAAAAAACAAAGTGTGAGAATCAGATTCGACTCTCGTTCATCTCGATCATGGGATTGTCATCTGATGGCAGTCTATGATCCATAACTTCATGCTTCAGTTCCAACGGTGAGCCTATGTTTCTAGCTCCTGCTGTCATGCCTTCTTATTTCGATTTGCCACTCTGGCTCCAACATCGTATGTTCCAGGCATTAAAGCTCATCCTAGATCGACCAAATCGATCCTGTCTCCAAGTCGTGGGGACATTGTTTCAGTTTGCTTTATCTCCATATGCCTCGCATTGATTTCCGGTCTTTTGTGTTGAGTTCCTATAGCTCGAGCTATTCTTTGTCGTTCCATCCTTTGAAAAAACCCTTCAAGCATTTTCAACATGTCTAGTTATCATTCCATCCTGCATCTCTTTCATCATTCTCTTCATCCCTTCCTTGATCACGTAGATGGATTGATGAGAATTTGAGAAAGTCTCCTGGCTGCTCTCAGGCTCTGTTTGACTTGCTCCGGTTTTAGATCTAGTATTAGGTCTCCTCATCTTCTCCAAATCTCAGATTCAAACTTCAAGTTTTTAGATCTAGCTTCTGTTCTCAGTGAAAGCACCAAAATGTTAACCCAAAAATTCAATCAACATCCAGATATCAAATGGAAGCACCAGTTCAGATTAAATAAACAGAAAACAATAAAAAAAGACAATTTTTATAGTGGTTCGACATAATCTTCGATCCACGTCCATTTCAATATGTTTATTAGTTGTTTTCTCTTTGGATTACAACTAATTTTCTTAAATCTGACCACAATATAGTGGATCGCAGATTTACAATGATGTTTCTAGAGTGTCTGGAAGTCACTAGTACTAAGAATTTACTGATCTAAGTCCTACAACAACAAACAGTTATTTCCTAGACGAATCTAATAGAGGAGAGATTAGAGGTGAAGAAGTAGAAAAGTCACCGTCCTTAGAGAATTTAGGTCCCTTTTTTGTTGCTCTATGGCTTGTATTTATAGGGGCATCAGTCGTGTTGGGTCAGAAGTCCATTTGAAGCAGAGTCCAGATGTTGGCCCAAAGGATCGTGAAAAATTGCAAACATGTCGGTGAGGACATGATCATGTCGACGAAGACATTTTTGTATTGCTCCAAACTTGTCGAACTCTTTTTCATTCTTCATGCTGCTTGATTTTGAGTTGTTCCATTCTGTTTTCATTGATCGTTGGTCGTCTAAAACAAGTTGATTCCTACTTCTCCCCAAAACAACCCGGTATCAGCATTTTTGCCTAAGAGGTCGGTAGTGACTTTTTTTCTTAGCTCGAAATGATTTGTACTCCTTTGCAGCACTCTTCTAGTCTCATATGGAGGTGTCCCAAGAAATCGCAACATCTACGGAGTTGTCAAAAACATGTCGGTTTACCTCTTTTCATGTCGGTACCGACATGTGTGGTTAGCTAATTTTTGGTTGCATTTTTTCTGAGATGTTTCTTTGCTCCATCTAAGAATGCTTGCCAGTTTTCAAGTCGTTTCGTCCTCGTTTGAATCTTCTAAGTCCAATTAAAATCTACTTTGCTAAAAAGCGGGTTAACAATACCAAAATAGAATGAAAAAGCAATGCCAAGATGGAAAAGCAAAATCATTAGTCAAATCAATTTCATAGTAATTTCAAGTAAGAAATAAAAAAATATCAAAACTTCAAATTCTAAGTCAAATTGAAGAAACAATATTGGACAATGTTGATCGAGTAAGTAGAATACTTCAACGGGATGAAACGGATATCAAAGATGCAATTACAAAAATTAAAGAACTTGTATTATTGTTATTGTTATTTATTACATATTTTTTTTTTGACAAAACAGGGAAGATGTTTGAAACCATGATGGAGGCTAAACAAATTACAAAAATCAAAGAACTAGCATTTTGTGATCAAGGTTAAATTTTATAACATAATTTGTAAATTGTTTCCTACATATAGAAGTAATGTTATTTATTAAAAAATGGGAAAAACAAAAACTGAAAGGAAAAAAAAATTCTGCTAGGGCGTTGAATGCATTTGGATCAGCCCTGCACCTCAACCTGATTGATGAATTTTAAACTTTAAGCTTTATTTCCACATAAAAATGTATGCAATCAGAGCATTTCTAAGCCGAAGTCAAACAAGTGAAACAACGGTCATCCACCTTGTTTTCAAGAACAACCCAAGATCCTGTTTTACCTTGGGTTAACATTAATTAAAATAATATATTTTTATTTATGATGGAGGTTTATATTCATATTGGCTTTTAATGCATTAACTTTGGCAGAACAATGCTTGCAAACATGCTGAAGATATGCATAAAACCAAGGTAAATGCAATCCTCTGTACAGCAGGAGGAATTGAGTTAAAGGAAGAGCATAAGGGATGCAATTGGAATACTCAAATTCATGATAATCAAGTTAGTTTAGAACACAGTAGCCATCTCACCTACATTCACAACTCACATTTTTAGTCCAGCTTCCACCAAGGTTCATTACTTTTATTCACAAATTCACCGCCATTATCACCATCATCGCCTTCAAACTCATTTATAACATTTTGGTCATCAAATTTCCACTCCAAATCCTTCAACAGTTCCTTGTCCTTCCACTTCCCTACTGCACTTCCACCCTGACACCTTGCCTTACCTGAAACAACGTCCTTCCAGCAAAACCCAAAATCCGCAACCCGCTTCAATCCAACGTCGCTATTTCCAACCACAACACTCATCAAACACTTTCTTTTCATCTCCCTTACCAAATCCATCAACCCATTATCCTCCGAAATCAACAAATAGCATCCAACTCTCCCTCTGTCCATCTCAAACGCGACATCTTCTCTCAAGCTCTCAACTTTCCTCACTAGAACTCCAGCTTCTTCGAGCTGGTAGTTGTAATCGCAACCTTTGTCTAGAATCGTGATCTCCTTTGCAACATTTTCGAATTTGTTTATTTTGGCAGCGAGATGAGCGGAGAGGTTTACTCTCTTTTTGCCGACTGCAGAGTTGATGCGCTTGATGCGCTTGATCTGCTCAGGGCGGTGGATTTGCTGGAAGTGGTTGATGAGTTTGGAGTTTTCGGAGAAGTTACGGTTGCAGATGCGACAAACGTGGGTTCTTTTGAGGCGGGTTAGGGTCTGGGGTTTGGTTGGCGAGGTGGAGATGTCGAAGGAGGTGAGAGGGGAGGAGTAAGCGGAGAAGGAGGTGACGCGACCGAAGGAGGCAGCAGCGAGGCGTAAGCGGATGGCGGCGGAGTGGACGGAGATTGCTGGAGGTGGTTTGCAGGAGAGATCCCATAATACGGAGACGTTGATCGCTGAGGAAAATTGGCGGGAGTATTTTAGGGTTTTTGGGAGGAGGAGGGAGAAAAAGGAGGAGTACATTGGTGCTATATGGGTATGCAGAAAGGACACGAATATGATGATAGTTCGTGTTGAACTCCTACCAAGAGAAGCGTCGATTAGGTGCAAACAATTGTACTTACCAACTAACGTGCCATCTTGGGAAATTAACTTCTGCTATTTACACTAGCATGGATAGTTCTTGGTAATATTTAAAAGAGGCATTAGGACAAAGTTCAACGAAAAAAGAATGTTTTTTTATATTGCAAAGGAGTAAATGAACAAGATATGATTATTTGTTTATATTGTATTTTTCTAGTTGTTTTAAATTATTTTCGAGTAAATTTTAATAATCGATATTAAATTCTAAATTAAGTATAAAAGACAGGAAAAAAACGTACATTGTAAAGAAAAATAACATTGCATTTTATCTATTAAAAATGTACATATGAAAATAATGATGCACTACATTTATTTCGATCTTATTTGTTGGACAAGATAATTCAACATTATTCAAACTGCATTATTGTTGCTCAAATTTCTTACAGATATGATTGGCCGGCCAACATATCAAGGTCTGGTTTATTCCAGGTCAATCTGCATAACAAGACTCAAGCCATTAAAGACAAACCGGTCAACAATCCTAAATCCGACCCAAATCCATGTCAACTAGCATTTCTTACCCCAACCCAGTTCTAGTCGGCCCATATTCAACATGGCTCATCCCGGCAGATCCAACAAGCAAGTCAAAGATAGACGTGTCTGGCCCGACCCAGCACTTGTCGACGCAGTCATCTCATATGTTTTGGCCCAGCTCAAAACGAATAACATAGTATGACTTAGTACACTTACCGTTGTAGTCTGTCTGCCAAAATCATACATTCTCTTGTATTAAGCCACCTTTATCAGCACAAAACGCATGCCTCATATAGAATTACAACTGGCATTTTTCCCAGCCACATATGCATACCGCCTTTACAAGTATTCTCCATCAACTCATGCGGCTAGATCAATGACCAAGAGTGGTTCCCAACTATTTCATTGTGCAACATCAACCATCCACTGCTTGTAACAGCTAATATAAATACTCATTGCCATATAACATCAAAGGGGTTTATTTTTATTGTTGCTCAAATTTCTCGTAAGTATGAGTAAATTGTCTAGCACATCAAGGACCGGCCCAAGTCCGGGTTAGCTAACACTCAGCCTGACACAGTTCAAGCCAGCTTGCATTTAACCTAGTTCCATGTAAGAAAATTCAGCAAGCACGTCACAGATAGGTCGGCCTAAATACCTGTGCCTGGCCCGACCCGACATAATTCGACATGACCACCTTATATGACTTGACATGGCTCAAAGCGATCTGTTTATGGTCCTGCTCTCTCAGTCCGCCTACGATTGGTCCCAAGCAGCTCGTCTCATCATGATATTTTGGCACGTCCCTTCATGATCCAGCCTTAGCATTTTCAGCTTTGTTCTTTGCAAGCTTTAGCAACAAGCGACCGACCGCTACTGTGCGTGAGAAGCTTCTTATCTGCCTAGCCACATGGACAAGAAAAAGTAGATGACAAATAGTACTACCAATTATACTAGGTATCATAGCATGTCTGTCAAAAGCATCCCTACTCCTATAGCATGCCACCGCATTAAATGCATAGTAAATGCAAAGCACGCGCCTGGTATGGAATGTCAGTTAGCAAACACCCAAGCCATGCGATTTCACCACCTTTACAATTGTCTTCTATCAACCTATGCACCTAGATCTGGGGCCAGAATTGTTTTTCGCCTGGTTTCATTAAAATATCAACCATCAATGCCCCATATTTGCCATTAAAAGTACCTTATACCATAGGACATCAAAGGGGTTGAAAACCAGTTGGAATTTAGCTGATTTATAAGCTCAAAATCCATTTACAACAAGCACTTTCTCTTAAAGCTCTTAAGTTTAGATCCATTGTAAACTAAGTGCTAAATTTCTTATTATTATCTTATAATTCCTTGTAATTATAAGAGATAAACATAGTAAGGGACCTTCATAGTGGACGTAAGCAAATCTCTACCGAACCACTCTACATCCTGTGTCATTTACATTATTTGCTTGGTTTACTCCTTATTTTACCTTTTTAATCCTAGTATTAGTAAGTGCATTTTGCTAATACAACGCGCTAGTCTAATTTCGAGGTTGGCTAATTTAATCAACATTTCGACGCTAGAAGGAGGACTTCCCTTGAAAACTCACACCTTTCTTCATTTTTTCTTCTCTGCACATTCTTTTCATGTTTCACCATGTCAAATTCTAATGGTGAGAACAAAATCATCAACTCTAATAACCATGAGACAAACGGTTACACTATTGTCAGCGCTGCCTGTCCCATCCCTGGGCTCACCAATGACATGTGGTGAATTGTGCCCCAAGGCTTGACCAATATAGGAACTCTAGCCTTATCACCTCGTCGTCCTCGATCTCTAACTTCACATAGTCACTGGTGAGCCCACAGTTGGTTGTTGGCCAGACAATCCCATAGTAGGCCGATGCTGGCCTCCGAGAGGAAATGATATAACTCTTTGCTAACAGATCAAAAAAATGCAAGTCCAAAATGGCAAGGGCAAAGATTTTTCTGATGATGAGAATGAAGAGCCATTTTCTGAGGAAATCCTGAACACTTACATCTACCAGCGGTATGCCTTGCTACCTATTAACACGTATAATGGGAGTGCTAACTCATTAAACACATTACTTCATTCAACTCCATCACCCGTGTCGGCTAGCTTTTCGACCCAGCAAAGTGCTTGCTCTTCCCCTCCACTCTCATGGGATCGGCCTTCCGCTAGTTCATGCATCTACAACCGAGCAACATCCATTCCTGAGCCCAACTATGTATAGAGTTCAAAATCAGGTTCTTTACCTCAAAAACCCATGTTATGATGGCTAGTGAGCTAGGTAACATCAAACAAGGGCGATTTAGAGCCTTTTGTCGTATGTGAATCGCTTCAATAAGGAATCCATCCGGGTTAGGGGTGCTGACAAGAATAGCCTGGTTGTGGCCCTCTGCTTGAGGGTCAGGTACGCGTCGAGAATGTAGAAGGAACTCCAAAAGCAGCCAGCTATGTCCCTAACTTACTTCTATTAATGGACAAATGGCATTATGAGGATGGATGATGTTGATCTTTCAAACAGTGCTAATGAGACCCGTCGTAGAAGCCAAGCCTGTCCCCATGAAAATAAAGACCATCGGCCAAATGGTTGGCAGAACAACATCAAAATATGAGTAGAAAATAACACCCAGTATAGGTCTAGCTACACTAACTATGCTACTCTGAATGGGATATCGAAAGTATATAACTCACAACCAGGGATCGGGTGCAATTCCAAAAACCAACCTCCACCAAAGGCGGAAGAAGGGAGGAACCTTATAGCAATGGAAAATATTGTCACTCCCACCAAACTAACGTCCACTCCACCAACGAATGTTAGGTGCTTAAAGATGAGATTGGAAGATTAATCTAGGAAGGGACGCTTTTGGAGTTTTATCAGCATCAAGTGGAACAAAGGACGGCTCGCAACAACAAGTCGGCACCATTCCAACAACCAAACAACAACGTTGCAACCATAACTGACATCTTGACCATATGTGTGGGCCCGCATCTAACCGGAAGCAACCGAGGAGCATGGTCGTAGTATCAGAGAGAAGTGGGTTCAGTCGCTCAGATCTGTTCTCTAGAGCGATGAGCGTCCAAAGCACTTGAGTTGGAAACTAATCAGCCCATCGTGTTTACTGTCAAAGACTAGGAAGCCGTCTCTTGCCCCCACCATGATTCTGTGGTCATCACTCTTACAATGGATAATTCAAATATGCATCAAGCCTTCATAGATGGGGGCAGCTTAGTCAAGGTCATGTTCAAGCATGTTTTAAGGCTCTTGAATTTCTTTCCTTTAGCCTCATCCCTTATGCCTTGCCCATGTACGACTTTGGGGGTGTGGTATTATTCCATTAGGTATAAACTTCCTCATGACCACATTCGCCAAAGAGCACCTTACTGCAAAAATTTAGGTAAAATTTGTAGTAGTTGGTTGCTCCTTTGCTTACAACCTCTCAGTAGGATAAATGACACTTGCGGAATTGAACGCAATCGTCTCTCACAACCGACTCTTCACAAAATTCCCTATCCAAAATGGGGTCCGTAAAATTCGGGGTAATCAATAGAAAGCCAGGGAGTTTTATGGAATCTCCCTTAGAAAAGCCAAGAAGGGTGTCCTCATGATTCAACAAGAAACTACAACTATCAACAACAGTCACTCTAGAGAACCTTCGAATCAATCAACACTCAGGTTCGAGCCAAGACCACCCCAACCCTGAAGTCAAGGCATCAACATCAACAACTCCCCTTGTCGACAATAGCCTGCCTAATCAGGTCATAGCAAACAACGACGTGTCACCTAGGGAGTGCTCGAGTTAAATAATGCTCATACTAGTGCCGAAACCGTCCTTGCCCTTGAAGATATAACTATCGATGGTGAGAACCCTATCTCATTGGCCGCTCCTCAAAGAACCAAAGAACTCATTCCATCATGGAATTAGCAAGTCGTGCTCCATTTTGAAGTAGGGACATCCAACACAGCAACTCCCACCATTTTAACAGCGATTGACTCATCCATTAGATCTATAGGCAACATCAACCCCTTGACATGAGCACCGATGCATGTACCAGTCAATAATGTCACAGAGTGCATGATTCATGCGCTAGACCAATGCAACTTGGAAACCAAATCTTGATGACAACATGCATGCATTGCTCTCGTGCCATGTCGTTTGCATTACGGAATGCACGAGCCACCTGTCAATGGCTCATCAATCATATATTCTCGGAACAGATCAACCGGTCTATGAAAGTGTATATTGACAATATGCTAATGAAGTCTGAGAAGGTTGGGGGCATATATAAAACTTGATAGGGACTTTCAACATACCACACTAATACAACATGAAGCTAAACCCAAAAAATGCTCTTTTGCCGTCCGGTCCGAAAAATTACTTGGCTATGTTGTGAGCGCTAAGGGAATTGAA
Source organism: Allium fistulosum (assembly GCA_030737815.1). Taxonomy (NCBI): domain Eukaryota; kingdom Viridiplantae; phylum Streptophyta; class Magnoliopsida; order Asparagales; family Amaryllidaceae; genus Allium; species Allium fistulosum. The sequence continues at coordinate 345,721,678 of CM060903.1, read as the reverse complement.
GTTAGTTCCAACAAAATCCAAACCATCCAAGATATGCAAGTCCCAAGAACTATGAGACAAGTGCAAAGCCTAAATGAGATGGTTTTAGCTTTGAGTTGGTTCTTTTCTAAAGAAAGTGATCGATGTTTACCTTTTTCAACCTTATCAAGAAAGAAATGTCATTTACTTGGAGCAATGAGTGCACCAAAGCATTTGAAGAACTAAAGCAGCACTTAGCAACACCCTCGGTACTCCCAAGCCCATTAACAGTGTAACACCCATAAAATAAATAGGAATTTAATTAAGGAAATTAAATAATAATAAGACTTATAGTGGAAATTTAGTAAACATCAAAATTTAGCCATGAAACTTACACCATTTTGTTCATGGGGATTTACTAAGCTACTTTCATATATAAAGTTTCACGATTGGAGTTCAAGCAAAGAAGTTATTGACGATCGAAAATTTCGAATCGAAAATAATTCAAAATGAATTAAGAAAATAAACATTTTAAAAAATAACTTTAAAAATAAAACATTAATGTACCGTTAACATTAAGTTGAAAAGGTGATAAATATAAAAAAACGGAAGCAAAGTAATTGAATAAAGTTGGCTAGGGTTTGCCAAGGTCGGAATGGCTTGGATTTTATAATTTTAAATCAACTTTGATCCTATGGTCCAGACGCGTTATAACCTCTATAAATAAGAGGCTAGCCCCCTCAGTTTTATTCATAAGGAAAACAAACATGCTATCGAGACTTCGCTGGTTTCTTTCCTCTTTAATAACTTTCTAGATTAAAAAATAAAAGATTTAAGCTTTAGGGAAGAAATCAATCAGATTAAAGGAAAAGTTAATGAATTTTAGATCTATGTTTATTTTAGTATTGCCATTCTTTCCTAATCTCTGAATTCTAAATCTAATCTATTTACAAATAAATTATTATATATTATAAAATTAAAAAAGAAGATAACTGGAGGAGGAAATAGGCGAAGGCGTGGAATCCAATCCAAAGGAATTCGGGGAAAGCTATATATTAGCGGAAATCTTAGTTTTCTCTTTTTAGTAGATTGTACAGTTAATATTTAGATTTGTTTTACGCCTTGCAGAATTTTGTATGTGAAAACTTTAAATATAAAACCCCAAAATTCCTTCGAAAAATGCTAATTCTGGAATTGGTTGGAATCTTATTTGTTTTATATTAATGTGGTAGAATTTAATCCATTATTATTTACATTATGAATAATTTATATTCTATTCAACTTCCACTTCCCAATTTGTGTTTGTGATAACAGAGGATTCTAAAAAGAATTAGGAATGAGCATGTAAGGCATGAATTTTATCCCATCCTCGGTTTGCACTTCCTATCCATAATGAAAATAAATATAAATATGTTTTCATTTCAACATTATCCATTTAAAAGTCGAATAGAATATAAAGGATTTAAACTGTAAAGTTTTACTCCCTTGAAATAAATGCGTTAAGTCTACTATGTTAATGTAAAACAAGTTGGATGTTTTGATTTCATTTTGAATAATTATATGCAAGTCTATTTTGTTTAGCTAATTTAAATCGTTATATTAGTTATTGTGTAAACTGTGGTATTGGACTAGGGACTTATATGGATATGAGAATTGTGACATTTAAATTATCTTAACAAACCGAATAGGAAGCAAAAACCTTAGTATAGAATTACTTTTACGCACTCCTAGGAATATTTAATAAAAACTAGTTAGCCATAAATTAATGTTACGTGTATATATAATAATAACACATAAGTTTTAGCGTATAAAATAAATAGGTTAATAAATAACGGTAAATCACATAAAAAGGAAGTTAAGAACAATTATGGAAATTATTCCATAACTATAAGGCGAAATAAGGAGTTTCCCTTATATGGCCTTATTGCGTAAATATGGATGAGGTATATTATGTATATGATACATATATCAGTATAATTTTGTAAGGTTGGAGACCGGAAATATGACTAAGTTATAGGGATACGAGGTTAGTAAAAGTACACAGAAGTCCACCCAGCTAGTCTGGCTACTAGCTTTGTGAATTTTGGATAGATTGAGATGTCTTCTATAATAAGTACCCTTATTCTGTAAGGTAAGTCTACCCAACGAATCTAGCTACCAGAACGTATGAATAGTCGGACTAATGTGAGACATCACACTTTGAGTTATAGGTCATAGATATCCCGGGACGGGTCTGTTTTGGGGTTGGAGGTATTAAATAGCCATTGTAGGGTATACCTCCTTTCCATTCATGAAGTTGGTCGGGATCATGTTTTAGGTGTAGTAGTGGAAATCTCGGGATAGGGTCCGCTTCGAGGTTGAGGTATTAAATGGCTATTGGAGGGTCTGCCTCTTTCCTATTTAAGAAGTATTAAGTGACCTTATGAAATTTCTTACGATGCCAGCTGGGTAGTACCATAGAGGGGTTTGCCTTGGGTCTGGATATTGAAAGACGGGGATCTGTCTCTAGGTATTAAATAGTCATAGTTTTCCTATTTCCTGTTAAAAAGGTCTTAATGACTCGGGTACTTTCTCTTGCATCGTAGGATATGATTGATGAGGATGGATAATTGGATCCAATATATTCCATAGTTGCATCGCCTCCGCGTTATAATTATGAAGTTAGACTAGAAGGGGCCATTGGCCTATAGTTAGAGGTACGCTATAGAGCTAGAATGGAGAGCTATTGGCTTACAATTAGAGGTATACTCGAAAAGGTAGTTAGGAAATTACATAAGACATAATTCTCATCTGCATGATATTGCCCAAATACTATTATGGCAAGACTTGAGATTTTCATTCACTGGGCATTGTTATTCCGACTCTCTCCTTATTACAACCCACGGGTTAGGGGGAAATAGTGACGATGATGAAGTGGAAGGATGCAGTGAAGACTGGTGGAAATATAGCTATTTATTTATGTTTATGGTTTATTTTGATGTACCCAAATTTTAGACTTGTTGATGTTCTATTTAGAGATATTGTGTTATGGATATTTGGAATGTGGTATTTCTGAGATTTGGAAATGTGTATCTCTTCCACTGCGAGATTCTAAAAGCATATATAGATAGCTCTGTATGTTGTTTATTTAATCAATTTTATCAACCAACAGCTAGCTTTGAAATGGACCTAAGGTTTGATGGGCTTTTACTGGGTCGAAAATTAGGCCAGTTCTGGAGAGGGTTGTTACAGACGGGGAGAATCTGTACCTTTACCTTACAGTTTCTGACCGCACGATTAGTGCAGCATTGATAAGAGAAAATGAGAAGATTCAATAATTGATCTACTAAGTTAGCAAAAGGTTGTCAGGTCCCGAAACAAGATACATAATGTTGGAGAAGCTCGCTTTTTGCCTGCTCATGGCAGCTCGAAAACTCTAACAATATTTTCGAGCTCATCCTATCAAAAGCACTTACCTACCAACCATTGATGTAAGTTCTCCACCAACCCGACAAAGCAGGCCTGCTACTGAAGTGGTCCGTTTAGTTTGAGCAACATTATATCTTTTTCAAGCCTCGCACTTCCATCAAAGGCCATACCGTTGCTGATTTCGTTCCCGAATGCTCAAGCCTGGACAACGGCGAAGAAGAGACTGTCACAAGGCAGCAAGCTTAGCACATGGAGCATCAAATGAGAAAGAGGCTGGGGCCGACATGATCCTTTTCATTTCTGAAGGAATAGAACTTTATTTGCGGTCCACCTCATTTCAAAGCAACTAACAAATAAGCCAAGTACAAAGCTATCCTTGCTAGCATTAGGATGGCAAAGGAATTACATGTAGATTCCATCCATGTATTCAACGACTCACCATTGGTCGTCAATCAAATTATTGGGCGCTTCCAAGTCAAGGGCAAGATGTTGGGCTTATATGTTGCAGAGGCCAAGAAGATAATTAGCACATCTGTCTACTTTAAGCTAGAATATATACCTAGGGAGCAGAATTCCAAGCCCGACCAGCTGGCCAGGGCAATAAGTCATCCAGGAGAAGCAACCTCTTGGGTCCAATTATAGATTCAATGCACCCCTTGCTACGAGCCGGGGGCGACAGCAATGGAGATTGATACGCCATCCATGGACAATTGGATGGCACCCCTGATCAGTTACTTTACAAGTAATGAACTTCTTGCCGATCAAAAAGAAACTAAGAAGATTCTCTACTGGGCTCCCCATTGCACTATCATAGATGGGAAGCTCTACAAACAAGGGTAATCCACACCACTTCAGCTGTGCATGTTCAAAGACGAAGCCAGCGAGAAACTTGAAAAGCCGCATGAAGGATTCTGTATGGATCACAGTGGGGGGTAAAGCTTTGCAAAGAAGGCCGTCAAACAAGGCTACTACTGGCTTACTATGATCAAAGACTCAACGGACTACGTCAAAAAGTATGAGGGGTGTCAAAGGTTCACCAAGATACCCGGAGCCTCTCTTGCCTTCCTTACCCTATAACATCCCCATGGCCATTCCACATGTAGGGAATTGACTTGATAAGAAAGATGCCAAATGCAAAGATAGGGTACAATCACGTCATAGTCCATCGACGACTTCACCAAATGGGTCAAGGCCAAGCCCTTTATTGTGACTATCGCCTCTAAGATACTGAACTTCATCATCAAGGACATTATATGCCGCTTCGGCCTGCCAAAGAAGATTATCATGGATAATGACACTCAGTTCAAGTGCAACTCCTTTCAAGACTTCCACACAAGGAATGAGATCGAGTCATGCTTCTCTTCCTTTGCACATCCTCAAGCAAATGGACAAGTCAAGGCTATTGATAAGACTATCAAATCAACACTCAAGAAGCGCCTTGCAAAAGCTAAGGGAAAGTGGGCCGAAGAATTGCCACTCGTCCTTTATTCCTATCGCACATTCAACCGCACTTTAACCAGCCATATACCTTTCTCACTTCCCTATGAGTACAAAGCCATGCTACCTATTAAAGTTGACATGCCCTCACCTCGACATCTTACTTATGAGGTTGATCAAAATGACAAGCTACTCAAGCTTGGGCTCTACACCATAGAAGAACAAAGAGCAAAGCTGAACTCTGTATTGAAGCCTAGTCGAGGAAGATAACCAAGCACTACAACTCAAGGTTAAAGCACGGGCAATTCACTGTCAGCGATCTAGTTCCATGCCTAGTGTTCACAAATATTAAGAATCCAACTAAGAAAGTGCTTGGACCAAACTGGGAGGGGCCGTATTTTATCAGCGCAATCTTGATAAATGGCACTTGCCACCTCTCTCACCTGGACGAACCCGCATTCCTCGCATTTGGAACACCATGCACTTTAGGACTTATCATCTATGAAAGCTAGCGACTTTTATAAGGCTATGTAATGCATATTTTGTGAAGGATATAATAAAGACTTTAGAGCCAACTTTGTTGAACACAATCACCAAGGTGACCCAATGAGGATGAGTTATTATGTGCTCATATGTTTTTCAGGGATTGCCGACCTCTACCACTAAGGACCGCACGAGCCCCCGCTTCTCTTTTTGTCAGTCGGCTATCCAACAAGGGTGAATTACCATTCATTTACTTCCTTGTTTAGGGACCGCTACCTCTACAGGCTATCCAATGAGGATGGGTTATTATGTTCACATTACCTTATTTTAGGACTATCGACCTTTGCATCCAAGGACCATGCGAGCCACAATCCCTTCCTTGCTGGCTGGCTACTTAACAAAGGTGAATTACCATGCATTCACTTCCTTGCTTGGAGACTTTCTGGCTATCCAATAAGATTGAAATACCATGCATTCGCTTCCTTACTTGAGGACTACCCACCAGCCCCATGAATTTAGGTGAGACGTCCCTTCCCTTCATACTAGGGTGCATCGATGATTGAAGATGCGACCGCAATGTCCCGTACCCCTCACCCATGATGCCGTATAGCCCTTGAAAGTTGGTGGTAGGATGCATCGACGATTCGTGCCAAGGTGCTATTACCACGAGTGACGTCGAAGTCCAACATCCATAGTGCACTCACATAAAATAAGCTGGGCTCAAGATAAACTGTAAACGTCTCACTAAGGAGAACCACAAGCCACTCAGAACCCAAGTTTGTGCTGGGACCTCCCGCCACTCTATTAACCGGTTGCATGTTACACAGGAGCACCTTGAGCCAATCAATGCTCTACTTCATGTCAAGACTGCCCACCACTCTATCAGCTGGCTACGTGTCACCTAAGAGAACCCCGAGCCACTCAGCCATTTAATTCGTGTCGAGATTGCCCGTCACTCTATCAGCTGGCGTCGTGCTACCTAGGAGAACCCTAAGCCACTTAGCGCTTAGGTCCGTGCTGGGACCGCACACCACTTTATAAATTGGTCGCGTGTCATCTAGGAGTATCCCAAGTCACTTCAACGATCTAGTTTATGCAAGGACCACTACTCAATTAACCAGCTGCATGTCACCTAGAAGAACCCTGATCCATTCAGCACTTCGGTTTATGCCATGACCACCCGCTACTCTATCAATTAACCGCTTGTCACTAAAGTAAACCTTGTGCCCCTCAATGCTTAGGTTCATGTCAGGACTGCCCACCGCTCTATCAACTGGTCGCGTGTTACCCAGGAGAACCCTAAGCCAGTCAGCGCTTCAGTTTATGCCAGATTGCCCGTCACTCAATCAACTAGCCACGTGTCACCCAGGAGAACCTCGAGCCACTCAGTAGTCCAGTCCGTCCCATGACCACTAAACATCATAGACATAAGAAGACTCATCAACAATATGCCAACCTTGCTTCTCAATAATGAATGGGCTCTATGGCATAGAGCTCGTATCCAAGCCCACATCCTAGGCTGGCTCAAAATACATACAATTCTTACTCTTACAAATAATTTAAGTACATGGTTTGCATGAATAGGTCACTCTCATTGAAAATCTCATTATTATACTACTATTTTATCTATCTTGTAAAAACATTTAAGTACAGATAGTACAAGGATTATACTGGCTGCTCAAAGCATGCTACCTTACAAACCACACATAAACATGCAAGAATGGATAAAGCAGTAAAGTACTTAGTCAAATTTCACATAACAAAAGACCTATTATTCATTCATCCTAAAAATGTGGGGCACACAACTTACCCCGCTATGCATACAAAAGACATAAGAAAAATATCTATACAGCTGGTTCATCAAGCGACCGAGCCGAGGAGCGTAACTGCTCCTATGTAAAGATGGTCGGCATGGCCTTCCTAACCACCTTCATCTCGGCAGCCACCTCCTCCTGTATTTGGGCAAGGGTCTCGGCGTTGAATTTGATTATGGAGATCAGGATGTGGTAGTTTTCCTTAAGCAGGGTCTTCACCAGGTACTTCTGTGATAACCCTGATTTTTGTGAGTAATTTCATGATTTAATCTAGTTTGTATTTGTTTGAAATTGCATTGAAAAATATATATAGAAAATTGATTTGCAGATACCAAGTATAAAACATGCACATGTGCACAAGGCAGTGCACAAACATGTACACAGTTTTCTGTGTGATAAAATAAGCAACAATCAATAGAAATAGTAGGATATATGAATTACAAGTATATATATACATGTAGGCAGAAATCACCAAGCCTTGAAAAAAGAAAAAGAAAAGAGACTTAGGCCAGGGTAGGCATACATGTATTATACATGTGCACTAAATAATACTTGCAGAAATAAAAAGAAAAATTAACATTTGCATGAAAATGGTATGAGCTCTTGGACAAGCACTTTATCCATTTTTAGCAATTCCTTTTTACTTTAGAAAAAAAAAAGGAAAAGAGAAGAAATCATGCAAATAACATGACCGGGGCAATGAGGTATATTTTCTGGAAAATATACCATGACTATTTACCCATTTTCTCTAAAATGTTAGAATAAGAGGCAGATCATAGTTGGTAGGGTAAAATTGGCATTTGGTAATTTCCTAAAACCCTAGTAGCAGCCAGAGTTCATATAAGAAGACCTGGTGTGGTAAGGTTTTATGTTTGCTCTACCTCTTAAAAAGAAAAATATACAAGGTATAAACCAGAGAAAATAGGAGAAGGCAGAAGACTAAAAAGGGGTTCACAAGGCATAGGAAGAAGAAGGATTAATGTGAGTAATCTCACTGAAAACTTGGGCATTAAGACCTGAATATTGAGGCAGCCAATTTGAACTAATTTTCTTTTATAAGTTATGTTTTATGATTGGATGACTTTGGCTTGTTAATGATTTGTTTTAAGGGTAAAACCTCTATCTGATTTACCCAGAAAAAATAGAGTCATGGATTCATGAACTAAAATGTTTGTCTGAGATATGGGTTAACTTTGAGATTGGGTGTTTTCTTTTATAAGTTTTCTTTGTAAGTTGTTTGTAAAATCCCCGGATTCAAATAGTGGGTATATGGTCTGAAGGTAGAAAGAAATATGGGCTGTGACATTGTGTTGTTGCTTATGTCTCATATTAATTAAAACAAAAGAGAAATGTAGAAGTGCAATGTTGTACATGTGCTGAGCTTCTATGTTTTATGAAATACCCAAATCAAATATACTTGTGGTTTAGCCAGATCATGAATCTGATTGAACCAGAGGTAAGGAAGAATATATATATATCTGGCAAATTACTCAGGACCATATGCTTACATCTTGATCCAGTGAAACCCATAAGCAAAATAATGGGATAAGAGGTCACCTCACTCTTTTATGATAAAATGTTTGCTTCTGAGAATTTAACTTACCAAACTCTGGATGAATATATGTTGTTTGCATCATTTATGTTTCTCTGATTAAGAAGTGAGATGCAGAAGGGATTTGCACCGCTATGAAAAATATTAAAACACTTAGTAATTTAACTAAGGACTTGGGATCTTAGGGCTACCAAGTATAGCTTGGCAAGGGGAATATTGCAAGTTCACACATGGTATGTTTATACCCAGGGGCCTGAGTGTGCTGGGTTAACAGAGAGATGTCCCAGGCAGTGTGTGTATAAAAAGAAGAAAGTAGCCAAAATCCCTGATAAATTTGATAATGAATTCTAGGAATAGATTCAGTAGAGGTCTGGGCAAAATCCCTGATGCCAGTAAAGTTAAAAGGAGATGATAACTTGATTGAAGTTTGTATTTGGTTGTTTTGGTGTTTTCATGGATGAATCTTATGATTGTTTTTCTAGGAATCAAGTCATTGTGAATTTGCTTAACACTGATATGAATGAACATGCTTCACCAAAAACATGCACACAGAAGATGCTGAATTTCCTATTCTTGCAAAGTACTGGAATATAAATAGAATTGAAATAAAATCATGTTTCAGTTAGATTATTCACACCAGACAAATAGTCTGACCCTTTTGTGTTTATGCACCATTGGGTGTCTCATATTTATATGGGGCAGTTCATGGTGATTTTGCAGGGAAATAGGGATTGCTTTGATCAGGCTTTGGATGTTAAACTGCTTAAGATTTGGATGCTATGTTTTAAAAAGTCTTTGCTGAAGTTAAATTAGATATTCATGTTGAACTATGTTAAGATATTTGTTTAAGTTGTCTAGAAAAACCAATGTATTATTATTCACTGTTTTGTAAGTGTTGAACTTACATGTAATAGCTGAACTATGTGCTTTGTTTTGTTAAATGCTTTGTTAAGAAAATGAATTTCAAGTTTCAAGAACAGTTAGGCTAAAATGGTAGAAAATCTGAGATTTGAAAGAATTTGTGGTTTGTATATATATCAAAAGATCTGGCATAAGTGAATCCTTGTTCAAGTCAAAAATAAAAATCTGATAAAAGGGTTTGAGTTGCTTTGAAAACAAAATGATATAGCATATGCTTTGTATCAGAGTAGTGCAAACCAGAATAAGGCTAACATAGCCATTTTCTTGAGCCTGGCTTAAGTCAGCACCCAAGTGTGTTTAATTAAGCTTTTAGATCTGTTTCATAGCCAAGTATAGGGTAGGTTCAGACAGTTTTGCTCACAGGGAAAAAAAAAATATAAAAGAAAAAAAACAAAAATTGGGTTGAACCGACCAGCATAGCACTCGAACTTGTGACCTCTCATGTATAAGTTAGGCGCGTTTCCATTACGCCTAGATGTTGCTTGTGTTCACTTAGGATCCACTTTATTATAGCCTGAGTTTGAACACACATGCACAGAAACATGCACACACACATGCACAAGTAAAAGCACAATTACCCAGTAAGAAAATCAGAGGAATTTATGTAAAATAAGGAGCCTTGAGGAAAATAAAAATTAATAGTAATGCATTAACCCAAGTCATTTGAAAAACCTAGTTATGAAAAGAACACCATTGCTATGTAGAGAGTATTTATTTAAGCAATACTCGAACAGGTTTCTACCTTCAAAATTTCTGTACTCTGATTGAGGTAGAAGATGACTTATATATCTTCACATATATAAGTTCAAGACAAAATGATTAAACCAATATTTATTGGCAGAAAGATCCTGGATAGAAGAAAAATTGAATTAAATATTTTTCTTGATTAAATGGCCACTGAATGTTAAAAAAAAAAAAATTTAAGTGGGTCATTTCATTTGGTATCAGAGCTATGTTGTTAAATAACATAGCAAAAGTTTTGTATGAATTTGTTTGCATTGGATGTATAGAAGTATTTACTGCTTTGGATGTTTTGTTTTTTTATATACATTTACACTATTGATATCTATTATGACAGAATAAGTGATAAATTAAAATGAATTAATCTATAGAGCATTAGGCAAAACAGACTAACCTAAGTGTTATATCCATAGAGCTATGGTAGGACCCAGACATCAAAATGTAGGAACAAGTGAACCACCCATGGTGAATGTGCAAGAATTCATGAGGGCCATAAGAGATGGAGTAGGCAACAGGCAGGAAAATCCACATGAGGAACTTTCCAAACTACTCAAGACTTTTACTAACCTTGGAGGCAAAACCTTTGATGGCACAGAAGGAGTTATGGGGGTTCAAAATTGGCTTAGAATTCTGGAAAGAATCTTTGCAGACATGCAAGTTGAAGACCAAAGGAAGAGGCAAATTGCATCCAGGCAATTGAGAGGAGCAGCTTTGGATTGGTGGGAAGTTATCATAGCTGGAAGACCTGAAGGAGAAGTGACATGGGATCAGTTTAAAGCAATGTTGGAAGGCAGATTTATCCCTGCATCAGCTAAGGAATCTGTTTCCTGGAGATTTGACCAGGCAACTGAGTGCTCGCATTGGCCACTACTCGGCATGAAGGACTGCTCGGCATCCAGGAGGACACGGCGAAGCGCGCGGCATCCAATGGGAGCCGGCATCCATAGCGTTCGGCATCCGTAGTGCTCGGCGTCAGTTAGTGTTCGGCGACAACCAATGCTCGGCGCTAGCGTTCGGCATCCAGTGGAGCTCGGCATCAGAGAGTGTCCGACATCCAGGAGTGTTCGGCGAAGCACCTGTCATCCAGGAGTACTCGGCGTGGTACTCGGCATCAGGAGAACTCGGCATCCCAAAGTGCTCAGCGTCGAGTGGTGTTCGGCATCAGGAGAACTCGGCATCCCAAGGTACTCAGCGTCAAGTGATGTTCGGCATCAGGAGAACTCGGCATCCCAAGGTACTCGGCGTCAAGTGGTGTCCGGCATCAACTGGCACTCGGCTGCAAGAGCGCTCGGCGTCCCTGGTACTCGGCATCGCAGGGTACTCGACATCAGTAACACTCGGCGATAGGATAACTTGGCAACGAGAGCGCTCGACATTCAGAAGGCATTCAGTAAGCACAACTTCACAAGGACCGTTCGGCACGGAAAGCATCGTTCGACATGGGAAAGACTGCTCGGCATCAGAGCGTTCGGCATACCAGGATCGGCATGCAGCGACCACCGTACTGAGGCTTGACCGTTCGGCTATCCAGCCCATTTGGGAAGTCCAACCCATATTTGCCTATAAATAGGGGGGCAGGGTCACAGTGAAATGGATCCTTTTTCGGAGAGAAAAGACGGGAAGACTCTGCCATTTTCAAGACTCACCTTCTCTATTCAAACAACTTCATTCAAGCATTTGATTTACGAATTGTATTTGTAATCAACCATAAAGGAAATCAATAAAGTTAAACAAAGTGGACGTAGGCAATTACGCCGAACCACTATAAATTTGGTGTTCTTACTTTCTGCATTTAAATTAGCATTGTCTTCTCTGTTTAATTTCCTTTCATCACTTATATCTCTACACAATCTCTCTGAACGAGGTTAGTGACCAATTTTGGTGCTAACACTTTGGTGCTTTCACCGAGAATTGAATTCTCAGACCTCAAGGATCTGCTTTGAAGCTACTGGATTGAATAAATCCCCCAAAGAAGATCCGACTCACTGATAGGACATCCGTTGATTCTACTCAGAGTTCATACCGATAACTCTACAATGGCAAGACCACGTACCAGGTCAGCTTCCCTTAATGCGGATGCCCGAGAGACTGCTAGCGTGCAACAAGCAGGACCTAGCAATCAACCAGCAATCCCGAGTGCAGGGATTGCCGCTCAAGAACAGACTCCAGTTGTCACCAGAGTGGAGTTCAACGACTTGATGAGAGAACTTAGGGAAAGCAGGAGACAACTGGGAGAACAGATGCAAGCTAATGCCAATCTGATGGCACAACTCACTCAACAGCAGCAACAGAATGTTGGGGGCAATCCAGCTGCTTATTCCTCTTCTGATAGCTCAACTTCTTCTGATGAGCCACCCAGGCGCAGACGCCGTAAGACTGAAACTGCAAGGGCAGATGCCGCTGTTCGAACAGCAGGAGACCGCGACCAAGCCAGAACTGGAAACTTCCGAACCGGAGTACAGGTGGAGGAGGGAGCTCCAGACCATCAAAATGCTAACAATGTTGAACCTCATGACGCACGATTGACAGATCGCCAGGAAAGGAGGCATCAGCATGGACAGGCACGTAGAACTGACTCCAACCTCCCAGCTTCCATACAGACACCCGATCTGACAGCCATGATCAGGCAACTGATGAAAGAGAATCAGGGCTTATCAAATGACGATTGGGGAGTATCAAGAAGTCATACTCCGTTCACGGATGTTGTGCTGCAAGCGTCCTACCCCAAGAAGTTTAACATGCCAACCATTCCTGCATACGAAGGAAAGACTGACCCCAGACAACATGTAATGAGGTATGAATGGATGATGGATTCAGCCAGAGCAAATGATGCCACCAAGTGTAGGTGTTTTCCGATTACTCTATCTGGGATCGCTACTATGTGGTTCACCCGACTTCCTCCGCGATCCGTATCAAATTTCGAGGAGTTGGCAAAGAAGTTTATTGAGCAATTCAGGATACACACTACACGCCCGAAGGATGTGATGTCTCTGTCAAGTGTAATCCAAAATCCTGGAGAGTCGCTGAAGGAGTACTTACAAAGATTCCACATGGCGGCAACTGAAGTCAGTAATCCCAACGACCATGCAATTCTAATGGCTGTGATGAGAGGTGTTGATCCGGATTCTGAATTCGGAGATTGGCTGGCAGGAAAACCTCCGACTACGCTAGAGCGTTTCTACTCCAAGGCGCACCAGTTCATAAGAAGAGAGGAAGCTAGATGGGTACGACGAGACAAGGCACCGGGACCTGCCCAAGAGTCAATTAAGAGCAACGTTGCTGTGAAGCAATCTGGAGACAATTCAGGGAAAGTCCAAGTCAACGTCCAGAATAAGCCTGTGCAGCCCAAAGAGTCCGGAGGAAGGAGTCAAGGAAAGAGGAAAGAAGCGGGAAAGTGGAAGTCGAGAATTCCAAGCTACAGCGAGTACACTCCGCTAAACGCCCCACTTGAGAACATTTACCTATCCACATGCAATACTTTTCAGTACAGAAAACCACGTCCGAAAGAATCAACTGAAGAACAGAAACGGACTGGGAAATATTGCCGCTTCCATTAAACCTATGGACACAACACGGAAGAATGCAGGCACCTACATGACGCTATCGAGAAATTGATCAGACAAAAGAAGTTGCAAGAATTTGTGAAGGATCCGCAGGAAGGAGGACAGGGAACGTCCGACCCAGGTCGTGCACCGGCTCCACGTCATCCAGAGGAACCTGCCCGGACTGTTGGAAGACTGATTATAAATACAATTATCGGCGGACCTCATCCCGCAGATAAGAACTGGCAAGAGATGGAGCGATATGCGAACTCCTTGAAGCATGCGGATTTCGAGTGCTGTTCAAACGTAGAGGACGGGGCCCCTGCTAAGTAGCAGCGCGTGATGACAGACGATATTGTGTTCAGAAACAGAGACGCTGATCAGATAGAGGCTCCGACCATCGATCCCATGGTCATATCTGCAACAATCGGACCAGCGTATGTAAAAAGAATTTTGATTGATTGTGGAAGTTCAGTCAACATCATCTTCAAGAAGGCATATGACCAGATGAAGCTAGAGACAAAAGACTTGAAACCATCCAAAGCTCGTATCCACGGCTTTAACGGCGCTGCGACTGATGCAGTAGGATATGTCGAGTTACCAGTTGAACTGGGACAAGGCGAGCGTCGGAGGGTACGAATTCTACCCTTTGTAGTTTTGGATGTGGACTCTCCATATAATGTTTTCTTGGGTCGGCCGGCCCTGGCTGAATTTAGGGCGGAACTAGCCCCGTGGTGCTTGACTTTGAAGTTCCCGACTGACAAAGGAGTAGGCATTGTTCACGGAGACCAAGCAGCTGGTCGTTCTTGTTATGTGGCCGAGCTCCGAGAAGCCCACTGGAGGGAAAAAGGAAAGGGTGCGGACAATCCTGTCCGCATCCTAAACTCGAATAATTGACAAGTAGTGCCCGAGCCCTGGCTCGGGCATAGTTCTCGGATCTACGGAGATATAGATCCGAGAGACGACGATGAGAAACCCAGGGAAGAGAAGGCGGCACCGGCTGAATTAACAATTGACATTTCGGTTAGCCGTGACGACCCTTCGCGAATACTGAAGATCGGATCACAGTTAGGCCCCGCAATGACAGAAGGCCTTAGCGACTTCCTCCGAGCAAACCTTGATGTTTTTGCCTGGACACATTCTGATATGTGTGGGATTTCTCCCGCCATCACAAGTCATATGTTGAACGTAGACCCGAAATACATCCCAGTCAAGCAAAAAAGGAGAGGAATGGATCCAGAGAGATCCGCCGCTCTTGGAGAGGAGGTGGACAAACTCAAAGCAAATGGGTTCGTCCGCGACGCCCTCTACCCGGAGTGGGTCTCCAACCCCGTGCTAGTAAAGAAGGCAAATGGGAAATGGAGGACTTGCATAGATTATTCCGACTTGAACAAAGCATGCCCTAAGGACAGTTTCCCGTTGCCTAGGATCGATCAGTTGGTCGATTCCACAGCAGGACACGAATTATTGTCATTCATGGATGCGTACTCGGGATACAACCAAATCCCAATGCATATTCCGGACCAAGAACACACCAGCTTCGTTACAAATGTCGGGTTGTATTGCTATGTAGTGATGCCCTTTGGATTAAAGAATGCTGGAGCAACTTACCAACGTCTGGTGAATCGAATGTTCAAGGACCAGCTGGGCAAAACCATGGAAGTCTATGTGGATGACATGCTCGTGAAGTCACGGCAGTCAAACGACCACATTCAAGACTTAGCTGAAATGTTTAACATACTCAGGTCCTATGGAATGAAGATCAACCCGCTGAAGTGTTCTTTCGGCGTTGCATCAGGGAAGTTTTTAGGATTCATCGTCAACGCTAGGGGAATCGAAGCCAACCCAGAAAAGATCCAAGCCATTCGAGATGTACAAGCGCCCAGGACTATAAAGCAGGTACAGAGCTTGAACGGAAAAGTGGCTGCGCTGAGTCGATTTATATCCAAGGCAACTGACAAGTGCATCCCGTTCTTCGACATAATAAAGAAAGGAAAGAGGAATTTTGAATGGACGTCTAGCTGCGAGGAAGCTTTCCAGGACCTGGTAAGGCATCTGGAGAGCCCACCAATGCTATCTAAACCAGTTGACCATGAGATGCTGTACGTTTACTTGGCTATATCCCCTCATGCGATAAGCGCAGCTTTGGTCCGTGAGGAGGATCGAGTTCAGAAGCCGGTATATTATGTTAGCAAGCGTTTAACGGGGGCAGAGAAGAATTACCCTAAAATTGAGAAATTGGCTTATTGCTTGGTGATTGCATCACGCAAGCTGCGCCCGTACTTTCAAGCGCATTCGATCGGCGTTTATACCGATCAACCCCTGAGGCAGGTACTTCAACGACCGGAAACTTCTGGAAGATTGCTAAAATGGAACATCGAGTTGAGCCAATTCGATATCGCATACCTACCACGGAGGGCCATCCGAGGGCAAGCGTTAGCAGACTTCATCGCTGAATTTACCATACCCATCAGACCGGACGATCACGATATCATTCCCCCCATTCGATGGAAATTATACACTGACGGTGCATCAAACGACCGTTGCTCCGGCGCAGGTGTAGTTCTCATAACTCCGGAAAACCGATCAATCTGTTATGCCCTAAAACTCGATTTTCCGGCTACAAACAACGAAGCCGAATATGAAGCATTGATCGCTGGCTTGAAGCTTATCAAAGAACTCGGAATCGAATCAGTCGAGATCTTTTGCGACTCGCAGTTAGTGGTTTACCAAGTACGAGGAGACTACCAAGCAAAAGGGCGAAAGCTTGCTCCGTACCTCGTTCAGGTCCAGGAACTACTATCAAATCTTTGGCGTTATGACATTTCACATATCCCGCGAGAACAAAACAAAGAAGCCGACTTGTTGGCTAAGTTCGCAAGTACCGACGATGTTCAGCAAATGGGATTGTATCCCGTGGAAGTCTTGCATGCCCCGAGTACGGACGAGATGAAAATCGATCTTGTGTTGGAAACAGAGATCGAGAAGGACTCGTGGATAACCCCATTCAAACTGTACCTGACAACCGGGGCTTTACCAGAAAGAAGAAGCGAAAGACGACAGGTCCTTCGAAAGGCTGCGCGGTACGTAATGCAGGATGGATCCATGTACCGGAAAGGATTCTCAATCCCATTGTTACGATGCATCGCTCATGATGAAACAAAGCGAGTCTTGAGGGAAGTCCACAAAGGGGAATGCGGCGACCATACTGGGGGGCAAACGCTAGCAAAGAAGATCCTCCGCTATGGGTATTACTGGCCCACCGTAAACCGGGATGCCGCGGACTACGCAAGAAAATGCGACAAGTGTCAAAGATATGCAAAAATCCCGAGGGCTCCGTCAACGGAACTCACACAAATGATCAGCCCTTGGCCATTCGCGATCTGGGGAATCGACATAATCGGCTCTTTGCCTCTATCCAAAGGTGGTGCGAAATACGCGATAGTTGCAGTCGACTATTTCACGAAATGGGCTGAGGCAGAACCTTTGGCCACTATCACCTCTAAGAAAGTCATTAACTTCGTTGTACGAAACATCATATGCCGCTTTGGTCTTCCGCGCACCATCATTACAGACAACGGAACGCAATTCGAAAGTAGAGAATTCAAAGAGTTCTGTTTAAAGTACGGCATCGAGAAAAAGTTCGCTGCCGTTGCACACCCAAAAGCTAACGAACAAGTCGAGGCCGTTAACAAGATAATCAAGTCCATACTAAAGAAGCGTCTGGAGAAGGTTGGAGGCAAGTGGGTAGATGAACTCCCGATAGCATTATGGGCATATAGGACTACCCACAAGTCCGCGACCGGCCACACTCCGTTCGCCTTGGCATACGGCTCTGAAGCCGTAATACCCGTGGAACTTGAAGTTCCATCGCACCGAGTGACATACTATGACCCCAAGACGAACCAAAACCTCTTGCTGGAATCACTGGACTGCATCGACGAAAAGCGTGAAGAAGCTGAGTTAAGGGCGGCGGCGCACAGACATCGAGTCAAGCGCTACTACGATGGCAGAGTCCGCCCAAGAATCTTTGGTGTGGGTGATCTCGTTCTGAAACGAGTCTTCCCAGTACCATCACGCATGAATCCCAGCTGGGAAGGTCCATACGCCATTGAACGGAAGCTTGGAGAAGGAACCTTCAAGCTAGCGACCGTTGATGGCGCGACACTCCCCCGAGCATGGAACAGTGAACATTTGCGGCACTATTACATTTAGCATGTTTCCCTTTCTTGTTATAGGCACTATTGTTTTGTGCATGTTTCCATTCAATAATGATTTAGTTTTCTTTTGAAGTTGTAATCGAGCAATTTAGTTGATTTTCATTAATAAAGGCTTGAAGCCACATTTTCTATGAAGTTTCTGTATCTCTTAATTGAATGATAAATTACATTATTCTGTGCGGCGTACAGACTCATACGAACGATTCCAACCTCCGAATCCCCAGAGTGCGGAGCGGAGTACTCTAAGTCCCCAGAGCGCGGACTAGAGTATAAACGATTTCCAATCTCCGAATCCCCAGAGTGCGGAGCGGAGTACTCTAAGTCCCCAGAGCGCGGACTAGAGTATAAACGATTTCCAATCTCCGAATCCCCAGAGTGCGGAGCGGAGTACTCTAAGTCCCCAGAGCGCGGACTAGAGTATAAACGATTTCCAATCTCCGAGTCCCCAGAGTGCGGAGCGGAGTACTCTAAGTCCCCAGAGCGCGGACTAGAGTATAAACGATTTCCAATCTCCGAATCCCCAGAGTGCGGAGCGGAATACTCTAAGTCCCCAGAGCGCGGACTAGAGTATAAACGATTTCTAATCTCCGAATCCCCAGAGTGCGGAGCGGAGTACTCTAAGTCCCCAGAGCGCGGACTAGAGTATAAACGATTTCCAATCTCCGAATCCCCAGAGTGCGGAGCGGAGTACTCTAAGTCCCCAGAGCGCGGACTAGAGTATAAACGATTTCCAATCTCCGAATCCCCAGAGTGCGGAGCGGAGTACTCTAAGTCCCCAAAGCGCGGACTAGAGTATAAACGATTTCCAATCTCCGAATCCCCAGAGTGCGGAGCGAAGTACTCTAAGTCCCCAGAGCGCGGACTAGAGTATAAACGATTTCCAATCTCCGAATCCCCAGAGTGCGGAGCAGAGTACTCTAAGTCCCCAGAGCGCGGACTAGAGTATAAACGATTTCCAATCTCCGAGTCCCCAGAGTGCGGAGCGGAGTACTCTAAGTCCCCAGAGCGCGGACTAGAGTATAAACGATTTCCAATCTCCGAATCCCCAGAGTGCGGAGCGGAGTACTCTAAGTCCCCAAAGCGCGGACTAGAGTATAAACAATTTCCAATCTCTGAACCCCCAGAATGCGGAGCGGAGTACTCTAAGTCTCCAGAGCGCGGACTAGAGTATGAACAGTCTCAAGTCTCCAAGTCCCCGGAGCACAGTGTCAGCAAACCAAATAAAGACAAGAGAATCATTCAAACAAGAAGAAACTAAAATTTTATTCGATAAGTCCAAAATAGGGATACAAGATCACTCCTACAAAATTCGGGCCTATACAAACTACAAGTTATGAAAGATAGAAACTGTTACAAACTTAGGCAAAAAACTTGTTGAACAAGTGCATCGATCATTTCTTCGACTTCTTCTTCTTGTCTGCCTTCGGTGTTTCCGACGACTCCTCTCCCTCACGTTTCTTCTTGGACTTTTTGCTTGCTAGAGAGACGGAGTCAGGAGTAGGAGACAGAACATCTAATGGTTTAGACCTGCCCGGGAGAATGATTTTCAAAGGTCTATTCCGCGGGTCAGTAAGTTCCAGGACTTCAGATTCAACTTTGACTTTGACCTTTCTCTTCTCCTCGTCGGCAAGACGATCCTTCATGCTCATCTCTGAAGTATGTTCAGAGGCGCCAGTGATTTTAACTTCGTCGCTTCCTTCGGCAGGAGACGAGGTATCAAGTTTGTCATCGTCAAGCGCCCCGATCACTTGAGCGTCTGGGCCGGGAGTTACCCCTGCGTGAGCAGCGTCGCTTGCTTTCCCCGCTTCCTCCTTGGCGTCATCGCTCCTCGGAGTTAGCTCAGTGTCAGAACAACCTGTGAGACATATAAGAAGTGGGCATTAGAACGAAGAACCACTGCTAAAAAATGACGGATCACTTCGACTTCTAGAGAAAGAAGAGTCTCCTACCAGGATCAGGTTGGCTGTCGGTGGCGCGCGGGGTTTCACCCTCCAGGATAGGTGACAGCACATGAACGCCGAGCCCAGGATCTTCGGGGTCGTAGCTGGCATGCTGCTCGAATGGATCAAGCGTCGACCGACCAGCCGATTGAGCAGCATAAGGAGCGGCAGTGTGAGGAGTAGTAGTGTCGGCCTCTGACGGGCCAGCCTCGTTATTCTTCTCTTTCGAAGGGGAAGAGCCTTTGCCATAGAGAGCCAATGCTACGGATAAATCCGATGGCTCATTCCCCCTCAGGAACTCCTTCACCAGTGCATCTTCGTCGATTTCTTCGGAGCCTGATTCGACTTTCTTGATCTTTATCAGAGTCTCCCATGCCTCAGCCAGGGATTCATGGTAGCCGTCGCCCAAGAATGTTAGGTCGCGGTGCATAAGGACGTGGGCTCCGTACTCGGCGATCAACGGGTCAAACTTACTTTTGACTTCTTCCCTGCCGGTCTCTGCGGCCGCCTCCAGGCGAGAATCAAGCTCCTCCTCAGCCATTCTTTTGCCCTCCTCACGGGCCTCATCCTTCATTTTCTCGACCCCGGCAAGTTCACCATCAAGCTTTGCCTTCAGGAGCCGGGTAGCCACAATCTCATCACAATACCGCTGTGATTCTTCCTGAGCGGCTATTTTGTCTTCTTTCTCCTTGGAGAGTTGTTCTTTCAGCTCTTTGACTTGAGTAGCGAGCGCGTCCCTTTCTTTTTGGACAGAGTCTTTTTCTAGGGCAAGGGCGCCGCTGCGCTGAACTGCTTCGTCAAGCTCCTTTTTGTGAGCCACCTCTAAGCGAGTAACTGCCTCGGCAGTATCTTTTGCACCTTGTTCAGCGGCTTCTAGCTTTAACTTATAAGAGGCGAGTTCTTCATCTTGGAGTTTGATGATTTTCTTATCGCTGTCAGCCTCCAGAGTCAGACGGTCAATCTCGTGTTGACGCTCAACAGATACTTCTGATATCTTCTCCACCAAGTGCACGAATGCGTCGTGTTGAACATAGACGTCATTGTTGCATGCAATGGCACTTTGCTTCACGTGCCCAGGAATGTGATGGATGGCCGGGAGGAATTTCAAACCGTCAAAACAAATTTTCGGAAACTTGGCCTTAAGGTCGACCATCTTTTCTGCAACAGTCGGGTCCACGGCAGGAGCAGGAGGAGGAGGCTTAGAGAATTCCGTTCTTTTACGCGGCTCTCGAACTTGCCTCGTACTCGATGAACTGGAATGTTGTTCTCGAGCAGCATCAGACTGATAACCCTTCTGCAAAGACTTCTCTTTATCCGGCTCAGCAGTAGGAGGAAGATCACGGGACTGAGAAGATTGATAGTGCGCTTTCTTGCGGTGAGATGACTCGCGAGGGCGATTGTCCCTATCTTCGTAATCACCTCGGTCCCGACGTCTGCCTGAACTGGAATCCCGTCCGGAGTGGTGAAATATTGAAGACCCCTGAAGGCGATCAAGTCCGTGGGAGCGGCCCATATCACCTGCAAAGAAGGAAGATAACAACGAATTAAGGAGAATTCACGAATTAAAAAGACTTGAAGTATGTTATGGAATGCGCATGTGCGTGTGTGTCCTAAGTGTTCCCCCCGACGGACCCGTTCGTTTGTCTTTGCTAATCGGTGTATTGTCTCTATGAGCCGGTAGTTGAACTCCTACATTGCCTCTAGCGGGCGAGGAGAATTTGAGAGCTTCAGGATCGTCGAACCCGTAATTAAGTATGTCTTCGGGAATAGAGAGGTTCGAGAGACCTCTTAGAGAACTCTCCAGACGCTGCGAAGAAGCCTCTTTTTCAGGAGGGATAGGCGTAGATTTTGAGGTGTCGCCAACTTTCTCTTTCTGAACCGTATATTTCAGCTTTTTCTTTCCCTTCGAAGGGGAGGATGATGTCTCAATGTCCTGAACTTCGATTGCCGGATTCCAAGCAGGACCCACGTTCTCGCCCTGAGTGTCGGGTGCATCATCCTCTCTACGCTCGCCTTCTTCGTGCGCGTCGAGAGCGCGACGCGACGACGGGCCGACAAGTTTTTTCCCTTTACCAGATGAAGGTTTGGGAATTGTAACACCTTCTGGGAGGCTGACCCGACGATCAGGAGCTAGCAAGCCGAACCCCGACAGCGATTCATTTGAAATGATAGCTCGAATATCTCGATCCTCGGCCGGAAGAGCTCTAATCGCGTCGACAGCATCGGAATATCCTCGGCCTTCCGGACGCGGGTTAATACCTGAAAAGAGGAAATGAAGAGTTAAGAAAAACGTGACTCCCATTAAGTACGAGTAACGGTTCAGCAGAGAGACTTACTGCCTTCAACCCATCTCCTAGCAAAACCAGACGGGCATCGCACATAGAACCATTCCTGTTTGTACAGGGCGAACTTGCTGCAGGCCCCTGTCAAGATCTGGCACTTGTGATACGGCTCGAGGAAAATGAAGGAGGGGCTATCTTTCCGTCTCTTGAAC
This sequence comes from Allium fistulosum, assembly GCA_030737815.1. Lineage (NCBI taxonomy): Eukaryota > Viridiplantae > Streptophyta > Magnoliopsida > Asparagales > Amaryllidaceae > Allium > Allium fistulosum. The sequence goes on along the minus strand of CM060903.1, from coordinate 345,699,168 downwards.
ATGTAAATGTATCGAATATCACCGGGGGTTGGAGGTCTGGAGAAGACAGCCATGAAGAGTAAATAAGTCCCATATAGGAACACATGACCATTCGGGTGCAGCTGCGACGGAGCGATGTCTATATACTGCAGCACATCCCGGAGAAATAGGTTAAACGGAGGCACGCTGCCCATCCAGCACATGAACTTGTTGCAGGCCGTGTACCCGACTGGGGGCAAATGAGGACGGTCGTGTCTCGAAGGAACTAACACGTCAGTAAAGGGAATTTCGTGAATGGAACATATCCGTCGCAGAGCGGCCTCATTGACCCTCGAGGCTTGAGAATCGACCGGATTGTCCAGTAAGATGGTTGACTCCAGAGCATCGGGCGCCAGATTATGAGCGGGAGAGATTGACGGGTTGGAAGCATCTGCGGCTCCTTGCTTTGTTGACGGCCCAGGCCTGTCAGATATGGTGGTAGAACTAGATTTTCCTGACATCCCGAATAAATAATGAACCTGGCTAAATGCTTGAGAAAGCTATACTTGAAAAACGTTGAGCGTTAGAATTAGCAACACGAGTTTTCCCCCCACGTGGTGTGTGAACTAGTGCAAGCAATTGTGTACAGACAATAAGAATCTAAAGGTTTTAAAGATATAATAATTAGCTTCGAATCATCGCCTTCGAAGACCGTCATCGCTGACCGTCTCAAAAAGCTTGCCTTGAGGTGATTACAGTTCAAGATTCAGAAAACATGTAATTTATGAAGTGTCCGGCTTAAGTCTAATTTGACATTTATATCGTTCGGCAGTTACATTGTTCATCCTGAGAAGAGTTCGGCATGTATCTTGGTTCGGTTAAGTCATTGTCAAGTGTTCGGCATTTGAATAATGTTCGGCTTGAATTATTGTGCGACAATTGTGTTGTCCGTCCTAAGTATAGTTCGGCACATATATTGTTCGGCCTAGGTATTTATGTTGTTCGGCATTTTTGATGTTCGGCAATTTATATTGTTCGGCATTTTTGATGTTCGGCAAATATGATGTTCGGCGCGTATATTGTTCGGCCTAGGTATTTATATTGTTCGGCATTTTTGATGTTCGGCAAATATAATGCTCGGCAGTTATATTGTTCGGCAGGTATGTAGCTGTTCGGCATGACAGTTGTTCGGTAATTATGTCGTTCAGTCTAGGAGCTACTCGGCATATATGTCTATTCGGCATAAGGGTACTGTTCGGCCTTAGTTCGTTCGGCTAAGGCAGTGCTCCGCCCTCGTTCATAACTCCGCCCTGCTCTTTCTCCATTCACGACGAACGACAGAGACAAGATCGCCCGGCGAAGGTTACGCCGTTCGACGCCCCATCTCCCTTTTTCTTCCAATCTTGATCGGCACAAAGGAGCTAGTTCTAACTACCATGCACTGTTCGGTGACTCCGAACGTGCGAACCACTTCTACTAGCCACACATTGTACACCATGTGATGAACCTAAAGATTGAAGTAATGTAATCGTGGAGGGAATGATACCTAGTTCGACGATCGAGATTGAGGAAGGATCAACTAGACTTTAAATCTGATAGAGTGGCAAGAATTGCAAATCTCTGGGAATAATAGAAGAGAAAGCGTAAAGGGAAAGTGGTGGAAGGGCGACTGGTTATATAGAGGGAGGTAGAAGTCGAAAAGGCCATGACCGGTAGAACCGGTCAAGGTCATAGCGTCCGGCCCCGGCGCATAACGGTTCGGCACTGAAGCATCACTCGGCAAGGAAGCACCGTTCGAACGCGCATGTCTCGTTCGGCATTTGGAACACGTCCGGCACACATCGATCCCACAAAGGGGGCATCTCCGTTCGAGGTTAGCCAAGGGTTTAAGACGTGACGAAAAGGTTGCACAGTTCAAAGCGTACCACGTTCGGCCACGCGATACACTTTGGGGGGCAAGTGTTTCCTGGAGATTTGACCAGGCAACTGAGTGCTCGGCATTGGCCACTACTCGGCATGAAGGACTGCTCGGCATCCAGGAGGACACGGCGAAGCGCACGACATCCAATGGGAGCCGGCATCCATAGCGTTCGGCATCCGTAGTGCTCGGCGTCAGTTAGTGTTCGGCGACAACCAATGCTCGGCGCTAGCGTTCGGCATCCAGTGGAGCTCGGCATCAGAGAGTGTCCGGCATCCAGGAGTGTTCGGCGAAGCACCTGTCATCCAGGAGTACTCGGCGTGGTACTCGGCATCAGGAGAACTCGGCATCCCAAAGTGCTCAGCGTCGAGTGGTGTTCGACATCAGGAGAACTCGACATCCCAAGGTACTCAGCGTCAAGTGATGTTCGGCATCAGGAGAACTCGGCATCCCAAGGTACTCGGCGTCAAGTGGTGTCCGGCATCAACTGGCACTCGGCTGCAAGAGCGCTCGGCGTCCCTGGTACTCGGCATCGCAGGGTACTCGACATCAGTAACACTCGGCGATAGGATAACTTGGCAACGAGAGCGCTCGACATTCAGAAGGCATTCAGTAAGCACAACTTCACAAGGACCGTTCGGCACGGAAAGCATCGTTCGGCATGGGAAAGACTGCTCGGCATCAGAGCGTTCGGCATACCAGGATCGGCATGCAGCGACCACCGTACTGAGGCTTGACCGTTCGGCTATCCAGCCCATTTGGGAAGTCCAGCCCATATTTGCCTATAAATAGGGGGGCAGGGTCACAGTGAAATGGATCCTTTTTCGGAGAGAAAAGACGGGAAGACTCTGCCATTTTCAAGACTCACCTTCTCTATTCAAACAACTTCATTCAAGCATTTGATTTACGAATTGTATTTGTAATCAACCATAAAGGAAATCAATAAAGTTGAACAAAGTGGACGTAGGCAATTACGCCGAACCACTATAAATTTGGTGTTCTTACTTTCTGCATTTAAATTAGCATTGTCTTCTCTGTTTAATTTCCTTTCATCACTTATATCTCTACACAATCTCTCTGAACGAGGTTAGTGACCAATTTTGGTGCTAACAGAATCTTTACTGGAGGAATTCATCAAATTGAGGCAAGGGACTATGAGTGTCACTGAGTACACTCAGAAGTTTGAATCATTGGCAAAGTATGGTGCAGTGCTCATCACTACTGAGGAAGCTAAGAATGGCAGATATATCCAAGGGTTGAACTCTAGCCTTAGTAGAGCCATGCTACCATATAAGGATAAAACTTTTGATCAAGTTTTGGATTTGTTTGAAATTGCATTGAAAAAAATATATAGAAAATTGATTTGCAGATACCAAGTATAAAACATGCACATGTGCACAAGGCAGTGCACAAACATGTACACAGTTTTCTATGTGATAAAATAAGCAACAATCAATAGAAATAGTAGGATATATGAATTACAAGTATATATATACATGTAGGCAGAAATCACCAAGCCTTGAAAAAAAAAAAAGAGACTTAGGCCAGGGTAGGCATACATGTATTATACATGTGCACTAAATAATACTTGCAGAAATAAAAAGAAAAATTAACATTTGCATGAAAATGGTATGAGCTCTTGGACAAGCACTTTATCCATTTTTAGCAATTCCTTTTTACTTTAGAAAAAAAAAAGGAAAAGAGAAGAAATCATGCAAATAACATGACCGGGGCAATGAGGTATATTTTCTGGAAAATATACCATGACTATTTACCCATTTTCTCTAAAATGTTAGAATAAGAGGCAGATCATAGTTGGTAGGGTAAAATTGGCATTTGGTAATTTCCTAAAACCCTAGTAGCAGCCAGAGTTCATATAAGAAGACCTGGTGTGGTAAGGTTTTATGTTTGCTCTACCTCTTAAAAAGAAAAATATACAAGGTATAAACCAGAGAAAATAGGAGAAGGCAGAAGACTAAAAAGGGGTTCACAAGGCATAGGAAGAAGAAGGATTAATGTGAGTAATCTCACTGAAAACTTGGGCATTAAGACCTGAATATTGAGGCAGCCAATTTGAACTAATTTTCTTTTATAAGTTATGTTTTATGATTGGATGACTTTGGCTTGTTAATGATTTGTTTTAAGGGTAAAACCTCTATCTGATTTACCCAGAAAAAATAGAGTCATGGATTCATGAACTAAAATGTTTGTCTGAGATATGGGTTAACTTTGAGATTGGGTGTTTTCTTTTATAAGTTTTCTTTGTAAGTTGTTTGTAAAATCCCCGGATTCAAATAGTGGGTATATGGTCTGAAGGTAGAAAGAAATATGGGCTGTGACATTGTGTTGTTGCTTATGTCTCATATTAATTAAAACAAAAGAGAAATGTAGAAGTGCAATGTTGTACATGTGCTGAGCTTCTATGTTTTATGAAATACCCAAATCAAATATACTTGTGGTTTAGCCAGATCATGAATCTGATTGAACCAGAGGTAAGGAAGAATATATATATATCTGGCAAATTACTCAGGACCATATGCTTACATCTTGATCCAGTGAAACCCATAGGCAAAATAATGGGCTAAGAGGTCACCTCACTCTTTTATGATAAAATGTTTGCTTCTGAGAATTTAACTTACCAAACTCTGGATGAATATATGTTGTTTGCATCATTTATGTTTCTCTGATTAAGAAGTGAGATGCAGAAGGGATTTGCACCGCTATGAAAAATATTAAAACACTTAGTAATTTAACTAAGGACTTGGGATCTTAGGGCTACCAAGTATAGCTTGGCAAGGGGAATATTGCAAGTTCACACATGGTATGTTTATACCCAGGGGCCTGAGTGTGCTGGGTTAACAGAGAGATGTCCCAGGCAGTGTGTGTATAAAAAGAAGAAAGTAGCCAAAATCCCTGATAAATTTGATAATGAATTCTAGGAATAGATTCAGTAGAGGTCTGGGCAAAATCCCTGATGCCAGTAAAGTTAAAAGGAGATGATAACTGGATTGAAGTTTGTATTTGGTTGTTTTGGTGTTTTCATGGATGAATCTTATGATTGTTTTTCTAGGAATCAAGTCATTGTGAATTTGCTTAACACTGATATGAATGAACATGCTTCACCAAAAACATGCACACAGAAGATGCTGAATTTCCTATTCTTGCAAAGTACTGGAATATAAATAGAATTGAAATAAAATCATGTTTCAGTTAGATTATTCACACCAGACAAATAGTCTGACCCTTTTGTGTTTATGCACCATTGGGTGTCTCATATTTATATGGGGCAGTTCATGGTGATTTTGCAGGGAAATAGGGATTGCTTTGATCAGGCTTTGGATGTTAAACTGCTTAAGATTTGGATGCTATGTTTTAAAAAGTCTTTGCTGAAGTTAAATTAGATATTCATGTTGAACTATGTTAAGATATTTGTTTAAGTTGTCTAGAAAAACCAATGTATTATTATTCACTGTTTTGTAAGTGTTGAACTTACATGTAATAGCTGAACTATGTGCTTTGTTTTGTTAAATGCTTTGTTAAGAAAATGAATTTCAAGTTTCAAGAACAGTTAGGCTAAAATGGTAGAAAATCTGAGATTTGAAAGAATTTGTGGTTTGTATATATATCAAAAGATCTGGCATAAGTGAATCCTTGTTCAAGTCAAAAATAAAAATCTGATAAAAGGGTTTGAGTTGCTTTGAAAACAAAATGATATAGCATATGCTTTGTATCAGAGTAGTGCAAACCAGAATAAGGCTAACATAGCCATTTTCTTGAGCCTGGCTTAAGTCAGCACCCAAGTGTGTTTAATTAAGCTTTTAGATCTGTTTCATAGCCAAGTATAGGGTAGGTTCAGACAGTTTTGCTCACAGGGAAAAAAAAATATAAAAGAAAAAAAAACAAAAATTGGGTTGAACCGACCAGCATAGCACTCGAACTTGTGACCTCTCATGTATAAGTTAGGCGCGTTTCCATTACGCCTAGATGTTGCTTGTGTTCACTTAGGATCCACTTTATTATAGCCTGAGTTTGAACACACATGCACAGAAACATGCACACACACATGCACAAGTAAAAGCACAATTACCCAGTAAGAAAATCAGAGGAATTTATGTAAAATAAGGAGCCTTGAGGAAAATAAAAATTAATAGTAATGCATTAACCCAAGTCATTTGAAAAACCTAGTTATGAAAAGAACACCATTGCTATGTAGAGAGTATTTATTTAAGCAATACTCGAACAGGTTTCTACCTTCAAAATTTCTGTACTCTGATTGAGGTAGAAGATGACTTATATATCTTCACATATATAAGTTCAAGACAAAATGATTAAACCAATATTTATTGGCAGAAAGATCCTGGATAGAAGAAAAATTGAATTAAATATTTTTCTTGATTAAATGGCCACTGAATGTTAAAAAAAAAAAAAATTTAAGTGGGTCATTTCAACTTCATTTTGTTTGCCTATCTATTCTTCTTTGCCTTCTTAGCAGCCTCCATGTCCGCAAATGACAGGCATCCGGATAGGTTCCGGTTTAGGTCATTCCCAGACCTTCGACATCCATCTAAGCCTTTTCCAAACTCTCCATGAGATCTACATCCATCTTCTCCCCTTTCTCCCTCGCCTCGACCGCCTCCCTCGCCACCTTCTTAACCTCTTTTGCCACCTCCTTTGCCTTGGTGGCCTTAGCTTTGGCTATCTTCAGAGCACATTCTTTGGCCTCCAACTCCCACTAGAGTTTCTCAACCTTTTCCCACATGCGGATGGAGTAGTATCTGGCCTAAACAACCAGTTTTAGAAAAGTAACAAAGTAACAAAAAATCCAAAGTTGGTAACTTACTAGCAAGATTTCCCGAGTTTATGCATTCACCACGGATTCTAAAGAGTCGACTCCGACTAGTTCTAGCCTGTTTGGGGTCTGATATGGTCTCCATGGAAATAATTTGGAAAGCCATTAGTAGGGAATCTAGATCTTCGGTATCCACGTCTTGTGAGATACCCAAACTTTCCTGCCCCAACCGCACCGCATCATCCCAATGGCCAATGCCTCGTATCATAAATACGAAGGAATTTAGAGTAAGGAAGGGTGACCTCAGGAGGCAAGGACATGCCTACCTTGTCTTTCTTCCTTTTCTTGCTATTGATAGAGTGTTGGAGCAAATGATCGGGGTTGAGGGTCACATTGATGATCTCCCGACCTTCTTTGGGTGCCTTGGGTGCAATAATGGCCGCAGTGTGAACAGTTGAGTCAAGGTCATTGAAGGTGTCAAAATTAAATTTGGAGACCATTGAAACAATAAAGAAATCCATAGTTAGTTCAAGTAAAAGAAAATAGAAAGTTTAAGTTCAAATAAACTACTATTTGTACCAGCCCGACCTTGCTTTCTGACAAAGGGCATGCATGATAAGGCTGAACTTCCTACACTAGTTTGATTTGTCCCAGCATAAGGCCCACCCAGAGGCATAGCATCATATTCATGATACAGACGGTCGTACGTGGGAATTGACTGGGAGAAGGGATCTATGTCCTTATCGATGCTCGATTCTTGTAACCCTCCGTATACACTACTTTCCTTAGAGCTTTCCTCAGTACACCAATGAATAGAGGGCATCTCACATAGAGGGAGATGTCAACCAACTGTTGTGGGTCATATCCTTCCAACTATGGCATCTACACTACATCACTTAGCTTATCAAAGCCAACTTGTTACCACTCTCCGGCCCCTACCCATGATAATGTCGGCATACCCCTATTTCTCGTCTGTAATCGAGCCATCCAGAGGGCCTTTAAATTTGATCTTGGAGTAACGAAAATTTGTCTTGGCCACTTCAAGTTTCTTTGTTGGGGTGGCCCACTTTGTAACAGTTGTTTGGATCCCTCTCATTAGCCCGAACCAATGGAGGTTAATATCAGTCACTAAGACCTTCAAGTCCTATAAATTACCAATGGTCGCCTTTATTTGGTTAACATAGTCACTAAGTGTCCTATAGCTGATGTTGGTAGAGTTAATCAAAGATTGTAGGCGGGCTGAGAGAGCCAGACTATAGACGAGTCGCTTTGAGTCGGGACAAGTCACATGAGGTGGTTGTGTATAATTATGCCATGCAATCCAGGCATAGGAATTCATGATGGCCTATCTGTGACTTGCTTGATGGATTTTCTTAGATGGAACTAAGTTTAATGCAGGCCGGCTTGAACTTAGTTCGGGCTGAGTGTTAGCCGACCCGGACTTGGGTCATGCCTTGATGTGTTGGCCGACTTAATCATACCTGCAATAAATTTAAGCAACATTTTGCCCCTTGAACCTGTTTCTATGAACATGTTCGAGTTTGTTAAATTGTAAGAATCCTGCCAATTGGCTCTTCAGTTAATGCATGCCATACGTGACGATGCACTCTTGGCCAAGTCGATTTATTTTTTCAGACGTGGCAGGGGTGCTCACATTTCCAAAGTGTATGAAGTGACAACATTGATTACATCTATACGGTCGAGATCTGATGGCTTTTCGGTTCCAACGGCTGTGATGGAGGGGTAGGTATATAAATACTCCTTATCTTCTTTATACTCATTCTTTACCGAAGCAAAAAACAATCTCTGCAATTAAAAACTCTCTCAAAACTTTAAACTTTTAAAGCTACTTCTTCTTGCAAATAGTGAGCATTATCCTTCTTCATTCTCATTTTTGAAAGCTTGATAGTTGCTTTGCCATGGAAAAATCTTGATTTATTATTTCATATTTTTTCATGATATTTGAAGCATTGTTGTTGAGTTTTGATTCTATGTCATTGCTTATCCAGAATCTTTTTTTTGGACATCTTTTGGAATTGATTAACCATTGCTGCCATGTCAGCGGTGGTCAATTAATATTGATGAAGTTTCCAATGGCTTATGTTTTTTAACAATTATATTAGTGTTGGTTTGCAGATTTAGGCCCAAGTTATTAGACTTGGGCTTCAATTAAAATGCATAATAATAGATTGGATTGTAAGGCTTGTTACTTGGTTTAAATCAGAAGCTGGCCTTCATGGAGTGTTTAGCTAGGGCACGCCATGGGAAGGTCGTCCAACTTCTATCCTGGATGTTGCCCTTGGATCTTTCCAAGCTTAGATGCTTGTGACTTGTTTAAATTAGGCTGCTTATGTTTCGGATGGCCACCTCTAGATCAACCTCCATTTGTTTTTCTAGCCTTATATCTTTAGATTTGGTAGATGGAAAGGTGAACCTAGCCAAGAGTTAGGCTAGTTATGAGTGTGATATCGGTATGGTGAGGTACCCTATAACCGCTGACCGACTGGACAACCCTCCCTCGGGCTTCTTTGCATTTTCTCTTAATACTTTAATGTCAAAGTCATGCTGCCTCTCCATCCCCACTTCATGTTCATTCTCTATGCTTTCATACGCATTACTCCAAATAGCTATCGGTTTTTATGTTAGCTTTATGTTGCTTACGCTGACATCAACCTTTCTAAGTGGACCATCCAATTGGTCAATATGATTTTTCGACTATAAATGGAAGCTAGTACCCGATTGGCACATACTTTCACTTTAAGGCTAACACCAAGCCCATTATTTTCATGGGTGTTCTTAGCAAAGCTGCCTTGGGCTGGATGGGGAAATAATTCTTTGTTCCTCATGAGGTCAACCCCGGGCTAATGTAACACCCCTACTTTAAATAACATTATTCAGGATATTTAATTAGATAAATTAAATAGAATAATGTAAATATTAAGTGATAAGGGGATTGAGGTTGGAATAAATTTAGGTGGCTGTGCTTATTAATAAGAATGAGTTTAAAAGAATGGTTTATAGACTAATTAAATTATGTAAGGGTATAATGGGATTTAACTACACCTAACATTACCTTTATATATATATGTTTACCCTTAAGCCATTCACACTCATGTTCATTCTCTCATAAAAATAAAGACGTAAGAAAAGATGATAAGGCCAGCCATTAAAAAAAGAAAAAAAGAAGAGGAAATTCAAAGAAAAATAAGAGAAAGTAATAAGGGGAATCAAACTCATCTCAATCCATTTTCCTTATCAAAGATTAAGGTGAATGATAATTTCCATCTCTATCTATAAAATATATGTTTCGGATTTAAGTTTAAATTCGAATATATGATGTTTGATGATGATATGCTTGAATTATGGCTTGTTTAAAATTAAACAAGATTGTTTAAATAATGTTTCATACGATTTTAGATCAAAACCATGTGATATTGATGTCTAAATGCCATAGAAAAATTATATGTTATGCAAAACATGATTTTAGTGTTGGGTTTTAGTTTGATAATTTTCCAAGCTTTGGAAAGATTATTATGAATTTTTAAATGAAATTATAGCATGTTGGGTTTATAAATTTATTCTAGAAAATATATTGAGAATTTGGGTTTGAAATTTTGATATGTTAGATAACATGATCAAAGTAAGTTTTGGTGATTTTTGAGAATTTTTCTTAAGTGATTTGATATACAAAATAAATTATTTTGAGAAGAAGATCAAAATGAATTACGTGTAAATTTAAAAGGAAGGTTTTATCTATAAAAGTTTAAGTTTTATATTTATCCAAAATAAAAAGGCGGTTAGTTTTAAAAAGCATGGGAAAAAGTTAAGGCAACCAATAAGAAATTCACACGTAGGCAGGTTAGTTTATATAAGTTACTTAATTGAGTATTTAACCTAGAAAAATAGGTTTCGCCTCTATTCAGAGTACCTTTCGCCCTTACCTTTCGCCTTTGACTATTTCGAAATCCTAGTAAGTTAAATTCAATACACAGGGTATCATCTAGGTGATACGTAGTGGATTGGAGAAAGGCGAAAGGTATGGTGCTGAAAGCATAGCTTCCGATAGGGTCATTACCTCGATTTGTTTTAAAAAGATAAGCGCATGCTTTTGTTTTATTAAGTTTTTGACTTAGTCGATACATATGTTTTCGAAAGGAGTTTTATAATGGATTTCAAAGGGGTTGGCATGTTTGTTTTAAAAGAAAAAAGGGGTTTCAAAAGATTCCGGTAAATCAATGTTTTTGAAAGAAGAAGTTCTGACCTAGTCGAAGCCATGCCGCCGATTCTTTTGCCTTTCGAGTGTATTGAAGTCAGCAATACTGTCGAAAGGTATTGTTTGTTTTAAAGCTATATTAAGCTACTTTTTAAATGCTTTCGACAAGGTTATGGGTTTCGAAGGCAACGGTTTCGAAAGGGGTTTCGAAGTTATCCTTCAATATTTTAAATGTATGCTTTCGACTCTGTCGAAAGGAACGGTTTTGATGCCATCATAAATTCCCCAATATTTTTATGTAAAGAATAGTTTCGAAAGAGATACTTTCGTTTATATTTGTTTTGACCCAAATGATATTTTAAAAGGTAAACCTAATGATGTCAAAAGGGGGACTTTCAATGCTTTAGGGGGAGATACTTCCAATGGTTTCGAAGTTATGCTTCAAATAATTAATAAGTAACACTTTATTATATTTGAAAGGTTTCAAAAGAAAGATTTTAAAGTGTTTTCAAAGGAAGAAGTCTAGTGTTTTGGAAAGAGATATATGCTTTTGAAGGAAACTATCCAGCAAGGTCGAAAGCAAGGTTTCGAAGGTTTCAAAAGTATAGTTTTCAAAATAAATAACCCAATCTCATTTAAAAGCAAAACCATGGCATATTAATAAGTAAAGTATTTTGAAATGGAATTTATGAAGAAGTTTTAATGGGTTAAAAGAATTAACCAAGTTATGTTGTTGCTTCTATATGTATATATTCACTTTATAATGAATCCAAAAACTGTACTTTGGAAAAAGGTAGAATAACCCGCTAGATTGACCTATTAGTGAATAAATAAAAGATATTGGCAGGGGCCAATAGGTTAACAGTAAGCCCATGAAAACTGTGTAAGGAAAATGATATTGGCAAGGGCCAATAGGTTCATAGTTAGCCCATGAAAACTATGTAAAATTGGAGATGTCAGTTAGACAGGTTTATAATAAGCCCATGAAAACTATATCCGAAGAAGAAAACAAAATATTGACAGATAGTCAATAGGTTTCCTAGTTAGCCCATGAAAACTAGGATAAAAGAAATGATATTGGAGTTACCAATAGGTTTATAGTAATCCCATGAAAACTATATAATTGGATAGGGAGTCCTTAAAAGTTCAACCGGTTATTAGTTAGCCTATGAAAATTATTAGGTTAATAGTAATCCTAGAAACTATAATTATGACAGATAGTCAAAATGAATTGGGGATGGGTAATCCAGAACTGATTCAATTGTTTTGCATATCATCACATAATAATGTTTTGAATTGAATTAACCATTGCGGATGCAGGGGCACAGAAAATGGTTTATAAAGGTTTTAAGATACTAGTGAGGGGAAACCCGTTCCGCTAAGCGGCATGGTCTCACTGGATATCTAAATTATTTGAGATGGTATATTATTATTCATACCAGGCTTTATGTCTGACTTGAATTTATGTTTTCCCCTTAAATTCTCGAGTACTCAATTGATTGTGAGTAGTTTGAGATTTAAGGTTTTCAAGTACCTCTTAAGACGAAAAAGCTTCCGGAGTCGTGCAGAAGGCATGTAGTTATTTAAGTTCTTTCTCATGTGATTTCACTTTGTTGTTTTGTTAAGGCAAAGTTGTTTATTGCCTATTATACACTCTGATCACCAAGGGGGCATCTTCATATGTCGCTCTTGGAGTATATTGTAATAATTATATATTTCTGAGTGTGGTTAACATTGTGGGATTATGTAAAGAATGTTGAAATGAGTTTGGAATGGAATGTGAAAGTTGTTTTAATATTTTAAACTTTTTCCATATACATGTGTTTCTGGTATATTAATTTATCTAACATTACCGTATTTGGTCATCGAGGATTAATAACTATGGATGACTGCAGCATCCGCAACCGTTAGTTTTGGACCTCCAAGTGGGGGATGTTATAGATAAGGAACATCGATTTCTATACCTTTAGCATGTCTTTGCTACCATTCTTTTTTATTTATCTCTTTCCTTGTCTTAACTTTCCCACCGGCCCTAAGCAGCCCGTCTCATCATTATATCTCGGCTTGTCCATTTATGCTCCAGCCTTAACATTTTCAGCTTTGTTCTCAGCAAGCTTTGGCATCAAGCGATCGATCGCTATTATGCATGGAAACTTCTCATCTGCCTAGCCAACTGGACAAGCAAAACTAAACGACAAATAGTACGACCAACCATACTAGGTACTATAGCATGTTTTCCAAAAAACACACCTACTCCTATAGCATGCTACCGCTTTAAATGCACATTAAATTCAAAGCACGTGCCTGGTATAAAATGTTAGCTAGCAAGCACCTAAGTCATGCGTCTCACCACCTTTATAGCTATCTTTCATCAACCATCGCATCCAGATCTACGGCCAAAATTATTTCTTACTTATTTTCAGTACAATCTCAGTCATTCATGCCTCATGTCTATTACTATAATTACCCCATGTCATACAACATCAAAGGGGTTGAAAACTAGTTGGAATTTAGTAATCTATAAGTTCAGAATTCATTTACAACAAACACTTCCACTCAATGCTTCTAAGTTTAGATTCATTATAAATTAAGTGCCAAATTTATTATTATTCTCTTGTAATTCCTTATAATTGTAAGTGATAAACATAGCAAGAGATATTTATAGTGAAAGTAGGCGAATCTCTTTCGAACCACTCTACATCATGTGTCATTTACATTATTTGCTTATTTTATTTTTCATTTTATATTTTTAAGCCTAGTATTAGTAAGTGGCTTTGGCTAATGCAACACATTCATCTAATTCTGAGGTTGGCTAATTTATTATTCAAGACTTATGCTCAAAATTCTCATTCACAGCAAACAAAAATTCTCATTCATCTGGTGCTTGAAATCAATAAGTTTATAGTCTTAAGTTCTAAATTTATGATTATTCTCTTGTAATTACTTGTAATTATAGGAGATAAAAATGGTCAGAGATTTTTATAGTGGACGTAAGCAAGCTTCTGCTGAACCACTCTATATCTTGTGTCATTTACATTATTTGCCTGCTTTTATCTTTATTTTATATTTTAAGCCCAGTATCAGTAAGTAACCTTTGCTAATATAAATACATTAGTCTAATTCTAAGGTTGTGTAAATTTTTATTCAACATTTTGTCGCTAGAAGAAGGCCTCCTCTAAAAGCTCTCACCTTTCTTCACTTTTTCTTCTCTACACACTCTTTTCACATTTTGCACCATGTTGAATCCTAATGGTGAGAATGAAGTTATCAACTCCAATGACTGTGAGACTAATGAAAATACTATTGCCAGTGCTGCAAGTCCCATCCTTGGACTCAGTAATAACATGTAGCAAAGTGTGCTCTAAGGCTTAACCAATATGGTAACTCTTACTTGTGAAGCGAACGATCTGAGGACAAGGTTGGATGCAAAAACAATTGTGAACTTTGGTCCTCTACCCCCTCCAATGTTTGATCTTACTCCTATCCAGTCATCCCTTCCCAGTGCTCACAATCTTATTAATACTACCCAGGGGAAGGTGGTGCTTAAAACCCCAATTGGGGTTGCTCCTATTCACAATAAGAGAGAGTATGTTGCGCATAAGCCATGTCATGCTACTGAGATTGACGTTGAATCGACTGCACACAAGGAACCAAGACATTGCCGCTCTCCTTTAGTATGGGCCGTCGGCTTTCGTACACCTTCGAGCGGCCGGCGAAGCTCGAGGCTTGAGATTTGAGCGTCTTAGAAGTGGTTCTCATGCCATCGATAGAGAACAAAGTGCTCTTTTGGTATGCTCCTAATCCAATAGGGTTTTGGCCGGGCCTAGATCAAGATAGGGATGGGCCAGTCATTCATGATTGCCCTTTGTGCATAGTGAGAGGAGGTCCTCAACTCTAGGTCATCATCATCACCATAACTCTCCAACATATCATCATCGTTGGTCTCCCTCTCCATAAAGACGTCGGCTAAGCTCAATGCCAGTGGTTGGTCAAACACTCCTATAAAAGTCAAATGCTGGCCTCCAAGAGTAAATGAATCATCTTTGCCAACAATTTAATGGAATACAAACCCAGAATATCGAGGGTGAAGAGCTATTTTATAAGGAAATTTAAATACATACATCCACTAGCCATATGCCTTGCCGCTTATTGGAAAATACGATGGGGGTACCGATCCACTAGATCACATCACGACGTTCAATTTCATCACTCGGTTGGCTGGCTTTCCATCCCACAAAATGTTTAATCTTCCACTCCATTCTCACAGGACTGGTCTTCCACTGGTTCCTAAATCTACAACCGGGTAGCATCCATTCCTAGGTCTAGCATTGCTTAAATTTCAAGACGAGGTTCTTTCCTTCCAAGTCCCATGTTATGACGGCTAGTGAGCTAGGTAACATCAAACATAGGCCAACCAAGAATCTTAGGTCATATGTGAATCACTCCAACAAAGAGTCTACCTAGGCCAGGAGTGTCGACATGAATAGTTTGGTTGTGACCCTTAAGCAATCACTTCAACAAAAGGGTCTACCTAGGCTAGGAGTGTTGACAAGAATAGCCTTGTTGTGACCCTCTGCTCAAGGGTCAGATACAAGTCCAGGGTGTGGAAGGAATTATAGAAGCAATTGGACTCCCCAACATATTTCTATTAATGGGAGAATGATATCATGAGGATGAAGGGCGCTGATATTTTTGATAGGAAGGATGTATCCAAACACTCAAACAAAGTCAGTCCCCATAAAACTTTAGACCATCGAAGAAATGGTTGACAGAACAACAATAAGAGGAGAGCAAAAGAAGGCACCTGGTGCAAGCCCAGGTATGCTCACTATGCTACTATAAATTGAGATATGGACTCCGTATATCTTACAACCAAGGACTATGTACCATTCCAAAGATCGTCTATAACTAGATCCGGGAGAAGGGAGCAATATCGTGACAACAAAAACTACTGCAACTTCCATCAAATCAAAAACCATTCCACCAACGTTATTACTGAAGGATGGGATAGAAAGATTGATCCGAGAAGGAGCACTCATAGTGTTTATTAGGAAAAAGGTCGATCAATGGATGAATCACAAAAATTAACCGGCTCAACCCTAACAACCCAACAACAATGTTTCAGCCATAACCGATATTTTAACTATCTGTGTAGGCCCACATATGGCCAGAATCAGCCGATGAGCACAATCCTACTACCAAAGAGAAATGGGTTTGTCCAATCAAGTTTATTCGTTGGAGAATCGAGCATCCAAAGAACCTAGGCTAGAACCAGATAAGCATATCACCTTCACCGCTGGGGATAGAGAAGGCATCTCCTACACCTATCAAAACCCTATGGCCATCACCCTTGAAATGGCTAATGCAATACACATCAAGCTTTTGTGGATAGGGGCAGCTCGATCAATGTCATGTTCAATCAAGTCGTCAAGGCACTCAAGCATCTAGCCTCCCGCCTCACCATTATGCCTTACCGGTCTATGATTTTGGGGGTGTTAATATTGTTCCAAGGGGGATGATCTCTCTTATGACCACATTCGACAAAGATCCCATTGCTGCAAAGATACAAGTCAACTTTGTAATAGTTGATTGCATGTCTGCTTATGATCTTTAGTTGGATGACCAACTCTTACAAAACACGATGTAATTATCTTCGACAACCAGTTCAACTTGAAGTTCCAAGTCCAAGTGAGGGTCGGTGAAACCTAGGGTAATCAACATATGGTTAGGGGGTGTTACAGAACCTCACTAAAACAATTAAAGAAAGGTGTGTTCATACTTCAACAAGAATTTGCAATAATTAATGACAAGTCACTTTTAAGAACCGCCAAGCCGGCCAGCACTACGGTTTGTGCCAAGACCACCCTAGCTCTAAAGTAGAGACATCTACATCAACAACTTCCTCCATAAATAATGTCCCACCTAATAAAGTCATGGCTATCAAGGATGTTACCCAGGAGAGTGGTTGAGCCGGT
The DNA here is from genome assembly GCA_030737815.1 of Allium fistulosum. NCBI lineage: Eukaryota > Viridiplantae > Streptophyta > Magnoliopsida > Asparagales > Amaryllidaceae > Allium > Allium fistulosum. Next base: position 345,682,315 of record CM060903.1, on the reverse strand, counting down.
CAGCGTTCTCACACATGCTATAATACCCCATAATTTTAATGATAATTAATTAAAAAAATTAATAAATAATATCGCTACAACATAGAATTTTTACCAATGTTAGAATTTGGCTATGAAACTTGCATCGTTGGATTCGTAGCAATTTTCTGATCAATTTTCATATATAAAATTTGCCGATCGAAGTTCAGACGAAAAAGTAGTTGACATTTAAGGTTTTTGAATTAGAAATAATTATATGTGTAATTAAGGAAATAAAAATAATTGACTAACATTAATTATCATCAATTAGAATTAACTAATAGTTAACGTTACTTAACCTATAAGAATAATTAACATTAGTGGAAATCGGTTAAAAATGGAGAGAATATCATATAAAATTAATCCATGTAATCAAATGACGAACGATAATTTACAAAACTATAATGATCGGTCGACCCCTAACATGGGACGGTCGACCGCTAGTGGTTGACTGGTGGGGGCGATGGTCAACTGGTTGGGATGTCAATTGTGAAAGTGTGACCTGGCCGAACGAGCCAGATTTAAAATAATTTAATATAACGGTTGGCACTGATTCGAACCCCTATAAATACGGGCCTAATCCCTCACTTTTTTCTCATATTTTCTAGAGTAATGATTGAGCTCTACCATTTTTCTTCTCCACAAATTCTTAATTCTAAATATAGTTATAGTTCATATACGTATATACAAGTGGAGAAAAGCAGAGGATAATTGAGAAGAACAACAGGGTTGAATCTAATCGTCAAAGCCAAGCTAAATTATAAATCCAAATTCGAATTTAAATTAAATCCAAATCTCTCCTCAGACCTAGATTTCTGATAGATAGGTATGATTCCGGTATATGTATTCAAATAGGGAGAATAAGGGGTGTCAAACTAGAATAACAGGGATTAGATATAGAGATTTGGAAAGCTAACATAATATTGGATTTATATCGTTGTAAATTTGTTCCTATATGCCTAAATGTAAACTGGGAGTTATAGGCTAAAATTGTATATGTGTAATGAATTTATAAATCCTTCCTACATATTCTGTGATTGATAACTTAATTTTAATATTGCATGTATGTGAATCTGGAAAGTATTGGGTAGTCCCTAAAATTGATAAATTATGTGGTAATCCCATATTTGTAGATTTAAATGACCTATGCAAGCAAAATGTAAATTAGAGTTATCATAATAAATTATAGGGATTTAAGTAGTATTTTAATTCATTAGAATGTAGGGTGTTTCAATGTAAATTTCTATAGATTATCAAATTCAGTTCATAAATAAAAGTGTATCGTTTGAAATAACAAGGAATAAATTTCTATAGATTATCAAGTTTAGTTCATAAATAAAAGTGTATCTTTTGAAATAACAAGGAATACGCATAAAAGAAAGAGATGTATAAAATAGGGATACTTACCTTATTATGTGCTGTTTATTTCAATAACTACGAAAATATAATTCCTTGTAATTTCAAACGTAAAGTAAATTCCCTTTTTAGATATGATATAAAGATTTACAGTGTTAACGTTTCCTTTTGAGGGAGATCTATTCCAATGCATTAAAATACAGAAATCCCTAAGAATGAATAATTGTAAATATGATAATAGTAATGGGTTAAAGGAAAAAAAAATATATGCAATAGAGATAAGATAGAAACCAAATAATAAACTATAAAAGGCAGGCAAGTCATAGAATGAATAATGGCAAGTAATGATTTAAATAAAAAGGGAATAGAATGTCCACTAAATAAGGAAGGGCAGTAAAAGTTGAAAAGAATAGAAATAAAAGTTCAATAATGAAAAGGGGAAGGAAATAAGAAAAGATATTTGGATCTTTTAAAGAAAGTGGTAAATGAAATTAAATTGATACAAATGGAATAAGAAGTAAACACATGAAAAAGTAAAGGAATACTATTAATAGTCGAACATTGGAGGCGTAATAATTGAAAAAGTATGAATATATAGACACACACACGTACCTCAAGTATGTGTTTATGATGGATGCGAATTATTAAAATTAGCTAATAACTTAGATCATATATGTATGACATAATCATTAAAATGGGTTGGAATGCGAGGTTGGTAATGTAACAAATCAGAAGTCTGTCCACCGCAAGAGGCTACTAGAAGTTGTGTATACATTATATTGATGTGGGACCTATCCAATTATAGGACCCATGGAATTATATACATTCGCATATAGGTGAGGGATACCTAAGTAGGAAGGTTCGCCTTGGTCGAAGTGTCAAAGGACAAGTAGAGTCTTCGTCAACCTTTTAGGGCATATTAAGTAACAAGTGGGTATTACCTTGACTGCATTAAGAAATCTAAATGGGATGGTGAGCAAGGTTTGATGTTATGTCAATGTGTGTTTGGTACCATCTTAGAGAGTAGGAGTTGTACATAAGTCAAGAATGTCACCAGTTCTAAGTGGTCAGCAGAAAGACAAGAGTTACGCCTAAATGACTACATCTCCTACTAGTGGGGATCACGTTTAGATCAAGCACTGCCACAATTGCTTGCTAGATTGTTTGTTAGGAGCAAGACTAGATAACCCTTTATGGAGGTCTTTCAAAATGGATAGAATATGGTCAACGATTATGACGCCGTTACTAGGCACTACGGGAGTTCCCTAGTATGCACGACGACGAGGATGTGATATCGCATTCATAATGGATCTTAATAAGTGCTAGGTTATGGATATTAGCTATGGTAGATGAGGCATATAGTACACGTACGTGAGGTTAAGACAACTAAATACAAATAGAGAGATAACATGTAATGAAATGTAATTGACATAAACTAGTGTTATGTATAAAGTGTGTAATTTACCAGCCACCAAAGCATTGTTCTAACCCCCTCCACATTACAACCCATAAGATAGCTTAGAGGGACATGTACCAATACAAGGCAGGAATAGTGGAAGGACAGTTTTCTTGATGCGTGCTCGACATTGACAAGGACACCATATATTAGAAGTGTCACTCTTGGTTTGTAACTATATGTTTTATTATTGTTAACTGGGCTTTTAACCAAGCAAAATTCAAATAGAAGTAGAAGGTCAAGACGAAGATGAATTGACTCAAGAACTTGAAAACACACTTAGAAGAAGTAGTGATTCGAACTCAAGAAAAATCATCAAGTTTGGAGCTAAGGAAAGCTGTTGGTACAAAGAGGTTTACTCTCAGTACCATGAGATTTTTCCTCCCACTTTGGCACTACAAACTCTGTAAACTTCATACTCTACTTCAACCTCTCATGGTCAAGTGCTTTTCTCTAAGTCTAGATCGGCAATTCTCAAGATTGATGTGAAGAAAACAAAGGAAATGGGCTAGTTCAAGTGTTATTGAGAGAATCACCTGAATCAACACGAAATCTACAGAAAAGAGCATGAAAGCATCAAATAGCAGATAGAAGAATAGGGGAACTACAAAGGTTGACTTTGCATAAGTCAAAACCTATCGATACTGAAAGCTTTCTCTCGATACTGAGAGGTCTTTATGGCCTCTAGCCCCCACGTTATCACATGTATGGTATTGGGCTTGCTCCTAGAGTTCAATGCAAGTGGGCTTCTGAATCTGTGAACCTGTTTCCTTATAAATATCAGCCCTACCGCAACCAAAGAAGGATCCGTACTCTGCTTCTTCATCATCTCCTATCTTTCTCATTTAATGGTCACTTAGGAAGATACTATTGGAAGTTCGAAGCTCTTGAACCTATCAATCCCTTATACTAGTGACTCTAATTCTCTCTCAAATCAATAATCACTAAAACTATAAAGTCGATGTAGGCCAGAGATTGATGAACCATTATAAAAATCTTATGTCATTCTATTCTTTTTTAGTATTTTACTATTATATGCTAGACCTAGGTCTCACAGGTTCCCTATAGTGTTTCTTTGGGCGTTGATCCACTTTTGATGTTAACATTTTGGTACTTTCACTGAAAAAACTAAACCAAGGCTTAGATCTAGCTCTATGCTTTGGATTGGATAGATCTAGAAGTTAGATTCAGAAAACTTGCATGAAGAATTTAAAGGATTACTAATAGATAATCATGGCTCCTAGAAGAGGAAGATCATCCGAGATGATGGTTGGTGGAGATAAAGAGAATGCCCACCAACCTAAAGTAAAAAACTAGCGAACAATGCCAAGATCCTCTACTCAATAGGAAGTAGTTACCAGAGGAGAGCTTGATAAAATGCTATGAGAATTGAACCAGAAGATGGTGGATAGTCAGAAAGCTTTGATGGATAAGATGGTTGCCTTGTTAAACCTGCAGCCACAAAGAACCTGGAGAACTGGAAGGGAACTTCACCTGTGGCAATATAGGAAAACTCCTTTATTTCTGACCTAAATAGAAGGGATAGAAAGCAAAAGCAGAAGGTAGGAATTACTGGAGTTGTTGAAGGACTTGTAGGATGAAGAAAGAGTGCTCCCCTTGCAAGAAAACCACCTGGTACCGAAAGGAATTTAGGAGAAGGTGATGCAATGGTGGTTTCTGATGAAGAAGTGGATTTGTAGCTTGATGATAATGGTTTTGAGTTGGATATTGATGCTAACAAAGACGGATTTCAGGCTGCTGCAGGTCGACCAAACCCACTCCCACGAAACACTTAAGGAGTGGTTCACCCAGAGATAGGAGGACGTAGATGTTAGCCGATGAACCGAGATCTTTTACGAAGCCAAATGCTCAGTATAGCCCATGACAGTCGACCTTATCATGCCGGTGAAGAATACATAGCTGATATGGTGAAACAGTTGGTGTAGGAAGCAAAGGCAGAAAGAATGAAGATTGGGGTTCTACACCAAGTAGGAATCCCTTCATCGAAAACATTCTAAGAGAATTGTACCCTAGAAAGTTCACGATGCCAACAATGCCATCATATAACGGAACTACCGATCCCAGGCAACACTTATTCATGTACAAATGGCATATGGATGGAGTTAGAGCTACAGATGTTGTTTGTTGTAGATGTTTTCCTATCTTTTTGGAAGGAGTCGCTTCTATGCGGTTCACTAGGCTCGCGCTAGGGTCTATATATGCTTTTAGCCAAGGAGTTTTTAGAGCAGTTTGGGCTCCATGCTGCCAGACCGAAGGACATGATGTCCCTATCCAGCTTGTCTCAAGGACCCAAAGAGTCATTGAAGGGTTTCTTGAACTGATTCAACTTTGCTGTTATGGAAGTTAGCAATCCAAAGGAAGACCTGGTATTCATGGCATTGGTCCGGGGCATTCACCCAGACATAAATTTTGGTAGGTGGCTGAAGATGAAACAACCAACTACTATGGAAGAATTCCATCAAAAGGCGAACTAGTTTTTATGGTTAGAAGAAGCAATTCTGGTAGAAGGAAAGGTTAGTAACACGTAGTCAAAAGAGGTAATTCAACGCAATGTAGCAAATAAACATGATGAAGAAACTCTGGTGGAGTTGCAGGAAATGCTGGAAGTTCTAGGAATAAAAAAAGAGGAACTAAAAATCTGGGTGGAATGCGTAATGAGAATAGGAAGCGCCTAAGGAATATGTGGTCAGAATATTATACACCTCTGAATGACACACTAGAAAATATCTATCTTGCTACACAACGAACCGAGCAATTCAAGAAACCACCTAGAAGGGAGGCGATAGAGAAAGAGAAACATTCTGAGAAGTTATACCGCTTTCACAAAACTCATAGATAACACAAATGAATGCCGTCACTTGAAGGACTTGATTGAGAGCGGATACAAAAAAACAGACTCCAGTAGTATGTTAAGCAACAACTGGATACTGATCAAGCTATGGGCCCCCAGGGACCCCCATCTCAAGGAAAACCTTCTGGGCCTAGTGGTGAAGGACCTAGATGTACTTACGAAAGGTTATTAATTAATACCATAACCGGAGGACCTCACTCAGCAGAGAAAAGCCAGGGTGAGAGAGAGAGAGAGGTATGCAAGTTCACTAAAGCATGCACCATGGGAAATTTGCTATGCTATTGAAGATGGAACTCCGATTAAGAAACAAAAGATGATATCGGATGATATTGTGTTTAGAAACCAAGATTCTAATGGAGTTGAGGCACCAACCATTGATCATATGTTGATAACAGTAGGGATTGAACTAGTAGTTGTACGTTGAGTTTCGGTGGATAATGGAAGCTAAGTTAACATCCTATTCAAAAAGAATTTCGACCAAATGAAAATCAGTATGAAGGATGTGACTTCTTGCAAGATGAAGATTCAGGGGTTTACGGATGAAGCTAAACAGCCGATTTGGATGATCAACTTGCCCATAGAACTTGGTGAAGGAGAATGTTGGGTAGTTTACATTCAGACATTTGTTATTATTGATGAGTACTCGCCATAAAATGATTTCTTGGGTCAACCAGCCATAGCTGATTTCAGGATTGGTTTGGCTCTATAGTGTCTGACGATGAAGCTCCCTATGGAGAATGGGATAGAAGTAATGTGAGGAGACCAAAGCGCAGCACGGGAATGCTACGTTGCATAACTACGGGAAGCAAAGCGTTGGGAGAAAGGGATGAATGTAGGGAAGGCTCTCCATAATCACCCGCGAGCATAGAAACTAAAGCCTAGCCCTAGTTCGAGAACCATGGCTATTTTAACAAGTCTATGGATCCCAAGAAGTATTCAAGGGGAGGGCGACCAATACTGGCAGAGCTGACAGTGAATGTTCCAATTGACATGGATGATCCTACCCGAGTCCTGAAGATTAGATCTCAGCTTAACATTATTTTAAGAAAGGAATTAGTGAATTTCCTCTGATGAAAGTTGGACGTATTCGCTTGGACACATTCAGATATTTGTGGGATATCGTCGTAGATAGCATGTGATGCACTAAATATTGATACAAAGTTCCCACCAGTAAGATAAAAAAGCGCAGTCTGGGTCCGAAGCAATCCACTGCATTAAAGGAAGAAGTGGATAAGCTGTTGGCTAACGGCTTTATCAGTGACGGTTTATACCCCGAATAGGTATCAAACCCTGTATTGGTCAGAAAACCAAGTGGGAAATGATCAACTTGTGTTGACTATTTGGACCTAATCAAAGATTACCCGAAGGATAGCTTTCCATTATCCAAAATCGACCAACTTGTCAATGGAACTACAGGGAATGAATTGCTCTCATTTATGGATGCTTACTCGGGATACAACCAGATTTCGATGTACATGCCGGATCAAGAAAATACAAACCTTATCATAGATTTGAGGCTATATTTCTATCTTGTAATGTCGTTCCATCTAAAGAATGCTGGAGCTACATACCAGAGATTGGTAAATGCGATGTTCAAGGATCAGATCAGATGAGAAATGGAGGTGTACATAGATGATATGCTTGTGAAATCATGGGCAACTCTGAATAATCTAGATGATTTATCAAAAATGTTCAAGATCTTACGAATGTATGAAATGAAGCTAAACCCACCAAAGTGCTCTTTCAGCGTTACTTTTGGAAAGTTTCTTGGTTTTATTGTGAATGGAAAAGGCATTGAGGCCAATCTGAAGCAGATAAATGCCTTGAGGAATGTAACAACCCTAACTACGAAAAAGCAACTTCAGAGCCTGGATGAAAAGATCGCTGTGTTAAGTTAGTTCATCTTAAGGGCAACGGCTAAGTTCATACCTTTCTTCAACACCCTTAAAAAAGGTAAGAAGAACTTTGAATGGAATCAAGATTGTCGAAATTCCTTTTGTGGAGTAATTGAGGCACATAAACAGCACCGGTCTTATCCAAACCACTAGACGGGGAAGATTTATACATTTATATACTAGTGTTTGCTCGCACATAAAGTGCAAAATTAGTGCATGAGGAGGCAAGGATTTAGAGACTGGTATACTACATCAGCACATTTTACTAGAGTTGAAAAGAACTACCCGAATCTGGAGAAACTTTCCCGCTGTTTGCTGATTCTGTCGAGGAAGTTACTATCTTATTTTCAGGCTCATCGGATCAAAGTGTTGACTGATTAGACTTTGAAACGGGTATTGTACCGACCCAATATTTTGGGTAGGTTGCTAAAATGGACTATCAAACTAAGTCAGTACGTCATCACTTACCATCCAAGGAGAGCAATAAATAGACAGGGATTGAAAGACTTCATCATCGAATTTATCGCATGGGATGGTGATGAAGAGAAGGCAGATGCTACAGTCACAACTTCTCACTGGAAGTTATTTGTTGATGATGCTTCTAATGAATTTATCTCGAGGGTAAGAGTAGTATTTGAAATACTAGAAGGACAATCGATCTGCTATGCATTGAAGCTGGAATTTCCTACTATAAATAACGAAGCAGAGTACGAGGCATTGATAGCAGAATTGAGGATAACAAAGGAACTGGGAATAATGACGCTGCACATATTTAGCGATTCCCAGCTGGTATTTTGCCGAACCAGGAAGGAATACTAAACCAATGGTGTAGACAAGCCTTTTACCTGTCAAAAGCACTACACTGCTTGAAGACATAAAACATTATACAATAATGCACATCCCTAAAGAGGAAAACATGAAGGTCGATTCACTAGCTAAGCTAGCCAGCTCTGGGGAAGTGCAGTTAATGGGATTGGTTTCGGTGGAAGTTCTGACAGCCACGAGCATCGATCAGATGGATGTCGACTGGATTCTGGAGAGCATAGAAGAGGAGGAGTCATGGATGACTTTCAATCAAAAACTACTTGATCAATGGAACTCTCCTAATAGATAGGAACGAACGAAAGAAACTCATCCGAAAAGCAACATGGTTCATGATGCAAGATGGAGTGCTGTATAGGGGAGGATTCTCAATTCCCCTACTTCGGTGTGTAGCCAATGATGAAGCTAGGAAGATTTTCATGGAAATCCATGAGAGAAGCTGTGGCGATCACACCAGGGGGCAAACTTTAGCGAAGAGAATACTTCGCTATGGGTATTTCTAGCGGACGATAAACTAGGATGCTGCTGACTACACCAAATGGTGTGATGGGTGCCAAAGATTCGCAAAGATTCTGAGAGCCTCATCGACGGAACTGACACAAATAGTTAGTCTATGGCCATTCACAACTTAGGGAATTGACATCATCGGTGTGCTACCAATAGCGAAAGGAGGAGCCAAATATGCTATTGTTGTAGTGGATTACATCATGAAATGGGCTGAAGAGGAACTGCTTACCATAATTACAATGAAAAAGGTAATCAATTTTGTAATGAAGAATATTATTTGCAAGTTTAGAGTACCCTAGAAGATCATCATGGACAATAGGACTCAGTTCGAGAGTGCTGAGTATAAGGATTTCTGCAAACGGCACAGAATTGAGAAAATCTTCTCTACGATGGCACATCCACAGGCAAACGTGCAAGTGGAAGTAGTGAATAAGATCATCAAATCGACATTGATAAGGTGATTGACTAGAGGTAAAGGCATCTAGGTTGATGAGCTTCCACTAGCATTATGGGCTTATACATAACTCTACAACTGGACACTCGCTATTCGTTTTGGCTTTCAGAAGCTATGATCTTAGTGGAATTGGAAGTCCATCTCATTACATGAGACACTTTAACCATAGAGACAACGAGGAACTACTGCTTGAGCCTTTCAACCCGGCCGATGAAAAGCGAGATGAAGCTGAACTAAGGGTAGCTACTTACTAGAAAAGAGTAGCATGGCACTTTAATGCCAAGGTTCACAACCGTACTTTTGAGGTAGTGGACCTTATTCTGAAATGAGTTCATCCGAGTATGGGAGCGCTTGGCCCATACTAGGAAGGATCCTACATGATCGACTAGAAGCTTGGAAATGGAACGTTTAAGCTAGCAACCAATGATGGAATTCCTATCTCGAGCGCATGGAACAACGATCTACTTCAGCACTACTACATTTAGTTTTTCTTCATTTGCTTTCCCAAATAATGCACCTAAGGATATTGGGGGAATTGTAAATAGATAGGACTTGCCACTCTTTCCATTCAAAAATAAAGTTAGCTTCTTGAACCAATGGAACCATTTTATTGTTAGCAAAACCTGTATGCCATGCGATTGCCCACATAGACAAGAAAATGCTCTTCTATCCCCGAATAATGGACAGAGAATATAGACTCAAACTGCTAGGTCAATGGTGAAAATCGACCCTAATCTTCTGAGAACCGGCGTTGTCTAGAGATAGGCAATACCAGGAAGGCCCAAATCGCCGGGTCAACGGTGAAAATCGATCCTAGCCGTTTGAGTACCGGCATTGCCTAGAGATAGCTGACACTAAGAAGGTCCAAATCGCCAGGTGGATGGTGAAAATCGACCCTAACCTTCTAAGAACCAGCTTTGCCCAGAGATAGGTGACGCCGAGAAAGTCCAAATTACTGGGTCGATGGTGAAAATCGGCCTTATCCTCTTGAGAATCGGCGTTGTCTAGAGATAGCCGATGCTGGGAAGGTCCAAACCGCCATATAGATGGTGAAAATTGACCCTGACCTACGAAGAACCAGCACTTCACGAGATTGGTGATGCTAGGAAGGTCTAAACTGCTAGGTGGATGTGTAAATCGACCTAATTTTTTAGAGAACCGCCATTGCTCAGAGATAGATAATAGTAGGAAAGCATCAAACCACCAGGTCGACGGGAAAATCATCCAAAACCTACTAATACTCAAAGTTTCCCGGAGATAAGCGACGTTTGGATGAAAACCCATGAACCTTCAGGAATTCACCATCACCCGAAGATAGGCAACGCGATAAGGCTCGATAATTCATTCAGGGATTCATCGGATGATTCGAACTCGGCATATGGAAATGCACCATCGCCCAGAGATAGGCGGTGTCGGGAAGTAGTCTTCGGATTCAAATCAGCGATGCACCAACTTCTGGATATAGAAACTGGCACTGGATTGAACTCTTCAATCATCAAGAACATGTCGTTGCTTAAGGACAGGCAACGATAGAAAAATGAAATTATTCTCGGGTTGACTGAACAGTTCAACAATAGTTACAAATGCCAAAAGTTGCCCGGAGATAGGCAATGTCAAGGAGAAATCCTTGGAACATAACTGCTGAAATGCTAGCTTCCAGAGGTAGAAGCCATGACACAACCAGGTTCTTACCACCACACTTGGAAGAATTTTCCATGCCGAAAGATGACGACAATGCATCTTTATGATACATACATTTAAAATGACATTGGCTGAGGATATCAACTTGGAAGAATTCAGTTGCAACCCGAAGATTGGCAACATCGAAGACATAGCGTTTGGAATCGAGCGACAAGGACAATAGTTCCTAGAGATAGGAACTATCGCACAAACATGATTTCTGCGATGAAGATAGCGATCGAGCAGGACATGCTAGGACAAGGAAAGGCAGGAATAGTCATAGAGAATCAAGAGCTGGAATTATCAAACTTGCCCATTCCCGGAGAAGGATTGAGGACTGGACCGAGGGCAATCAAACAAGTTGCCCATGATATAAAATCCTCCGTAAATGGTCAAACTCTGGCATTTAGTATAATCAGCCTTATGAACAAGGGCATACACATGAACACTTGGTTGAAAAGAACCCAACCAAGTCCGAAAGGGACTAGCTCAAGAGCCGGCTAAACGATAATTATGTCTCGCCGAACAGAGTATTTTGGTAACTATAAATAAGGCTAAGTAATAGGATCTAACTAAATCAGTAGCAGGAATATTGTTTACATGCAAGAAGTTACGGTAAATAAGCATATTACATAGGAATAGAAAGAATATAATATGAAACAAATTGCAGATCGGGCAGTTATATCATATATACAAGCAGTTACACACAAACAGACACAACACATAAGATGCAGACAAATAAACTGAAGAGAGATTACAGAACAAAGTTAATCTTTTATTACTAATAGATTTTGTGTACAATCAAACAGCAGGGGTCGTACTTGCACAAGCTCGGCCATTCAAAGAAAAAAGAAAAAAATAGACTCAACGATGACACAACATGAAGGATAAGCTACCACATTTGTGGCCTTCAAGCACAATTCACTTCTTTCCCGTTTTTCCATATTTACCATTGGAAGGATGACTCTTGTGCCTTTTCTTTTCATCTCCAATTACCCTGCCTAGGGGAGTATCGCCTTTCGAGTAAGCAGACTCCTCTTAGGTCATAGTATGTGGCTCCACGGACTGGCCAATTGGAGTCTCAATGGGCTTTGTTTTTTGTGGCCAGATCTTCAGTGCGGGAATCTTATGTTAGGTGCTTGTCAATTTTGTGAAAGCAAGCTGGTCAATTCTAGGCTCCTTCTTCACTCTAATCTTATCCAGATCGTCCTTCAGCCTCTCTGCCATAATCATGTGCCCATTCGGGTCAAAAGCACTTAAGATCATCAGATCCTCCTCCTGGGAGATAGAAACATCCTTAAAATTCTACAAGATGGCGATCTTCTCAAAATTAGGTCCTGGGCTAGATCTGGAGGTAGGAGCAGTTAAGGTAAGCCCCATGGAGATGGTGGTAGACGAAGTAAAGGTAGCTGCAGTCCTTGAGCCCTGGGCAGCCGGAGGCGAATGAGGCAGATGTGGTTGACCTATAAGTTGACAAACAGAATAGTAAAGTTTCAAAAAGGACTCAGGAGTGAACCGAAGCTTCTGAAACACTGGAGAGGCAAGAGAAATACCTAAGCCTGGGCTTCTTTCCTGGACATCAACTTCAAATTCCCCTTCTTCCATTATGTGCACCTCGGTTTGGCCCATGAAGGAGGGAATGAAAGACTCACAGTTGTGGCTATAGCGAACGTTTGAATCATATGGGCTGTTGCAGAGCTAACTACTCTAGATGCAGGAGTAATTGCCATCGGCTCTCTATGTTATGAAGTGGACACTTCATGCTGACATGAAGAGCTTGGGCCAGTGAGAGCTTTGGCAACAGCAGCATTAGCAGCCTCTTCAGCTAGGAGATCCCTTCCAACAGTGAGAAATTTTATGTAGAAGCAATTTTGTTTAAAAATAAGTTTTGAATATAAAAATGATGGAAATATGGTTTATTGCATTTAATTATGCCGATGATATGAGGCAAGCTTTATGCTTAGTTGCTTTTATTGTTGAGTTTACCTCTTTCGAGGATATATATACTTAGTGATACTACCTCACTTGAACTAATGATATGTTCCTTGCATTTTTCTTCTCATTCGAGAAGAGATATCACCCCTTTACCTTATACTTCATATATCTGTTACTAATCTGATATTTTAGCTAGACTGACCCATGTATTATTATATACTCGGGTCACACCGAGTTGTTTCAGGTTAGATACCTGCTTTGGAGTTTTCTTTGATTGCTTCCACCTTGGATGTCTGCTTATCTCTTTTTGAGTAGTTTTGTAGTCTTTTTGATTGACTTTGATATGTATCTATATTTTTGACTCATTGTATATAGTGTGGTCCTAGTACCACTTATTGGCATCGAGGTACACAACCATCAAATCCTCTTTAGAGTGATTGTTTCAGCCCGCGCAGATCTGCATAGCACTTCATCCCAAATGCATCAAGGGCCTCGAGATAATCATCCCCCAGCCATCTCATATTTTTGTTCATGACTATACTAGTATAGAAGTGAAACACACTGGCATCGAGCTCGTTTCTAGTTCTAGACCTCTCTTGCTAAAGCTCTTTAAGCTCTTGTTTTGAAATTGCAAATTCAAGATCTTTGGCAAATTTTTCAGTAGACAGCTGCTCCATCACATCGACGAGTTTCTTCTTCTCTTTACCAAGCTTTTAGTTCTCCTTATAAAGCCTAACAAGTTCAGTACCTTGCTCTGAGATAGTCAGATCCCGTGCCCGAATGATCTTATCTTTTTGTGTAAGAGCCTAGCCTTTTCGTTTGCTTGTTTCTCGAACTCTGTACTTTCAGCAAGGGCAGCTCTTAGCTGGTCTCCAAAGACGAGCTCAGCATTAGCTTGGGAGTGCTTTATCCCTTTGATTAAGTTGTTGGCATGAACTTTCCCTTCAAAGGTTGAGTGCCACTCTCTTGTGAGCTTGAACAGATTGAACCCTCGACTCTTAATCATTCACTCAAAGCCAACCCTCTCAAACTCGAAGAAGAAAATTTTGGTGTAGTTTATCTTATTCACTTCAGAGAGGGCGACACACAGCTTCTTCCATTTAAACCCCTCGTCGACGTTCTTTTGGACAATTCGTAAGACTCGCTCCATTGCCTCTTTTGGGGTATCTAAGATGTCCTGATCGAATTTAGTGCCTTTTAAGAAGAGGTTGGGAAACGCTGCTTGTAGGTGTGGGGGACCAGTCCAGAAGAGTGAGATTTGCAGCAGAAATGCCCTTGCAGTGAGGTGGAGAAACATCAATAAGGGATTAAGAGGTTGCAACCTTTTGTAGTGAAGAAGTTTGAGCTTGTGTGTCAAAGAAGGCTCACGATGCTCTGGGCGTTTGGTAGCATCGCGAGACAACTCAGTCTCATCCTCTCTCTTCTTTCTTCCTTTCTCTCTCTCCCTGTCCTTTTCTCTGTCAGCTTTGCAAGCTCCATCTTCATGATCCTTTATTCTTCACCTCTCCTCATTAGTTTTATAGCGACGAAGTGGGTTTGGATCGGGAGTCTGGCTTCTGTATGCACTGGTGTTGTGGGAGAGCTTCTCGCATAATATCCACGACCCAAGGAACCTAAAAAAAGGAAAAGATAGTATAAGAATCGTGACTTCGGAAAGCACAAGTGTATGCAGGGATGCATGTTCATAATCATGGTGAGGTATATGACACCGATGACCCCCTATGTACTCTATGATCATGTTCGCATGGGCATAAAGACGGAGTTTCTTCACCTTTAATACTTATTCCAGGAGAAAAGTGAAGCTAGAGCCCGTCTCATCAAGAATATCACAAATAAAAAGTCGATCTCACCGATATCGCTCAGACCGACGAAGACGTCGCCAAAACAACGAGCTTGAGATGTATTCTTTCTAGTAGACAACGAAGTTTGATCTCTAACTACTTTAGAAGTTTCCACATCAATGTGCTTTGGACAGGGCAAGCTGGGGAGAGCAGGACTCATATAGGGCATCTCTCTGAACGATTCGTCCTCCCTTTCAATTGCATGGTAGTCGCTATCGCTATCACCGCCACCCTCTCCTTCTTCTTCAACCATCAGCTCTTTCCTTTCTCTTCTGCTGGCTTCCTTGTCTTTTTTTGGAATAAAGAACATCCAAACATCTTCATCCATGTTACTTGAGACATCAACGTCAACATGCTCTTCAGACTCTCTCTTAGCATGCTCATCCGAGTGCACCACATCGGATGGACCTACGACATCCCCATGAAGATTCTCGCTGGAGCTGTAAGGGGGATGAAAGAGCATGTATAAGCTCTGGAACTACTGGGAGTGGGTGAATCAGAAACAAAAAATCTACTAGGACTCAGCAAACCGCACTGTCATAAGTTTTCATTCGTTAGAGGGAATGCGATGGTGCATTATTAGAACCTAACTTCTAGAAGGCTCTTGAGCGTAGTCACATGCTCCTTACAGTCAGCTCGAGCTGGATTGTCTATAAATAGATAAACATTAAGTTGATAGCTCGAGGTAAAGAAATCCAAGTTTGGAAGTGACAGAGGAAAGGGAACCTACTTCCAAAAAGCTAGAGCCGGTTAAAGCCGTACGAGTATTGTACGAAGAAATACCCGTTCTTGAAGTATGAGCGTTTGTTGTGAAGCTTTTTGCTAAGCTTGCAACAGTACCGGGCTTCAACGACCATGAAAGAAGGAGAATCCTGTCTTTTCTTGAAATAAAGAAAGCAAGTAAGTTTGTTGAAAGTTTTAGCTCGGTCAAACTGATTCATGAAAAGGACATGGGGAGAGCTTAGAAGAGCATATCTGTTTGGATGAATTTGGAACGGATCTAGCCTAAGTTATTGTAAAACCATTCAGAGAAAGAGATTAAAAGATGGAACAACACCACCTAAGCACATATACAAGTTGCACGTTGTGTATCCCGTGGTGTGCAAATTCGGCCCTTGTAGGAAGAAGAGCGCCATCTTCTAGAATTCCATTCTGATGATAGATTTTTTGCAGCATTCTGGCCGCCTAAATCATGGGAACTTGTTCCAGTGGATCGTTCAGTATTCTCAGACCTAAGAGCTCATTTAGAGGAGGTAGCTGATTCACTACTGGTAAATCTAGAACCATCGATCCTTCTTATTATGATATCACAGAACAACCCAATCCACCAGGAATTATAGACGAAGCCTTTACCAGATTTGAATCTAGGTGATCAATGAGTCATTCTAAACAATATAACATGATGTTCACCATGGTTAGGTATGTTCTATTTTGAATTATAAGCTTATGTGACCAACGTCTGAAATCCAAAGGTTATTAATGTGTTTTGACCAGTCGGATTATGGGCAATGACCGGGGCAAATGATAAGCGTTTAATCTATGCAACATAAGCCCGGTTCCTATACACCATGAATGGACTATCCTATGTAGATAGCTTGCTCGTAATAGAAAAATGAATCGTGTCGTACATTGAAATTATATATCAGAACTTATTCATTATCAACGAATAATCGATAATGGAGCCGCTGTCCGAAACAACACATAAGCTATTCTTTTTAGGAACGCTAGAAATACGACAAAAGGAAAAGTAGTGTGATAGAGTCGTCTAACACAACCGTTCTCGGACAAGAAAAATCATACTAAAATTTAAGCGATGACGAGGGCTTAGCCGAGTTTTGACAAGAGACAGCCGAAGTCCCGGAGCTAGAATCATCTCTAGAATGACTTAGGCAAAAACACAAGTTCTTTCAAAAAATTGAGTGAAACCCTAACTTTGGCCATCTCCTTCTAGAAAACAACCCAGTATCTCCATCGCCATACACACGAGTCGCCCACCTTAGCAAAATTCAAATCGGTGTTCAAAAATTGGATCTCAGGCCCGAACTTTTCTGGTGGCAAATAGAAGCTTTGGCAGTGGCAGCTCGAGACAAGGCAGCGTTAGTGACTTAGATGACAATGATTGGTCGATGTGGGTAGATGATCATCGATGCTGAGTTGAACGGTGGTAAGGTGTTCAACGATAAAGTTTAAAGCACGAAGGATTAAAGGAACTTGATACAAAGCTCTCGGATTGGAAACAAATCGGCACAAAGAAATGAAAGCATGAAAATTTTCTAAGTCCCAAAGGACTTAGGTAAGAATTCGGGGGAGACCAAACATCTCGGTGTTGAGACAAAGCTCTCGGTACCAAGAGGTTTTCTCGCCCTGAAAATTTCTGGAATGCACAACAAAGAGAAGGAGTACTCATCTAGAGCATAGATTTGATCTCCAGAACGTAGATCTGGGCTTTAGCATGAAAAATGGAATTCTGACCATGCAAAACAATTGAAGGAATATCTACCAAATGAAAGCACCGTTTCGAAGCAATACTTTAACGACCCACTAGAATTACAAGATAACATGATAGGACTTGTCTTGATATATAACACACTTATGTTCAACGAAAGCATACTCTAGAGGGCAAGTATTAACGAGGTTTTTAACCAAGTAGAATTCAACAAGAAGTAGAAGGTCAAGACTAAGACGAAGCGATTCAAGATCTTGAAAATGCACTTAGAAGAAGTAGGGAATCAAACTTGAGAAAAATCAAGTCTGGAGCTAAGGAAAGCTATCAATACCGAGAGATTTCCGCTCGGTCTAGGAGATTTTTCCTTCCACTTTGGCACTATAAACCCCGTACACTTCGTACTCTACTCCAACCTCTCATGGTCAAGTGCTTTTCTCAAAGTCTAGATCAGCAATTCTCAAGATTGATGTGAAGAAAATAAAGAAAGTAGGCTAGTACAAGTGTTATCGAGAGAATCACCAGAATCAACATGAAATCTATAGAAAAGAGCTTGAAAGCATCGAATAGGAGATAGGAGAATGGGGGAATTGTAAAGATTGACTTTGCACAAGTCAAAACCTATCGGTACCGAGAGCTTTCTCCCAGCATCGAGAGGTCTTTGTGGCTTTTGGGCCCATGTTATCACTTGTATAGTATTGGGATTGCTCCTTGACTCCAATGCAAACGGGTTGCTGAATCTATGAACCTGTTTCCCTATAAATATCAGCCCTACTGCAACCAAAGAAGGATATGAACTCTGTTTCTTCATCATATCCTATCTTCCTCATTCAATAATCATCTAGGCAGATACTATTGGTAGTTCTAAACTCTTGAACTTGTCAATCACTTGTACTAGTGACTCTAATTCTCTCTTAAACCCATAATCAATAAAATTATAAAGTGGACGTAGGCAAGAGATTGCCGAACCACTATAAAAATCCTATGTCTTGCTATTCTTTTTCTGCTATGTTACTATTATCTGCTAGACCTAGGTCTCATAGGTTCCCTACAACGTTTCTTTAGGTGTTGATCCACTTTTGGCCTCAACAATTATACTTTAATATTTCGCTGTAAATTAGTTTCGATAGTGCTATGATATGCATTTATTTATTTACAAGATACCAAACCAATGATCCATACTTTGGTGGAATTGGGTTTTCGATTTGGCAAAAATTTGGGTCTATTAGGGTGTGGGTTGTTGTAGTTGGTAACAGAGCATCAGTTAGTCGACTTTAAGAATTAGGAAACATTGAGTGAATGTAGTTGTATTTTTACTATAATTATATTAATATATTATACACCAGATCCTATAAATTCCAACTATAGAGTAGTTGCAAGCATCCTCTGAAAAGATGGATAAGTTGACTATAATCAGAACAAAAAACAAAGTTAAAGGTGTACACCTACCTCGATTACCCCATAAGAAATAGGTTGTATGAAAAGGCAATGACTTAAGAAGAACATGAGTGCCGCATATGGAAGGTCCTCGAAGCTGGATGGTATGTAACTCCCTAGTTGGAGCTTCAATGGTCCATGGTTGTAGATTCCCGCAGGATTGCCGATTAATGATGTACATTAGGTCTAGATAAGTTGACATTCAGAGTCAATATGTTGTAGATATCAAGAAGAAATAAGTTTTTGAAGGATGGTGTGTAGCAGTCACCCCAAGATGATGGCCATATTTTAATCTTTTGGAAGACGATAAGTTAGTAAGTAAGTTGAAAAGAAGAAAAGTCTAAAAGAAGGGACAAATAAAAATCCACCATGAGTCCTACCCCATATGAAAGAATTTAATATATAAGTTGAGAAAAATATATAAATAATATATTTGAAATGATTTTCAAATGCATTATTTGAAGGTAGAAAAACCTTATTTTTGAAAAGTAAGTAAATTTTTGAAAAAACAGAATATTTACATTTTATTTGAATAAAAAGTTTTACTAGAGATTTAAAAAGGAGTTATAAATGGGATTTTGTAAAAAGTTATTTTTTGAAAAATATAGTAGAGCGTATATAGCTCGTTGATTTTTCTGAGATGAAAGAAAAAAATTTAAGCTATAAAATTCTTTTTAGGGGTAGACAATAGGAGGTGGTACAAGTTTAGAATGGGGTATATAGAACAGGGAAAGAAGATTAGAACATGAAAATAAAGCAATAGGCGAACGCACTGAAATGTTACAATAAAGAAGATAGTCAATTGAGAGGAAAGCTACAAATAAAAGCAATTTAACTAAGATCAGTTTAGGTAGAAGATAGTTAAATAATAGTAACACTATGAAATATAAATAGAAAAAATATTTGAAATCTATATAAAATAATGTTAGTAATTAGAAATAAAGTAAGACATTATATTAAAATAATGCTAGCAATCGAATTAGAAGCAACATAGGAAATTAAATGCAAAACAAAGTAAGCTAGATATTTCGATAGTTCTGTGCATTAATTGCATGTATCTTTTGAAAGTTACCCTCACATGCTATTAGAGACTACCAAGGACTGGAAGTGGAGATAAAATGAGCAATAGGAAAATAATAGGATGGACGTGTCTCTGTCCACTCTCATTTAAAATTGTTAATGATATTTTGGAAACATTGTAAAGTTTATTTTTAAAGAAATGGTTTGGTATAAGAATAGAGTTTTTAAAAGAAAAAGTTAATATATGGTTTGAGTTAAAAATCCCAATTTTAAGTAGTAAAATCTTTGCTGTTAAAAAAGGGCTTTAAAAGAAAAAGTTGATTTGAAGGAAAAGGAAATGAACTTTTTAAATTTTAATTTGCTAACATTTTCTTTTGGACTTGATGAATAAGTTTAATTCAAAAATCCTAAATTGTAGTTTTAAAAGTTATTGAATTTAGAAAAAGTGGCAAAAACCAAACTAAAATATTAATGTGGAGTAGATATGGATGATTGCCTAGGTAAGACGGGGTAAAATATAAGACTATGAAGAAAATAACGATGATTGCTTATAGAATAGCAATAAGGTGTCCCCATAGAGTGTAAGGAATATTAATAAAAACCTAGGAATATTTAGTAAGACATGTGCAAAAGCTATAAAAACAACTCGTAAAGGAATGATGAATGGTACCAAAGTACACTTCTAAGAGTTTTAGAGTATACTCACATGAAAGATCAAGATAAAGGAAGTAAAAACCAAAATTTGAGAATACTATCAAGTGAGTTGGATTAGAAAAAGATGGTAATAAAGGGTAATGAGACGGAAAACACATATCGAGGACGTTGATTGGCTTAGCGTTAAAGAGGGCAGGATGGAAGTAGGAAATTTATTTCACCGAGCCAATTTTTTCGATAGGTTATTTTGAATGTGCATAATTGTATTACTAAGCCCATTACAACGTGGAAATGCATAGTTCAGTATATAATTGATGGTAGTAATTAAAAGTAATGAGTGGACCTTATTTATAAGAAGCCGAAAAGAAAAATTAAGATATGTGAGTTCCAGTTGAATGACATGTTTGAAATGTCCATTTAATGTAAGTAAGAAGTGATAGGGCCACAATATCATTAATGTAAGTTGATGTTGAAGGAAAGCTTCCGACAATTGTTTCTTTTGGATTTGGATTGTATGTATTAGTTATTTCTATTTGTATAAAATGCATACGATATTAATGAAAATGTTCCTTTTTATATGTTTTCTGTGTTGACCGCGATATTATTTGGAAAATAGTAAAATAAGGAAATTTCAGAAAAGATATTTAACTAATAGAAAAGAAAAAGGAAACAGAAAAAGACTGAAAGTTATAAAATAAATTAGGAAAATTTATTCAATTAACTACTAAAAGAAAATTCAAGTTAAGTCCCAAAGAGTAGTAAAATTTTGAGAGATAAATTTTAGCGAGCGAAGGAAAGGGAAAGGTTGTCGCGGAGCCACGAGTCACTATCTTTACGCCTTAAAAGCTAAAATTTATAAATGAACTTGTGTGCTAGCTGTTATTTAAAATTGAAAGAAATTTTTTTAAAATCGATATTTACCGTGTCATAGAATAAAATTCATTATGAACGTCATATTGACATGACTGCGTAGGATATGTCATGAATTATTTTGAAAAAAAATACTTTTGAAAGTGCTGTTCAAAATTCATGATTTTGGAGATGAAATGATTTTATGAAAAATTTTGAAAAAAATGGTGGTGAAATTGTGAATTTTTTTAAATTTTTTAGATATTTCAAAGTTTAATCTAAAAAGATTTTGTGCAGAAAAGAAAAAGGAAATTTTTTTTTGATGCCACGTGCTTAGTACCTAGGATAAATGTCAAAATCTTTGCCTGTTTTCTCCTAGTAGTAAAGCATGTTTAATAAATAAGTGTAACTTTGATAAGTTATTTTATGGATACACGTATCCTATCCATTTGGATAATTTGGTTTGTGCATCATGATATGATATGTATTGGTAGCTTTCATTTGTTATAATGAAACGGGATTTTCGACAATTTTGGACAGTCGGAAACTTCCGGATTGGTATATAAATTGAAGCTAAGTAATTTTGTTAAAATATAAGAAGATAAGTTGTTGTAACTTTAAAATTTGAGAAGATAGTAAGTTAAAACAAGTTTAAAATTTGTAGAACATCCTTGTTAAGTAAAATAAAGATGAATGTTTTGTATATGCTCTTAGGATATAGTGGGGTATTATACGAGTAATGAACTTAAGTCTTGAAACATTTTAAAATGAAATTTTGTTTTAGCAAAATGTTTTATAAGTAAAGATAAGTCTTTATGAAATATTTATATACTTAAGTAATGTTTTAAGAAATGTTTCATAAATGATTTTAATATTAAACAAGAAATGATTTGTGTAGATAGATGTGATTTAAAATGTAAATTATTGGCGCAGTTAAGAAACTAATGGAATTAATTATGTAAGTTGTATGTAGATCATTTTATTTGCATGACAATTCTTAATCTAGGATTCGAGTACATGATTTCGAGGTAGTTCACATCGATTCGAACAAAGATCTTTCACTAGATTTTTGATGGCAAAAACTTGATACGAATTCTTGATGTGATCTCTAAGTTTTCTATTATAATATATGGCAATATAAGGGGTGCAGAGATTTCTAATTAGAGAACTTGATCGGAGTCCGCACTAAAGAGGTCAAGTGATCTGTACTAGTTAGAAGTGAAATTTATGTGATCGAGAAAGTGATCGGAGTTGATATTACATACGCATAATATATGTACATCGTACAGGCTTTAGTGTACCTGTATGCTATGGTTGTTGGCTTATGGAGAGTTTGGGGAAGGACTCTTCGAATTTTTTTAGGGAATATGATAATCGACTAAGTAATAACCTAAGGCTGTTGAATGTAAGGTACGCTTAGTAGTCTATTTATCATCCTTGTGCGATGAGAAGGTTTTTGAACCTGAGCAAACCACTAGCTTTGTTTGCTAGTATGTAATACAATTAGGTATGAATGTATGGTTGTCACTTTGGTTACTTGGGTTGGAATTTCGAACACTTTGTATTTAAATATCTGAAATTTTTAAATATTGAACCTTGGATTTAATGTGATTAAATTGGTTTAATAATCTTGTTAATCCCTTTTTATTAATAACTAATGAACGTAATTTTTTTTGAAATGTGTTTACAAAAATATATACTTTGAAGTAATATGTAAAACGTGACCGAAAAACGTTTTATTGAAAATTAACTTTTTATTCACTAAAACTCGTATAAATTTTTTGGAAGTTGTATAGTAACATATATTCACATTAACAAGTATTAAAACATCTCTTTTCATAACAAAAATTAGTTAAATCATAAGAGAATTTAAGGGAACATTGACCCTTAAATTAAGGCATAAAACATGACACGAGAAGTGGAGGGAATAAAGGAGCATGTGCTTGCATTGGAAAGGAGGAAAGGAAGGTGGGAGGAAGCTTGTTTTGGTGTAACACCTTGTAAAATCAACCATAAATAAATAAATTGGATAAATGAATTTAAATAAGATAAGGGTAAAAACAAAAATTTTGCAAAAGTTGGAATTTGACCACCAAAGTATATTATTACATTCATGTCGAAATTCTGATCGATTTCCATATATAATATGCTGAAAATGGAGCTCAAACGAAGAAATTATAGGCGTTTGAAGTTTTCAGTTTTAAAATAATTTAAACAGAATTCAAATTAAAATAAATATTTAATTCCCAAATCTGAAATTCAAAAGTGAACGGAAATTATACATGGGGGTTAAGTAAACGGTAAGATTAACATTAAATTATAATTAATAAATTAAATTAAAATAATCAACTACAATCAAAATATTCCTAAAATAAGGGGAGCGGTCGACCCTTTACCTACGATCAGTCGACCGATGTCTGTATGTGGCAGCTAACGTTTAGTTTATTTTAATGTACCAGATTTTATTATTTTTAACCAACCTTCATCTAACGGTTTTGGTGCATTCCAACCACTATAAATAAGAGCATACCCTTTACTCTTATTCACATAATATTTTAGGAACGTTAGCAAAGCTTTGTTAGTTTGTCCCTTCATAGATTCAGAAAACTCCATTAGGGTTTCAGATAACAAATCCTATATATCTACCTTTGTTTGTTGTTTATTTTCCCAATCTCTTCTCCTCCAAACCTCTAATTTTCTGAATCTAATGTATATACAAATCCCTTGGTGTATATATCAAAAAGAAGAGATCTTAAGGGGTTCATTGAAGGTGTGTGAAGGTAAAGCTAAGGACCTCTGTGGTAGGAATTCTTAGTTTTTCTATTTTAGTAATTAAATAGTGTAATTTGGGTTTGATATATACCTTGGGGAGTTTTGGATTACGAAAAAATCACAATAAAAATTTCCAAAATTTCCCCAAAGCAGAATGTCATTTTTAAGTTGAAATCTTAATTGTTTTGTATTAAAATAATTGAGTTTTTGTAGATTTGGCAATATATATATATGCTCCACCTTCTATTCCACTTCTTATTCTTTTTATTTTGGGTTTTAATTAAGGGATTTGATTAAGATATGGTGTGTAAAGTATGAATCCTTATTCGTAGTTTGGACTATCTATTTCTAAAATTGGGTAGAATTCCCTTGTCTAATTTCATGTGAAAATAAGTTGAATAGAGCGTAAACTTAATTAAATTGTAAGTTTTCATTATTACTGTTTTATTCAATTGTTTTAATATAAAATAAGTTAAAATTGGATTTTAAGTACAAAGCTATTGATTTGATTTTGGAATATTGGATTAATGGGGAAAATATTATTTTGGAAATGAGGTTTATACAACAATGAAAGATTTGACATTTGAACATTAGTTTAGAGCGTAATCTGCGCACATGTTGAAATTAAGAAATGCATACTTATATATATAAATTGGCATAAATAACTTACAATTGTAGCATATTAATTACGTATTTAATTAGGTATATAATTGTCATTTAAAATCTCCCTTAGGAAAGTTATTAATTAGGCAAAATAAGAAGGATTTCTTATAAGGCCTGTATAATGAATACAGTGAGATGTGTGATAACACACTTAAAGAGTGTTATGAAATATGACAAAGTTATAGGGATGCGAGGTCAGTCAAAAGCACATAGAAGTCTACCCAACTAATTTGGCTACCAATAGTGTGACTTTGGGGTTGATATAAGGCATCACCTATCATAAGTAACTACGGATGACACAAGGTTAGTCCCAATTCTACAGGGTAAATCTGCCCAGTTAATCGGGCTACTAGTTCCTACGAATAGTTTGGACTAATGTAAGACATCTCCGTGGGGTACGAGTCAAAATACGAAGGACCGACTTCGGGGATACATCATAGGTTAGGGAAGGACACGATGATCAAGATAGGGATGATGATGAAAGATGCTTATGGTAGTAGTCTATTTATCTATTTATGATATTTTCTCATGTACCCATTTGAAGTTAAAAATGTATTTTTGAATAAGATGATATAACAATTATTGTTGACATTTTGTTATAGTTTTATTGTGTGACATTTGGAATTTGAAATAAAATAGGACCTGCTTTGGGGAATTGAAGGTATAAATGGTTGTTTGTAGGCCCGCCTCTTTCCCTTATATGAAGTATTAAATGGTCGGGAATTGTGTTTAGGAATGGTTGAGGATATCTCGAAAAGGTCCGCTTCAATTGAAGTCTTAAGTGTCCGAAGAGATTTCCATCCAATGTCAGCCAGATAGAGACCTATGTGGGTCTGCCTTGGGAATATGTATTAAATGATAGGGGCCTACCTCAATTGATGTCTTAAATGGTTGGAGTCTACCAATTTTCCATTAAAAGGTATTAAATGGCTTGGGTTCTATCTCTCGCTTTGGTAGACATTAATAACTAAGGTTATGGGCTGCTGATTATGGGAAAACCTGTTTTGGGGATTGAAGGTATTAAGTGGTTGTTTTAGGGCCCACCTCTTTCCCTTATATGAAGTATTAAATGGTTTTGAATATAGTTAAAATGCAAAAGACATAACCTTATTTAAATTATACTGCTCAAGTACCGATATAGAAAGGTTTGAGATTTCTATTCACTAGACATAGTTGTTCCGACTCCCTCCTTATTATGACACTGGTTAAGGAAGGAGACGATGATCAAGATGGAGATGACGATGAGAGGATCTTGCAGCAGTAGTCTTTTTTATCTATTTATGCTATTTTCCAATGTACCCATTTGAAGTTCAAAATGTATTTTTGAACAAGATGATGTAATGATTATTGTTGCCATTATGTTATGTATTTGTTTTGCGAAATTTGGAATTTAAAATAAAATGGGTACTGTTTATGCTATTATATTTTATACTTCTACTGTGGGTTCTGAATGAATAGATAAACAACTCTATATTGTTCTTTTTACCAACTAACAACCAGCTTTGAAATAGGTCTAAATTTTGATGGGCCTTTTCCGGGTCGAGATTTAGGCCTGTTTCAGGGCGGGTTATAACATTTGGTATCAGAGCCTAGGCTACCCAATCAACGAAGAAAAGCATATGTATGAGTGGCGTATTTGTTGTTTTGAAAATATTTTCCAAAAATCCCACCATACACACACATACACACCATTTTTGAACATACGCACACATATTAGGAAAATATTTCTTTTAGCACATAATTCTATCTTAGGAAGTTATAACTGAAAGCTCAACATACAGATAGTTGATATGGCTTCTAATCATTCTTCTTTTAAGACTGGGAACCTTGCATGAGGAAGACCCTCCATTCACAGGATGCCCGAATGGTTTAATCAATGCCTTAGTCAAGTGTATGAAGTCCTTTTTCCTCAAGCTGCACCAGCGGCACCCGCTACCCTACCTACTAACGCATCACCCCATCCCATTGACTTTCCAAAGATTTGTATGGACTTTCTCATGGGAGGAAAATTATATTCTAGAACATTGGGTTTTGTGGAGTCAAAGACTTGGATGAATAAATGTGAAAAGATATTTTGGGAGCTCGTTTGGGAGGATCAACTGAAGAGGAGAATGGTAGCTTGGCACCTCAAGGGAGAAGCCTAAGATTGGTGAAGTATTGTGGCTGAGGAGAATGTTGGTAGGATTTTCACTTGGGATGAATTGAAGGATGGATTCAAGTTAAGGTTTATGTCATGGATAGAAGTATGTTCACAATTGGAGAAATTTATATAGCATAAGCAGGGACACTTCACTTTAAAGGAGTACATTAGTAAATTTACAGAGTTGGCTAAATTCGAAATGAACTTGACCGATACACCTATGAAAAAGGCCATGAAGTTTGTGAAGGGCATGAACTCCCCGCTTAGAGAATTGTTGCTAACCCAAGTGCCTGCTGGCCCCACATACGAGATGTTAGTTGATATTACCTTGCTGCAGACGGCTAGTGAGGAAGAGAAAGAGGGTAAGGTGTGTAAGATATTTCAAAAGAAGGGTCATGTAGCTAAAGATTGTAGCGTGAGTCTGATGAAGGAAGCTTTTAAGGGAATATCACTGCCACAAGGAAGGGCACCTCAAGTACTAAAGCTGGCGAACGAAGAGCCGAGTGGACAAGCCTACTTCATTGAGGTAGCCCCTATTTTAAGTAGACCACCCTCTAAAGACCAAGGAAATTCCGTATTGGAAGGTATAACTCTTATTTTTTGGGCAACAATTCATACCCTATTTGATTCCGGAGCATCGCATTCCTTAATAGCTAGGATTGTAGCTAACTCCTTAAATCTTCAAACCCAATTTGTCACTAGACCAATAGTAGTCAATAATCCTATTGGAGGGTCGATACATCTCTCTTTAATTTGCAAAGACCTAGTTGTGAACATATGTTATGTTGATTTAATATGTAATGTGTACTATATAAATTTTAAGGGGTGTTGACGTTAAAAATGGATCAACATCCAAGATTGAGTCATAGAGAACCTACAAGACCTAGGTCTAGCAGACAGAACTGAAAATAAAAGAAATAAAAGAAGGAGACATAAGATTTTTATAGTGGTTCGGCAATCTCGATCCTATATCCACTTTATAGTTCTATTGATTAATGATTTGAGATAGTTTGTATGAGATTACAAGTCATAAGTACAAGAAATTAACAAGTTCTTAGATCTAGAACCGCCAAGACTATTTGCCTTGGTGACTACTGTGAGGGAGGAAGATGGTGAAGAGCCGTGGAATCCCAGATCCATAATGAAGAGAAGAGATTAGGAAGAGATCCTGTTTTAGTTGCTCTATGGCTTGTGTTTATAGGAAAACAAAGGTAATGGGTAAGATGCCAACTTGCACAAAAGTCCAAAGGATAGCCCAATGTTATACAATAGAGCTTGGGAGCCTATAAATAAAATGCTCAACTCGGTACCAAGTCATTTAACTCAGTACCGAGTTATTTCCTTTGATGAAAATTGAATTATCTTATTTACATAGCTCTTCCACCTTCTACTTGATGCGTTTCAAGCTCTTTTCATCGACTTTTGGCTGATTCTAGTGATCTTTCCATTAACACTTGAGTTGTCCTGCCTTCTTGATTCTCTTCTCATCAATCCTCAGAACCACTTGTCATTAATCATATATGGTTGGAGTAGTATGTGAGGTGGTTGGAGTTTAGGAGGAGGAAAGTGGTGAATAAATAGGTCGATGTCGAAATAATTAACTCGGTACCGACATAAATAACTCGGTACCAAGTTATTTACTTAGCTTCATTACCTTTGTAACTTGTTGAGTTACTTCATATCATCATTATAGATAGTTCTAATCATGTTGGAGTGAATCATAAAGGTGAAAGCCATGTTGGTGAAATTCATGAGCTTCGGGTCGGGTTTGAATTGACTTGGTGTTCGACCCTAGTGGTTTATGTGTTTCCTTCAGCTTTGCTTGGATTTATCCAAAGGTTGCAGTGCTTAGAGTCTGACCTAAAAGTTTTGTGAATCCGGCCCGAGTTCT
Organism: Allium fistulosum; assembly: GCA_030737815.1. NCBI lineage: Eukaryota > Viridiplantae > Streptophyta > Magnoliopsida > Asparagales > Amaryllidaceae > Allium > Allium fistulosum. The sequence continues at coordinate 345,653,610 of CM060903.1, read as the reverse complement.
ACTCGATAAAGCTTGCTTAAAGTCCAACATGAGTTTTGTGAGTCCGACACGAGAAAAATCGCAACTCGGTACAGAGTTATGACTTATAAATCGGTACCGAGTTGACTCGTGTCTGACTCTAGGTCATGTTGTCTTGTCTTCATATTCTTAGCTAAGGTTTTCCTTCATTTTTCCTCGGTTCAGCTCAGGTATGACTCGAGTTTGACCCCAAAAGTTAGAAAACTCAAGTCAACTTTTTTTGCTCATTATTGATATTCCCTTTTTCTTGCCTTTTTATGATATTTCCAAAGTCCTTCAATCATTTTGTCTTCGTTTTGATGTTCTAACTCTCAGTTTAAATCCGCCTGGTCAAAAGACCGGTTAACACATGCTCCCTAGAGTATGCTTTTGTTGAAAACAAAGCAATAAAGCATGCTCTGGATCAAGAAAAAGTTCTGATTTGCTAGCCATGATTCTTGAGAGTCGTTCAAAAACTGCTTTGAAGCATTACTTTTGTCCCTTGGACATTCCTTCAACCGTATTTCATTGTTAGATTTCCATTATTTATTTTTCATGCTAAAGACAAGATCTACACTTTGGAGATCGTTTCATGCCTTAGACGAGCATGCTCTCTTCTTCTTGTTTATTGTCTTCATCTTAGCTTTTCAGTTGCCCCCGAGAGCTTTTGGCCCTTGATTTCTACTAGCCATCAAGTGAAATTCATCTGAGGTCGAAGGAATGGCTATTGTTATAGCGCTAGTGATGATGGTAGTGGTACAACCGATTGCTTCTTAATAGAGATAGTCGAAGTGCGAGTTGCACTTGACCTATGATGGATCTCAAGCTTGTCTTAACTCATATTCATGCCACTTTCGAGACACGTCCGACTGTCTATCTTCGACTAACTCCTATCAATGCACAGTTGTTCTTGTATTACCGCTTATGTTCCAATAAGACGGTTCTCTTCAAGAACGGTCGTGTTGTATGATTCCATTCCGACGCTTACCCTATTGGTGCACTCCGTGTGCTCCTGAAAAAGAAAAGGTTTCCACATTCACTCCGGACAAGGGTTGCGTTATTGATTACTCATCGACAACCGGTAAGTTCCAATATAATATCACTGTACGACATAGCTTGTTTTTCTAGCATGAGCGAGCTATCTATGTAGGATGGTCTATTCATTGCATATAGTCATGGGACTCATACTGCATGGATTAACGTTTCTACTAACCCTGGTTAATGCTTGGAGTTTGATTGGTCAACATATTTTGACATCCTTTGCATTGCAGACGTTGGTTGAATGGGTTTTAATTTTCAAGATAAAATATATCTGATCGTGTTGAATGCCAAGATTCCTTGCTTAGGATGACTTGTCGATCACTTCATTTCAAATCTGATGGTGGTACATCTACTTCTCCTGAAGATGGATCCTCCACGACTCATACTTCTCCTTCTATTGCTATCATGCCCAGTCCATTGATCATGGCTCATTTGTAAGGCACATTTGTTCCTACAGGGCCATTACTAAACTGTGTCCTCTTCTAAATAAGTACATAGCCTAAGAGTCTTGGATGAAGAGGGAAGAGAAAGTAAGGATCTCTGGAAGCTCACTGGCTTATCAGTCATATAGTATGTATTCTATATTTTCGTTTTAAATAGGTTGTGTTCCATGCGATCAATTGTTAGTCAAATCCTAGTTTCGCATCGCTCCTTGCTGTCTCGGAGCAGTAGTTGGGATTTTCTTGCCACCTTTGTATGATCTTTCCTATTAACTAAGTCCTGTTTATGGAACTTATTTTTCAAAATGCCCAACTTTGTGCACTAATAGCGGCTGAATGTTGTGGGAAAAATTATCCAATTGCCTCCCGTCTAAGTGTGTTTTCAATATCCTGATCTTGGATCGGGAAAAACCAACGGTACCAGCTTTAGATTTCTTTATGGTTATCCTTGCTTATTCTCGACCAAGCATGTCCTACTTAACCGCTAGCATTGTCGCAAGTGTTCAATGGTGCACTTATTTTGATCTTCGGAAACTAGCGCATGAGCAGTTCTATTTTGAGCATCCTTCTTGACATTACCTACCTTCGGCAATGGTCTATTCCTATAAGCTGGGTTGAAGAATCCCATCGATCCCTACGTGGTTATCCCTTCCAGACGTCGCCTATCACTGGGCGAGGGCAAGTCCCTGATGATTTGGGTTTAGTTTCCCTTGGCGAACTTTTATGGCAAATAGTCAAGTTTTGCATTACTCCCTATCGCCAGGGAACATTATTTGTAATGTTACCACAAATCTAGGCATTAGTGTGAGTTAAACAAGCTAGCCTGATTGTCTGATTGCCCCCAGTCCGATAATACTTGTTTTCAATCTTCTGTGACTATCCTCACCTTATTCTTAATCGAGCGTATCCTATTTGTTTGCCAGCGTTGTCGTTGAAGTCCGGTCAGGCACTTGTTTCAATAATTGGAAACAAGCACAAGAATTATTCTAGTCCGATTATCTATCCTTGAATTTGTCTATTTCCAGGAAACAGTAAAATTTCTGATGACTATGGACGACACTCCAATCGTGCACTTGTTTTCCTCTCTGGAAATTAACATGCCAATGGTTCAATTCTGAGGGCTCCACTCCGACGTTTCCAACCTTCAGGCAACAATTGGGTTCTTGAAGGCTGTGATTACAACTTTCTGACATTGCCAATCTCCATGTGGTGACATATTTCTAAAGGTTGTGGCTAAAAGCCGGCTGTGCATTAGTTTCTATCTCTAAAAACTGGCAGGCCAATGACTCGATTTCGAGCGTTTCGATACTGAGAGGTTCCTCTCCATACCTAAACTATTTTACTCACTGCTTCCACATGTCCATCTACCTTCTTCGTCATGATCATGGAAACGACAGGTTCCTAAAGTTTGGGGGTCAAAAATCAGGTCGTGCACTAGTTTCTATCTCCAAAAACTAGCACACTGGTGATTCTATTCTAAAGATTCTTCCTTGAGGTTGCCTATCTCAGGGCAATAGCTGATATCTACAGGTTAGAGTCAAATGATTCGATTAGCCTGAAAGTGAATATTTCTTCTTGACGTTACCAATCTTCGGGTAACATCAGATTCCTAAAGATTTTACGATTACGTCATCCCGACATTGCCTATCTTCGGGTGATGCCAGACCTCTAAGTATTATAAGACAGTACCTTCTTGATGTTGCCAATATTTGGGCATCGTTAGATTCTAAAAGGTTGAGTTGAATATTCGATCGAGCTCCGCCTTCTACCTCTAAAAGCTGGTGTATGGATGGTTCCATTCTAGGGTCTCTCCTTAGCATCGCCATTCTTTGGGCGATGGAACATTCTTGGAAGTTAGGACAAAATGATCTATTTTGTCTTTAAGTAGGTTACGATCCTTCTAGCCATCACCAGACTTTAGGCGAAGACAAATTCCTGAAGCCCAAAGCTGAATTATCCAATCTGTTCCTGGTTTGGTTTTGAAAACCTTCTCGTTGTTGCCAATCTTTGGGCAGCAATGGATTATACAGGGTAGATTTCTTTATCAAGTCTCCTCGTCAACGTCTATCTTTGAGCAACGACGTATTCTTGAGGCTAGGCGATTCTTCCCTCTTCCATTGCCTATCTTCGGGCGATAGTGTGCTCTTGCTAGTCCTCAGGCTGCAACTACATTATGGAAGTCGGGTTGTCTTTTCGACTTTGCTGGGGCTATGCCGGTTCTCAAAAAGTAAGGGATCAATGTGACTGTTGATCCATCGGTTTGGACTTTCTTTACATTGCTAGACTAATGCCGATTCTCAAAAGGCCAGGGTCGATTTGATTATCGACTCGTTATTTTAGAGCCTTCCCAATGTTGTCGGAGTAACACTGGTTCTTAGAAGGTGAAGGGTCGATGTGACCAACGACTCGGCGGTTTTGATCTTCTCGACATTACCGGTGTTGGGGCTACGCTGGTTTTCAGAAAGTTGGGATCGATTTTCCCCCTCGATCCGGTGGTTTGAGTCAATTTTCTCTATCGACTTGGAGGTTAAGACCTTTTCGATGTTGCCTGTCTATGGGCAACGCCGATTTTTGAAAGGTCAGGGGTCGATTTGATCATCGACTTGGCAGGTTAGACCTTCCTGACGCTGTTAGTCTTGGGACTACATCAGTTCTTAGAAGGTTAGAGATCGATACGACCCATCAATCCAGCGGTTTTGACCTTCCCGACATTGCCGGGTCAATGCTAGTTTTAGAAAGGCGTGTGGATCGATATGACCCATCGATCCGGTGGTTTAAGCCTTCCCGACATTGCTAGTCTTAGGGCAACCCTGTTCTTAGCAGATTGAGGATCGATACCAATCCATCGATCCGACTGTTTTGAACTTCACGACAATGCTAGTTTTAGGCCCATGTCGGTTTTTAAAAGGTTGGGGATCGATATGCCCCATCGATCCGGTGGTTTAGATCTTTCCGACGTAACCAGCCTTGAGAACCCCGGCCCTTAGAAGGCAATGTATTAATATGACTCATCGATCTGATGGATTAAACCATCCTAACATTGCTAGTCTTGGGACAACGTCGGTTCTCAAAAGGTTGGGGATTGATATGACCCATCGATCCTACAGTTTTGACATTCTCGACTTTACCAGTGTTGGGACAACACCAGTTCTCAAAAGCTTGAGGATCGATATGACCTGTCGATCCAGCAGTTTAGACCTTCCCGACGTTGCCAATCTTAGGACAACGCTAGTTCCTAGAAGGTTGGGGATCAATACGACCCGTCGATCCGGTGGTTTTAACTTTTCAATGTTGTTGGGGCAACACTTGTTCTCAGAAGGCATGGGCACTGATATGACCTATCGATCCAGCAGTTTAAGCCTTCCCAACATTGATAGTCTTGGGAGAACACCAGTTCTCAAAAGGTTGAGGATCAATACAACCCATCGATCCAGTAGTTTAGAACTTCTCGATGTTGCCAGTCTTAGGAAAACGTCGGTTCTTAAAAGGTTGGGGATAGATACAGACCATCGATCCGGCGGTTTTGACCTTTCCAACGTTGCCAGTATTGGGACAGCACTGGTTCTAAGAAGGTTGAGGATCGATACGACCCGTTGATCTGGCAGTTTAGACATTCTTGACGTTGTCAGTTATGGGACAATGCCAGTTCTTAAAATGTTGGGGATCCATACGACCCATAAATCTGGCAGTTTTGACCATTCCTACATTGCCAGTTTGGGACAATGCTAGTTAGCAAAAGGTTGAGGATTGATATGACCCATCGATTCGGTGGTTTAGGCCTTTCTAACATTATCGGTCTTGGGACAATGCTAGTTCTTAAAAGGTTGGGGATCGATACGACCTGTCGATCTGGTGATTTGTGAGTCAACACTCCCCGTCCATCTTTCTAGGACAAAGGAGCATTTTCTCCGCTGTGTTGCCGGCTGCATAGCACATAAATTTTGTTTGCAAGAACACGGTTTCATTGGTTAAAGAAGAAGATTTTGTTAACAAGTAGAAGAAATGGCAAGTCTTGCCTATTTACAATGCTCCCAGTGTCCTTGGGAGGCTTATTTGCGAATGGAAATTTGATAAGGTTGAATGAAAAAGTATTTTTTTAGGTTACTGCTTCATTCCTATGTGACCGGCTAGCTTGAAGGTTATTTGATAACAAGTCTTTCATCATCTCGCATGAGCCCCTCTCCACTGGGTCCGTGTAGTTTTTCTTCAATACGTAGACCCTAGGGTCTTCTAGTTTCTGTGCTATTCCGCAGTTTCCTAATATACTGTTTGAGCTTGTTTTCCTTATCAGCTCCTCAATCAGATTCCTCAGACGTTAGCATTCGTGAGTTTCATGGAAGCGGCAATACTTCCCGGAACGTTTCTCCTATTCTATCGCTTCCCTCCTTGGCTATTTCTTATATTGCTTAGTTCCTTGGGTAGCTAGATATATGTTCTCTAGTATGTCATTCAAGGGTGTGTAATCTTCCAATCCAAAGTTCTTTGGACATTTCACATTCGTGTCATGCCTGTTACTAGAGTTTAGACTTCTATCCTTTTGGTTACTAGAGTTTCCAGCATTTACCGCAATGTTGCTCTGGATTATTTCCTTCGATTGTTCATCACCGATCTCTCTTTCAGCTAGTCCTGCTTCATCCAATTGCTGAAATTGATTCGCCTTTCGATGAAATTCTTCCATGGTAGTGGGTTGCTTCATCTTTAACCACTTACCAAAATCTATATTTGGGTTAATGCCCTAAACCAGGCCATAAACACAAGATCTTCCTTCGGATTGCTAACTTCTGTAACAGCGATATTGAACCGATTCAAGAAATCCTTTAGTGATTCACTATGTCCTTGAGACAAGCCACACAAAGACATCACGTCCTTGGGTCGTGTAGCATATAGTCAGAACTGCTCCATATATTTGCTAGCCAATTCATCAAAAGTCGATATGCATCTCAGCCCGAGCCTATTGAACCACATCGATGCTACTCCTTCCAAGAAGGTATGGACACCTCTATAGCGAACAACATCTGTAACACTGGCTCCATCCATGTGCCATCGTATTTGAGCAGGTGTTGTTTAAGATCTGTAGTTCCATTGTAAATTCACATAGTTGGCATTGTAAACTACCTTGGGAATTCTTCTCTCAAGATGTTTTCTTTGAAGGGAGTTTTGCTCGAAGCAGAACCTTAGTCTTCATTCTTCCTTCCTTTACTTTCCTCAACCAATTGCTTGATCATGTCAGCTGTATACTCTTCACTAGCATGGTATTCCATAGGACGACCATTAGTGGCTACACTAAGTGTTCGGCTCCGCAAACGATCTCAGCTTGTCAACTGGCTTCTAGGTTCTTCGGTCTTTAGGAGAACAACTCCTACATCATTCTATTAGCATGGGGTTGGTTCACTTGCAGTTGTTTGAACTCCATTAGTACCATCGTCGAGCTAAAAATCATCATCATCAATCTGCAAATCATATTCCTCATCAGAGAGCACCAATGCACCAGCTTCTTTCCCAGTGTTCACTCTCGGGTTTCTCTTGGTATTCCCACATTTCTCTTGGTACCGAGAAACATCCTCTTGGTACTGGTTGGTTCTCTTACAGGAGGAGCACTTTTACTTCCTCCTCCAAATCCTTCTACAACTTCGATAACCTCGACCTTCTGTTTTTACTTCCCATCTCTCCTGTTTAGGCCAGAAATAGAGGAGTTTTCCTATTCTACCATAGATGAATGGTTCTCCTAGTACTTGGTGGCTACAACATTAGCAAAGCATCCATCTTATCCATGAGAACTTTTTGGCTATCCGCCATCTTCTAGTTAATTTCATAAATCATCTTATTAATCTCTCCTCTGGTAACCGCTTCCTATTGAGTAGAGGATTTCAGTATTACGTTTCCGTTATTAACTTCTGTTTGGTGAGTGTTTCCTTCATCACCATTAGCCACCACTCCTACAGATCTTCTAGAAGTAGATTTTCCTTTTCTAGGCGCCATTGATCTCCAATAGCAAGTTTTCAAATCGTTCAAGTAGAATTTCGGATCTAACTTCTAGATTATCCAATCTAATGTAGATAGCTAGATCTAGGCCTGAGTTCAACTCTCAATGAAAGCACCAAAATGTTGACGTCAAAAACGGATCAACCCTTAAGATTGAGTTGTAGGGAGCCTGTAAGACCTGGATCTAGGAGATAGTACTGAAAATAAAAGAAATAAAACAGGGAGACATAAGATTTATACAGTGGTTCGGCAATCTCTGGCCTACGTCCACTTTATAGTTTTATCGACTAATGATTTGAGATAGTTTGTATAAGATTGCAAGCTATAAGTATAAGAAGTTGACAATTTCTTAGATCTAGAACTACTAAGAGTAGTTTCCTTTGTGATATTATGAGGGAGGAAGATGGTAAAGAGCAGTGGAATCCCAGATCTAGAGTGAAGAGAAGAGATCCTATTTAATTGCTCTATAGGTTGCATTTATAGGGAAACAGAGGTAACGGTAAGATGCCTGCTTGCACTAAAATCCGGTTGATACCCAATGTTATACAAGCGAGCTCAGGGGCCCACAAGTAAAAAGTTCAATTCTGTACCGAGTCACTTAACTCTATACCGAGTTATTTCCTTTGATGCAAATTGAATTCTCTCATTTGCATAGCTCTTCCACCTTTTACTTGATGTGTTTCAAGCTCTTTTCATTGAGTTTAAGTTGATTCCAGTGATCTTTCCATTAAAACTTGAGTTGTCCTACATTCTTCATTTTCTTCTCGTCAGTCCTTGGAATTGCTTGTCCAAACTCTAGAAAATCAGTTAACATGAGTGGTTGGAGTAGTACGTGAGACGTATGGAGTTTGGGAGGAGGAATGTGGTGAATAAATAGATCGGTGCCAACCTAAATAACCTGATGCCGAGTGATTTACTTAGCTCCATTGCCTTTGCAACTTGTTGAATTACTTCATACCATTATTCTAGATAGTTCTAATCATGGTGGAGTGAATCGAGAAGGTTAAAGCCATGTTGGTGAAAATCATGGGTTTTGGGTCAGCTTTGACCTGACTTGGTGTCCAACCCAAGTGGTTTGTGCGTTTGCTTCAGGTCTTGCTTGGAGACGTACAAAGGTTGGAGTGCTTAGAGTCCGACCTAAGAGTTTTATGAGTCCGACCTGAGTTTTGCTCGGTAATGATAGCTTGGAGTCCGATCTGAGAGATTGTGAGTCCGATCTAAGAAAAATCACAACTTCGTACCTAGTTGTGACCTACAACTCGGTATCGACTTGATTCGGGTCTAACCTAGGCTTTGTTTCGAGTTTGACTTGGGTTTGCTTGGGTCCGACTCTAACTCATGCTGTCATATCTTTCTATTTCTCAGCTCGAGTTTTCCTTCATTTTTCCTAGGTTCAGCTCAGCTACGACTCAGGTCTGACCCCAAGTGCCAAGTTGGAAAACTCAAGTCAATTTTTTTGCTCATTTTTTATATTTCCTTTTTTTTCCTTTTTATGATGTTTCCAAAGTCCCTGAATCATTTTGTCCTCGTTTTGACGTTCTAACTTCTGGTTGAAATCAGCTTGGTCAAAAACCTACTTAACAATGGTATGGACTTATCTTAGGAATGGATTGGTTATCATACTACATGGAGATTTTAGATTGCGATAGGAGGGTTGTACAATTAAAGAGTTGTAGCGGATGAGACTTAGAGGTCCACTGTACACCCCAAGACTTAGTTGAGTCAAGTTATTCGTACTCGTTGAGCCTATCTCATATTGAGCTTTCATCTGCACTCATAGTCCAAGAATTTCCCAATTTCAATGAGGAAGTCTCAGGTCTCCCACCCCAAAGGGAGATCGAGTTTAGAATTGATCTGGAAAAGGACACCATACCAGTGGCTCTGCCATTAAGACACATGGCCCCCAAAGAAAGATATGAATTGGACAAGCAAATCTTGGAGCTGTTGCAGGAAGGATTCATCCGATGGGGTATTTTGGAATGGGGAGTTCCTGTTGTTTTTGCCACTAAGAAAGATGGCTCATTGAGGCTATGCATCGACTATAGGGAACTTAACAACTAAGAAAGATGACTCGGGTATTTTGGAATGGGGATTTCATCAACTAAGGATCGCAGAGGATAGAAAGTTAAAACAACATTCCATACACCAGATGGACCCTATGAGTGGAGGTAATGCCTTTCGGATTGATGAATTACCCCGCATACTTTGTAGATTTGACGAGCAAAGTATTTAGTGGACAACTTAACAAGTTCGTCATAGTGTTTGTTGATGATACCTTAGTATTCTCCATGAGTTAAGGAGGGCATGACAATCACTTAGGAGATACTAGGGACATTGAAGAGGCATCGACTTAGAGCCAAATTTGCAAAATGCCACTTTTGAAAGAAGGAGGAAGGTTTCTTAGACACATCATTTCTGAGCATGGATTGGGGGTGAACCCCACAAAAGTGGAAGCTATTCAAAAGTGATAAGTTCCAAAAAGTGCAAGGGAAGTTAGGAGTTTTCTCGAGTTAGCAGGCTATTATAGGAAGTTTATAAAGAACTTTCCAAAAATAGCATTCCCTTTAGCCTGCTTGACTAAGAAGAATCTAGTCTTTGGGATGATAGATCCACCGAAACATTCGAGAAACTTAAGGAACTATTGACAAGTGCACATGTGCTTACCATTCCCGATAGGACAAAGCCTTTCATAGTTTTCACAGAAGCATGCAACATAGGATCGAATGCAGTTATCATGCAAGAAGAAAGGGTGGTGGCTTATGCTAGTAGGAAACTGAAGGACTACGAGAAGAGATACCCAGTTCATGACTTGGAGTTGGCAGCTATTGTCATTGCCTTGAAGATATGGAGGCACTATCTTCTGGAAGAAAGGTTTGATTTGTTCACTAACCATAAATCACTCAAATAATTATTTTCCCAAAAGGATTTAAGCCTTGGTGGATAGAGTATATAGCATCATTCAACTTTGGTAAATGTACACCCAGAAAAAGGAACGTTGTCGCCGACGCCCTCAGTTGGAGGCATGCTGCCTTAGGTGCTATGTATAAATGGCGGCAGTTGGAGTTACTTTCGAATTTCAACTTCCAACCACCAATAGAACTCATCTAAGGTTTTTTGGTAGTAATGGAGGTTAGGTCGGCTTTGATGGACCGCATTGGGCTTGGGCAAAAGAGTTATGAGAAGATAGTAGAGATTTTGGACAAGTTGAGAAGAGGAGAACTTTTTCCCCATGTTAGTAGACCTGCAGTTTATGAAAATAGATGTTTAAGAAATGATGGACGCCTTTTAATCCCAATGATTGACAGTGTGTTGGAGGAAGTGCTTGCAAAGTGTCACCAATCAAAGATGACCATTCACCCCATAGGAGATAAAACGTATAGGGATATTAAGAGAATTTTCTTTTGATAGGGAATGAAGAAGAGAGTAGATGAGTTTGTTGTTAGGTGTTTAACATGTCAAAGAATAAAAGTTGAGCAAGGTAAATCTGGAGGATTGTTGTTAGCATTGGAGATTCCGATTTGGAAATGGGAGTATATTTCGGTGGACTTCATAGAAGGATTGCCTAAGAGTCAGAGGAGCAATGAAGCTATTTGGGTCATAGTAGATAGACTGACTGAGAGTGCCCATTTTATTCCTATTAGGAACAATAGGACCACAACGTCTCTAGCGCAGATTTATATTATGAGATGGTTCAACTACATGGAATCCCCATGAGCATTGTTAGTGATAGGGAAACCTTATTCACTAGCGTGTTTTGGAGGAGTTTGCATGCAACGTTGAGAACTTCATTTAATTTTAGCACTTCTTACCACCTACAGATCGATGGTCAAACTGAAAGGGTGAATAAAATATTAGAAGACTTATCGAGGGCTTGCATTATGGACTTTGGAGCACACTGGGAGCATGATATACCATTATTTGAGTTTGTGTATAATTATAGTTACCAAGCGACAATTAGTATGGCCCCCTTTGAGGCCATTTATGGGAGGCCATATAAATCGCTAAATTGTTGGTGTGAAAGCACCGACAAAATTCTACTTGGATTAGATTTGATTCACGATACTTTAAAAAAAGTAGAGTTGATCATCCAACATACGAAGGCAGCGCAAGACTACCGGAAATCCCATGCTGAAAAGAGAAGGAAAGAGTTAGATTTCGAGGTTGAGGGCTTGGTATTTATCGAAGTCTCTCCATTTAGAAAAGTAGTAAGGTTCAGTAAGTCTTGGAAATTAGCACCAAGATTTGTTGGGCCTTTTCGAATTTTGAAAAAGAAAGGAGACTTGCTTATCGCATGGAGCTATCAAATAGATTAGAAGGAGTCCACGACGTTTTTCTCATCTCATATTTAAGGAAATTCCTTCATGACATAGTCGTTGTAGTAGAGCCTGATCAGTTGGGGGATATTGAGACGGAACCAATAGCAACACTTGCTGCCACACGCATTGTGGAGCACGAACGTAACAACCTGCAGTTTTATCACTTTGAATTTGAATATTTAATTAATTTTAAATATTCATATAATGGTTTTAAGTGATGAATAATTCACTTTGATTTTTATACAATGATAATAAGTGATTTATAATGGTTTTATAATTATATAAACTTATTTGATAAAGATATATAAACTTTGTTGCATTCTAGCAATTCGACGTTGTATTTTTATAAATGGATTTTAATATTATTTAATATAGCTTTATAGCTTAAATAAATTTATTTTAATTATTTAGAGGAGATAAGAAATTTATTTCAAATTTCTGTTTACATAAACAAATAGTTTGCTTAAAAACTGAAAATATGACCGGGATTGGAATTCCGGATTATCAATGGTTTAACAAATAAAATTATATTTGAATGCCGCAACGTTGAAAGTTAAAATGACATATATAGACACATATAACAAATTAATAACATATAACTTAACCATAATTAATTAAAACTAAGCGTTATTAGTAAAAGTAAGTAAGGAAGATAATTTTCATAAAAGTTAAAATGAAAAAGAAAACTTAAAGTCAACTCACCATCACTTACACACCTACATACCTAAGACATCATGAAGTGATGGAAGTGGCAGAAAGGAGGGGGAGGGGGCGTGTGTAAGCATGATGAGGGGAGGATATTTTGGTCTATTTGCAAGCTTAAGGACTAAGGTTTCTAACCCTATAAGTACCTACCCATACTTTCACTAATTCATTCATTCCTTCTTCTCTTCTTCTTCCTTAAACTCTTTAATGGCTTTCCTCCTCCAAATGAATAAACAAAAAATTATATTTACATGTAATATCATTCCAAGATAAAAAAAGTATAAACTACCTCCTCTTCTACCTATAGTGCACGGCCACCCCCATCTCCACCTTTGGCCAAACAACCGCATCCTCAAAAGGCAAGGCCAAGCATCCTTAGGTGGAGAAGCAAGCTTCCATAAGCTTTGGTGCCGGGAGAGATGTTGTTTTGTCAATTCGGGGGTTCTTAAGATAGGAAAGCATGAATGTGAGAACACTACTTCCATCTTATTTAAATTTATCTTAATATTATATATGATTTGTGCTATGCAAATATGGTGGTTGATTAGCATAGTTTGGATGCTAAAATGATTGATTATTAGATGATTGGTTGATAATATGCTTGCTTGGTATGGAAGTTATTCATGGTAAAATACACGTCGAATTTACATAAAGAAATCACTTTCCTTTATGAATTATAATGGTATATATAGCATTGTAACTTCTTTAAAAATGAATAAAAATGGTTTATAAATGTTTTATAAACATTAAAATTCATTTCGGCAAAGTTTCAAAAAGATTTGAAAATAGTGTCAAAATAAGCGCGTCGTGTAACGGTAGTTCACAATATCGCGCCTTAAAAAGTTAAATCAATGTATATAATAGAATATAAGTCAAAATTCTTTGGAATAAGAATTTTCTGGACCCTTATAACTATAGTTTTCAAATGAAAAAGAAAATTCAAGATTTCATTTAGTAAAGTTTGAAATATGCCCAAATCAAGTTTTCAAAATCGTCGCGTTTTGGTAGTTCGAAAAATATTGGTTTCAACACTTTTAAAATGGATGTTTTGAATCTTTAAAAATATGAAATAAATTCTGTAAACATGTTAAAATGCTTTAAAAGGAATTTGAATTATAAACATGGGCATTTTTGTAATAGAACTGGTGTTTTAATCTATAAAGCTTTAAAATCACTATTCACCAACAATTTAGCAATGGAATTTGGTAACCGTTGAATAAATGATTTGAACTTAGGTTTTCTTTCTGAACCTTTTTGAAATGTTTTTCAAATGATAAATCAAGCACTTTTAAAGTTTAGAGTCGATCAAATAACTTAACTTCTTCATGGGTGATAGATAGATAGTCTCTGCGCTGGAGTTTGGGAAACCAGTTATTTGCTCCCCTTAGCTATTTGGACTGGCCCGAAGGAGGGGATAGTTAATTTGATTTACTCAGGTCATATTTTATTAAGATAAAAGGAAAGAGATTTGGAATTTATCATAAAGTTAAACAAGTTTTCAAATAGGATTTTTGATGGTAAAGAGAATATTGTAGTAAAACTTTATGTTAAATTTCGAGGAGGGAACCCATACTATCCATGTGAATTTAAAAGGCGATTTCACCGTTATTCGTCGAATAGTACAGGTTAAATACGAGAATTAGTATTGAGTATAATTAATCTAAAATCTATGAATCATTTTTACTCAGTACCAATTGGTTTGGGTATACAATAAATGATGTCTTAAATAACATTGTTTTTAACCCATTAAAAGATATGTTTTGGTAATAAATAATTTCCATTGAGATTGAAATTATACCAATAGTAGAAGATGGAAATATTTTTCCAAAGTAATTTAAAGGAAATGATTTGGTATTTCCAAAGTCCAAAAGTGATTTAATAAATCTGTATATACCTAGAAGAAATGGTTTAAAATATCTTTAAAGATATTTTATTGGATATAAAGATACTAATTGATTGAACGATGATCACCAATCACCCACATACTTAAAATATTTTCTACCGATAATTGGTTCGGAGAGACCAGGAGGTTTAGGCGATTCCTATTCGAAAACCACTTCGAACCAATATACGTGTTCGAAAGTGAAGACATGTTGAAAACAATGATTTTGAATACAGAGATCTTCATAATGTAAGACTACTTGCCATTAACCTCATGATTCCCATATTATATACATATGGTGTCAGTAGTACCTTCATTTTGAAATCTTCAATGCAGGGACTGCTTGCTACTTAACCTCGGGGTGATTCCCAAACAGGATGTAGTAGGATTACCTTCGGTTTATCCTGTTCTTGGACAACTTGTATGGATGAATGTCTGTCATTCCATTTCTAAGAACACGTATATTGGCTTTTACGAACGTACATCTGTTTGGTGGCATAGGAGGTAACCCCTCTTATACTTAACACCCTTCCTTGAGGCGTATGAATACTGGGGTTGTAATTTTGCGAAAACCAATTACTGTGTCGTCAGAAATGGCAATGTGGCATTCAAAGTGGGATTCATCATGCGAAAGGTAAAACGTTACCTCAAGCCTCACACATCGGTAATGGCAAAAACAGGATAGATGCAGCAGTGCTATGTGGGTCACACCCATCAGGAGATGATCATCACCTTTCTAGATTTCCCACAATATATCGGGTTAGTTTGTATGCTGTGGCCACGGATAGGTAGGGAGCGACTGGGGTGATGACATATTTGGTACTATCTATAATAGTGGTAGGCCGGTTCTATGTTGGTAGAGGGCAGTGGGGTTGTGCCTTGGTACATTCTTATATAGATTTATTGTACGGAAGATAGCCCCTTACCTTGTCATTGTTGAAATCCATTCTCCAATGCATGCCTTTAACGGACTTGATTGTATACATAAATACGCAGTTGAATTTAACAAATGGAACAACTTTGGCTATTTTAATATGTTATTTGAAAGGATTTTCAAAGCAATGTCATTAGAAATAATATCAAATGATTTGATAAAAATATTTTAGTTATCATATGTTAAAAACCTGTCCGTGTTTATGTGCGGTGTGGTCTTACGAGATACTTTTCTTTCCAAAGGTTTTGTTTGGCATCAAAGTCGATCTATGACACTGTCGTATATATTTATAATTCAATTCTCACACTAGTTTGTCAAGCCTGATCCGGTTAGTTTTTATACTTGGGTCAGATCCGAGTAGTTTCAGGATTAACTAAAGACGCTTGGAGTTTCTAGAATAGAGCTGGAGACCTTCATCAACGTATGGACGTAGTTTACTTTTCTGCTTTGTTTGTTGTTTTGTAGCATTTGTAGGGGCAGGTATATATAACTGTCTGTGTTGAGCTTAGGATAGACTCTGATATATGTATTTAAAAGTTTTTCGACTTTAAAGAGTATTAAAATAATATATGTTATTCCATTCATGTAAAATTCTATTTTGTCCTCTTTTCTTTTTACCCTTAACCATCTGTCTTTTTGTTCAGTTTGGGTTGGACATGTGTGGTTTATTGTCAACTTAAACTGTATGAAAGTGCGGGTCGTTACACGTGGTAAGCTTAGGTTGAGCGCACGCCTGAGCTTAATAGAGGTAAAGTCTCATCAGAGATAGGGTTAGTAATACTCTACGATGAGTACCTCATTAGAGATAGGACAATGACCTCCTAAAATGAGTTAAGAGTATTTTATATGAGCGCGTATTTGCCAATGCTATATATAAATGATTTTTGTTTTGGAAATTTGGTAAATGAAATAACTTTACCTATGATTATATTTTTAATATAAAAGGGTCGTCTTTTCAAAATATATAGTTAATTATGCGATAATAATATATAGTTATTACCATGTGTTTTGTTAAAAGATATAATTTGGTATAGGAACATCTTATGATTAGAATTTCACAGTATGACTATAAGATGTTTCATAAATATGATAGTTTAAGAAGTTAAGTTAGCAAGAAACTTGTTAAAATATGATATTGGATTCAGGTTAGAATAGTTAAAGAGCAAATTGCGGAGAAAAGGATGACTTAATATTCCTTTCTAGTGATGTAACAACTCATAATTTTAACCATTTAATAATATTACATTTAATAGAATTTTTGAATAAAATTGTTAAAAATAAAATCTTTATGATTTATTAATGGCAATTATATCAGGAAAACATGTTAGGACCTTAAATGAAATTCTTAAATGATAGATTTCAACAAGATAGAAGTTGATAACATATTAGAATATAATTTAATAACAGGAACTTAAGGATAGAGATAATGTAATGATATTGTTTATATATAGTAATAACATGAGTTAGAGTAATAAATGTTAGTTTTAATAATGAATTGAATGAATATTTGGTTGATGGAGGAAACAAAAGTTTATTTATATAAATAGTATTTTGATAAGTTTAATTTCAAACCGAGAATAACATTTATCTAGTATGTAATTTAACGTGTGTTGGATACTGTAAATTTACAAATGTGTTTGAATGACTATAAATAAGGATTACAATTATTTATGTAATTATTTATTTGTTTCCATTAATTAGAATCTGTTAGGAAGTGTAAGATTTAAATTAATTAGAAATTTATTTATTAACATCTTTCAATTAAAAAAGGAAAGAGAAATTAATTGCAATTAATGAGTTAATGTAAGAAGATTTTCATTTTTAATGTACATGATTTTGGAAATATAAGACTGGATTTAATATTGTATAAGTTAATTATTTTGAAATATAAGAATATTTCCATTTATGAATTGAAATTAATGAATAAGAATTTTATGAAAATAAAAGAAGGTTTCAAGAATAATAAAAAAGAACATTTTCATTTAAGTATGAGAATCTGTATATGAATATTAAAGTTAGTAGGATATTTTAAAAAGAAATTTATTTTGAAAATTTATTCAAATTTATCTTTGGAAATTGATTTATTTGAATTTATATAAAGAAGGAAGGTTTTATATTGAAATTCTTTTATATATATATTTTGATAGATTATATTACTAGGAAGAATTTTTTATATAATAATTTGAACTATTTTGACATTAATATAGTTTGAACTTTAGCTTGAATTATTTCCAAAGGGAAAATAATTGGATTTCAACTAAAGTCGAATTTAAATCCTATGGATATTTTATTTGGATTTTTTGTAGAATTTTTTTTAATGAAGTTGATTTATTTTAGAACTAATTTGAAGTCGAATTTAAATTATAACGGATAAATGGTTCAAATATATAAGCTTTCCTCTGGAAGGAATTTTGGAGAAATTAATTAGTTGTGAAATACGAAAATCTATCTTTTTCAAAATTCAAGTTAGAAACTGGTAATTACTGTAATGAAAAATATTGTTTTTGGAAATGTAAATATTTTTTAAATAAAAATGTTATAGAAAATTTTATTAATAAAATGTAACTAACCAGATTTTATAACGATGTATAATTAAATATTAGAATTGATTAAAGATTTAAATCTTAGATTAACATGGAAAAAACGGTTTCAAAAGTTTATTTAATTATGTTTAAATCAAAATGATGATAGTAAAATTTTAATTTAGAATTAAAAGTGATTAAATTGGTTTTAATAATTTGTTTAATTAACGTTTAAAATTAGAATATAATTTGATTTTAAAAGCTAAATTTTGTATATGATGGAATTGGACCTCGAAACTAGTTTCATTGTGTCCAGAATATGGGTAATTAGCTAGGAACGCCAGTTAACAAGCTTCATTTGGAGTTCGACTAAATAAGGATCTTTTTCTCAGCATTATTTTATTCAGATCTATTCTAAGAACCCTAGCCACTTAAAATAATATATTAAATCCTAAATTTAACGGTCGACATCACCCGCGTTGATCGAGGCCGATTAAGGCGATGCATTCAACTAGGAAGAGGTGCACCATGGCTAGGCGATTGGATCGACGATGGTGGATCATCAAATGATGGTCGGAGGCGGCAGCAATTTCAGATCAAACAAGCGGTAGTTTTGGGTGGTGTCTCGAGATCGACGGCGATTCTGGTGATCAGACCGCTAGCGTTAGGTGTAGTGTGGTTTGGGCGGTCTGCGGCATGAAGGCGGTAGCTTTCAATGGCCAAAAAAGGCGGCGGTAATCGATTGAAGTCGGCGACTATTTGTGTTTGATCGATCGTAATTGAAGAATAGTAATTAGCCTAATCCCTAATTAAATTAAGTTAATTAATTTTCTTAATTAATTTCAATTGTTCTCTAATCCATATCTTGCTTATACGAGGTCCAAATCAAACGTGGTTAGTCGCGTTGCACTTGTATTAGTGTTATCTTCGTCTTGGCATAGGATTCGAGGTTGTTTGTTGTCATCCAATTTTTCAGATTCTTTTAAAGGTGAGTGTTTAAGCCCACTCACGAAATACTAAATTTCTATTGCAAGTTAAACCAAGTCATGATGTGATAAATTTATTGATTTTTGTTTGGAAAGATAAATTGGCATTAAAATTGAATATCATTAATAGTTGAACACCCCGATATGTGATAACTGATATTGTTGTGATATATGTTTAATTGGTTGATTTGGATGTTGATTGCACGTATATGCCTATAGTTGCTAATTGATGATATGGTGTTGATTTGGATGATATTATTGATTTTGACATATGTTTAATTAAGTTGATCAAACTATTATTATATATATGAAAGCTTAAGTTTTGAAATTAAGTGGTTAAAGTAAATTCTCCGACTTGATATAATAGGAGTGATGTGTTGTTATATTAGTATACTGTAAATGTTGTTGCTATTATGATATTAAATTGTTTATATATCATTACTGGAATTGAATAACTAAACAAAGAAATAAGTTGAAATTATATATACTTATGACATTTAAATATGGATTGAAATGATATACACCCATGAAATTGGAATTTACAAAATTGATCATTGAAATTGTTTAAAGAAGTTGGTTTGAATTTGTTGATTGTAAATCATAAAGTTGGAATTTGCAATTTGATTTGAATTCATAAGGTTTGAATCCTAAAGTTAAATTTGAAATTAAATATGAATTTATCGTAGTTGAATTATTTTAATGGTTTTAAAGTTGGAAATTAAATTGGTTTTAAATTGAAATTTGAAGTGTGAACTTGTTTGGCATTGAAATTTGAAATTGTTTAATTTAGAACTTGATATTGATTTAACTTACATAAGAATTTTTAGTTCTGACTCGAGTGCATTGTTTTCATTATGCTCGGGTTAGCCTGAGTATTTCAGTGTTTCGAAGACGTGGTTTACTTGAAGATGAAGATGAAGGTCGTATTTACTATTATTTTATTATTATTCCGCTGCATTATCCACTCTGTCTGCTAAAATGTACAACTCTGATTTTGTTGTAAATTTGAATCAAATATATATTATAAATAACTTCATGAACTGTTTATGTTATTATTATATCTTTCCTTCCGCTATGAGATTCTATGTTTTGTTCTTCTATGTCTTATTTCTTTATTACATATCCCATTGATAATCTGTCTTTTGGATTGTTTGGGTTAGACATGTGTGGTTTATTGTCGACTTGAATTGTCCAAAATGGTGGGTCGTCACAATTGGTATCGGAGCCAGGTTTAGCGAAAACCTTGGCTTTGGTGGGTATGACTCATTAGAGATAGGGTTAGTTATACTCTAGAATGAGTTGAGTGTATACATTTATGAGAGAGCTTATTTGTTAGTGTTATAAAAATATTATTTTAAAATTGATAAATGAAATTATTTTACCTAATATTATATTTGATATATAAAAGTAATTTGTATAAATTGATAAGGTTATTCATGTTGTGTTTGTTTGGTAAAAAGTGATAATATTTAATTTTTATCATGTATTGATTGATTAGTGTGCTCGGCCAGTTTATGAGCATTGACTTGACTATTGTTTGTTGATTTTTGAATTGTGTTGACCTGTTTATAAGTGATTTAGCTTTACACGACATGGGAAGGGTAGATTGAAATTTATAGGAACGTTGAAACGAGCACCTTATGAATTAACTTCATAGTTTGACGATAAGGCGTTCGGTGGAAATGTTGGGTTAAAAATTGACTTAATTTTAATATAAATTGTTGTTTTAATTTAAACAAAGATATATATATATATATATATATTTGTGAAATGATTTTATATGAGAAAGCACTTATAAAAATATGGCTTATAAAGATGGGTTTAAACTGAGAAATTGAGTATTATAATTCCGGTGTTTTTGAAGTTGGCTTTCTAAGATTTTGGAAAATAATAATTGTATTATTTGAAAATAAATATTTGTGAAATTGGTTTCGGTATCATAGTGATATTTACGAAGTAATTGATACTGTTTTGGAAATGGCTTTTTGATTTAAATCCCGAAAGTATGATTTAGTATGGATATGTGTTTATTTCAAATGATTTGAAATAAAACCCGATTGTTGACCCAAAAAATGGACCAACACCCTGGTTTGAGTTTGAAAGCACCAGCCATGTTCTGACAGAGCAATATCACAAATAACAAGTATAGAAATAAAACAGTAAAAGAAAGAAGATAGAGAATTTTTATAGTGGTTCGGCTGTTAGTGAAGCCTACATCCACTTTATAGCTTTATTATAGACTGATTGCTATTACAATTTGTTTGATTACAAGACTTTGATTGTTTCCTAGCTAGATTGGATCTCCAGAGTAGGAATCTACTGGAGAATCATAGTGTATTCCTTTGGAGATTGTTGTGAGGTAGGTAGAGAGTGAAGAATAATTCCAGTAGAGCTTCAACCACCAGTCCGGAGAAGATCCTCCTTATGTTGCAGGTAGGATGCTATTTATAGAGATCGAAGAGCTTCTGGGCCAGGCCTGTCTTCATCAGTTTGCAGGTAGGTCACAGGCGACCTAGGAGGCTTTAGCTCGCAAAATGAGACAAAACCATGGGTTGCTGGTGACCCATGGCCTATGGGTCGCTGGCGACTCATTAACTTGGTTCGTTTTGCGGACCAAATCTTGCCTCTTCTTTATAGTGTTCCATATCTGGTTTGTTTGATGGTTTGAGCAGAGGCATGATTCGCTGATGAGCTATGCACTTAGGATTTTTCTGGAGTTTGGATCCAGAGATGTTCCTATGGCCTTTTATCATTGCTCTTACGTTTTGACGGCAATTCACTAGCTGTTTATGTTCAGTTACTGATTGGATTATAGGAATGTTGATCTCTCGGCTCCATTGATCTCAGTCGCTGTCTTAGTCGTATCACTTAGCCCTTGTTGATCCCTTGTCTTTGCTATTCTGGTTAAGTCCTGAACCATCTTGTCCTTGCAAGATTGTTCTGTTCCCAATTGGTTTCTGCTGGGTTAAAAACCCGAATAACATTTGCCCCTTAGACTACGTCTTCGTTGCAAACAAGGCATGCTTTGGAAGTTATCGCTTTCAACATCCATTTGTTGATTTCCAAGTGATGGCATTAGAGCTTTACGAATATGATAGTCCAACGTCGTCGACTGCCTTTCTTTTGTTCTGACTATTACTACTTGTCACAATATATTACATTTCCGCTTGTAGCTTTCTGGCATGTCTTGGAGTGACAAGCAGCTGTAATCGATCAGGTTTCAAATGAATAAATGAAGCTTTCTTCCTTCTTTTCCTTTAAATGCATATATACGTTCTTTATCATCATCATTTTCATTTTTTTGTGGGTCGCTAGCGATCCATCTGGGATGGGTCGCTAGCGACCTAACTTCATTAGAGATTTTTGCCACAAGGTTAGGTCGGGTCGCTGGCGACCCATGGTGGGTAGGGTCGCTAGCGAACCTGGTACTTAGCAAAATTTTTCGAACTTTAGCCTGCCTACTTATACTCGAGCCGACCTCATTACCTTCATTCGACCCAAGACACTTCATTCCTCCACGCGACCAGCTATTCTAGTGATTCGATCCGAGCACTCCAAGCATCAATTCGATCCGCTTTCCTACTTCGTTTGATCCATTCGCCGTCGATTCATCCAAGCATCAACTCGATCTTTCTATCTCATGAAACCCTAGCTAATCCTTCCTCTTGTTCAAACCTAAACCCTAGGCCACTATTGGCTTGTAGCCGACCTATTATTAGCTTGCCAACGATCCATTAGCTCGCCAACGATCCACTCCATAGCTTTCCGAGTTTGATTCGTGATTCTTCTTGAGCCTTCAAATCAATTTGAGGTAGGTTTGCTTGATTGATTCGTTAATTGTTATGTTGGTACAATGATTGATGTCGGTCTTCACTTGCGACGTTGATTACAAGAAGTTCGAGTTGATTACGGTTTAATGGAGGAAGATAGTAAATCGAGTCTCGGGTTGTCTCTTGGAACGACATTCGGGCTTTGACCTAAGGCTTGACGCGTTTTGCTATCTTCGTCCATTAGACCAGAATTGACTTATCTCCGGTTTTGAAGATGTTACTTGCACGATATATTACCAGTCTATCCCGATTCTTCCAAAAAACTCGGGCTTATCCTGCTTGGTTATTCCGCATTCGGTGCCCCTATAATGGGAAAATTTTCCCGCGTCACTTCAGACAATGGATCCATTATCGATCATTGATCGATAACAGGTAAGTGTACAAGAAGTAAACAAAAATTGAAAAATGAACTGATACGGGAAGTTCTTTTCTTTTTCCACTGTGAGCGAACTTTCTACACAGGATAGAGCGTTTGCATTGCATCGAGCATCGAGTTTATCCCATATAGACAACACACTGCACTTGCACACTTGCCCCAATTCCCACTTGAAGTCCGATGTGTCGATTACAAGTTAACATTTATTCGCAATTCAAGTGTGATTGAGGAAACTTATGAATTTAGGATAGAGTTACCTAACCATTTTCGGACGCAAGTTCTGTTATGTAGAATGAAGCAACCTTCTACACGTCGTAAGTCAAGCAGGCAAAGCTCGCCGCTCTCCGAAGCTGAATCATCATCCACCTCATAAGCCCAGTACGGTCAGTTAGTTCCAGTCGGGCCCATCATGGACCGCACGGCTCCCAACTTTCGATTTCTGCTAAATCCACCTGAACGAGCCTCATTAGTGGTCTTTGCTAAGGTTCTTCATTGTATATGTATGCAGGATGGGATTCCTAAGGAAAATGTGTGTCTGGCTGCGAATGACGAGTTTACTCATATGCCTCCCCCGGGGTACACTGTCTGCCATAGATACATGTGTTTGAATGGAGCCATGCCTCCCTTCACAGATTTCCTGCGCGAAACGCTTTCAAACTTGGGAATTTCCCCATTCCAGCTTCATCTGAATGGCTATGCCATCCTTACTTGCTTGCACGTCCTCTTCGTGCGAACATTTCATCGCACTCCGAGTTTTGATGAGTTGCAGTATTTCCTGATGTTTAAGAGGAGAGATGATTGTCCCTCTTTGATCATAATCGAAGCCCAGAGGAACTAGAAGACCGTCTTACAATTGCAAAGCAATCTATCACAGTTTAAGACGCGGTACTTCTTCGTTAGATGCCCCGAGGGGTTTAAATCGCCGATGGACACACTACAACAAATTAGTCATTTTATAGCACAATTATAGAGCGTTGCCACCAACATGCTATTAGAAGTAGGCGCGTAAAGAAAAACCCAAATTAATAAACGTTGTTTTATAGTTCCATTCACGAAAAGACGGAAGGACAAAGGTTTGGAGGGAAAATTAGCCTTCCAGGCAAAACAGGGAAACGTTTGCAGTTCTTTTTCTCATCCTCTCCGCTTACACATCCTTCTGTATCAATCTAATTTCTTCAAAATTTCACATCCTCTTCGCTATCCATCGGCCGCAAAATTGACAACCGTGTTTTGCAAATCTGCCAGCACTCAAGCACTACGAACTATGCTCACGTGATTCGAGCCTCCTCGAGTTGAACCGTCGTGAGTTGAGCCAACGTAATTGAGCTCTGTCAACTCATTTGAGACCTCGTTTTCAAGCCAACATAACCGCCGCGAGTTGAGCCTTGTCACCTTATTTGTCTTCTTGCTGAACATCGTTTTTCACTTTAACACCTGGAAGGTATTAATTTAGCATCCTATTTCTTAATTTGTTAACTTATAAATTGGTTTGGTTGATCCTTGAAAGTATGAATTAAAATTTACTTTTGTTTAATTGCTTGACGAATTAGGGAAAGTTAGTTAGTTACAAATATCGTACCCAGATCCATGCCAAGACAGTGAAAAATATGCCCAAGTTTAGAAGCTCATAACTCATGTCTCAAATAAGCGGGCCTCATTCTGAAAATTTACAGATTTGAATATGAAGTAGTTTAAAAATTAAAGGTTTTAAAAGCTTTTAGATTTCATAAATTTAAGGGTTATGAATTAACATATGTATTGAAGTTTTAAATATATATTATATTCCAAAGGAATCACAATTCGAATAGTATCAGGTGTGGGATGTATAAAAATTTCATACATAACCAGGATTTTATTTTGAAAATATTTAGTTTCGAATATAAGAAGTTTTATATATACATGGTTTTTATATGAACAGTTCTGTATACATCAGTTTTCAAGAACATCAGAGTTTTGAAAAATGTACAAATTTTGAATGCATATATCAGTTATGGGATATCTGTGATTTCAAAAAGCATCAGAAAAATATATTGGTTTTGAAAATATATATATATATATATATATATATATATATATATATATATAAGATTTGAGTGGATATTTGGCTTTGAATGTATATAAGTTCTAATGAATGATAGGCTTTGGAAAATGTAAGTTCTATTGAGTGAATAGTCGGAAAATATGTTTTCAGGAAATCTGAGTGCATATCGCAAGGTTTTCAGAACATGTTCTATGAATTTGATTTCAATATGTATCAAATGCATGAAAGTTTGTACATATGTATCACCCTGTTTTTTTGTTAGGACATCTCCATCTTCAATGCAAATGTGTTGGCGTATTCGTAGAAGTCTTAAAAGCTAATGCCAATAAAATTAATGTGGAAGAGAGAATACAAACTTTGATAAAATGTTTTGTAGTTAGGTCTATTATGTTAGGAAAATTATTACAAGGACATATGTAAGGTTTATTCATTGTGGAAAAAACAATCTGATACATAATAATACATAAGTACAAAAAAGTTTTAGAATTTATATATGGGTTAGTTGTTTGCTTTTCTAGCAAACCAAAGTAGGGATAAACAACCTGTGGACATACAAATTATATAATAACAGAACTATAATTTTTATTTGATCAATGGATTGAGGAATTTGTTTGTTTTGTTGTGATCGGACTTAGCAAACCATTCTTAAATTTAACCTACTTGGAAGCTCTTTCATTTATTTTGATTAAAATGCTTCCATGTAGCTTGTAGGACCGACTTTGGTATCATTTCTACACCATACTCATTAATATTTGCGCAGGACCTCTTTATAATTCAACACTTGCTAGCTTTGTTAGTTTGAACTTAGAACACTGTGTACTATTATATAATGATGCCATTTAATGTAATACAATGCACGAAATCATAGCTTCAAATTTTGGTAGTGTATAATGTGATGGCACTTTTTGTTCAAATTTTTTAATTGTTACTGTAAATTTACATGCACTTTTTGTTTACCATGTTACAGTATGTTATTGTGATATTTGTAACATTACAATTGACTTTATAACTGATCTACCAATAAAGGAAATTATATAAAAGAATTTCAGATTTACTGTGGGTATGTGAAGAATTTTGCAGCTAATGTTAAGTTGCCTTAAATCTTTTTAATTATATTCTTTTGAAAACCTATCGTGACTAATGTTATAACCTTTAAGTCTTATTGTATAGCATTTCCATGTCATAATTTTGGATAGCATATAAGCTAAACCTTCTTGTATTATTGTAAAGCATTTCCGTGTCATAATTTTGGATAAGAGACGGGGAAAAAATTTCGAAAATGTCAAAGTGTTAAACCATGAATCTTCAATATAGGTGTTTCTTTGTATGCAAAATGCAGTTTAAGATATACAAATTTATGCCAATTTGGTTTCAGTGCAAATCAATTCATATATAGTAAGTCACCATTTTATTTCATTGATAATGCCATTTGACATACTTCCGCACTATATTTTTTATTCACCAACTTATTTTTTGAACAGTAGATTATGTTTAGTTGGGCCTAAGTTCATTTTGCCCATGAGAATGTCATATTATATCCAAAACATATGAGATAACTCTGTAGGGCCCATAAAAAGAGAGGTTATTTGAAATTTAACTTATGGTGAATATTATGATTTCTTAGAATTGCATGTGTTATTTTCTTATAACCAGCAATTAATTGTTACTTTGATATTTTGAAAATTATTTGCTCTCAGATGATGGATAGAGATTGAGTGTATCTAAACAGGTAATTATATGATACTTAATGTACTTTTAGAATTAAGTCACATTTTAATATCAAAGTCAATATTCATTCTTTGTTTGTAAACGTAGAACTACTAAAGAATAAGGAGCTTGGAATTTCGTGCATACTGCAAAGAGAGGAAATATGGGAAAAAAATTTATGCCCATGCTTAGATTGTCGAAATCTTACTCGTCTTCGTGGAGAAACGATCGTTGAACATTTGATTATAAAAGGAATGGATCTCAAGTACATGGCCAATATTTGGTATCATCACGGTGAGCAGATAAATGTTAGTAAGAAAAAGAAGTTGGATGATGCATATGAGCTGCTTAAAGCTATTCACTATGTAGATGAAGACTGCATTAATCATACTTTCTTTGAAAATGATACTGACAAAGATGATGCACAAAGGCAAGAATAAGATTTACATAAGAATTTGGAAGATGCAGAGACCCCGCTTTATCCTGGTTGCACTGATCAAACAAAGTTATCTGCTATCTTTGCCTTGTATAATCTTAAATGTGAAATTGGATTGTCCGATAATGGCTTTGATAAGCTTCTACACATGCAACAGTTGTTACTACCAAAAAACAACGTACTTCCTAAATTTTTATATGAATTAAAGAAATTTCTCAAAATATTTGACATGGGTTTTGAGAAGATTCATGCTTGCGAGAATGATTGTTGCCTTTTTAGGAAAGAGTATAAAGATTTGAATAATTGTCCATAATGTGGATCTTCAAGATGGAAAATAAATCAGCGCACAAAGGGGATTATGCAAGGTGTTTCGGTTAAAGTATTGAGGTATTTTCCAATAATTTCAAGATTTAGAAGAATGTTTAGATCTCAAAGAATGGTAGAAGATTTAAGGTGGCATTTTAGTAACTAAAGTACCGATGAAAAAATACGTCATCCTGTGGATTCTATAGCATGGAATTTGGTGGATGAGAAATGAAAATCATTTTCAGCCGATCCATGCAATCTCAGACTTGGTCTTGCCACCGATGGTTTTAATCTGTTTTCCATGTTGAGTTCCAAATATAGTTGCTGGCCTGTAATGCTTGTGACATATAATCTCTCACCTCTGTTGTGCATGAAGAAAGAAAATATAATGTTGACATAGCTAATTCCAGGTCCAAAGCAACCTGGAAATGACATTGATGTATATTTGGCACCGTTAGTAGAAGACCTGCTTCATTTATGGAATAATGGAGTCGAGACTTATGATGCATTTAGTAGAACTCTTTTCGATATGAAAGCAATTTTTCTTTGGACAATAAATGACTTTTCGGCTTATGGTAATCTTGCTGGATGTTGTGTAAATGGTAAAAAAAAGCTTGTCCTTTATGCGGTATCAATACTCACCATCGATGGTTGAACCATAGCCGAAAGAATGTCTATATGGGCTATAGAAAATTTCTACATCCTTCAAACCCCTTAAGGAAACAAAAGGCTTGGTTTGGTAACACCGTGGAATATGGATGTAGACCAAGGATTTTAACCAGGAGAAAAATCTCTATAATTTTGAAGGATTTTCCAAATAATTTTGGGAAGGTAAAGAAGAATAAAAAATGGAAGAAGCAAGGATAAGCAAAATAAAATAAGGACAAAAATAAAAAATGATCGTAACAAGAAAGACGAAGATGACGAGGATAATGATCCTGTGGGAATGGAGCTATCTAGGTGGAAAAAATGATCCATCTTTTTTGAGTTGCCATATTGGAAGGTTAGTGTACAAGTTTTATTTTCTCTAATTAAATAAAGTAACATTATGAAATCATACTACTAAAATGTTGCACTTTTTCTGTTTTCTAGGATCTTCCATTACGTCATAACTTGGATGTAATGCATGTGGAGAAAAATGTTGGTGAAGGCCTATTAAGTACAATATTGCATGGAAAAAAATCAAAAGACAGAGTTAAATCTAGAAAGGATTTAGAGGATTGGAGAATTCGACATGTCCTTCATGCACAACCTCGTGGGAATAAGACATATCTTCCACCAGCTCCATATACATTATCAAATTCTGAAAAAAGATATTTTATAAAAGGCTGTATGATTTTAAAGGATGTGATGGCTATTGCTCAAATTTTAAAAATTGTGTATCGTTAGAAGATTGTAATGTTAGTGGTTTGAAGTCTCATGATTATCATGTTCTAATGCAACAATTATTGCCCGTTGTTGTAAGACGATTATTACCAAAGAAGCCAAGGAATACAATAATTCAATTATGCTCGTTCTTCCATAAATTATGTCAACGTGTTGTTGATAGAGACAAGCTGCAACAACTAGATAAAGAAATTATTATAACTGTGTGTGAATTTGAAAGATATTTTCCGCCCTCTCTTTTCGATATAATGATACATTTGGTAGTTCACCTTGGGAAGGAAGCGCGATTGTGTGGACCGGTTCATTTTCATTGGATGTATCCCTTTGAAAGATACATGAAAACACTAAAAGATTATGTAAGAAATCATGTACGTCCCGAGGACTGTATAGCAGAATCTTATCTTGCGGAAGAATGCATGAGATTTTTTGGTGAATTTTTGAAAAAAAATGAAGAAAAATAAGTTCGAAACGAAGATTTTGAAAGTGATGTAATACTAGAAGGACGTCCAATCTCAGCATGCAAGACAATTACATTGACTTCGAATGAGATAGAAATTGCTTATTTGGCTGTGCTAATGAATATGGCTATGGTGGAACCATTTTTGGAGTAAGTGCATATCACATTTTTGTTGTGTTAATAAATTTAAAGATAACTTAACATCTGTTACAAACTAGTTTGCATTTGGAAGAGCTACAAAATTCTGACAAGCGCATGGAAAGAAATGCAACCTTACTTTGGAAAAATCACATAGCTAAGTTCTCCGATTGGATTAAAAATAAGGTTCGTTGAATTTTAAAATGATACCTTGTGTTCTTTATTATAATATCATTATTAGCCTGGATTTTTTTAAGATACATATAAGCTAAAAAGATCACGATGAAATGTTAAAATGGATTGCTTATGGTCCAAAGAATGATGTTTTCTCTTGCACTGGATACATCATTAATGGACAACGCTTTCACACCAAAGATGTTGAAAGAGAAACTCAAAATAGTGGGGTAACTTATGATGCGACTACCATGTGTAGAGCAAGTGAAAAAGATGTATCTCAAGTGGTTGATGTTGTTACTTATTATGGGATACTTTCCGATATAATTTTGTTGGAATATAATGTTTTTTATATTCCCATTTTTAAGTGTCATTGGGCAAATATAAGAAATGGCGTGAAAGTCGAAGATGGGTTCACTCTTGTCAGTTTACATCAAAATCAAGCTTCGTATTCAAAAGATCCTTACATCCTTGCATCCCAAGCAAAACAAATATTTTATTTACGGGAAGATGATTCCTCTAATTGGTATGTGGTAATGAAGGCACCACCTAGAGGTTTTGATGAGTTAAAGACTAATGACTCTTTTGATGAAGTAAGATTTGCTAAAGAAAATTGTGAAGAAAGCGAAATGGATGTATGTGTTGAGGATGTTACTTATGTTAGGGAAGACTGTGAAATTATACTCGAGTAACAGGATATAAATGTAAGTTACTCATTTTTTAGCCACATTCAAAACTTCAATTTTAGTGTGTAAAGGGATAAATTGTAAAATAAACTATTAGAGATTTAGTCATCAATCATGGTGAAAACATAACTGTCATTAATCAAATTCTAGATTGAATATCAATCCATGTTATTCTGCTACTACCATATCGTTATCTGACTGAATAGCTATGCTTTGTGTGGTCAAAATATAAAAAATGACTATTATAAAAAAATGCCTCTTTTGTACCTTCACTTGGTGATTCTATTGAACATATGACATCTTTATGCACATGATGAAGGGGATTATAAGCAAAAAATGATCTTGAAATGTACATATTCCAAAATAACGGTGTTTGCTGATTTTAATTTGAAAGATTTATTATATTCCTCTTTAGAATGGTTAAAAGGCCATGGAGTTACATTTAAATCCATAGTTGTCCAACATTCTTTAAGAAATAAATGGATTAATTAACAGCCCAAGCATTACAAGTAACAAAAAACCTGAAAAATAAAATCGATTTAAAATTTACGATTACCTGAATAGCCATTAAACCAAAACAGAAATACTAATATCGTGACTTTACTCAAATTTTATCTCGAGCCTCTGAATGCCTTCAACTATATTCGAATCAAAAATTGTGTCAACTTTTTTTTTCCAATTTCATTACTCAGTACGTGGAAAAAAACACACCAGTACTCATAGCCACATTAACTTCCACTGCCATTTATCAGTTTCACCAATATATGTATTATCATGCTTATTTTTAACATTTTTTCCTGACTAGTGTTATCAGGTCATTCTTTGTTAATAAATTAAACTCTACCAAATCATGTATGTCCTCACCAACATTGAATTATGGATCCTATGTGCGTTTCCACATTATATCTATGGTCAAAAAAGTTGCTGCAATATGTTTTATAGTACACTTTTCAGAAATTTTAGGTGCAAAATCATATATATATATATATATGTATGTATGTATGTATATATTCATCTTCTATATGCGCAGTTACATATATGATTGTATGTTACACTCTTGGACATATTAAGGAGCATATTAAAGTAGTAATTATGTAACCAGCCAATATAATATGATAAATACAACCCAAAACATAATCTCATACCACCATACACTAACCTTGGGCCATGTAAATTATAACATTAACATATAAAATGACAAAAAAAATAAAGTAATCTCATATATTTGAGTTTGTAGTCTTTGTATCAGATACTTTTGATACCTGAATTTTTATATGTGTTTTTATTTAATAATACATTGGTGTCGAAAGTCAATATTCAACAGTGGAAAAGCAAGTTTGTAGACGATTACCTATCATGTCATTGTATCATTGTACCTAATTTCTAATAAATAGATTGTACATTATGTATGTACGAATTCATATGCCTGGAAGAAGTTTTCATCATTATGTATATACGAACTCATATATTAAGGAATGATTTCTAATTCTAATTGCACATTGTACCTAATTCCTAATAAATAGATTGTGGATATTTACAAAATTTTAGAATTAACACAAGTTTCAAAATAATATTTTTCATATGTAATTATGTACAACACATACTTCAACTGCAAATTATATTTAGTTTTGGATTTTTTAGTTTCATATCTAAGTTATATTATGAAATAGTTTTATGATTAATCCTCCATGTTGATAGCTTATGATATATCTACTTCTTTGTATAGGAAAATTATTTTTTATTTTACATTGTACAATTAACTATAAAGCCGCACTAGTCAAGAATAACAAAAAAATGAGATTGATTACAATTCAGCTGCTTCCATCATTTTTCCTAATGTCATTTGCACATAATTTTATTATTAATTTATAATGTACACAGTTCTTTAATATAAAAAGGATTCTGCTTCTAAAATACACAATCTTTAACAAAACAATTATTGTGAAATTTTATATTCAGGTTATTTTGATGTTTTTTTAACCATATTTCTTTAATTTTTTCCCTTTTTTCTTTTTTTTTGTGTTTATTTATTTTTAATCTAATGTAAATTAGAGGATTGAGTTTTCTCCCATTCAGTTTTCACATTTTATGTTGTTAGGTAAGAAACTGAAGTAACAAACTTTTACTTCTCTAATATCAGGCAGAATATCATTATTGGGATTAAATATAAAAATACATGACAATATGGAATGTAGTTGAAACAAACATAATGACACCAACCTTGTTTGGTAGAATGCATAGAATAAAGAAGCAAAAGATGCATTGATTTCAATCTATTCATATGTGCCTAAACTAGTTTAAGCATAGTTTATATATATAAATTGAGCTTATTCTCAGTTCACATAATTCAACATGGCTTAGTTTAGGTAAACTAAACATGTGCTCAGTTTAGATTAACTGAGCTAAGCTCAATTTAGATAAACGAGCTATGCTCAGATTAACCGAGCTAAGCTCAGTTTACATAAACTGGGTATATGCTCAAATTTATATCTATGCTCAATTTATATAACCGAGTCATTTCATTTACAAAATATAAAACCTTGATTTTAATTTATATAAACTTGTTCTCAATGCTCAGTTAAGAATAGCTCAGTTTAGATAAACTGAGCATGTGCTCAGTTTAAATTAATCGAGCTAAGCTCAGTTTACATAAAGGAGGCATATGCTCAGTTTATATAACTTGGCCACGGTTAGCTTATATTTATGTTCAATTTATATAACCGAGCTGATGAATTTTTCTTATTTTATTTTTAGAAAATGACAAAGAATATGAGGAAAAAGAAGCTTACCCACAAAGAAAAGGAAACCGAGGACCACAATATTGTGCCTATGGAGATTAATGCAGAGGTCATGGATACTGAGCAAGTCAATGTAATGCAATATGAAGCAACTAGGGACAATGCAAACCAATCTAAAGCAAATTTTCAAAGTGATACACCAATTGAAGCATGTAAAGGCAATACAATGCAATTTGAAGCAAATAGGGACAATGCAATGCAATCTAAAGCAAATGTTGACAACACAGATTTTGAAACCGAAAATATTGTGATAGAAATTGAGATTGCACCTAAAGATGTTGATGAAAACTTGGTTGGAAGGAAAAAATCTAGAGACCTAACTAGAATGAAAAGGCTTCCTTCAGATTCTGTGCATCGGATTGCTGTTGAGTTTAATGAAATGGGTGTACCAATAGGAGAAGGTTCAACCAAATTGTCTTCCTATTTAGGACCATTAGTACAAGAGCATGTTCCGTTCACAATTGATGATTGGAGGAATATTAGCGAAGATTTGGAAATGTTTTATGGAATTCCATAAAGGTAAACATGTTTGAATTAGACAAAAATTCTAAAATTGGTAGCTCTTATAAATTTTGTAAGCTAGATTTAGGTTGGACGAGGATTGGCAAAAGGTGCCTATTTTTCAAATGATGGGTTGCATTTGGAGAGCATCAAAAAGCAAATTAGTTAGTAAAATTGTAAAAGCATAGAACATAGAGGAAAGACTTCAACTCAAACCCGAAAATGTCAAAAGCATGAAGGAGTGGAGGTATTTCATTAACAAAAAAGTAGATCCAAAATTTCAGGTAACTATAGTTTAATTATCATTCTAGTGTAATTGAAAATGATATTAATTGATTGTATTATAACTTTTTTCCTAGGCAAAAAGTGAAAAATTCAAAGCTATTAGACGTGTTCAAATACCACATAAATGTAGTCGCAAAGGAATGACTCGATTGGCTGAAGATATGGTGATAAAGAACAATTAGTTTATTTATTTTTACCTATAATGATTAGTTAGTTAATTCGATCATTCATTTTATCTAATGTTATTCTTAATACAGAGAAAAGAGAGTGGTAATCACTCTTCCATTTCTAGAGCTCAAATTTGGATTAATTCTCGCATTAGAAAAAATGGTGAACCAGTGAACATGGATGTAGCAAATACTATTGTAAGTACAAACATTTAATTTAGTTAGCGATTCATGAATGGATGTAGCAAATACTTCTGTATTGACATCCCTTGTCGTTTTTGGGCTTGTTTTTAATTATTGCCTGACCGATTAACTATTGTAGGAGAAGATGAAACAAATTGAAAGTGAATCACAATCACAGTCAAGTCATTCGGTAAGAGAAGATGTAATTTCTCAAGTTTTGGGGGAAGAACGACCTAGGCGGGTGCGAGCTTTGGGAAGAGGTGCAAATCACATAAAATGTTGGCTCTTACAAGCTAGAGATACACAAGCTTCTCAATTCCAAAATGAGGATTTCAGAATTGGAGGAGGAGGTCCGCATGCTAAAGAAAAACCAGGTATGTGCACTAGTGTGTTTTATTGTTTTTGTTAAGACCATTGTCATTTTTTGAACATTGTACAATTTTAGCCATTTAGGCATGACTCCATCATTTTTGTTTTTCAATAAAGTGTTGATCAATCTGAGTTGCTTGATTTAAATTCCTTTACCATGTCACTCGCTTAACAAAATTATTTTGATTGGACCCTAAAATTATACCCACTTGCTCAAAACCCAAGTCACTTTATATTTACAAATCATAAAAAAATAAATAAATAAATCAATGAACCATTTATTCTTCTGACGCCTAACACTGTTGTTCAAACACAAACAAACTGCAGCAGTACTATAGAAAAAAAGGGAATCATAATTTTTACAAATCAGACCAATAAAAAGAAATAAACAAAAACTCACTGGGATCAGGTGAAGAAATAGAGGCAATCCCAGCAAAATCACAAGCTTGTTGAGTCTGATCCTTCTTCATGTAATAGCTATTAACAGCATAAGAACAGTGAGCTCTAATATTATCAGGACTATAGCAAGTATTAGGGTGCTTTACGTGGACTGTATATATTCATTGCCCCATATTCATTCACTGATTAAGTCATTTATTCATTCAGTGTTATATATTTGAATACCCTGATATATATGCTTGTACTTTCTTGCATTATGCATTTGTTGAACTGTTGGTTGATTTTGACTATATTGAGTGTCTATATATTTAATTTCTACCATTTTTATGCTCATTGTAAATTTTTAGTAACAGTTTTTTCCTTCAGAGCATGATGAGTTATTTTGAAACTATTGTTGAACTGTTGGTTGATCTTGAAACTATTCTTCGTTATGGGAAGTGTTGCACATATCGCTTCATTTTTCTCATCTTAATGTATTAACCGTTTGTCGCTTATGGATTGTATTTTTCTGCCATAGTTTATGAGCTTGTTCGTAAGCTTTTAATTTGCATAGTATCTTGAATAAAGAGTAACTGTCTGTTTTGGATTGTATTTCTCTAGCTTCATTTTTGAGTATATACATTTCATTTAATAGATGTAATAGTAAAAACTGTGAATGAATGAATTACCTGGTTGGACTTGAAGGCATTGCCAGCACACCAAGCTTTTCCAGCACACCAAGCTTTTCCAGCACTTAGCAAAGCTTTTCGTATCATACCCATCATCAGTGCATGTGTTTGCTCAACTAATGTCCGTGAACTAACCTGTTTTTGGTTTATCAGGTTATTGGAGGAGGAAGGGAAGGAAGGAGGTCTTAGGTAAAAATAAAATATAACCCAATAGTTATATTATTTAGAATTTTATCTTTTAACCATCAATTAATATAACACCCTTTTGATCAATTGTAGAGCAATTGTGGAAAAGTATATGATAAATGGGATTTATTAGATTGAAGTGGAACTGATGAAATAGTCATTGAAGGAAGAGTTGTGTCAAGTGATCCATATGAGCTTGTACACAGAATTCCTCTAGAACCAAATGCAAAGGTAGTATTAATAGAGTTTCCAAGGAAATTGAATGCTTTTTTGTGGCGACATGCGCCTAATTTGATACATATTGGGGAAGCTGTGGGTATGGTGGTATCATGGCCTGCCGATAGAGTTATCTTGCATACAATGGATCAATTCGACAATGCGGTAAAAAAATTACATTAGTTACCTTTTAAATATACAATTGCACATTCCAAACTATGCATTCTCTTTGATAAAGTAAAACTAGTAGCATAGATACTAAATGTAAGTTATATAATTGGACTGGAAGTGAAGAATTAGTGGTTGAAGGATGGTTGTACTCTAGCAATCCGAAGCAGCTTGTTAATGATATTCCCCTTGGACCATTGGCTGTGTTAGTTTCTATAGACAGTGTAAAGAACTGAATGCTTATTTATGGAGGCTAACAGCTGGTATGATATATGTTAGAGAAGTCGTTGGTTGTAAAGTAGCCTGGCTAGAATCAAAAGTAGTTATTGAGAAAGTCAATGCTGCATCATCTCCTACTAATGTCAACATTACAGTATCCCTTATTACTAATCTTAGTGCTAGAGTAACGCTTTCGGTAATGTGTATATAAGTACACATTTTAGTGAATCTATCGCAACTTGTTATCTAATTTATTGATTAAAATTCATATTAAAATAATCATTTTCATGCTTGATAGAGTGCAAAATCTAATTCCAAAAATAAATGCAAGCTGATCGATGTCAGTGGAACAGAAATAGTTGCCGAAGGACGTGTGGCTTCAACCGATCCAAATGAATTGGTACATTTCGTTCCACTTGGAACAGGTGTAGTTAAAGTTTGGGTGGAGAATGCGAAAATTCTGGATGTGGTTCTTTGGAGACCATCTAGCGATCTTGAGTGCATTGTAGATGCCGTTGGCTGTCCAGTAGTATGGCCTGCGGCAAAAGTTGTAGTAGAGTCAAGTTCTGGTATTTTTTTGGGATATATGAATTTTCAGATATATAAATATTTAAGTTTGTGTTTTAATTATGGACATCGTACTTCTACTATATAGGTAACCGGTGTTGAGGTACGTTGATTAGCTAGAAGAAGATGCTATTTTACCTCCAACTGTAAGTATGACCTTTAATTATGTCCCTGTTTTGATTTGGTAATCTACACATACCAAAATATTCATCATATGTAATAATTACTAATAATTACTAAATTCACAGCACTCACAAAGTCAAGATTTTTTTTGATTAAATGTATATATATTTGTTCTAATCTGATATTCCAGATGGCATTCAGTTTTTATTTTTATTGTGGCACACAATTTTAACACTATTCCCATGTATCTCGAAAATAATAACATCAATATGTTAGAATAATAGTACACTGGAATTAAAAATATCTATACTCAGGTCGAATGCAGTATATAGTAATATAATGAAATATTAATGGTACTCCATAGTATTTATTATCTATGAAATATCATGAAATCTGGTTTGTCATCGCGTAGTATCTTACATGCTTACTGTATCTGATTAAATTAGAAAAATCTCTGATATTATTTATAGGTTGTACACAACATGTTTTTTAAATGATTCATGTATAACAATCTCCCTAAGTGAGAACCATATTTGGAGTGACCAAACCATTCCTCAATCAAAATAATTAGGATTTAAAACAAGGACCTTTTGGATATATTTTTTTAAAAGTAAAACGAAACTAATCTCCCTCAATCAAATTCCTCAATCTCAGCTCAGATTATTTCGGCCATTGTTACTCTGGCAATTGAATAAAGTAAAATGAATTTATCATTTGTTTGTTGTCTTATTACTCATATTATTTGTGCTTAATTTAGCTATAACAATAGATCAGTT
Organism: Allium fistulosum; assembly: GCA_030737815.1. Lineage (NCBI taxonomy): Eukaryota > Viridiplantae > Streptophyta > Magnoliopsida > Asparagales > Amaryllidaceae > Allium > Allium fistulosum. Next base: position 345,615,643 of record CM060903.1, on the reverse strand, counting down.
GATTGGAATGGAAGATTTCTATTGAGTTAGGTTTTTAAGTTTCTGTGGGAGTATTGTTTCTATTATTCTTTCAGTTGAGAAATTGTTAGATCTTACTTGGATGAACAAGATCCAAATTTTGAGAAGTTTCAGGATATTTTATGAGTACATTTGAATCTGTTTTTAGCTAAAACCGAAGAAATGGATTGTGATGTGGTTTTTGAAGTCTTTATTTTGAATAATTGAAGAAACGAATATGTTTGAGTCCACATGTGTTGATTTTGAGGATATCTTATGATTTATAAGCTCTAATTGGATACGTTAATAAGTTATAGATTTCAATTTAAATTGACAAAGTGAAATTAATGGTATTATTTTAAAGGTTTGTCACCTTATAAAAGTATGACATTGCGATATAATTCATGATTTGAAAGTATGACATTGTTAATGAAATATTTGAAGCATATTCATTTACTTAAATGATTATTTTTGGAACTTGATTCTAGTTGAATATCCAAATTAAAAGTTTATTGACCTGTAGACCATGTTTAAATATAAACTAAGATGCACTAAATATTCTGAACCATAAAGCACCAGGTCCTTAAATATTTTTTATGGCCTGATCTTTGATTTTATTTCTAATCAGATTAAACGATTCATAATTATGTAACTCTTGAGTTATATACTGCAGGATACACCATGCACTGACATATGCCATTTTTAATATCTCTTTGGTTTTCTACAATAGGCATATTCTATGGTTTCTAAAATTATTGATTTCAAGACAATTGTCAACTACTTTTGTTCCATTTCAATCTCCTCTTCCAACCTATATGGGGCTGTAGGTAAGTCTATAGGTGATAGTCTAGTGTAGTATTTTGATACTAGTAATAGGTTTGTCATTTTGGATGTTTTGTGGATGAGGAAATGCTCCAAGAAAAACAAGGGGAATTTTTTCATCGTATACATGACGTGATAAGGAAAACTGTTGATTGTAGGCTTGAACGAACTTATTGATATAGATAGAAATGCAGGTGGCTACTATAGGAAGATTGTTGGTTGTGTTGTCAATAAAAAGGACTCATGTATGTGAAGGGGCTAAGATTATATTAGCTAATATAGAAGGTGCAAATGAGGTTGCTGATAAGAAAGGAGAGGCCAAAATTGCAGGCGTGTGAAGTGGTGACATGTTTCAGTTGCTGAAATGGAAGGAGTTGATGTACTAACTGATATAAGGGATGGTGCTTTTTTTATGATATATCATGCACAGATGAAGAAGTTGTGGTAGTAACAATTTTTTTTTCATATGTAACTTGATTTCAGGTCTACAGAAAGATTAGGTTGGAAGAGGAGATTGAAATGATAGATTAACCACTTCTCACTTGGATTTTTCTGTTCAGATTAGGTTGGAAGAGGAGATTGATGTACTAACTGATATGAGGGTTTCAACTCGAATGCTGCTTTAGGTTATCTATATTTATCTTTTGTTTATAGAAAATTTATCTATATTTGAATCTCCTTAATTTTTTAAACTTTTGCTTACCCAACTGCCAAAACACATTATTTTGATGTTCCCTCGACTCAAGAATTATTAGCCAACTTTTGGTATGCTTGTGTATTCAGGAACATTAGTAACTTACTTCAGAAATTTTATGGTTACTGTAGCCAAATTCCTCATTTGCCAAAAGGTTGTAATATAACTTTTTGTATGCTTGTGTATCCCTCTCTCTCTATGTGTATCTTTTTGTAAGCCTGTGTATTCAGGAATGTTAGTGACTTACTTCAGACTTTTTGTAAGCCTGAGTATTCAAGAGTGACTTCAGAAATCTTATGGTTACTGTAGTCAAATTCCTCATTTGCCAAAATGATGCAATATTTTGGATCCCTTTAACCTTCTTATCTCATTCTCCATCATCTTCATGGTTTTCCATTGAACAAAAATATATTATAACTAATTTCTGTAGACTAGCTAGTTTAGAAATGTATATAGTACACACAATCAATTAACCAGTGAAACTATGAAGCTTGTCTAGTTGTTCTTCATATTTTACGATGTATTAGTAGCATCGGCTGCTGTAGTAGCCTTCAAGTTGGCTTTTATAATCATGTATTAGTCTCTTCGCTGAAAATAAAAGGGAAAAAGGATCAAATTTATGCTGTTCAGTTTAGCAAGAAGGTTTTTCAAAGATAAAAGTATTCAATTTTTTTACTGTGAATGCTTTTTGTGGCCTTATTCGTAATATGTAGAGAAGATTTGGCAAAAGTTGCATTGAAGATTTTGGCAAAGCTACAACAAGTTCACATCTTTTATAACTAAAGTAAACCCACATAGAAGATTTTGGCGAAAGTTCACACGGTTTGACTTTTTTTGCTATCGAGGTGTGACTTTTTTGTGTAAGTTTGAAACACTGATGATGAAGATATTACCTAGAGACAATGTGTATGAAAATACTATGAACGTTGTGTAATCTATATATTTTGTTTAAATCCTATTATGTTTGTGTGAAAAGTTGTATTTATATGGAATATAGAAATGAATACTAAAGATCTGAAATGCTTTATTGACTTAACAGCATGAATTAAATAACAGTACGCTTTGATTTATAGCCATTTGTATCACACATACAGTACAAACGCTATAATAGGTCATGGGACGTATTTAATAGCACAAATAATGCAATTGTTGGTCACCTAAAAAAAACAGGAACTCTATGGAAAATTTAACATAGCAACTAAAAATGCTATAATAGGTATTGGTGAAGGGAACTCTAGCCGTAGGAATCAACGCTATGTTTTAGTGGGACTCTACCATAGCGTTTATTTTCACAGCATTGATAGAAACGCTATAAAACTGTTACCTTGCATAGCATTTTTTAAGATGCTATTATAGATTTGATACCTACCATAGCATGTCATTCCACAGCCTTCTCTATAACGCTATGGATAGTTATCTTAGGTTTTTTTCAATGCTATAAAATGACTTATTTGTTGTAGTGACGACAGGGGGTAAGCTTCTCTTTTCCACTTGTTGAGCTCCAAAACATCGTGATGGAGTCTCTAACTAATTATACGTCTCTTGCAGTTATTCTGAGGCCGAATAGAGATGTGACACTTAATGAAGTTTTTGAGACTTTAAAAGCCATCAGTCCCGAGGAGAGAAGCGTTAAAGTTCTACTGACCGATGAGAACTTACATCGGTACGGACTGTTAGCTTCGGGTAAATCCGTTACTCAGATTGAGGCTCCCTATCCCGGTCGAGCCAGAGTTCACATAAGATCCTCTTCTTCATCCCACCGTTCCGAGGAAGGTTAGGAGATAAGTGAACCGTCCAAAGGATAACTTGATGAAGCTCATGAGAAGGAAGAAGTCGTTGAGGCTAGTCTGAGCAGTTCAACTAGAATGCCCCCGATTCTGGAGGAGGCGGAAGAAGAGTTTGTACACAGAGAAGGCAAGGCCGCGGTTGATTCGAAAAAGGAACAGGGCGAGTTTGAAAGTAGCAACGATGAAACCACTATCAGTGATTACTTCTCGTCAGAATCTGATGGTGATGATTCAGAGTCATGTAATGAGACTTCGGGAATGAGCTCCATTCCACCGAGTCCATCTCTTCCCGATGTAGACGATGAAGGCAAAATCCATGAGATCGAAAGTCACCCAAACTCTCCGAGTAAGAATGTTGGAGCGGGGCTTGGAGATTTTAGCGACGTTTTGTTGACTTTGATGCACTCATGAAAGGAAATTTTAAATTCGACACAACTCCTTCCTACTCAGGCAATATCGCGCCCTCGGCTAGTTCAGTTCTGCTTATAACGACCGTAGTCAGTCCGATCCCACCTTCGACAGCCGCTTGTTTCGGTCTGTGATGACGCTTTAGGAAATATTAGAAACACAACACGTTGCACTAGGATTACACTTGTTTCCATTTTTTCGTTCCTTCACATATCTGCTTAACTTTTGTTATGCTTCTAAAACTTCTCATGTATGCGTTCTTCCACGCAGGACGAGAGGACGAGGCTTCTATGAGGACTTCGAGGACTATACCGATTCATAGCGGTACGCCAAGCATTCCTATAGCCGACATCAAGTCCGGGAGACAAAAGAAGAGTACCGGTGGAGGAAAGAACTCGAAGCCGAAACCCATCGCTCGAAGGAGAGAGATAGAGCTTGTTTACACAAAGGCGGGTATGAGAAAAGAAGATCTCATGAGGACAGAGATAAGCCATCTACGAAATCAAAGTTTGACTATCGCTCCCATTCTTCGGAGCTTGCTTCGAAACACACTCCCATAGGCCAGGAAATTCCTATCACTTCAACCGTAATTCTGCCCCCAACTCATGTTTCGTCTTCTTCCATTGTCACTACTGCCCTTGGCACATCTCATCCCCACTAGAGGCAAGCCTATACTCTTCCTTCTAGCCCTTCTAAATATGATGTCGCGCTTCCGGGTTAGTTCTTAAGAGGGGTTAAGTTCGACATGGACCTTCATCCCGTTCGCATAGATTCTTTCATGTCGCATCTCCAAGCTATCCAATATGACTTAGAGCAGGTCGAGAAATGGGAGAAGCTCTGCAAGCTACTGGTGGACACCAACAGGAATAATTACCAAGAGATCCTCTCCTTCGAAAATGAGAAAGATGATTTTGAAAGAGCGTTGGCCGATTGGGATGCTAAAATTAAACTATTGGAGGAGGAGAAGGAAACAGCGCTCCGAGAGAGTAAGAGAACTGCCAGCTTGATGAAGGAGATAAAGGAGGTGCATGAGAAGGCCGAGATTGTCTGGAGAGACGAAATTAAAAAGACTCATGCGGAGGAGGCGAAATTGAAAGAGGAAGTGATCGCTTGCAATGCAACCATCGAAGCTCAACGGAAGACCATCGCTGACCATGACTTAATTGTCGAGGGGCACAACAAAACGATCTCTGATCAAGCCGCCATCGCAAAGATGTAGGCTCAGGTTGCACAGCTCAGTGCCGACAAAATTGCTGTTGAGATTGAGAAGTCTACGGTGACGGCAGATTATTTGAACCTTCAACACGCTTTTGATCGAAAAATGGAGAAGCTGGACGCAACAATTCTGAACTTTTACGTGAACTCTCTGTTGCATCAGGGAAGCCTTAGCTACCTCATCTGAAAGTAACCATGCACTCTTTCCCTTTTTAGGAGGAGATCTTATCTCGCTTTGCTGAGAGTGGCGATGTTTACATAGATCAAGAGTTGCGGGATGCTTATCTTAATGAGGAGTCCAAGAAGGCGCTACTTGAGGGCCAGGAGATCCTTTGGGTGGAACGAGAGGAGGAGGCCACCGAAGCTGCTTTGATGACCGCTACCGGTGCACTTACCTAGCCTTTTGTTTCTGGCTTGGGCGGACCGTCAGAGCAGCTCCACGACCAGCCGACGAGCTCAGGGCTTGATGTTGTTCCTCATGTGGTGGAGCCCTCCAAAGAAGGCGAAGGTGATGAGTTCGAGATTGTCATTCACGATCCTTTCTCTGGTGCAAGTAACACCCATATTTCTCCCGAATTCGGAAGTCTCCATCTTACGCCACAGGAGCAAGAGGAGTTTAACGCTTTCCTTTTTGATCTTATAGGTCCATCCACCTTTCTTGTTGACATGTCCAGTACTTCGGTGCCTGCACCTACTACAATTCTTACATCCTCTGAGATTGTATCCGTTCCTGCTCCAGTTCTCACATCCACCTCTAGTTCACAGCCGGGGCCAGAGGCCGAGAAAATAGCGGTGCTCCATGGCTTGGACGACCCCTTAGCATCTTTGGAAGGTGATATAACTGCTGCAGAGGCTAAGGAGCAGGAGACGCAGATGGAGCAGCCGTAGAAGACTCAGCATGATTTGGTTGTCGTCAAGAAGGAAAGGGTGGAGGCAGTCAAAGCTTCGGAGATCTCTCAGAAGTCACAAAAATGCAAAGGAAAGGGAGACTCTTCTGAAAAACATTCGGAGGAGGAGGAGGAGATTGCCACCGAAGTGTATGTTGACATTACTGGCAGCGACACCTCTCTCGAAAAGAAGCAGAAGCTGCAAATCAAAGGCGGAAAGGGAAGCGGTGGCAAGAAGGGTTGAGTGGCTGGCGTGAGGATGGACTTGATTTTAACCAACAGCGGGCAAGAAGATTGACTTGTTTTGGTTTCTTTTCGAGTCATTTTGTTCAAGTGAAGAGTCTGCACCTTGCGTCTGTACTATAGAGTCTGTATTTCCTCTTTGTTGGCCGTTATTGTGTGGGTATGGCCCCTCACATTTTGATCCTATGTACAGAAAATCACAAGCAATACAATGATGTTTTGACTGTATTTTTATCTATCTATTCATATATGCTCTGTGTACTTGTGCTTGTTTCATTTCATACTTTGCTAGTTCTGTGATTATAGCCAAATACCTTCATTTGAAGTAATAGAACTTAGAAATTAACAGCACTTAGAGAGTTTCTATTTAGAAATTCACAAGACTTTGAGATAGAACTTGTGAATTTATTGTTGTTTGGAGTGACAGAACTTGTGAACTTATTACATTCGTTCGATTCTATCTCAGTACAGGTGTATGCCCCTCAGTTCATAGGGTTTTTCACTTTAAACAACTTTCAAGTAGCTGATAGCTTGGAGTTTAGATGATTTCTATTGAAAATATGGCTAAGTCATGACCTGATTTTCGATTCTTCTAAAGTTTTGCGACCTTAGCATATACTTTCAGTTTCCGACAGCACTCAAGTAAGTATGCAATTTACGCATGGGTATGTATTGTCAATCATTGAGTGCCTCCCTTCTAGAACCAATTATTCCTAATTGTATGTATGAGGGGCTATTATTTTGAGATTTAGCACCCCACTTGTGTAGTGTGCAGCTTTGGATGCTCCTCTGCGTTGCCTATCTTCGGGAAACGTGAGGAGTTTGGTTTTGGTGCTCCTCAGCATTTCCTATCTCCGGGCAATGCGAGAAGTTTGTTCTTGGTGTTCCTCGGCATTGCCTATCTTCGGGCAACACGAGGAGTTTATTCTTGAGTGCGCGACTTACAAGATGCGCGACTTTTGATGCTCCTCGGCGTTGCCTATCTCCGGACAATGCGAGGAGTTAGTTTTGATGTTCCTCGGCATTGCCATTCTCTGGGCAACGCGAGGAAGTCAGTTTTCGATGCTCCTCAACGTCGCCTATCTTCGGGCAATGCAAAGAGTTAGTTTTTGACGTACCTCGGCATTGCCTATCTCCCGGCAATGCAAGGAAGTCAGTTTTCGATGCTTCTCGGCGTCGCCTATCTCTGGGCAACGCGAGGATTTTGTATTCAACGTTCATCGGCATTGCCTATCTCCATGCAACGGGAGGAAGTTAGTTTTCGATGCTCCTCGGCGTTGCCTATCTTCAGACAATGCAAGGAGTCTGTTTTCAACGTTCCTCGACGTTACCTATCTCCGAGCAACGCGAGGAAGTAAGTTTTCGATGCTCCTCGACGTTGCCTATCTCCGGGTAATGCGAGAAGTTTGTTTTCAATGCTCCTCGACGTTGCCTATCTCCGGGCAACACGAGGAATTTAGTTTTTCTTTTTTGAGAGGCAAGGATCGAGTTCCGCCGATCCAATGGTTTGAGTCGATGCGCTTCCGTTGACTCGGCGGGTAATCATTATAAACACAGTTTGGTTGGTTCAAGAAGCAAACTTTATTAAGGAAAGCATGGCAGATTCTTTGCCTATTTACAATGCCACCGGTATTTCCGGGACGGCTTATTTGCTGAAAAATAGAAAATATAAGATACATAAAATAGTTTTTTAGATGAAATAACGGCGGAGCGATTCGCTATTCCAGGCTCTGGGAACTGCGACCCCGTCGATGGTTGTCAACTTGAAAGTCCCGTCGTTGAGCTTTTGATAAACAACATATGGTCCTTCCCAGTTTGGTCCGAAGGTTCCCAATATAGGGTAAACTCACTTGAGCACAAGATCTCCAACCTCGAAGGTCTGACTATAGCCTTTGGAGTTGAAGTACCACGCTACCCTTTTTTGTTGGGCGGCTATTCTCAACACTGCTTCTTCTCTTTTTTTATTGATCATGTCTAGCGATTCGAGTAGGAGTTGCTCATTTTGCGCTTGATTAAAATTCTGCCTTCAGTGCGAGGGGACCCCTAATTCAAATGGAATCATTGCTTCTGAACCATATGCTAATGCGAACGAAGTGTGGCTAGTTGCTGCTCTGTTTGTTGTCCTGTATGCCCATAGTGCTAGTGGAAGTTTGTCAACCCAATTTCCTTTCGCCGTTGTTAATCGCTTTTTGATGGTGGATTTGATAATCTAGTTTATTGCTTCCACTTGCCCGTTTTCTTGTGGATGAGCCACTGTGGAAAAGATTTTCTCGATTCAGAAGCGCCTGCAGAAGTCTTTGAACTCAACACTCTCGAATTGGGTTCCGTTGTCAGTGATGATTTTTTGCGGCACACCAAACCTACAAATGATGTTTTTAGTGACAAAGTTAATAACTTTCTTTGTGGTTATGGTGGCCAGCGGTTCCGCTTCGGCCCATTTTGTGAAATAATCTACGGCTACTATAGCATATTTGGCTCCTCCTTTAGCTATTAGAAGGACCCTAATCAGATCGATCCCTTTTATACTTAGCTTCAACTTATTAACTTACTTCACTTTCACCTCTTTCCTTTTCTTTTGAAATAGTCGTGGAATTGACTAAAGGCTTATTTCGTTTATAGAATGCTTTATGAAATAATAATTATGAATTATTTTGTAAAATGTTTATAAACTTGAGTAAATGTTTTATGGAATGTTTCATAAATAGATTTAGTATTAAATGAGAAACACTATATCTTAAAATAATTGTGAGTTAAAGTGTATAGAAACTTAAGTAATGTTTTAGGAAATGGTTCATTAATGATTTTAATATTTAATGAAAAAAATTTATGTAGGTAAATAAAAATAAATCAATAAGAGATTGATCTTTGTTTAAATAAATGAGTATTAATAATAAATGAAAGTTATTGGTGTATTTAAGAAACAAACAAAATAAAATAAGTAAGTTGTACCTAAATCATTTTATTCGCATAACTGGTTCGATCAGATTCAAGTACATGATTTCGAAGTGAATTACACTAGTCCGAGTTAAAAAAATTCACTCGATTTTTGCCGACGAACGCTTGATATGGGTTTTTGACTTGATTCTGAAGTTTTCTATCATAGTATATGGCTATGCAAGGAGAACAGATGTTTTTAATCAGGGAACCTTATCAGAGTCTGCCTAGGGAAGTCGAGTGAGCGATACTAGTTCAGGAGTGAAATTTGGGTGATCGAGGGAGTGATCGAATTTAATATTGGCCGAGAATGACATATGTGCATCGTATGTGCTTTAATATAATTGATATGCTTTTAAACATATCAACATACATGATTCCTTCCTTAGTTCCTTTTCGAGAACAGTGTTTTAAGTGGGGGAGATTATAACGACCCGTAACTTTAACCATTTAAAAATATTAAATTTAATAGAATTTTTGAATAATATTGTTAAAAATAAAATCTTTATGATTTATTAATGGAAATTATATCAGGAAAACATGTTAGGACCTTAAATGAAATTCGTAAATGACAGATTTCAACAAGATAAAAGATGATAACATATTATAATATAATTTAATAGCAGGAATTTAAGGATAGAGACAACGTAATGATATTGTCTATATTTAATAATAACAGGAATTAGACTAATAAATGTTAGTTTTAATAATGAATTGAATGAATGTTTGATTGATGGAGGAAACATAGGTTTATTTATATAAATAGTATTTTGATAAGTTTAATTTCAAACTAGAGAAAAATATTTATTTAGTATGCAATTTAACGTGTGTTGGATACCGTGAATTTACAGATGTGTTTGAATGACTATAAATAATGATTACAATTGTTTATGTAATTATTTATTTGTTTCCATCAATTAGGTTATGTTTGGAAGTGTAAGATTTAAATTAACTGGAAATTTATTTATTAAAATCTTTCAATTGAAAAGGAAAGAGAAATTAGTTGTAATTAATGAGTTAATGTAAGAAGGTATTCATTTTTATTGTACATTATTTTGAAAATATAAGAGTGAATTTAATATTGTATAAGTTAACTATATTGAAATATAAGAATGTTTCCATTTATGAATTGAAATTAATGGATAAGCATTTTATGAAAATAAAAGAACGTTTCAAGAATAATTAAAAAGAACATTGTCATTTAAATATGAGAATCCAGATTTTATTATTAAAGTTAGTTGGATATTTTAAAAAGAAATTTATTTTGAAAATATATTTGAATTTATCTTTGGAAATTGATTTATTTGAATTTATATAAAGAAGGATGGTTTTATATTGAAATTCTTTTATATAGAGTTTTTGATAGATTATATTACTAGGAAGAATTTATTATAAAATAATTTGAACTATTTTTGTAACGACCCAGATTTTAGTCGTTTGATTTTGAACATTTAATTTATTTTAAATATTTAAGTTGGAATATAAATTAATTTTTGAATATAAAGATTTCGGTTGGAAACGTTAAATGAATTTAAATTCCAAATACATCGATTATCGTAATACGGTAATAGGGCGAATAATTGAAATTTGAGCTAAATATAAACCGAAATGATTTTTTAAAGTGAATATAAATTCTTTTTGAATTATTGGGTTAATAAGTTTTAAAACCGAAGTTTCTAGTGATTTCGTAAAATTTTGAAATCATCGATTTAATCGACGCGTTAAAATAGCGATCCGGAGCACAGTCTTGGAATTCGACAAAACCAGTTCAATTGGATACGTAATAGTGTATTATTATTGGATTTTAATTTTCGTAGCATTTGGATTTACCGTTTGATCGTACGATCTGAAAACACCTAGAAATAATTTAATCAAATTTAATTTAAATTGTCGATTTAAAAAGCTATCTTCCACATACGATCGAATTAGGTTTCGAAACTTATTCCATTGGATTCGGAATAGGGGTATAACATTAGGAAGCCAGGCGGCATGCCTCGATAGGGGTTCGAATAAAATATCTCGATATTTTGGAATTTTTAATATATATTGTTATCTCCATTCACATCAGCCGTTAAAATGTTCCCATCAACCACCCTAGGTTGTACGCGAGCCACCTTACGTCTGGTACGAAGCCGCCTTCACCCTTTTAAATAGCGTCCCTATATATTTTCAAACTCTTAGAAAATGAAATGGAAAAAACAAAACAAAAAAGGATTCTGGCATTGTAAATCGCGAGCGGTAGGCGGCTATGAGCGAGAGGGGAGGAGCGAGGTGGTAGCCAAACGCGAGCAAGGGGATTTGGCATTCAATTTCTCAAGTTTGTGCGTGCGCAAGGCGCGACTACAGGGAGGAGCACACGCAATGGGGAAGCGATAACGTGTGGGGAAGGCTCGACAGCCATGGCCGAAGGGAGTTAGCAGCTTGGGTTTCTCTGGCGTTTGAGAATTTGATGTGCACACGTAGAGGAGGGGCTCGCGATGGTTGTGGGAAGCGCGGCGAGGTCTACTGAACTGTGGTGGTTTGTGGCTAAGGCGCCTCCGTAGTCGATCGATCCCTGTTCGAAAAAAAGGGAGGATGAGGAATCTTGATATGGGATTTATCGTTTCTCGTGCGTTGCGTACTGAGGAAGGAAGACAATAAGGTAATTTTTTTATTACTGTAATTGATAAAAGAAAATAAAAATTTACTGATATAAATAAAAGTCATAAATTTATAAATTTCATATCATTTACATGTGAGGTCCAAAATCACGATTTAGTCACGATGGATTCGTCGCTGCGAAATGGATAATCTGGAATTAGTTTGTGATTTTTCGGAGTCAGCTGGGATTTTAGAAACTTTTAAAATCTGAATGTTCGGCAAAAATTAAATCAAGGTGAGTAAATCTCACTCTTTTTAGATTGCTAGATTTAAATTGATAATAATTAAAATTAATTATTGGATGCTTGGTTAGATTTATAATTTTTTGTCAGTTTGGATGTTATATATATATATAGTAGTATATATATTAGTAGTTAGATATATTCCCACCGTTGGAGCGGATGAGACAGTATGCACCCGCATAATAGCGGATGACCCTATATTACCGCGATATTCCGCCTCGAAGCGGGATTGGTATTTTATATTATCTAACTTCGGTGAATGCAGGGAAACAGGTTGGAGGGATCCAACTAGATTCCTCAAAAATGCTGATTTTAATATCATATATAATAATATATGATGTGTTAGAATAATCTATTATAGATTATTGTTGTGATTTGAATTATTGGATGCTATAGTAGCATTGGCCTGAATTTTGGTATTTTAAATACCATAAATATTATATTTTGAATTTTAAGAAATTTAAAGAAGATTTTGAATATAAAATTATTTATATCAAAATTTGGATTATTTTAAAAGAAATTGATTTTGATAAAATAATAATTGATTTTGGGTTGCACTTAACTATTCGTAAAAATATTTAAATAGGGATTTAAAGTTAATTATATAAAGGATTTTTAAACCGTGGATTTTAAATGATAGTTTTGGAAAATTATGTAAAGGAAGTCAAAATCGATATTTAAAATAGATTTGAATAATAAATGGAATTTATTAAGAAATGGATATATAAAATGAGATTTTATGAATGGGATTAGTTGTATAAATAAGTGAAACTCAAAGGAGTTTATAAATTTATAAAAGAAGTTTATAAATAAGTGGAAATGAAATCAGTTGATAAATTGGAAATATAAATTTACAATGTGAATTTATACCGAGTTATGGAAGTCGGTTTGGGAAAAATTAGTGGAGTCTATTTTTGAATATGGGAATGATTATGAAATTGAGATGTGGTCGATGAGATATGAATCGAGAGGGATTTATAAATTGGAATACGTAATATTGGATTTTAAAATAAATTTTGTCGAGAAATTATTATTGTTCTAAATTTGGATTTCTATTTAATAAACTATATAGTTAAGCTGTTTAGTGTTGAAATATTTTGGGAAAATGGATTATTCAAATATTTAATAATTATTGGAATGAATTCACATTTTTATAATAAGCTTTGTAAATCGATTGGTTTTATTCTAAAAATAAATTGAAAATGAATTATCGATGTTTATTCAAAATGTTTATAATTTTATATTATTACTTAAATATGTTTTTAAAAATAAATTATTATTCTTTAAAAATACTTATCATATATTTATATATAGAGTTTTGAAGTGATTAAAATTTTATTTATAAATTCTCTCGAGACTCGTAAACGGGGTTTATAAAATGGATATGATTCGGATAAGAGGAATTTTTAAAGGGATTTGGTGGAAATGGAATTTTAAAAATGTTGAATAAAGTAACTTCGAAAATGAAATATGAATTCATAAAAGAAGTTATAAATTATTGGTTGGATTTATAAAAGAGTATAAATCAGTTTTGGAAATTGTAAGAAGGGATTTATTAATAATAGTGGAGATGATGAGATAAGTTATGAAATATTCTCCTAAGTACTGAAAAGAGTGTTTTGGAAAAAAAAAATTTAAGTATGAATTGATTTATATAGAAATATTTTTCTAAGTGTTGTAAATTGAATTCAGAAATATTTCTAAGTGTTGAAATAGTTTAAAAATATCCTGTTATGGATTTAAGTATTTGAAATTGTTTTTAATATTGAATATTCTGAAAGAGTTTTGAATAAATATATCTTCGCAAAGATATTTTGAGATGATTGTTTTGAAAATTTATCAAATAAGGGCTAATGACTGCTTATGGATGTTATTTGATAGTTAAATAACCGACTATCAAATCTGGCCAAAATCGTTGACCGTTTCGAAGAGACCGGGATCAGATTTGCTTGGTGATAGGTTCACGTACGCATGATAGGGGATTCTCGCTTTGTGAATAGTGATGAAGCTTAGACTCTTACCCCTACATGTCCCTGAGAAGGAGTATAAGGCCTTGATGGGTTGGCTATGGATGTCGCGAGGCTGGCCGTAAAAGCAAATTCGAGGTACCACTTGTAGTCACCTCCATGTTGAAAAGAAGGAGTACCCCTATGTTGAAGAGTAGAAGGGTAGCAGGATGGTTGAAAAGCCTACCGGGGCGGGTCCGGAGTGGCCCGTTCGTTACAACGCGGTATCAGAGCTGAAGGTTAAGCGAGAACCTTAGCTTTGGTGGGGATTCATTAAAGATAGGGTCAGTAGTACCATAGAATGAGTTTGAGTGTATTAATAGATATGAGCGCGTATTTGTTAGTGAATATAAATTGTTTTATAGTGTGTTGATTTATCTATTGAGTGGCATATAAATTCGGGTCGAGTAGTGGGATGCCACTAAATTGATGGGAGTTTCTAAACACTTGAACACGGTAAACCGACACAATATTGTTTTTAAAGTAGGTAAATGAAATACTTCTACCCAAATTATATTTTGATATAAAAGAAATAATTTTCTGAAATTATTATAGTATGTTGATGTGTTTGGATGTTATTATTATAATCAAGACAAGATTATAAAATTGAAATGGTTATATATAACCAAATAGAGATTGTATAAGTATGAATTATACAAATGAGTTAAAAACTAAAAATCTAGTCAAACCAGAAATTTGGAAAATTAAATCCCAGAGATTTTTGAAGATGTTTTCCAAAGTGGTTGAAAAGAATAATGGAGTATTATTTTGGAGGTATTTTTGAAATAAAATGGTTTAAAATGGATTTTGGAAGTGATGAAGCACTGAACTCACTTCAGTCGCTGGAAAATAACTCTGGTGACGACGGTCGCATCATCAGTGTTCAATTTTGAGTTTCTAAGTGAAAGATTGCTCCCGTAGTAATTTAATATGGGAAATTTTGGTTTGAAAACAAGTGTTGTTTTGGAAATTCTAAAGGAAAATTATTTTGGAATGGAACCAAGTGGATTTTGAAAATTCCAAAGGAATGGTTTTTTAAACCAAAAGGGCTATACATATTTTTTTTAAAAATGATTTGAAATAAATATCGGGTGTTTGAATTCTAGAAATCCTTATTTAATCGTTTTAGGAAAATATCAGAAAATAAGTTTTGAACTTATAAATTGAGAAGGATATTAATAAGGAAAGAAGTATGAAATTTGATTTTGGAATTGAAATTTAACTTAAGTAAGTTAAAATAAATTGTATAAACTGGAATTTAACTTAAGCTAAGTTAAATAAAAATTGAATTGGAATTAGAAATGATATCGAATGGGATTAAATATAAAAACTTAAATTGTAAAGTAATTATATGACTATAGGTTATAAATTATGAATGGAATAAAAATTTAAGTGGAATTTTTTTGGAAATGAGAATAAATAAGTTTGAATAGCTTACAAAATTGGAATTAATGGAATAAATATATATTTAAGCTATAAAGTGATGCATAATCTTGAGTTAAAAATAAATTGTGAATGTACTCGAGTATAGAATTGATGAAAATGAGAAAAATAAGTGTAAAATTTATAAATTGGGAAAATGGAATGGTAAAACCAAAATAAGAATAGTTTGATATTTTGGTGGAGGAATAAAAATCCGAGCTTGAATTATAAAAGGAATTTGAACTCAAGTAAATTAAATAAAGTGATTTTTGAAAGAAAATCGGATTTTGAACTATAAAATGGAAGTGAACTAATTAGATAATTAATTAGTTAATTGAATATAGAAATGGAACTTAACTTGGTTGAGTAAAATGAATTGCGGATGGAAATTGAAATTGAACATGGAACTTGAGTTTTAAATGAAATTCGACTCAATTGTTAGCGAATTAAATATATGTTGAAATGTGGTCAAATAGGATGGAAATGGATTGAAATAGTGACGACTTAAGTTATAAATAAATTCAATTTAAGTGTAAATAAATTAAATATGGCTTTGGAATACTATCTGAATGAACTCGAGTATGAAATTAAGTTTTGAAGTAAAAATGAATATATGTGGTATCAAAGGGTTATAAGAAACCTTAATATTACTTTATGAAATGATTCATCAGTAATATAGTGTAAATTGAGATATACCAAGTAAATGGAAATATGAATCGATCGAAGGTGAATAAATTGAATAACAATCACTTTAAAATGAAATGGAATTTGATTGAAATGGAAATGAACTTAAGTTATATAGTTGAAAGGATTGAAAATAAATGAATTAACTTAAGTTAATTATTTGGATGGAAACTTGGCCTGAATGAATTTATGAAATAATTCATAAGTAAATAGCATGGATTGAATTAAATACATGTAAACAAAAATTTGTGAAATCATGGGAAGTGCATAAATTGGTTTGGAACCAATTTGTAATGGATATTAATATATTATGTATAGTTATGAATTGAATGCTAGTAAATTAGGTTGCGAATCATTCGAATTTAATGAAATGATATATAAATCGATTGAAGTACATAATCGTATGTTGGAACCTTGTGATTATTGATAAATTCATGATATAACATGTTTAGTTATGAAATTCATGTGTTAACTTAGTTAAATTCAATGAAAAGTTATTAAATTCCATATTTTGGTACTTACATGTTTAAATTAAGTAAGCACATGTACAAAGAGACTATTGGGCTAGATTTGGATGGCGAAATTGCATATGATGTAAGCACGCTTGCTTAATAACGCTTAAAACACTAAATAAAGGTACGTTTTCAGATTAAATACAGCGATAATATAAATATTGATATATATTGTGTTTTCCGACCGTGTGGGTCGATGTATATATTTTTATCATTTTTGTCATATTGCAAAAGGCTCTCCGTATAAGGGAGACTCTGCCAAAAATTTTCGGAAATTTAGGGTGTTAGAAAATTTTTGAAATTTTTTGTTAACTAAAAAAGTTGATTTTTGAATTGAAATTGAATAAAGGATTTTGAATTAGAAGATGGAAACTAATTTTTTTGGTTGAAATTAAAAGATTTAGAAAAGTGAAGTATCGAGTTTTAACTAAGTGGGTTTTGAAAAATTAATGGTTTGTTGCATTTTTCCTACTTAGCAATTTCAGGGACGAAATTCTTTTAAGGGGGAAGGAATGTAATGAGCCGGAATTTTAGTCGTTTGATTTTGAACATTTCATTTATTTTAAATATTGAAGTTGGAATATAAATTGATTTTTGAATATGAAGATTTTGGTTGGAAACGTTAAATGAATTTAAATTCCAAATACAGCGATTATCGTAATACGGAAATAGGGCGAATAATTGAAATTGGAGATGAATATAAATCGAAATGATTTTTTAAAGTGAATATAAATTCTATATTAATTAGAATTGGGTTAATAAGTTTGATGAAACCAATTCTATTAGATCCATAATAGTGTATTATTATCAGATTTCAATTTTCGTAGCGTTTGGATTTACCTTTTGGTCGTGCGATCTGAAAACGCCTAGAAATAATTTAATCAAATTTAATTTAAATTGTCGATTTAAAAAGCTATCTTCCATATACGATCGAATTAGGTTTCGAAACTTGTTCCATTAGATTCAGAATAGGGGTATAACATTAGATACGCCAGGCAGCACGACTTGATAGGTGTTCGAATAAAATATCTAGATATTTTGGAATTTTTAATATATATTGTTATCTCCATTCACATCAGCCATTAAAATGTGCCCATCAGCCACCCTAGGTTGTACGCGAGCCACCCTACGTCTGATACGAACCAGCCTTCACCCTTTTATATCGCGTCCCTATCTATTTTCAAACTCTCAGAAAACGAAATAAAAAAAAGGATTCTCGCATTGTAAATCACGAGCGGCAGGAGGCCACGAGCGAGAGGGGAGGAGCGAGGTGATAGCCAAGCGTGAGCAAGGGGATTTGGCGTTCGACTTATCAAGTTTGTGCATGCACGAGGCACGACTACAGGGAGGAGCACGCGCGGTAGGGAAGCGATGACGTGAGGGGAAGGCTTGACAGCCATGGCCGAAGGGAGTTAGCAGCTAGGGTTTCTCTAGCGTTTGAGAATTTGGTGTATGCATAGAGGAGGGGCTCACGTTGGTCTGACGTAATGTGGTGGCTCGTAGCTGAGGCGCCTCCACAGTCAATCGATCCCTATTCGAAAAAAAGGAGGAGGATGAGGAATCGCGATCTGGGATTTATCGTGCGTTGCGTACCGAGGAAGGAAGACAGTAAGGTAATTATTATTATTATTATTATTACTGTAATTGATAAAAAAAATACTGATATAAATAAAAATCGAAAATTTATACATTTCATATCATTTACATGTGAGGTCCAAAAAAATCACGAATTTAGCCACGATGGATTCGTCGCTGCGAAATAGACAATCTGGAATTAGTTTGGGATTTTTCGAAGTCTACCGGGATTTTGGAAAATTTTAATATCCGGATGTTCGGCAAAAATTAAATCAAGGTGAGTAAATCTCACTCTTTTTGGATTGCTAGATTTTAATAATTAAAATTAATTATTGGATGCTTGATTGGATTTATAAATTTTTATCAGTTTGGATGTTATATATATAGTAGTATATATATTAGTTGTTGGAAATATTCTCGTCGTTGGAGCGGATGAGACACTATGCGCCCCGCATAATAGCGGATGACCCTATATTACCGCGATATTCCGCCTCGAAGTGGGATTGGTATTTTATGTTATCTAACATCTGTGGATGCAGGAAAACAGGTTGGAGGGATCCAACTAGATTCCTCAAAAATGCATATTTTAATTTCATATATAATAATATATGATGTGTTAGAATAATCTGTTATAGATTATTGTTGTGATTTGAATTATTGTATGCTATAGTAGCACTGGCCTGAATTTTAGTATTTTAAATACCATAAATATTATATTTTTAATTTTAAGGAATTTAAAGGAGATTTTGAATATAAAATTATTTATATCGAAATCTGGAAGGAGATTAGGTTTGTCCAGACTCAGGAAAACTTGTATGGATGAATGCTATCATTGCATCATTGCTTGGAAGGCAGTGTTAGCATTCCAACAATGAATGCTATTCAAAAGGTAAAACGTAGCCTCAAGCCTCATCAACCGGGAATGACTAAAACAAGGGAGATGCAATAGGGCTAAGTGGGTCGCATCCAAGTAGGGTATGTTATCACTTTTCTAGATACCCTCGGATATATATATTATAAATTATGGATATGGTTGTGCATGGAAAAGAGTGTGCTCGATAAGGGTGGGAACACCCGAGGTGATAACATATTCGGTACTGTCCAGTAAGGGATGGGCCGGTCCTGTGTTGGCAGGGATCGTTAGGTACGATCTCGGTACATTTTTCTAGAAATGTATTATGGCTGGCGGTAGCCCAGTCATTGTATGGAATCCAATATCCACTACGAGCCCGTACGATTTTGATTGTGCCCAACTATGCTGAAACGTGATATGCAAGCATTTCGGCTATTTTCTAATTTACTTTCTTTAGACACTATTATAATATTAGATGATTTGATATAAAAATGTTTTGGTTATCGTAAGGTAAAATCCCGTCGTATTTATGTGTGACATGGCCTTACGAGATACCTTTGTTCTTCAAAGGATTTTGAAATATTTATAATTCAAATTGAGTGTGTTTTCTCACGCTGGTTTTCCAGACTAACTCGGGTGTTATTTTATTATAATGCTCGGGTCAGACCGAGTATTACAGATTCAGGTTAAAATGCTATGGAGCTTAGGAGACGAGTTAGGGGATTTCAGACGTATATCATGTACTTGATTTATATTCTGTTGTGTGTGTAAAACTGAATGTTCAGTATTTGTGAGGACAAGTTATTATAACTGTCCAGATTGATTGTTGATTGTTGTACTCTGATAATTGTGTGTATGTTAACAGCTATAGATTCTTTTGTATGAAAATCTGTTATTATATATTATATTTTTTACCGTTGCGATTGTGAGATTTTGTGTTATTGTTTCCATTTTCTTCTTCAACCCTGATGATCCATATTTCCATTCAGTTTGAGTCGGTCATGTGTGGTTCATTGACTGCTTAAATTGTAGGAAAAAGTGGGTCGTTACAATTTTGACATCAATATAGTTTGAACTTCTTCTTGAATTATTTCCAAATGGAAAATAATTGGAATTCAATTGAAGTTGAATTTAAATCCTATGGATATTTTATTTGTATTTTTTTGTAGAAAAGTTTTTTAAGTGAAGTGGATTTATTTTAGAAATAATTTGAAGTTGAATTTAAACTATAATGGATAAATGTTTTAAATATATTAGCTTTTCTATGAAAGGAATTTTGGAGAAGTTAATTAGTTGTGAAATATGAAAATCTATTCTGTTTCAAAATTTAAATTAGAAATGGTAATTACTGTAATGGAAAATATTGTTTTTGGAAATGTAAATATTTATACATAAAAATGTTCAAGAAAATTTGGTTAATAAATAAACATAAAATGTAACGAGCCAGATTTTATAATGTTGCATAATTAAATATTGGAATTAATTAAATATTTAGATCTTGAATTAATGTGGAAAAATTGATTTCAGAAGTTTATTTAATTCTGTTTAAATCAAAAAGATGATAGTAAAACTTTTAATTTAGAATTAAAAGTGATTAAATTGGTTTTAATAATAATTTGTTTAATTAACGTATCAAATTATAATATAATTTGATTTTAAAAGCTAATTTCTATAATGATGGAATTGGGCCTCAAAACTAGTTCTATTGTGTTCAAAAGATGGGTAATTAGCAAGGAATGCCAGTATGCTCACCTCATTTGAGTTCGACTATATAAGGACCTTTTTCTTGGCATTATTTTATTCTGATCTATTCTAAAAACATTAGCCACTTAAAATAATAATTTAAACCTAAAATTTAACGGCCGACATTACCCGCATTGATCGAGGCCGACTCAGGCGATGTGTTCAATTGGGAAGATGTGCACCGTGGCCAAGCGAGTGGATCGACGATGGTGGATCGTCGAACGAAGGTCGGAGGCGGTGATAATTCCAAATCAAAAGAGCGGCAGTTTTGGGTGGTTTTCATGAGATCGGCAGCGATTCTAGCGATCGGACCGCTGGCGTTAGGCGTTGCGTGGTTAGGGCGGTCTTCGGCATGAAGGCGGTGGCTTCCGATGGCTAGAAACGGCGACGGTGATCGATTGAAGCCGGTGGTTGTTTGGGTTTGAACGATCGTAATTGAAGAATAGTAATTAGCCTAATACTTAATTAAATTAAGTTAATTAATTTTCTTAATTAATCTCAATTGTTCTCTAATCCATATCTTGCTCATGCGAGGCCCAAATCGAATGCGGTCAGTCGCATTGCACTCGTATTAGTGTTATCTTCCTCTTAGCATAGGATTCGAGGCTTTTCGTTGTCGTCCAAATTTTCAGATTCTTTTAAAGGTGAGTGTTTAAACCCACTGACGAAATACTGAATTTCTATTGCAAGTTAAACCAAGTCATGATGTGATAAAATTATTGATTTGTTGTTTGGAAAGATATATTGGCAGTGAAATTGAATATCATTAATAGTTGAACATCCCGATATGTGATAAATGATATTCTTGTGATATATGTTTAATTGGTTGTTTTGGATGTTGATTGCACGTATATGCCTATAGTTATTGGATGATATAGTGTTGACTTGGATGATATTATTGATTTTGACACAAGTTTAATTTGTTGATTAAACTGTTATTATATATGAAAGCTTAAGTTTTGAAATTAAGTGGTTAAAGTAAATTCTCCAACTTGAAATAATAGAGCGTTGTGTTGTTATATTAGTATACTGTAAATGTTGTTGCTATCATGATATTAAATTGTTTATATATCATAACTGGAATTTTCCGCCCAAACTAAGAAATAGGTTAAAATAATATATACCTATGACACTTAAATATGGATTGAAATGATATATAACCATGAAATTAGAATTTACAAAATTGATCATTTGAATTTGTTTAAATAAATTATTTAAAGAAGTTGATTTTAATTTTGTTAATTGTAAATCATTACGTTGGAATTTGAAATTTAGTTTTAATTCATAAGGATGAATCCTAAAGTTGAATTTGAAATTGAGTATGAATTTATCGGAGTTGAATTATTTTAAGGGTTTTAAAGTTGGAAATTAGATTGGTTTTAAATTGAAATTTGAAATGTGAATCTGATAGAAATTGAAATGTGAAATGTGAAATTGTTTAATTTAGAATTTGATATTGATTTAACTTACATAAGAATTTTTAGTTCCGATTGGAGTGTACTATTTTCATTATGCATGGGTCAGCATGAGTATTTCAGTGTTTCGAAAATGTGGTTTACTTGAAAATGAAGACGGTGGTCGTATTTACTATTACTACTACTATTATTCTGTTGTATTATCTGTTTTGCCTGTTGAATTGTATAACTCTAATTTAATGTAAATTTGAATCAAAAGTATATTGTAAACAGCTTCATGAACTGTTTATGTTATTATTATATTTGTCCTTCCGCTGTGAGATTATGTGTTTTTTCATCTATATCTTATTCCTTTATTACAAATCCCATTGATAATCAGTCTTTTGGATTGTTTGAGTAGACATGTGTGGTTTATTGTCGACTTTGAATTATCCAAAATGGCGGGTCATCACAAGTGACGACGAGGGAATAGAAAAGGGACACCTAAAAACCATATGCCACAGGTAAAGAAGAGTTTGATGAACATACCCGTTATGATGAGGACGGATATCCAATGGCTACGATGCTAGTAAAACCCCGGAACTAGTATTATTATCTAGTGACAAAGAAACGATCTAGATAATAGATGATGTAACGACCCGTAAATTTTAATAGTTTTAATAATATGTTTAATTGAAATTTTGTAAAATTTTAAACAATAAAATTTGAAAATAAAAAATTTATTATTTGGAATA
Source organism: Allium fistulosum (assembly GCA_030737815.1). Taxonomy (NCBI): domain Eukaryota; kingdom Viridiplantae; phylum Streptophyta; class Magnoliopsida; order Asparagales; family Amaryllidaceae; genus Allium; species Allium fistulosum. Next base: position 345,592,830 of record CM060903.1, on the reverse strand, counting down.
TGTCTATTTAATATAGCAACTGGTAAATTTTCATCTGATAATATTGAAGTTTATTTTTCTGTAAAATTTTATTTCAAATCAAACCGGTTAATAACAGTGAATTTAAAAGTTTTCCGAAACCAAAATATGTCAACAGGAGAAAATTTATTCAGATCATTCTGAATCAGACTGCGAAGTTCGTTTTTCCAAATTTGGACTTCTACGGCTCCGTTTATCTTAATTCTAGCAAATAGCAGCGTTTCCGGTACCGATTATCGACTTTTAAGCAGATGATCGTACCACTAATATCTATATACCGTTCTGATCGTCTCGTCGTGCTGATCTCTATGATATATTCATTCATGAGTTTCGGAGTTCGGAACACGACGGAATCGGTGAACCGATCAGTCGTACCGGTTCCACATTCGAAACTTTTGGTTTATTTTGCCTTTCCGGTTATCCACGTGAACTCAAACGGTCATCAACTATTATTATTCAGCCTTGACCTTTTCTATTCCAACGTTTCATCAATTTTTTCTGGTTGTTCTTTATATAATACAAGTGATGGCCACGTTTCATTTTTGCCTGTTGATATTTTCTTCCTCCTCCTTTTATTTTGCTTCTCCAGATTCACATTTTTCTTCTTCATCCTCATCACGAATATCTCGGATCCACTTGAAATGAAACCACTGCCCTGACGTTTTCCCCACTTCCTTTGCCATGCGTCTGCGTCATCATACTCGACCACCACCTATCATCCAACCCACCACCAGATATGCCGCTCATTGCCATCCAGATCCCCAACCTTGGCCCACTTACCTGACCCCATCAGTTTTACAAATAGCCGAACATCTTGCCCACTTCGGACCATCAACCAAGGCTGGAAATCACCTCGTGTCCTCACACTTTCCCTTCGCCTTATCCTTTTGCAGACCGAGCCAACGCACCCCCTCCAAGTCTTCCCTCCTCCGTCATCAAGGCCAGCTCTCCCACTTTCGAACTGCTCATCCACAGTGCCTTCCCCTGCCTCCAACCACTCAGCCGATCCACCAGTAGCCGTGAACCCACTCTCGCATGAAGCTCCACGTTCGGCAGCCTACCCAGATCCGCTCCTCCTCCTTCCTCCAGCCGCCGAGATCCCTCCGCCTCTCGCCTTGTTCAGTCACCACTTCGTGCCACCCTACAACTGCCGAGCCTTCGCCCTTCCTCTGGCCCACGTATTTGCCCTCGGCTCCACCTCTTGCCTGATGGTATGTGAAATCTTGTTTGCATATATAAAATTTTATACGTAACTTATGTTATGGCTTGAATATATTTTCGTATCTAATACCTTACCTAGGTAGTATGTATATATATTAAGTTATTTGTTTGGTTTATATATTATCTATATACAGTAAGTGGTAATAGTTATAAAGTTACAAAAAAAAGTTATAAAGGTTACTTATTATTTAGATAGATACGGTTGTCTCTTGGGAGTTGTATATATATAATTGTATAGTCACAGATATAACATATTGTTTACATATTTTTGTTGTTTTCGGTCTGCATTGATATATATGAATAAGTATAAAATTATTAAGTCACAAAAAGTTATACCAGTTTATATGTTTATATTAATAGTGATTACAGCATGGTATCTTGATTGAACAGTTTTATATATATCTTAGTCTATGTAAACATGTAGTTATAATATATACAGGAAATATGATATGTTGTGTGTAATAATGGTTTGTATCTGTCCTATTTACAAAGGATGTTCGTAACAGTCTCATATACATAGGTAACTACTATTGTGTATTGATATGAAAGTCTATATATTAGGGGTATTATCAGTGTCATACAACAAGACTTTATTTTAGTACGGTATTATTATGGTTGTTCGGTTGACAGGTTCTTTATATGTATATATAGTGTAATAAATTAACTTTTATAAGATTTATTGTTTAAAATTATAACATGTGCATCAGTTTATATTAGCCTATATATATATATTAGTGTTTATGGGTATACTTTGGTCTGGGGTTTTATTAAACGTATAGGTATATATTATTTTAAAATATGATGAGTCATATAAGTCTATGAAGGTATACATTTGTTATATGTTTAAAGGGTCTGCATATGTGCGTACGTATAGGTCTAGTAGTTATATATTGTGTGTCTTCTATATGTGTGTTGAAAAGTTGCTTACTGTCTTGCTTTTATAATAATATTGATATAAAATAGTGTACGCGGGTCTTTCAATTTTTATAGAAGTGGCTAGCTTGTTAGAATTGTGTGGTTATAAGAATAACGTTGGAATAGGTTTTGGAAAAAAAAATGTATATATATATATATATTTATATGTTGTTTTGTGTTTTGGTTAAAACAATGATTCGAAACATATATATTCAGTTAATACGTGTTTAAATTTATTTGTAAATAAGTGTAATATATTCATCTTATTTTAATATGTCTGGATTTAGAATATGACTTGATTTATATATAGTATAGTTATATATGAGTCACTCGTACAAATTGTCTTCATCGATCCTGTTTTGACTTGATTTCGTCAACTTCTATTTATCAGCTTCGTTCGTCGATTCGAGTTCAATCTTGCCTTGTTTAAGATTCGTGCCGGGATTTCGTAACCTTTCTCAGTTTCGTTCACCTCTAGCCTCGAAAGGTGAGCAATCACTCACGATTAACGTTCTTTTATTTTTTTTTAAATTTGATTTCATTTGAAATAGCAATTGAAATATGCTGCTGTAGTTATTTACATTGTTATATATGCCATTATCTAAAACTGTTCACCTGTGACATCTGACACCAGTATCTAGTATTATATGCCTGTTATTACTATTATTTGTATCTGTTCACCTATGACATCTGACACCCGTATCTGTTATTTATTATTGATGATATATGCCTGTTGTTGTATTTTATATTATCTGTTATCACTCTGCAAGTTCCCTGTTAGTATAGAATTCACTATGGGTTGAAATGATACATACCCGAACGGACTTTAGAATAGGAGAATTTCGTTATGAGTTGAAATGATAAACCCAAGCGATTTTCATTTGAATTGAAATTGGGATTACGGGTCGAAATGATATCTACCCGTATATATTTAAATTTCGGATTGAAATGATAAATATCTGTATCACTTAACCATATGATAAATATATATACAGACACCGTTGGTCCATATATATAAATATTTTAAAAATGAATTCTATGGTTTTGGAAAGAAATATATGGTTTTAATAAATGTTGAGCCTTAAATTATTATATATAAATGGGAGTGATTGATTTAAATACATATAATATGTTGAGTATTTAAAATATATTTCAAATAGATTTTGGTAATAATTTGAATAAGTTAAGGTTAGAAAGATAATTTGAATTTAGTTGAAATTGTATTCAATAAAGAATTTTACTTAATTAAACCGATTTGAAGCTTATTGAAATTAAGATGTAAGATATGATTTATAACTTGAGTTTGATTCATAAGTAATCTAATGAATATTTCTTGTTTAAATAAAGTTTAAGGAAATATTTAGTAAAAATGTAATTTAAGGCTAGTTAAATGGTATTGAATTTATTAAGTGAATATTCCCTGATTATATAATAATGAAGTTAAATCAAGAGCTATATGAAACCGTTAAAATTAACTTTGAAAATGTTGAATATTAAAGCTTTGAAATATATTGAAAATTTAAATGATCTGTTTAGAAATGAATTAAATTGATGAATTGAACTTTGAATAAATTTTGAGTTTGGAATTTGAAGTTGATTTGAATCGATTTGCTAGACTTGAGGAAATTAAATACTTTACTTTTTTTTAAAATCATTTAATATATATATACTATTTTGGAAAATAGATATATTTGAAATGAAATGATATTTGGGTTTTGAAGTAAATAAATTTAAATTGGCCACGGTGTCATAGTGTATATTCCCACCTTGTAGATAGTTCTACAGATCCTTAGAGGATGGTTATCCCAAACATCCTTTAAGTTACTTGTATTTCAGTTGATATTTCACTTGGGTTGGATTTATTGATATAAGAATGTTAATCCTGACTCGAGTGTTTTGTGTTTTACTTTACGCTCGGGTCAGACCGAGTGATACAGCATTTGAGACTCACCTTTGGAGTTTGGAGCTTCCTTTGGAGATCCAACTATCGCCTCAGCTTTCAGCTCTTCTAGTTGATTTGTTCAGAGAAGTCATCTGTTGTACTGAAGACTTCACTGCATTTGAGATATTCTATTGTATTTTATTTCTAACTCTGATGTTTATATAGTAGCTTCATGAACTACTATTTTATCTATTCCGCTGCGTATTATTGTATTACTCTGTGTTTGTGATTCTGTGATTGATTTATTTACTGCATATGCTGAGTTTTGCCAAAATTTAAATTAACAATCTGATATTTTGAATTATTCAAGTCAGACATGTGTGGATTTATTGTCGATTTGAATGGTCCAAAATAGCGGGTCGTTACAGTTGGTATCAGAGCTTTGGCTCTAGGCGAAACTTAGCATATATTGTAAATTTATTTACAGAATCACTTTCGTTTGAGTTTAATCTCTTCCTTTTGACTCGATTTCCTTTGAAATTTGGAACGTTCCCTACGGTTCCAAAATTCATTCTTGTCTCTCTCTATTAGTATTCTTTTGATTCTGGAGTATCCCATAACTCCACTTCGAATGATCTCTATAAGAATAGGATCCCACCAATCTTTGAATAATTTGTGAAGGGGTGAACCTCCTTCACAATTGGCATTGATTCACTGGAGATTTCTATATCTTTGGTTTAGATGCCACTATCTCTTGCGATCGACTGTTGGTTTTTCTTGGAATTTCTGCATCGATCTTGTTCCTGAAGTCACGGTTGACCTTAGGGTCATCCGCGATTTATATAAGTATATTCATCTTCTATTTTGAAATTTAATTATCTCATCTTCATTCGAGCTTATCTTTGAATCAAAATTCTATTTGACAAGAGTCCCTCTAATTTGAATCTCTATCTTTGTTTTGAAATCCGTTCGTGAATCGTCCTTTGAAAATCGGGGTTTTTTTTTTATTTTAGAAATTGTTTTCTAAACCGAAATTATTATTTTGATAAGTATGATTATATTCTATATATAAAAGTGAAATGTTTTTGATAAAGATTATAAACCCTTTAAAATAAGAATTTGAGGTTTCGAAAGGATTCGTAATTTTGAAAAAAAAAACTATATAAGAAATTTGATTTATCTAAAAATGATTTATGACTGAAGGATTTTAAATTTGAAATTCGAGAATTGAACTCCGGTATTTTGGAATTGGTTTTAAGATTTTGAAATATATAATAATAGTATGATTTAAAAATATTTTCCGAATAAGAAATGTTTCAATGATTTTAATAAGTTTCGAAGAAATTTCAAAAGAAGTTGAGAAAAATAGAAGTCCAGAACTCACTTATGTCGCTGGAAAATAATTTCGGTGATGAGTGCACGCATCATCGACGTTGATTTTCGAGTTTCATAGTGGGGGAGAGGCCACTTTAGTAGCATTGCTACGCGAGTGATTTTGTGAAACCAGTTTTGATTTTCAAATTCCGAAGTAATATTTGATATTCGAAAGATATATGTATATGTATTTGAAACGATTCGAAATGAGCCGGTGTTAAGTCTTCGAGTTTTGGATTTGATATAACCCTATCTATTAAAATTGATTTACTGATTTGTTGCTGATTTCCAACTCTTGAATTTGAAAATGATTTCTTCAACTATTTTGAAGGTTCGAGCACTTTCAAATCAAGGTTAACTTTTCAAAGCTAAGAAATTTTGAAAAGTATTTTGATAAAGTATATAAGTTTGTTTTGAATGTTTAAGTATGAAGTAATATGATTTAAATAAGTTGAAACTGTTTGGTTAAGTAAATGAATAAGGAAATTTTAAATTTTCTAATATGAAATTTAGATTTGAAATGTCTTGAGAAGAATTTGGTCTTCAAAATATTTTGAATAAAATTTAGTTTAAATGTTTTAACTTAGTAACATCTTTATGAAACTATATATTTAACAAGTTGGAATAAATATATAAGTTGTACGTATGCTGTTTTATTCGCATAATTAATTTGATCCAAGTTTGAGTACACAAGTTCGAGGTGGATTACACCATTTCGTGTTAGGATTTTTCATTCGATTCTTGATGGCGAATATTTGATATGGATTTTGGGCTTGATTTTTGAATTCTCTATCGTAGTATATGGCTATGCAAGGAGACCGATGGCTTCTAGTCGAGAAACCATATCGAAGTCTGCATTAGGGAAGTCGAATGGACAATACTAGTTCGAAAGCGAACTTGTGTGATCGAGCGAGCGATCAAATGTGATTTTGCGAAATGATGACGTATGTACATCTTATATTCTAATATCATTGATATATTTTGACGCTGAAATTGAAAGCTGTCGAGTTAGAATATCTTTGCTTACTAAAAGAAAATTTCCAATTTAAGTTACAAAGATATATAACCCATACAAGCAAAGATATTCAATTCCATATGGCTCTTCATACAGCGAAATTTATTTTGAAAATTTGATCCTTATATAAGATGGACCTTACGTAAGTATAAGATGATTTTGAAAACATTTGATTTTGGAAATGAATTGGTTGACTTAAATTATATCGATTTGGAAATTTGGATTTATTTTTCCAAATCTATTATTTTGGAAACTTTGAAACTAAAGATATTTAATTTGAGAAGAAATAATTTGGTGAAATTGTATAAGATTTTGAAATTGAACTGATATTGAAACAAATTGAAATTTGAGAACCTTGTGTTACTAAATACTTGATTTGGGAGTTGTCGAACTTATATAAAAGTGATTTGTATGAGTATGAAATTGATTCGAAAACTATAGATTTGAAAAGGTACTCAATTTGAAAGTGAAATCTTATATAATTGAAGTCTATATAAGTATGATTTGATATACTATTGATTTTGGAAAGTATTTGATTTGAAAATTAAATCTTATATATAATGGATTTTATATAAGTACGATATTTGAAAGTGATTTGAAAAGGTACTATATGATACATATTTTCGAAGTAAAGATATGGAAAGTGCCTTCTGCTTGATATCCGATGTGTGGCCACATCTTGGATTCATTCTATCGATATTATTCTCTCTGATTTTTGGTTTTCCGGATATGATACTCGAGTGTCCTTCGAATTCCATGGCGTTACCCATGGTCTTACGATCGTGACTGCATAGCGCAACTGCCTGGCTGAGTCTTGCCTAGGGGTACAGATTGTTTCCTGGGGGATCCAGGCGTAACCATTGTGTATCCTGCAATCTGTGTAGGTCGCGAATAGTAGCGCAAATGCTTGGCTGAGTCTTGCCTGGGGGTACGGATTGTTTCCTGGGGGATCCAGGCGTAACCATTGTGTATCCTGCATTCTACTAGTCATCATGGCGTAACTCGCAGGGCTGAGAAAGCTTACGGATATGGATTGTTTCCTGGGGGATCCAGGCGTAACCATTGTGTATCTGCGAACCATGGTTAGACAAAGGTTTTGTTTGTTTTTGTTTGGATTGTACTTTCCATATATGTTTTTAAAGGTTTTCCAGTATTTTCACTAGGTGTTGAAACAGGTCTACTAAGTACCTGGAGAATTCTAGCTTTGCGCCTGATCAACGCACTGCCAGAGTCTACAGGAACGAGGATAAACTTGATGAAACACCGAGTTATAAAAGTATTTTATTATCAAAGTATTTCCAACAAAGGAAATTTTTATTAATATTCGAAATTGAAATTCTTATGGTTCTAATTAACTATTCATGCCCGATACTATTGTTTTGAATCTATCTTATCTGCTCAGCTTATTTATTCACTTATTTGTTTCCAAATCCTCCTTCTTTTCCTTGTTGACTATATCTTTCTTTTAAAATATTGTTTAATTATAGACTACACGGTTTAATAGAAATTTTAGTGTTATAAATATTTTGAGGTTATTAATTAAATAAAACAGATTTAAAGTAAATGATTATTGATTTATTAATAATATTTGAAAAGTATTTTAGATATAATTAAAATTTATGAATTATGGATTTAATGTTTTCAAATAGCTTCTTTGTAAATATAAGTAATGATGTAAATAATTGTTTTCAAATAGTTTTCATATATTTATAAAGGTGTTATTTAAACATATAAACGGTATTTATAAAGGAAGCAAGAAATTTTACAAATGGGTTTTGAAAAGAAAAAAAATTTAAGTATTAAAGAAATTGAATTTCAAATGAAGTCTTCAAATGAATATTTCAAGTAAAATTTATATAGTTCAAATTAATTGTTTAATCTTGACTTTCAATCTACTTTTACTTCTGGTTGTTCTATTCTCATACCTCCTTCCTTTTCGGGGACGAAAAGTTTTGAGTGGGGGAGAGTGTAACGACCCGTAAATTTTAATAGTTTTAATAATATGTTTAATTGAAATTTTGTAAAATTTTAAACAATAAAATTTGAAAATAAAAAATTTATTATTTGGAATATGTCTATTTAATATAGCAACTGGTAAATTTTCATCTGATAATATTGAAGTTTATTTTTCTGTAAAATTTTATTTCAAATCAAACCGGTTAATAACAGTGAATTTAAAAGTTTTCCGAAACCAAAATATGTCAACAGGAGAAAATTTATTCAGATCATTCTGAATCAGACTGCGAAGTTCGTTTTTCCAAATTTGGACTTCTACGGCTCCGTTTATCTTAATTCTAGCAAATAGCAGCGTTTCCGGTACCGATTATCGACTTTTAAGCAGATGATCGTACCACTAATATCTATATACCGTTCTGATCGTCTCGTCGTGCTGATCTCTATGATATATTCATTCATGAGTTTCGGAGTTCGGAACACGACGGAATCGGTGAACCGATCAGTCGTACCGGTTCCACATTCGAAACTTTTGGTTTATTTTGCCTTTCCGGTTATCCACGTGAACTCAAACGGTCATCAACTATTATTATTCAGCCTTGACCTTTTCTATTCCAACGTTTCATCAATTTTTTCTGGTTGTTCTTTATATAATACAAGTGATGGCCACGTTTCATTTTTGCCTGTTGATATTTTCTTCCTCCTCCTTTTATTTTGCTTCTCCAGATTCACATTTTTCTTCTTCATCCTCATCACGAATATCTCGGATCCACTTGAAATGAAACCACTGCCCTGACGTTTTCCCCACTTCCTTTGCCATGCGTCTGCGTCATCATACTCGACCACCACCTATCATCCAACCCACCACCAGATATGCCGCTCATTGCCATCCAGATCCCCAACCTTGGCCCACTTACATGACCCCATCAGTTTTACAAATAGCCGAACATCTTGCCCACTTCGGACCATCAACCAAGGCTGGAAATCACCTCGTGTCCTCACACTTTCCCTTCGCCTTATCCTTTTGCAGACCGAGCCAACGCACCCCCTCCAAGTCTTCCCTCCTCCGTCATCAAGGCCAGCTCTCCCACTTTCGAACTGCTCATCCACAGTGCCTTCCCCTGCCTCCAACCACTCAGCCGATCCACCAGTAGCCGTGAACCCACTCTCGCATGAAGCTCCACGTTCGGCAGCCTACCCAGATCCGCTCCTCCTCCTTCCTCCAGCCGCCGAGATCCCTCCGCCTCTCGCCTTGTTCAGTCACCACTTCGTGCCACCCTACAACTGCCGAGCCTTCGCCCTTCCTCTGGCCCACGTATTTGCCCTCGGCTCCACCTCTTGCCTGATGGTATGTGAAATCTTGTTTGCATATATAAAATTTTATACGTAACTTATGTTATGGCTTGAATATATTTTCGTATCTAATACCTTACCTAGGTAGTATGTATATATATTAAGTTATTTGTTTGGTTTATATATTATCTATATACAGTAAGTGGTAATAGTTATAAAGTTACAAAAAAAAGTTATAAAGGTTACTTATTATTTAGATAGATACGGTTGTCTCTTGGGAGTTGTATATATATAATTGTATAGTCACAGATATAACATATTGTTTACATATTTTTGTTGTTTTCGGTCTGCATTGATATATATGAATAAGTATAAAATTATTAAGTCACAAAAAGTTATACCAGTTTATATGTTTATATTAATAGTGATTACAGCATGGTATCTTGATTGAACAGTTTTATATATATCTTAGTCTATGTAAACATGTAGTTATAATATATACAGGAAATATGATATGTTGTGTGTAATAATGGTTTGTATCTGTCCTATTTACAAAGGATGTTCGTAACAGTCTCATATACATAGGTAACTACTATTGTGTATTGATATGAAAGTCTATATATTAGGGGTATTATCAGTGTCATACAACAAGACTTTATTTTAGTACGGTATTATTATGGTTGTTCGGTTGACAGGTTCTTTATATGTATATATAGTGTAATAAATTAACTTTTATAAGATTTATTGTTTAAAATTATAACATGTGCATCAGTTTATATTAGCCTATATATATATTAGTGTTTATGGGTATACTTTGGTCTGGGGTTTTATTAAACGTATAGGTATATATTATTTTAAAATATGATGAGTCATATAAGTCTATGAAGGTATACATTTGTTATATGTTTAAAGGGTCTGCATATGTGCGTACGTATAGGTCTAGTAGTTATATATTGTGTGTCTTCTATATGTGTGTTGAAAAGTTGCTTACTGTCTTGCTTTTATAATAATATTGATATAAAATAGTGTACGCGGGTCTTTCAATTTTTATAGAAGTGGCTAGCTTGTTAGAATTGTGTGGTTATAAGAATAACGTTGGAATAGGTTTTGAAAAAAAAAATGTATATATATATATATATATTTATATGTTGTTTTGTGTTTTGGTTAAAACAATGATTCGAAACATATATATTCAGTTAATACGTGTTTAAATTTATTTGTAAATAAGTGTAATATATTCATCTTATTTTAATATGTCTGGATTTAGAATATGACTTGATTTATATATAGTATAGTTATATATGAGTCACTCGTACAAATTGTCTTCATCGATCCTGTTTTGACTTGATTTCGTCAACTTCTATTTATCAGCTTCGTTCGTCGATTCGAGTTCAATCTTGCCTTGTTTAAGATTCGTGCCGGGATTTCGTAACCTTTCTCAGTTTCGTTCACCTCTAGCCTCGAAAGGTGAGCAATCACTCACGATTAACGTTCTTTTATTTTTTTTAAATTTGATTTCATTTGAAATAGCAATTGAAATATGCTGCTGTAGTTATTTACATTGTTATATATGCCATTATCTAAAACTGTTCACCTGTGACATCTGACACCAGTATCTAGTATTATATGCCTGTTATTACTATTATTTGTATCTGTTCACCTATGACATCTGACACCCGTATCTGTTATTTATTATTGATGATATATGCCTGTTGTTGTATTTTATATTATCTGTTATCACTCTGCAAGTTCCCTGTTAGTATAGAATTCACTATGGGTTGAAATGATACATACCCGAACGGACTTTAGAATAGGAGAATTTCGTTATGAGTTGAAATGATAAACCCAAGCGATTTTCATTTGAATTGAAATTGGGATTACGGGTCGAAATGATATCTACCCGTATATATTTAAATTTCGGATTGAAATGATAAATATCTGTATCACTTAACCATATGATAAATATATATACAGACACCGTTGGTCCATATATATAAATATTTTAAAAATGAATTCTATGGTTTTGGAAAGAAATATATGGTTTTAATAAATGTTGAGCCTTAAATTATTATATATAAATGGGAGTGATTGATTTAAATACATATAATATGTTGAGTATTTAAAATATATTTCAAATAGATTTTGGTAATAATTTGAATAAGTTAAGGTTAGAAAGATAATTTGAATTTAGTTGAAATTGTATTCAATAAAGAATTTTACTTAATTAAACCGATTTGAAGCTTATTGAAATTAAGATGTAAGATATGATTTATAACTTGAGTTTGATTCATAAGTAATCTGATGAATATTTCTTGTTTAAATAAAGTTTAAGGAAATATTTAGTAAAAATGTAATTTAAGGCTAGTTAAATGGTATTGAATTTATTAAGTGAATATTCCCTGATTATATAATAATGAAGTTAAATCAAGAGCTATATGAAACCGTTAAAATTAACTTTGAAAATGTTGAATATTAAAGCTTTGAAATATATTGAAAATTTAAATGATCTGTTTAGAAATGAATTAAATTGATGAATTGAACTTTGAATAAATTTTGAGTTTGGAATTTGAAGTTGATTTGAATCGATTTGCTAGACTTGAGGAAATTAAATACTTTACTTTTTTTTAAAATCATTTAATATATATATACTATTTTGGAAAATAGATATATTTGAAATGAAATGATATTTGGGTTTTGAAGTAAATAAATTTAAATTGGCCACGGTGTCATAGTGTATATTCCCACCTTGTAGATAATTCTACAGATCCTTAGAGGATGGTTATCCCAAACATCCTTTAAGTTACTTGTATTTCAGTTGATATTTCACTTGGGTTGGATTTATTGATATAAGAATGTTAATCCTGACTCGAGTGTTTTGTGTTTTACTTTACGCTCGGGTCAGACCGAGTGATACAGCATTTGAGACTCACCTTTGGAGTTTGGAGCTTCCTTTGGAGATCCAACTATCGCCTCAGCTTTCAGCTCTTCTAGTTGATTTGTTCAGAGAAGTCATCTGTTGTACTGAAGACTTCACTGCATTTGAGATATTCTATTGTATTTTATTTCTAACTCTGATGTTTATATAGTAGCTTCATGAACTACTATTTTATCTATTCCGCTGCGTATTATTGTATTACTCTGTGTCTGTGATTCTGTGATTGATTTATTTACTGCATATGCTGAGTTTTGCCAAAATTTAAATTAACAATCTGATATTTTGAATTATTCAAGTCAGACATGTGTGGATTTATTGTCGATTTGAATGGTCCAAAATAGCGGGTCGTTACAGATGATGTAGAAGTAAGTTAGGGATCACAAGACAAAATTATGTCGGTAATAGATCCAGAAGAATCAGAACCTGAAGAAGTTCCAGAAGAGAACCCCAATATGATGGTAGAAAGGAATAGCTTAGACTCAACAACATATGATGCATGGATGGACGACATCCCCAACAAATCAGAAGACAATAGCTACAATCGCATTATTTGGGAGATGGGCGTTCCCATATCTAAGGGAGTGTCACACGTTTCAGGTATTGATTGGGAAGGAATGATAGAAAATAAGGAAGAAGAAGAGGTTTCAGACATCCTTTTAGGAAACCTTATTGATCAACCTAGGGTTCCCCAGGAACAACCTTGGCATCCTATAGGATGGAATCTTGAGGACGAAGAAGATGACGGAAATGAAGCAGATAATGAACAAAAGGAAGAAGAGTTTGAAGTGGTAGTATTCTCAGATTCGGATGGTCTGTCGACAACTAGGTCCGATTGATTTGATATGCATTTTAGTAGGGTTGGAAGTTGCTAAGGGAGTAATAGTATTTTGAATATCCTAAGTATATTAGGAATATGTTAACGTAATTATCATGGGTATGAAAAACAATTAATTATGATTTAAGTATGATTGATTGACAAATGTAATAGTTTGAATTATGATATATATCTATGCATGATCCTTATTATGGCATCTCTATTCTCATGTTAAATAACTTAGGAAAATTTTTATACGAATTTTACTTCTTTGATAATTTTCTTTTTGAAGTAAAGCTATATCTTTATAAAAATGTTTGAATAAAAGATATATAGTGATATTTTGAAATGATAAAATTGGCATTTGAATTCGAAAGTTGATTCAAAATAAAAGGTATTTTGTAAAATGAATGTTTTAACAAATAAATGTTTTGATAAATGAGATTTTAATAAGTTAAACTTGGTAGAAGATTTTAGTAAAGATTTTTTATATTAAAAGTTGTGTTTTTGTGAAACTTTTAAAAAGAGTATTTAAATAAGAAGAATAGCTTTTAGAGATATCTTCTAAATGAGGGTTGAAAATATTTAGGATATACGAAAAGGTTTAAAACATTTACATGGGATTTTATGAAATGTTTTCTTAAATAATTTTGAAAAAGGAAATTGATATAACTAAGTACGTATGAGATACATAGATCATTTCTATGATTCAATTACGAAACTTTGAGATGTTTACACCGATCCGAAAAAGTATTTATCACTTTATTTTTGACAATGAACATTAATTATGATTTGTGGTTGGATACTTGCATTTTCTATCATAGTTGAAAGCTCTATAAGAGAAGTGAGGGTTTCTGATCAAGAAGCCTGATCAAAGTCCGCACTAGAGGATCAAGGGATCAATACTAATTCAAAATAAAGTTGTGTATTTGAGTAGAAGATCGAATTGGATATTATGAATGATCTGTGTATATTATACGGATTTAAGTTTAAAGATGATATTTTATGTAAACTCTTTTGGGTTTTGGGTTGTGGTGAAATTTTGGGGACGAAATTCTTTAAGGGGAAAAGAATGTAAAGACCCATAATTTTATCACTTTGAATTTAAATATTCAATTAATTTTAAATATTCAGATAATGGTTTAAAATGATGTATAATTCACTTTAATTTTTATATAATGATAATAAGTGATTTATAATGGTTTTATAAATATATAACTTATTTTATAAAGATATATAACTTCGTCGCATTTTGGTCGTTGAACGTCATATTTTTATAAATGGGTTTTAATATTATTTAATATGGTTTTATAGCTTAAATAATCTTGTTTTAATTATTTAGAGGAGATAAGAAATTTATTTTCAAGATTTTTTACATAAACAAATAGTTTGATTAAAAACTGAAAATTTGATCGGATTCGGATTCCGGATTATCAACGGTTTAACAAATAAAAGTTATATTTGAATGCTGTAACATTGAAAGTTAAAATGACATATATATGCACATATAACAAATAGGTTAACCATAATTAATTAAAACTAAGTGTTATTAGTAAAAGCAAGAAAGGAAGATATTTTTCACAAAAGTGAAAATGAAAAAGCAAACTTAAAATCAACTCATCATCACTTACACACATAAGACATCATGAAGTGACGTAAGTGATGGAAACGAGGAGGAGGGGGCATGTGTAAGCATGATGAGGGGAAGGGTATTTTGATCCATTTGCAAGCTTAAGGGTTAAGGCTTCTAAACCTATTAATACCTACCCATACCTTCACTAATTTATTCATTCCATCTTCATCTTATCTTCTTCTTCCTTAAACTCTTTAATGGCTTCCCTCCTCTAAATAAAGAAATAAAAATATATATATTTACATATAATATCATTCCATGATCAAAACAATTATAAACTCCTCCTCTTCTCCTCTACAGTGCATGGCCACCCTCATCTCCACCTTTAGCCGAGCAACCACCTCCCCAAAAGTCAAAGCCGAGCATCCCTAGGTGGAGTAGCAAGCTTCCATAAGCTTCGGTGTGGAGAGAGAAGTAGTTTTGTTGAAAGCATGAAAGTGAGAACACTACATCCATCTTATTTAAATTTATCTTAAAATTAGCTATGATTTGTGCTATGAAAGTATACTTGGTTGGTTAGCATAGTTTAGATGCTAAAATGATTGATCATTGGATGATTGGTTGGTAATATGCTTGCTTGGTATGGAAATTATTCATGGTAAAATACATATCTAATTCACACAAAGGAATCACTTTCCTTTATGAATTATAATGGTATATATAGCATTGTTAACTTTTTTTTAAAATGGATAAAAATGGTTTATAAATGTTTTATAAATATTAAAACTCATTTGGGAATGTTTGAAAAATATTTGTAAATAGAGTCAAAATAAGCGCATCGTGTAACGGTAGTTCATGATTTCGCGTCTTAAAAAGTTAAATCCATGTATAGAATGGAATATGAGTCGAAATTCTTTGGAATAAGAATTTTCTGGACCCTTATAATTATGGTTTTCAAATGGAAAATAAAAATCAAGATTTCATTTAGTAAATTTTGAAATATGCCCAAATCAAATTTTCAAAATCATCGCGTTTTGGTAGTTCGAAAAATATTGGTTTCAAGACTTTTAAAATCGATGTTTTTAAATCTTTAAAAATAAGAAATAAATTCCATAAATATGTTAAAATGTTTTAAAAGTAATTTGAATTATAAAAATGGGAATATATGTAATGAAAGTGGTGTTTTAATCTAAAGCTTTAAAATCACTACTCCTCGATAATTTATCAATGGATTTTGGTACCCATTAAATAAATGATTTGAACTTGGGTTTTCATCCCGAATCCTTTTGAAATGTTCTTTAAATGGTAAATCAAATACTTTTAAAAGTTTAGGGTCGATCAAATAACTTGACCGCCTTATAGGTGATAGAGAGAGTCTCTAGGTTGGAGTTTGGAAAACCAGTTGCATGCTCCTACTAGATATCCGGACTGGCCCGATGGAGGGGATGGTTAATTTGATTTACTCGAATCGTATTTTCTTAAGATAAAAGGAAAGAGATTTGGAATTTTCCACAAAGGTAAACAAGTTTTTAAATAAGGTTTTTGATGGTAAAGAGAACGTTCTAATAAAACTCTATATTAAATTTCGAGAAGGGAACCCATACTATTCATGTGAATTTAAAAGATGATTTCATCGTTATTCAACGAGTAATATAGGTTGAATATGGAAATTAGTATTGAGTATAACTAATCTAAAATCTATGAATCCTTTTTACTCCATACTAATTAGTTTCGGTATACAGTGAATGATGTCTTAAATAACATTGTTTTTAACCCATTAAAAGATATGATTTGGAAACAAGTAATCTCCATTAAGATTGAAATTATACCAATAATAGAAGATGGAAATATTTTTCCTTAGTAATTTAAAGGAAATGATTTGGTATTTCCAAAGTTAAAAGGAGGTTTAATAAATATGTATATTACTAAGAAGAAATGGTTTAAAATATATTTCTAAAGGTATTATATTGGATATAAAGATATTAATCGATTGAATGATGATCACCAATCACCCACATAATTAACGTTTTTTCTATCGATAATTAGTTCGGAGAGACCGGTATCAGATTTGGGTGATTCTTATCCAAAACACTTTGAACCAATATACACGTTCGAAAGTCAAGACACGTTGAAGACAATGATTTTGAAGATGGAGACCTTCATAATGAAGAGCTGCTTGCCACTAACCTCATGATTCCCATATTATATACATATGGTGGTAGTATCACCTTCATTTTGAAATCTTCAATGCATGGACTACTCACTACTAATCCTAGGGGTGATTCCCAAACAGGATGTAGGAGTAGTACTTCCAGTTTTTCCTGTTCATGGATAACTTGTATGGACGAATGTCTATATTGCATTTCTAAGACCAAGTATGTTTGTTTTTACAAACGTATATCTGTTTGGTGGTGTAGGAGGTAACCCCTCTTATACTTAACACCCTTCCCTAAGCGTATGAGCTCGAGGGTTATACTTTTGTGGAAACGAATGAGTGTGTCATCGGAAATGGCAATGCGGCATTGAAAGTGGGATTTGTCATGTGAAAGGTAAAATGTTATCTCAAGCCTCACACATTGGTAATGGCAAAAACAAGGTAGATGCAGTAGGGCTATGTGGGTCGCACCCATTAGGAGATGATTATCACCTTTCTAGATTTCCCTCTATATATCAGGTTTGTTGTGTATGTTGTGGCCACATATAGGTCGGGAACGACCAGGGTGATGACATATTAGGTACTATTTTTGGCAGAGGTAGGCCAATTCTATATTGGTAGAGGGCAGCGGGGCTATGCCTCGGTACATTCCTCTAAAGAAGTATTATACGGAAGGTAGTCTCTTACCGTGTTATTGTTGGAATCCATTCTCCAATACGTACCTTTAACGGACTTGATTGTATACCTCAATATGTCATTGAATTTAACAAATGTAACCATTCTGATTATTTTAATATGTTATTTGAAAGGATTTTCAAAGCAATGTCAGTAGAAATAATATCAAATGATTTGAGAAAATTTTTTTAGTTATCATAAGGTAAAAACTCATCCGTGTTTATGTGCGGCATGGTCTTATGAGATACTCTTTATTCCAAAGGTTTTGTTTGGCATCAAAGCCGATCTATGACACTGCCATATATATATATATATATATAATTCATCTCTCACACGGTTTGCCAAGCCTAATTCGAGTATTTTTAATACTCAGGTCAGATCCGAATAGTTTCAAGGTTAGTTGAAGATGCTTGAAGTTTCCAATGGAGACTGGAGATCTTCATCAACGTATGGATGTAGTTTACTTTGCCGCTGTGTTTGTTGTTTTTTAGCATTGGTAAGGACAGTTATTTATAACTGTCCAAGCTGAGCTTAGGATAGGCTTTGATATATGCATTTAAAATTTTTTACGCTATAAAGATTATTGAAATAATATATGTTATTTCATTCATATGAGATTTTGTTTTGTCTTCTTTTTCTTTTTACCCTTAACCATCCGCCTTTTCATTCAATTTGGGTTGGACATGTGTGGTTTATTATCAATCTAAACTATGCGAAAGTGCGGGTCATTACAACAAAACTAGGAAGCATTGCAACAAAGAAATTTAGGCAGGTCCGAGTACAATGGGGAGACAACCCGGTGGAAAGCAAATGGAAAACTAATGAGAAGATGAGGATCTCTCATCCTGAGATTTTCATTAGTAAACTTCTCTCTTCAAAATTTGATTTTTGGTTGCATCATGGTTGCTACATTTTTCACTATCATTTTGCGCTCATGTAGAAATCTTTATGCATGTCTAGGGTATTTGCATACATACTTATATGTCATGATCGCACATTCACGCTAGGATTGTGCGCACTTATAATATCTTTACAGTACATAATCACATTGCACTTTTGGTTGAGTGGATGGTTGCATAGATAAATTAGTTGTATAATATGGATGTTTATTGCGTGCTACGCTGTTCGCCCCTGTAACGACCCGGAATTTTCGATCCCGAAAATTCCAGATAGTTATGAAAAAGAAGAAAGAGATAGAAGAAGAAGAAACAGAATTACAACACAGATTCTCACAATCGCGCGGATCAAAATATAATATCAGATAAAATAACAGTTACAAAGAATACTATATCTGTCAATTTTATTTAATACATCAGAGTTATACATATACACAATCACTGGACGTATACAATCAACATATCCCAGATAACTACAATATATCTCAGTGATATACTCTATACGTTCCTGCCATCCAGCTCGTCTCCTGAGCTCCAGAACGTCCTTACCTGAAAATCTGTAATACTCGGCCTGACCCGAGCATTACATCAAAGTAACACCCGGGTCAGGCTGGAAACCAGCGTGAGTAAACTCATCTAACAAAAATTTTAAATCCATAGAACTTATTTAAACCCGGGATGACTCGTACTTTACTACAAGTAAACAACTTATATTGTCAACATTTTATTTTCACAACGAAATATCTAAGTATCCAACTTAGTTTAAATGATCCCTATTATCCCAAACCAGCCTATTGATTTCACATACCAATCTACAAAGAAA
This sequence comes from Allium fistulosum, assembly GCA_030737815.1. NCBI lineage: Eukaryota > Viridiplantae > Streptophyta > Magnoliopsida > Asparagales > Amaryllidaceae > Allium > Allium fistulosum. Next base: position 345,573,288 of record CM060903.1, on the reverse strand, counting down.
TTTAGAAGATTTCAAATCGAAGTGGTGTCGGATATTTCAGATACCCAACTCCGGTCTCTTCGAATCCAATATCCTCTTAACCAAGTTATTCAACGAATACAATTCAAATTTCAAATTACAAGGTGACATCTTTATACTCAATAATTTGTCAATGATAGCTAACCATACTATCATTGACCATCCAACATAACATAACATAATACATTTCTTACCAAAGTACCAACCAATTTAAGGTATTTACCCATTCAATCATTTATAAGCATGATGATTTAGTCACACTATTTCAAATAAAATTTCAAATTAATTTCTTTAATCACCTAAATCCTGCTTACTTAACATTTATTTACTTATGGCCCACTTAATTAATCATTCCTTGGTTACTTCTTGATTTTTTTATCATTATTTAATAAATAAATCTTAAATTATCTTTATACATTGATCTATTTGATAAATCAGATCAATAATTAATTATCCTTAATTAATTTCGTCACTTCGTTATCCTTAAGTAACTTATTTATCAATTCTTACATTAATTATACTAAGTAATTAATTAAGTGCTTGACTGTGAATTAATTAATCCTTAATTAATCGATTAATTAATACTAAATCGTTTACTAATTATCTTATTAAAATTTTCTTTTATTTATCAAAAATCTAAATTATCTTCAAGATAAACATTTCCTTTATTAATGATCTAGTTATCATTAATTTATACATTGGAACACATTTTACCTACCAATTTATTTATTAATTTTCAATTCAAATGTATAATATAAAATGAATACCCTTTAACTTGAACAAAGTTTAAATAAAACTATTTACAAACCTTTAAATCATATGTTAAAGACCCACATATCTTACAAGAGATTAAAACCAGATTTATTTCAACTTCAAATTATTTCAAAACAATTTAATTTATATAACTTAATTAATATTTAAGCTAAGATTCAAATCAATTTTGTATCCAGACTAAATTTTTGATTTAAAACTTTGCTTAAAATCATTCTTAGAAATTTTGAACAAACAGGTTTAAAAGAAACCCTGTAACCAATGTTTCACCCGAGCTACCCCTTGGTTGCTTCGAGTAAAATCCTTCCTTACTTCGAGTAACCTACACTAAATACTCGAACAGCCTAGAGTCCCTTCTTCTACTTCAAACCAGACTTCCCAGAACAAATCGTGCACTGTGCACATGCACCACCAGTGCAACCGACTCCGCCCAACTACGACGATCTCCCCATATCTACGGTCATCCTCACACCCCATCTCGATCAACAACCCATCAGTTCTTCCTCGAATTTGAATTCGAGTATTAACCCAACCTGGAACGAGTACAAACAAGAAATCCCAACCTGGGAAAAGCTTCGAACTCAACATGTCGATCGCCAGAACGTCTACGCCTCCAACCTTATCTTCCCCGACCTTCCCACCATCGATTCCCTCAATTTGGTGAAGCTCGATCCATCAGAGGCAATGGGGTGAGCAGTCTTTCCGACCAAACAAAAACTAGGGCTACAGACCCTATCGACCAACCACCATCACCACCGACCACTGATCACCCTCCTGATATTTTTGCCTGAACCTTCCATACCCCCTCCACCTCCAGTAATGTTCCCGACCACCCAGACTTCTTTGATCACCAGAAAATGCTCAGAACACAAACCACGTTCAACTCGCAATATCACTCGATTTACAAACTTAAATTTTATGATCTTTCCTTTAAAAATCATAGTTTTCGAAAACGAAATTGATTTTATACCTGAAACAAACAATTATTATGATCGAAACTTTGACATGTATTAGAATCCTACTGTTCATCTTCTTACTGTTAAAACTATCTTCAATTCTTTCCTATAAATATTTTAGACCAGATATCTTGTTATTTCAAACAAGATTTGTTTGTATACCTAGGTCCTAAAAGAATTGAGGGAAGAGATGTGAATTTTTAACAAAGTTTTATAACCTGAAGGATAAGAACAGAGCAACAACAGACATGCACATCAATATATTCTTATATATATACATATAATCATATAAACAATCATGCAATCACTTTTTCACAAATTTACTTTAAAATCACTGCATGCAACAAGACTTAAAACAGATTTAAAAGCTTGTTACTCACAAATCTTGGAAGAACAGAGAACACTGGACAGTTCATCACTTAAAAAGATTAAGTGTAGTAAGTTTTGATTTTTGAACTTGGTTTAATTTGTTTGGATTTGAAACAGAGACTATCTCCTTTATTCAGGTATGCAGACAGTATTACAACATTGAACCAGACAAATTTTAACTATCTACATATAAACATAATTTCATCATGCAAACAAATTTCATAGAGTTAATTCAATGATTTATCACCAGCATAAATTTTAAACAAGTTTAAGCATAAACAAAAGTAGCAGTTCACTCACCTCTTAGAAGATAAACAGAGACTTCTGCTATGTTTATTCTGCTTTGAAATCCTTTGTCTATTCTTGATCTTGTTTAATTTTTTTTTTCTTTCTTCTTGTTTGCAACTTAAAACTGAAGAAGCTTTGAACCGGAATGGACTTCAGATATGTATTTTGAGAAGGTTACAGGCTGAGTTCTTCCTTGTTTAAAATGAATTACAGGTTTGGCTTGTTTTACTTTACATTGTTTGAATGAACGAAAATAAGAAGGAGCTAGATAAATAGAACAAGTATGTAGAGCTATGATTTTGCTGGTACAAGATTTTTTTATTTTGATCAGAGATTTTTATCTCTTTAGCTTATCAGGCAAGTTTGGTTTTGGGGCTGAGATGATTTTCAACATTTTCGAATTGACTTAAGTGTGCTAGCATTTAATGTTTTAAGTACTTTATGTCCTATTTAGCTCATATCATATTTTCATGTTCATAGATATTCTTGCCTTGCCTCACAAATTTTACAGGCAACCCATATACAAAGCCTGGTTTGTAATTATACCTCATGTACATATATTTCTATATTAAATTTTGCTTTGTACATCTTGTATGAATTTTATTTTGTTTTAGATTTGTCTCTATTTGCCTGCGAATCCAGATATTGCTATAGTGTAAATATTTTTATATTTAATTTTGTCTTAGACTTGTTACTTGCATATATATGGTTATGGCACATATATTTCATAGTTTATATAATTCTATAATCTTAGAATTACCTTTTGTGTTCATCTTATATATATATATATTTTTACATAACCGTAAATTTATTTGATATATTTATTTCTATTCTAAACTCCAACTACCAAATACTTCATTTACTTCTTGATTGTTTATTCTTATTTTTAAGCTTACTATCACATTCAATTTATATTCATAACTACTATTTTTATTCTTATATTTATTAACATGATTATTCATTTTACTTATATACGATATTGATAAGGTTTATTTTATTCTAACATTTTCCTAGATTTTAACTATGTATATATATTTTAAATCAAAAGTAATTAAGGTAGGGTTCTATTTCAATTTAAGATAGATATTATTATAATTGTAATTTGAACTCTTTATTATAAATTTCAAATCAGTATTTCTTCCAAATACATTAACTATTTATTAAAATAATACTGCAAAAAATCTGGGATGTCACATCCCTCCCCCCTTAAAACTTTTCGTCCTCGAAAAGGAACAAAACCAGATTTTACTAAAATGCTTAAAATCCGATAAATTTTTCTTGATCATTCTTAAACTACTTTAAAAATCTATATAATATTTCTAAAATAGTTTTTATAAAAATACTTTTATAACTCGATGTTTCGATAAGTCCATACTCGTTCTCATAGAGATTCGGTCATACGTTGATCAGGCGTACGATTGAAAATCTATAAGTGCTTGGCAGACCCGTTTCAACATCCAGTGAAAATATTTTGGAAAATAATTTTATTGGAAATAGGGAAAACAGATTTTGGAAATAGAGGAATATTTCTAGTGAGAAGGCTCTGGAAATCATCACACCCATCCATGGTCGCAGTTACATCCTGGGTTACGTTGCCATCGCAGCAAAAGTCCATGTAACTGATTACACCATAGAACCCACAACAGATCACAGTTACATCTAGGGTTACGTTGCCATCGTAGCAAAAGTCCATGTAACTGCAGGCTCTCAACGGCCTCTCGATTACGCTGTCAAAATGAAACTTCTCCACTCTCACATAGGTCGCAGTCTACCGATGTAAAATTAAACGCAGACTGTTGGCTCTCAGCGGCACACACGACTTTCGCTATGTTACCATAGTGTCGCAGTCTACCGATATAAAATCAAACGTAGACTGTTGGCTCTCAGCGGCACACACGACTTTCGCTATGGTCTGTAGTAGATCGCAGTGACATCGAGTTACACTGTCGTCACAGCATAACCCAAATGCCTCTGTAGGCACCAGCCCCTCGACTTTTGCTACACAATAATCCTCAGGAACTAGTTTTGTCCGGACTCCTCATAGGATCAACTTTAGAACCTCTCCCTTAGAGGCTCAAGGCAGTGCCACCCTGTGGCACTCCTGAGAAGTTCATTTCAAGGGAGCGCCTTTTTCCCCAGAGCCAATCTCAAAACACTTTATACTATACACATATAGTATTTTACAAATCATACACCTAGTATGAATTTCAAATATAAGCCTTTACACAAAATCGATTCTCAAAATCGATAATCCACAAACTAGGCTTCCCAAATCTCAATATTGATTTTCCTCAAAAATCAAAAGCCTTTTTCAATCCATAGGTTCTCAAAACCTTTCCTCAAAATCACTTCCAAAATCATTTTCACAAAAATCCATATATATATATAATAAATCTTGAAACCTTTTGAATCAAATTTTATACTTGTATAATCCACTTTTGTACTTCAAATATTCCCAAAACTCTTTTCTTTTGGCTATAGCTTCAAAATGGTGGTTTTTATCTTATTTATCAAAGGTATACAAATTTTAAATTTCCTTTTCTTTCCAAACAAATATTAAATTTAAATTCTAAACCTGCTTAAATTACTTACTTTTATTATAAAGTAAAATTTTAATTAGTAAGATACCCAATTTCCACTTTACTTCCATAAAGTTAAGTTCTACTATAGAAATATCAAATTTTAATTTATTTTATTGAAGGTCATCATATATTCACAAAATATACTTTCAATTTCAAAAATCATTTACAGTTCTTTATCCACAAATTTTCAAAATCAATTTTATTCAAACCGTACGATGTTCACATATCATCTGTACGCAATATCAATCTGATCGTTTACTCGATCACACAATTTCACTTCCGAACTAGTATTGTCCACCCGACTTCCTAGTGCGGACTCAGATCTGGTTTCTCGATCTGAAACCGTCATCCTCCTTGCATAGTCACAACTATGATAGAGAATATCCAGAATCAATCAAAAATCCATATCCAGGTTCGCCGTCGAAAATCGAGCGAAAAATCCCAACTCGGATCGATAATATTATCTCGAAATTCTGTGCTCGAATCTGGACCAAATCATCATGCGAATAGAATAATATACGTACATCCTACGTGTTTAACTTCATTGATTATTAACCAAATCAATTTCCTTCCTATTCACATTCACTTTAATTTTCATTCACTTATTCACATTTTCTTTAATCCCCACTTGGATCATCACTCAATTCTTATCTCAGTTGGATATTTAACCAATAACAGTTTGAACTCCGACCAGTTTAGAAATAGCTTGAAATTGTAAAAATAGATAAGTAGTTGAAAAATAATTAATAGTTTGCAAAATAACTGTAAAATAGTCAACTAACATAGAATAGTTGAAAAATAGTTAAATAGTTTTCAAAAATTGTACATAATTGCAAAATAGTTGTAAAATGATAATTACTTTGTGAAATAGATGAAAAATAGTAATTAGTTTATAAAACAATTGAAAATTTCCTTAATAGTTCCCAAAAAAAATAAGTATAAGATAGTTTGGCTTTTTAAAAATAAAGATTGTATAGTAAGTAGCTTGGGAAAATAGATTTATATTAAAACAATTTATATTGAAAATAGTCCAGAGTCAAAACTGTTCAATTCCCAATTCCCATTCTCATCGATTCAATTTAAATTTCCACTTCCATTTAAATTGACCCAATTCCAATTTTTTAAATCACTCCAATTTCCATTGGACTTGATTTATTCCCAATTCAAGTTGAATAAATTCTTAATTTCTTCCCAAATTTAAATCAAATTCCATTTGATTTTAAACATATTCAACCTTAATTACAATCCCAAATTATTCCAATCACTTTGGACTAATATTAATTCAATTGAACCCACTTCAATTTCAATCATTTCAATTCCAAATTTAAACTATCTCGAATTATATAAATTCGAGTTAAATTCTCTAAGGTTGGTTTAACCCTTTAAACCAAGTTTTAAAACTTTTAAATAATTTAATTTCTGAACTCAAATTTTAGAATTTTCATTTTAAATTATCTTTACGTACTTATTTCAAAATTTACATAAGAGTTCAAAACAATTTTATCTTAAAAATTTAATTTATCACCTAATTTTATCTTCCAGTTTGAAACCAATTCTTAAACAAGTTTAATTTACAAAATCAATTATTCAGATTTTCAGTTCAAAGTATTTCGATATCCTTAATTTTAATTTCCTGTTATCACAATAGTGGATATATTACCACACTTCACTTCTCATTCATTTAAACAAATCCAATTGACAATTCAAAGATTAATAACAATGGGATGATATTATCCAATTTATTTTAAAACATCCATCAAATCTCAAACCCATCTTGAGATCACACGACCTCCCAATTCAAATTAACCATTTAACTTTCCAAGTTAAATCTAAATTTCATCTTGAAATTTCCAATTCAGGTTGTTCGTACCAAACTTATTTAACTTCCTTTAAGTTAAACTCAATTTAATCTCGTCAAACTTACTCAAATTTGAATCCCCACTTCAAATTTTAAACTCCACATTAATAATCTTATAAGTTCAAAAACTTATCACCTTGGATATCACATCTCATTTCCCAAATTTAAAACTCAACATTTAGAGTTTATTTCAAATCATCATTGGTATTATGTGCATTCCTCATATATACATTTTCTTTACACACCAAGTTATACCTTACATTTTTAAACCACCTTTGGTTTCAATTTAGAACAATTTCTTTTAAAACAATTTCAAGTTCTCTGGACTAAGATTTTAAACTTCACCATTTATAACCCACTTTAATTTACAAGTCATACTTGCCTAAATGTTTTATTTCCCTAAAACATTTCATTATTAATCACAATAATCATTTCTGATAATAACCAAGATTATCATATCTGGAAACCAATTTATTATTATCTTTGTTCTGAAAACATTTCTACAAATTCAGGATTTTAATTCCAGTTTAGATTCATTTCAAATTTATCTTCATTCAATTTCAATTTGGTTGTATTACTATTACCACTTAATTCTCATTATTTTATTTAATTCCAATAATTTTTAACAACCAATTACTTTAATATTTATTAGAAAGAAACATTGCTTTATATATAGCAAAATATATTCTTATATAAAATCATTTAAAATCTTTATATAAGAAAATAACAAGTACGCTCTCATATATATATATATATACACTCAACTCATTCTAGGGTACCATCGACCCTATCTTTAATGAGTAATCCCAACAGAGCCAAGGTTCTCGCTTAACCTTTCAGCTCTGATACCAACTGTAACGACCTGGAATTTTCGATCCCGAAAATTCCAGATAGTTATGAAAAAGAAGAAAGAGATAGAAGAAGAAGAAACAGAATTACAACACAGATTCTCACAATCGCAGCGGATCAAAATATAATATCAGATAAAATAACAGTTACAAAGAATACTATATCTGTCAATTTTATTTAATACATCAGAGTTATACATATACACAATCACTGGACGTATACAATCAACATATCCCAGATAACTACAATATATCTCAGTGATATACTCTATACGTTCCTGCCATCCAGCTCGTCTCCTGAGCTCCAGAACGTCCTTACCTGAAAATCTGAAATACTCGGCCTGACCCGAGCATTACATCAAAGTAACACCCGGGTCAGGCTGGAAACCAGCGTGAGTAAACTCATCTAACAAAAATTTTAAATCCATAGAACTTATTTAAACCCGGGATGACTCGTACTTTACTACAAGTAAACAACTTATATTGTCAACATTTTATTTTCACAACGAAATATCTAAGTATCCAACTTAGTTTAAATGATCCCTATTATCCCAAACCAGCCTATTGATTTCACATACCAATCTACAAAGAAATTTAGAAGATTTCAAATCGAAGTGGTGTCGGATATTTCAGATACCCAACTCCGGTCTCTTCGAATCCAATATCCTCTTAACCAAGTTATTCAACGAATACAATTCAAATTTCAAATTACAAGGTGACATCTTTATACTCAATAATTTGTCAATGATAGCTAACCATACTATCATTGACCATCCAACATAACACAACATAATACATTTCTTACCAAAGTACCAACCAATTTAAGGTATTTACCCATTCAATCATTTATAAGCATGATGATTTAGTCACACTATTTCAAATAAAATTTCAAATTAATTTCTTTAATCACCTAAATCCTGCTTACTTAACATTTATTTACTTATGGCCCACTTAATTAATCATTCCTTGGTTACTTCTTGATTTTTTTATCATTATTTAATAAATAAATCTTAAATTATCTTTATACATTGATCTATTTGATAAATCAGATCAATAATTAATTATCCTTAATTAATTTCGTCACTTCGTTATCCTTAAGTAACTTATTTATCAATTCTTACATTAATTATACTAAGTAATTAATTAAGTGCTTGACTGTGAATTAATTAATCCTTAATTAATCGATTAATTAATACTAAATCGTTTACTAATTATCTTATTAAAATTTTCTTTTATTTATCAAAAATCTAAATTATCTTCAAGATAAACATTTCCTTTATTAATGATCTAGTTATCATTAATTTATACATTGGAACACATTTTACCTACCAATTTATTTATTAATTTTCAATTCAAATGTATAATATAAAATGAATACCCTTTAACTTGAACAAAGTTTAAATAAACCTATTTACAAACCTTTAAATCATATGTTAAAGACCCACATATCTTACAAGAGATTAAAACCAGATTTATTTCAACTTCAAATTATTTCAAAACAATTTAATTTATATAACTTAATTAATATTTAAGCTAAGATTCAAATCAATTTTGTATCCAGACTAAATTTTTGATTTAAAACTTTGCTTAAAATCATTCTTAGAAATTTTGAACAAACAGGTTTAAAAGAAACCCTGTAACCAATGTTTCACCCGAGCTACCCCTTGGTTGCTTCGAGTAAAATCCTTCCTTACTTCGAGTAACCTACACTAAATACTCGAACAGCCTAGAGTCCCTTCTTCTACTTCAAACCAGACTTCCCAGAACAAATCGTGCACTGTGCACATGCACCACCAGTGCAACCGACTCCGCCCAACTACGACGATCTCCCCATATCTACGGTCATCCTCACACCCCATCTCGATCAACAACCCATCAGTTCTTCCTCGAATTTGAATTCGAGTATTAACCCAACCTGGAACGAGTACAAACAAGAAATCCCAACCTGGGAAAAGCTTCGAACTCAACATGTCGATCGCCAGAACGTCTACGCCTCCAACCTTATCTTCCCCGACCTTCCCACCATCGATTCCCTCAATTTGGTGAAGCTCGATCCATCAGAGGCAATGGGGTGAGCAGTCTTTCCGACCAAACAAAAACTAGGGCTACAGACCCTATCGACCAACCACCATCACCACCGACCACTGATCACCCTCCTGATATTTTTGCCTGAACCTTCCATACCCCCTCCACCTCCAGTAATGTTCCCGACCACCCAGACTTCTTTGATCACCAGAAAATGCTCAGAACACAAACCACGTTCAACTCGCAATATCACTCGATTTACAAACTTAAATTTTATGATCTTTCCTTTAAAAATCATAGTTTTCGAAAACGAAATTGATTTTATACCTGAAACAAACAATTATTATGATCGAAACTTTGACATGTATTAGAATCCTACTGTTCATCTTCTTACTGTTAAAACTATCTTCAATTCTTTCCTATAAATATTTTAGACCAGATATCTTGTTATTTCAAACAAGATTTGTTTGTATACCTAGGTCCTAAAAGAATTGAGGGAAGAGATGTGAATTTTTAACAAAGTTTTATAACCTGAAGGATAAGAACAGAGCAACAACAGACATGCACATCAATATATTCTTATATATACATATAATCATATAAACAATCATGCAATCACTTTTTCACAAATTTACTTTAAAATCACTGCATGCAACAAGACTTAAAACAGATTTAAAAGCTTGTTACTCACAAATCTTGGAAGAACAGAGAACACTGGACAGTTCATCACTTAAAAAGATTAAGTGTAGTAAGTTTTGATTTTTGAACTTGGTTTAATTTGTTTGGATTTGAAACAGAGACTATCTCCTTTATTCAGGTATGCAGACAGTATTACAACATTGAACCAGGCAAATTTTAACTATCTACATATAAACATAATTTCATCATGCAAACAAATTTCATAGAGTTAATTCAATGATTTATCACCAGCATAAATTTTAAACAAGTTTAAGCATAAACAAAAGTAGCAGTTCACTCACCTCTTAGAAGATAAACAGAGACTTCTGCTATGTTTATTCTGCTTTGAAATCCTTTGTGTATTCTTGATCTTGTTTAAATTTTTTTTTTCTTTCTTCTTGTTTGCAACTTAAAACTGAAGAAGCTTTGAACCGGAATGGACTTCAGATATGTATTTTGAGAAGGTTACAGGCTGAGTTCTTCCTTGTTTAAAATGAATTACAGGTTTGGCTTGTTTTACTTTACATTGTTTGAATGAACGAAAATAAGAAGGAGCTAGATAAATAGAACAAGTATGTAGAGCTATGATTTTGCTGGTACAAGATTTTTTTATTTTGATCAGAGATTTTTATCTCTTTAGCTTATCAGGCAAGTTTGGTTTTGGGGCTGAGATGATTTTCAACATTTTCGAATTGACTTAAGTGTGCTAGCATTTAATGTTTTAAGTACTTTATGTCCTATTTAGCTCATATCATATTTTCATGTTCATAGATATTCTTGCCTTGCCTCACAAATTTTACAAGCAACCCATATACAAAGCCTGGTTTGTAATTATACCTCATGTACATATATTTCTATATTAAATTTTGCTTTGTACATCTTGTATGAATTTTATTTTGTTTTAGATTTGTCTCTTTTTGCCTGCGAATCCAGATATTGCTATAGTGTAAATATTTTTATATTTAATTTTGTCTTAGACTTGTTACTTGCATATATATGGTTATGGCACATATATTTCATAGTTTATATAATTCTATAATCTTAGAATTACCTTTTGTGTTCATCTTATATATATATATTTTTACATAACCGTAAATTTATTTGATATATTTATTTCTATTCTAAACTCCAACTACCAAATACTTCATTTACTTCTTGATTGTTTATTCTTATTTTTAAGCTTACTATCACATTCAATTTATATTCATAACTACTATTTTTATTCTTATATTTATTAACATGATTATTCATTTTACTTATATACGATATTGATAAGGTTTATTTTATTCTAACATTTTCCTAGATTTTAACTATGTATATATATTTTAAATCAAAAGTAATTAAGGTAGGGTTCTATTTCAATTTAAGATAGATATTATTATAATTGTAATTTGAACTCTTTATTATAAATTTCAAATCAGTATTTCTTCCAAATACATTAACTATTTATTAAAATAATACTGCAAAAAATCTGGGATGTCACAGCCCCGTAGGGAGATTTCATGGAGGAAATTATTTTAGGGGAGAGAATATAACACATCGTAAAATCAACCATAAATAAACCAATTGGATAAATTAATTTAAATAGGATAAAGGTAAAAATGAATTTTTTTCCAAAGTTGAAATTTGACCAGGAAAGTTATGCCATTACGTTCATTGTGAAATTCTGATCAATTTTCATATATTATATGAGGAAAACGGAGCTCGAACAAAGAAATTATGGGTGTTTGAAGTTTTCAAGTTTAAAATAATTTAAATAGAATTCAAATTCAAATTAATACTTAATTGCCAAATTTTAAACTCATGAGTTAACAACGTAAATGTTAAGATTAACGTTAATGTTAAATTATAATTAAGAGTTAAATAAAAATAAATCAAGGACAATCAAAATTTTCCGAAAATAGAGGGAGCGGTCGGCGCCTTACCCATGACCAATCGACTGGTAGCGGTCGACCGGTAGGAAGGCGGCCGTCGACCGCTGCTTGTAAGTGGCAGCTAGGGTTTAGTTTATTTTAACGTAGCAGATTTTATTATTTTTAACCAACCTTCATCCAATGGTTCTGGTGTGTTCCAATCACTATAAATAAGAACTTAGCCCTCTCACTTTTATTCACACAATACTTTGGGAATATTAGCGAAGCTCTGTTATTTTGTCTCTTTATAGATTTAGAAAACTCCATTAAGGTTTCAGGTAAGAAATCCTATATATATATTGTTTATTTTTTCAATCTCTTCTCCTCCAAACCTATAATTTTATAAATCTAATGTATATAAAAGTCCCTTGATGTATATATAAAAAAGAAGAGATCTGAAAGGGTTCATCGAAGGTGTGTCAAATCTAAGAGAAGGCAAGGCTAATTCTGTGAATGGAAATCTTAGTTTTTCTATTTCAGTAATTGAATAGTGTAATTTGGATTTGATTGACGCCTAAGGGAGTTTTGGACTACAAAAACATCATAATAAAAATCCCCAAAATTCCCATAAAGCGAAATGTCAATTCTTAGGTTGGGATCTTAATTGTTTTGTATTAAAATAACGGAGTTTTTGTGGATTTTGCAATATATATATATATATATGTATGCATGTATATATATATATATATGTATATGTATATATGTTGTACCTTCTATTCCACTTTTTATTCTTTTTGTTTGGATTTGATTAAGAAATTGTGTGCATGGTACGAATTCTTATTCATAGTTTGCGCTGCGTATTTCTACAAATTGGGTATAAATTCTCGTCTAATTTCATGTAAAAAGAAGTTGAATAGAGCGTAAAATTAGTTAAATTGAAGTTTCCATTATTGTTGTTCTATTCCATTGTTTTAACATAAAATAATTTGGGAGTTGGATTCTAAGTACAAATCTATTAATTTGATTTTGGAATATTGGATTTATGGTCAAAATGCTATTATGTAAATGAAACTTATATAACATTGGAAGATTTGACATTTGAACGTTAGTTTAAGGCATAATCTTTGTATGCCTAGGAATTAATAAATGTGTACTTATATATATAAGCTAGCGTAAATAACGTACAATTGTAGCGTATTAATTGCATGATTAATTAGGCTAACAATTGTCATTTAAATCCCCTTTAGGAAAGTAATTAATTAAGTAAAATAAGAAGGATTTCTTATAAGGACTAAATAATGAATAGGCGAGATGTGTGATAATACACTTAGAGAGTTTATGAAATATGTATAAGTTATAAAGATGCGAGGTCAGTCAAAAGCACATAAAAGTCCGTCCAGCTAATCTGGCTACCAACGGTGTGACTTTGGGGCTGATGTGAGACATCGCCTATAATAAGTATCTATGAATGACGCGAAGTTAGTCCCAATTATGTAGGGTAAATCTGCCCAGTTAATCTGGCTACCAGTTCCTACGAATGGCCGGACAAATATGACGTCTTCGTAGGATACGAGTCATAATACGAAGGACGTACTTCGATGAATTAAAGGTATTAAGTGGTTGTTTGAAGGCCCGTCCCTTTCCCTTATATCAAGTATTAAATGGTTGGGAATTGGGTTTAGGCATGGTTGAGGATACCTCAAAAAGGTCTGCTTCAATTGAAGCATTAAATGTCCGAAGAGAATTTCGTACAATGTCAGCTAGATAGAGGCCTATGTGGAGTCTACCTCCGGAACAGGTATTAGATGATGGAGGCCTACCTCAATTGAGGTCTTAAATGGTCAGAGTCTGCATATTTTCCATTAAAATGTATTAAGCGGCTTGGGTTCTATCTCCTGCATTGGTAACATTAATAACGATGGTTATGGGTTATTGATTATGGGAAAACCTACTTCAGGGATTGAAGGTATTAAGCGGTTGTTTGAGGGCCTACCTATTTCGCTTATATGAAGTATTAAATGGTTTTTAATATAGTTTAAAATGTTAAAGGCATATCCTCATTTAAAGTATACTACCCAAGTACTAATATAGAAAGGCTCGAGATTTCTATTCATAAGACATTATTGTTCTGACTCCCTCTTGATTACAACATAGTTTAGGGATGGAGATAATGATCAATATGAAGATGACGATGAGAGGAGCTTTTAGCAGTAGTCTATTTATCTATTTATGCTTTTTTTGATGTACTCATTTGAATTTAAAGACTGTATTTTTGAATAAGCTGATGTAACGATTATTGTTGACATTATGTTACGGTTGTGTTTTGTAACATTTGGAATTTGAAATAAAATAGGTACTGTTTATGCTATTAATTTTATACTTCCACTGTGAGTTCTGAATGAATGGATAAATAGCTCTGTATTATTCTTTTTACCAACCAACAGTCTGCTTTTGAACGGATCTAAGTTTCGATGGGGCTTTTCTTGATCGGGATTTAGGCCTATTTCAGGGCGGGTTGTTATATTTAGCTTGCCAAAATAGGGGTGAAAGAGGTCGTTTTCACTTGTTTACATTCACACTTCATCTCATATTCACTTCATAATTTTATTTCAAAAGTTTGGAGATAAAAACTCTAAAATTCAAACACTTCTCTCTCTTCTTTCTTCACTTTTCTATAGCAAATCAATACATTTTCCTCCAAACTTTCACGAAATTTTTATATCACCTAGAGAACATGGTTTAGCATCTACTAAGTGAAGAGTGAATGGAGTTATGGGGGGATCATTCCAGGCTGTAGGAAACTTTGGGCGTGGGGAGGCTTGGCTTTAGTGATTTTGGAGCAAAGGTGGTAGCTTTGGGTTTTTGGTGATGGTAGGAAGTGTTGCCTTGATTCTAGTGGCTTATGAAATTTGTTAACTTGGTTTTAAGGTAGGTTATCTCACCATCTTGCAAGTTTATTTTGATACGCCACAATGTTGACAATCGAATATTTAAATGATTAATTTAAATATTTAATCGTTAAGCGGCGGAAAATCGCTTATACTCAGCTTTTAATAATGATCAAATTAGGACTCGATACACCCATTGTAATGGCCACCTTTCTGACCCCTAGGAACGACACTTAATACATCTTCGGTGTTCATATGTCATTGCCCAAGCATCGGAAAGATGAATTGTCGTGGGGTAAAAATAAAGAATGGAACATAAAACCTTACAACGAAACTGTTAAATAAAACATAACAATCAATAGTAGATCAGTTACGCCTGGGAACACAAGTAAAATCTTTCTTTGGGGTATTAACTGTCACCGAATCCCAGCAATCCATTGCTTACTTTTGGAGCTGTTGCGATGCCAACAATCGCTTCCTTGCATCCTCCAACTGAAGATCCCCAAATATCCTTTCACAAGAGCGGAGCCATGTCTGAACTCCTAGAATATCTTCAGTTCCAAAGAAAGGCTTACCACCTAAAGTAGTGTATTCTTATACAAGGTCTCAAAGTTCTAAGGCGGTTGAACTTGCATCACTGCTCCCACTACTGGCTCTACAACTGGCTCATTCCTAAGAGTTCTTCCATTTGTAGCCGTGCTGGCTCCAGATCCTCTTCCTCTTCTTCCTCTTGTACTCATTTTCAATAAACTGGATAAAAGACAGGTATCATTACAATACAAAGATGGGGTTAAAGATTAAAAAAGGAAACTGCAATGAAGGATCTAAAACCAGACTTTAAGGTGAGAAAAAGGAACGCTCTCTTAAGATTAACTCATTCTAGGGCTCTACTAACCCTATCTCTAATGAATTATACCCCAATCAGGCTAAGGTGTTCGCTCAACCAAACCTCTGATACCAACTGTAACGACCCACCTTTCTGACCCTTGGGAACAACACTTAATACATCTTTGGTGTTCATGTGTCGTTACCCAAGCATTGGAAAGATGAATCGTCGTGGGTTAAAAATAAAGAACAGAACTGAAGCCTCATAATGAAACTGTTAAATAAAACATAACAGTCAATAGTACATCAGGTTACTCCTTAAAATGGAGATATCAGAGTTACAGAAAAGTACTACAAGTCAGTTTAGGTAGTTATATAGTCTACCATTTACATATGTTAAACAAAATACATACACAAACTAGATAAATAGTGGAATAGATAGCTAAGTAAATAAAAGCCTTCTGCTTGGACGTCATCTTCAAAGAGCTCACATAGACGTCCTACTCTCGGACTACTCATAAAATTGAGTACCCGAGAGTTTAGCAGAAACAAACAACTTGGGTCAGACGATATGTCTGGTATGACTAAATTTTTTAAATCAATAGGTGTGTGATTAAACACAAAAATGTGAGACCATGCCGTTGAACATGGAACATGTTTACTCTCACATGAATCAACATCCAAACGTGAAGAATGGATAAATAATTAAACATCGTGAAGAGTGGTTGACTCTTCCCAACTAAACTAAGGAAAAAATTCGAAGGTTCGAATCAAATAAGAAAAGGAAAATCTCCAACAAATGACTAAGAGGGTGCATCCTCTTTGAAGTATACCTCTAGTAATATACTTCTTAGAAGCTCATTTACTATATGACACTTCTCGGAAACCTCCAAGCCAGAACCCGCCAAACCTTACCAAGTATCTGAATATTTCACATCTAATAGCGCTACCGAACCCCATCTAGATGAGAGTGAAAGTATCCTAATGGGAGCAGCCCCACATAGCTTGGCCCTCTATCGTGCTTTGGTCTTAGTCATTTCCGACAAAGGATATCAAAGCTCAACGGAGCAACACATCGTCTTAGAATGACGATAATAAAGAAGCTGGAGTAATCGATAGATGAGAAACCAACTATCGAGGATATACAATGATCGTATATGGAAATCAAGTCTTGTATACTTATCACCACTCATCTAATTCAAACTTGTACTATTTCTTAATTAACAATAATACCGGACAGGTTAAGGTAGTGTTACCTCAAAGTTATGTCTCATGATTATTCTTAATTTTTGAAATAGCAACAAGTCTACTTCTTCGATGTTTAGTACTAAGTATTATCTTCAAAACACTTTTGTTAAAAGAGTTTACTAACTTTAAAACATCATTATAAAAAGATTTAATAACTTTCAACATCCTTATTTAATTGAATACTTGGCTTTAACTATCATTAATAAGAATAATTAATTATCTTTAAACTTCATTAATCAATTTGGTTAATTAACTTCAAAATACCCTTCAATCAAAAAGGTTAATCACCTTTAAATTAACAATCTATTAAATTAATTTATCAAAGGCAGAAATATCTGGATTATGCGTACGCCGCAGAACCTGAGTTGGACATGGCAGAGTATATTCAAGATAAAGGAGGAGGTTCTACCACTCATGCAAATGAGCAACAACAGTATCTATACAACTAGCTTCTGGAACGACCCTTGGCTTGACAAAGGATTGATTCTGAAGAGACATCTAACTTATAATGAGATGATGCAAACTGGCATCCATCATGCAGCCAAGGTTAGAGATGTTTTCCATAATATTCAGAGTTCTAATTCTTTTTCGTCCAACCAGAGAATTCAGCGTATATGGAACCAAATAAGAAGAGACACTCCCCTGCTAACTTCCGCTGATCTGCTGGTTTGGGGAGATAAAGCGACTGCTTTCAAAATAAGCACTGTGTACGAATATCTGATGAAGAACAAACAGAAGGCTAATTGGAAATGGAGCAAGCGTGCTTGGCATAAGGATAGTAGTCTGAGAGATAATTTATTACTCTGGAAGGTGTTACATCGTGCATTACTCAGTAAAGCAAAACTCGTCTGCATGGGAATGGATGTGAATTTACTGTGTGCCTTCTGCAATGAACAAGTGGAGACTGTGGAGCACTTGTTCTTTGAATGTGCTTACATAAATAATGTATGGAGACTTGTTAAGGATAAACTTCGTACGAGCGTTCCTTCTCTTGACAACTCGGCTGAGTTGAAAGCTATATACGCGATGATAGGACACATACGAAAAGAAAAAAGATTATACCTTGCTGTTTTGAAAAGTTTTATTGCAGCGGTATGGAAAGAACGAAATACTAGGGTGTTTCATTCTGAGAAAGGCAAATCTGAAGAAATGTTCTTACATTGGGTGATGAATGTGATCAAGACTTCTCTGAGTATGCTTTCCTTCCCCATTGATCCCGGAATACTCCACTCTTTATGAGTCAGCCTTTTGTTTTGTTTTTTTTGTTTCTTTATTTTCTTCTTCTAGTTTCCAGTTTTTTGTAGCACTATGTTTTCCTCTGTATTCTCCGAGCTTGCTCTTTGTCTGTGTTGTAATCCTTCTGGTGTTGCAATAAAATGGTCGGGGTCCATCCAACCCCGTCGGCCTTGCCAAAAAAAAATAAATTAATTAATTTTTTAAATTTAATCTCATTAATTATATTAATCAATTAAATTAAGATATCATTAATTAAATTAATTAATTTAAAACATAATTAACGAAAAGATTAATTAAATTTAAATTTATTAATTAAATTTAGATTTATTAATTAAATTTAAAAATCATTAATTGAAAAGGGTTAATTAATTTTAATCATCATTAATTAAAATGATTAATTAATTTTAATTCATCATTATTAAATAATTAATTAACCTTAATCATCATTAGACAAAATGATTAATTAATTTTAAGTATCATTAATAAAGTAATTAATTGAATTTAAACATACCATTAATAAGTTAATTAATTAAATTTAAACTCATCATTAACAAGTTAATTAACTATAATCCTTATTAATTAATTAATTATATATAAAAATATTTATTAAAATAATTAATTAAATTTGAAATCATCCTTATTTAACAACTTTATTAACTTGTAAAACAATTTCCAAGCCCGAGAAATAAATCAAAAAATTTCGATAAGGATATGTTTGTTGAAAGTGCCGATATAGCGATAGTCGCTATACGGACACTTCGACAACTATTTTCATGTTACTTTATTTACATCTACACATCACATAACCATAAGCATAGCATAACACAAGGTACTTGACTATTATAAAATTAGTAGAGAACATTACTTAGAATATAATTAACTATCACCACTAACTTTTCATATTACTAACTAACAGATAAGGTGTCCACTTTTAAGCTATTAACCACCTACCAAGATGCCATGTTTTCATAACATAACCCAAACAAATATCCAAACACAACATCATACATAATCAATAGCAAATAGCAAATAGCAACTAATTATCGCAACTCCTTGCCTACCACTTTGTCTTCCTTCTCCTACACAAATGCTTGGATTTTTTTTAGACCCTTAGTGGACCAGTTGAATTCAACCAAGATGGGAATAGGCTCGGCCTAGGTTGAAATAGGGTCTTAGGGTCCTGCTTTTAAGGGGTTAAGTAATTTAGAGTGGAAAGGAGCTAGTTTTAGTAATTTATTTAAGAAAAGAGTGGAAAAGGAATGGACTTTTTTGAACTTTTAAACTAAGATTCCATGGAAATTTTGTAAGGAAGCTTGAGATAAGAATGATGGAGTAGGAATGAGATAAAATGAAATGGGAAATTAGTTTTTGTATGAAATGTACTTAGCATATTAGTAAAATTCCCTTATAGACACTACCCTCCATCCTTTGCATGCCACCTCACTTCATTGTCCCCCTTCCTTCATTAAACACGAAAGTAGGTGGGCCCCCCTTTATTTTCTTCCAACATGCCTTAAATGCTAAGTACTTTAGTGTATAAATATGTTTTATTATGTTTCAAAAGGCATCTTTATAGAATATTCCATTTTGTTTTTCATGAAATGTTACAACACACACAGATATATATATATATATAGTACTTAACTACATGCATACATATATATACACATGCCATAACTTTATTCATATGAGTGTATATATGATACACCAATGTGCAGAACGGTTTCCGACAACTTTTCGACACCAAAAAGTCGATAATTAAAAAAATAATTTCCGGTCACACTTTCTATTTTTCTTCGAACTAAATATTTTTGTAAACTATTTTGAAAAACTATTTCACTACCATTGTTTATTAGTTCAAAGAATTTTATTTTAGTTATAAATCCATTAATTAATTATTTAAAAATATATTAAGTATCCATATTTTAAAGAGGTTAAAGTACGGGTCGTTACACTCTCACCACATTAAAAGAATTTCATCTCTGAAATTAATACACAAAAAGACAATCAAACGGTATATGTTATACCAAGAAATTCATATAACAATGCAAAGCAACTATGCTATAAAAGAAC
The DNA here is from genome assembly GCA_030737815.1 of Allium fistulosum. Lineage (NCBI taxonomy): Eukaryota > Viridiplantae > Streptophyta > Magnoliopsida > Asparagales > Amaryllidaceae > Allium > Allium fistulosum. The sequence goes on along the minus strand of CM060903.1, from coordinate 345,552,772 downwards.
ATACATAATGGATTCAAACAACAAACTACTAAACTGACACTACATGAGGGAAAGTTTCTCTAATATGATCCTCAGTCTCCAAGTACAATCACGGGGATCATCACTCCCCCGAACCTTCACAAGCTTCACCACCTTGTTCCTCAATATCCTTTCATCCTGATCTACTATATGAATTGGATGTAAGATTATTGTCAAGTTTGGTTCTCTCTCTAAGGATTTCTGAATAGACGTCTCAACAATCAAAGATGGATCATTAACATGCTTTCTCAGATGAGATACATGAAAAACATTATGAACTTCAGACAATCTCTCAGGCAAATCGACTCTATATGCCAATGATCCAATTCTCTTTAGGATTCTAAATGGTCCAATGAATCTAGGTGCTAGCTTTTCTATTTTTCTGAATCTTACAACTCCTTTAATCAGGGAAACTTTCACAAATACCAAATCCCCGACCGCAAACTCCAAGTCCCTTCTTTGTTGATTGGCATAACATTTCTACTGATCCTGGGCTTCTCTCATCCTTTTCTTGACCATAGCCACTTTCTCTGATGCTTCTTAATTATCTCTAGTCCAAGAACTAAACGGTCTCCAGTCTCTACCCAGTATGAAGGTGATTTACATGCCCATCCATACAAAGCTTCGTAGGGCGCCATGCCAATGCTAGCTTGGTAATTGTTGTTATAAGAGAACTCTATTAGGTGAAGGTGATCTTCCCATGATCCTCCAAATTCCAAAATACATGCTCTCAAAAGATCCTCCAAAAGCCGGTTCACCCTTTCAGTTTGTCTGTCTGTCCACGAGTGATAGGCTATGCTCAAATTCAACTCTGTTCCTAAGGCAGCTTGCAATGCTCCTTAAAATCGACTGTTGAAGATGGGATCTCGATCACTAATGATACTTACTGGGAGTCCACGCAGTCGAACGATCTCCCTCAAATGAATTCCAACCAAAGAAGCTGCAGTTCTTGTTGACTTCATCAAAATAAAATGGGCGCTCTTCGTTAATCGATCTACAATTACCCAAATTCCTTCATTACCTCTTTTTATTCCGAACAACCCATCGATAAAGTCCATGGATACATGCTTCCACTTCCAATTCAATATCTCCAATGGTTGGAGCAACCCATCAGTCTTCTGCTGGTCACTCTTGACCTGTTGACAATTAGCACACCGGCTCACGAAGACCAAAATGTCTCTCTTCATCCCTTTCCACCAAAAGGTTTGTTCATGTTCTGAAACATTTTGGTTACTCCTGGGTGGATAGATAGCCTTGACCACTGGCACTCTCTTAGTACATCTGGTCTAATTCCATTAACATTTGGCACACAAATACAACCATTCATTCTTAAAATGCCCGGGAGTCAATCGAAAAACTAGAAATAATTCCATCTTCGACATCCTTCTTAAGCCGAGCTAGAATAGGGGCTTCTTCTTGGAAATACGCTAATCTCTCCATTACTGCCGGTTTAACTTCCAAATTTGCAATCGTCGCCGATTCCTACTTAACGCATCTACAACGGCATTTGCTTTCCCTGCAGTATAAAGAATCACTAGGTCATAAGATGCAAGAAACTCCAGCCATCTTCACTACCTCAAGTTCAAATCCTTTTGGGTAAAGAGATACTTTAATGACTTGTGATCCGTATATAGCTGAAACTTTCCACCCAAAAGATAGTGCCTCCACACCTTTAATGCAAAGACAACTGCCAATAGCTCCAAATCGTGCATAGCATAATTCTTCTCATGAGGATTCAACCATCGACTCACATATGCTATTACTTTACCATTCTACATCAAAACTGCTCCTGATCCTATCCTACAAGAATCCATGTAAACTGTTAATCCTTCGTCCTTATTTGGAATAGTTAAAATGGGAGCATTGGTCAATTTTTCCTTTAACTCATTGAATGCTTGATCGCACTTAGGTGTCCACACAAACATAACATCTTTCTTTCTCAACTTCTTTAGATGAGAAGCAATCTTCGAGAAATCTTTAATAAATAGAATCCAGTTAATCCCAAGAAATTCCTGACCTCAGTCGCATTTTCGGGCTTCTTCTAGTCTTGAACCACAACTATTTTAGCTAGGTCCACTAATATGCCTTCTCCCGAAACTACATGCCCTAGAAATCAAACTTTGAATTTCTAGAATGGCACTTAGAAAACTTTTCCTTTAAAACATGACTTCTTAAATACTTAGAACAAGTCGGAGATGATACTTGTGCTCTTTCTTCGTTTTAGATTAGATAAGAATATAATCAATGAAGAGTAGGACAAACTTGTTAAGAAAATCCCCAAACACTCTATTCATCAAATTGACAAAATAAGCGAGTGCGTTAGTCAATCCTAACAGCATGACTAATCACTCGTAAAACTATCAGTGGTTCGAAAAGCTGTTAAGGGTACACTTTCCTCTGCTACCCTTAATTGGTGAAAACCAATGGCAAGATCCAACTGAGAAAATATCTGAGCTCCATGGAGCTGGTCAAACATGTCATCAATCCTAGGTAAAGGATTCTTATTCTTGATAGCCCTCTTATTTAATTTTTAGTAATCTACACATAATCTAAGAGAACCATCGGCCTTGGTAACGAACACCACTGGCGATCCCCAACTTGATGTGCTACATCTGATCAAACCCTTCTGCAATAAATCAAACGTCTGCTTCTCTAATTCTCTTCTTTCTTTTGGAACCAATCTTCGAGGAGGTTGTATAATAAGTCTGGTTCCTGGAACAAAATCAATGCAGAACTCCACTTCCCAATGAGGTGGTAAACCTTGCACTTCTTCAAAAATATCCTTAAAGTCCCAAACAATTGGTTTATTCTTTATCACCTCTTTGGGTACTTTGAGGGAATAAAGAAAACTGCTCATTAATTCGTTTTACCTTCCACAATTTATTTCTAACCCAATATTTCCAGCATCACTGACTATAATAATCCTACGATCACAATCTACGATTTCTCTAACCTTAGATAACCAATCCATCCCCAATAATACCCTAAAACCCACGAACCCGATAAAAAACAGGTTCGAAAAGAAAGGCCAATCTCGATAAGGAATAGGCACATTCAAACATATGGCATCAAGTTTGGTCAGACCCCTAATTAGGTTCGACACACAAAGGGAATTATGGAGAATAAAATATTTAAATTTCAACTGGTTCATTAGGTTATATGAGATAAAACTATCGGATGCACCGGTGTTGAATAATACCCTAATAGGAATATCAGAGATGGACAGTGTACCTTGCAACACCTACTTTCCTTTTGGGTCTGTAGAAGTAGATGATATTTCCTTAATAGTAAAAGCTTTCCCTTGAGCCCCCTTCTTTGGAAATGGATAGTCGTTCTTCATATGTCCATGTTTGTTGTAATTGTAGCAGAGAGGTCCACTAGCCGGGTTCAGGCACTGATTTGCAAAGTGACCCATTTTTTTGCACTTATAACCAAGAATCTTGGTCAAGTATAATTACTTGTTCTGAGCTGGAGCTCCACCTTTAGGCTTCTTTCTCGACCACTTCTTCTTCCCTTTGCGCTTGAAAAAGGGCTTACTAGCAACAAGTATCACTGATAAAGGTTGGGCATTAACTGCTGGCACTACTCATTTCTAAACTCCTTGCTTAATATCAAGAGCCTCAAATCTCAAAGCCATACAAATCAGATTGTTAAAGGTACCGTTGAGATGATTGGTCATTTCCCGATGTAATTCTGGTCGCATTCCTTTCATGAACATTTCATCCTTTTTGAGTGACGTGTCAATCATTCCTGGTCCAAAGTGTGATAATGCATTGAATCTATGCTCATACAACGCAACAATCTCACCTTGCCTTAAATCCATGAAACTCCTAAACAACCGAGTCCTCCCCACCTCCGGAATAAACTGAGATTCGAAGACTTCCTTAAAATGAGCCCAAGTAAAATCTTCCTCTGGGGTATTAACTGTCACCGAATCCCACCAATCCATTGCTGACTTTTGAAGCTGTCTCGACGCCAACAATTGCTTCCTTGCATCACCCAACTAAAGATCCCCGAATATCATTTCACAAGAGCAAAGCCATGTTAGAACTCCTAGAATATCTTCAGTTCCAAAGAAAGGCTTACCACCTAAAGTAGTGTATTCTTATACAAGGTCGTGAAGTTCTGAGGCGGCTGAACTTGCATCACTGCTCCCACTACTGGCTCATTCCTAGGAGTTCTTCCATTTGTAGCCGTGCTGGCTCCAGATCCTCTCCCTCTTCTTCCTTTTGTACTCATTTTCAATAAATTGGATAAATGAAAGGTATCATTACAATACAAAGATGGGGTCAAAGATTAAAAAAGGAAACTGGAATAAAGGATCTAAAACCAGACTTTAAGGTGAGAAAAAAGGAACGCTCTCTTAAGAGTAACTCATTATAGGGCTCTACTCACCCTATCTCTAATGAATTGTACCCCAATCAGGCTAAGGTGTTCGCTCAACCAAACCTCTGATACCAACTGTAACGACCCACCTTTCTGACTCCTGGGAACAACACTTAATACATCTTTGGTGTTTATGTGTCGTTTCCCAAGCATTGGAAAGATGAATCGTCGTGGGGTAAAAATAAAGAACAGAACAGAAACCTTACAATGAAACTGTTAAATATAAAATAATAGTCAATAATACATCAGGTTACTCCTTAACGTGGAGTTATCAGAGTTACACAAAAGTACTACAAGTCAGTTTAGGTAGTTATATAGTCTACCATTTACATATGCTAAACAAAATACATACACAAACTAGATAAATAGTGGAATATATAGTTAAGTAAATTAAAGCCTCCTGCTCGGAAGTCGCCTTCAAAGAGCCCATATAGACCTGCTACTCTCGGACTACTCAAATAAAATCGAGTACCCGAGAGTTTAGCGAAAACAACAACTTGGGTCAGACGATATATATGGTATGACTAAAAATTTTAAATCAATAGGTGTGTGATTAAACACAAAAATGTGAGACCATGCCACTGAACATGGAATGGGTTTACTCTCACATGAATCAACATCCAAACGTGAAGAATGGATAAATAATTAAACATCACGAAGAGTGGTTGACTCTTCCCGATTAAATTAAGGAAAAAATTCGAAGGTTCGAATCAAATAAGAAAAGGAAATTATCCAACAAATGACTAGGAGGGTGCATCCCCCTTGAAGTATACCTCCAGTAATATACTTCTAAGAAGCTAATTTACTATGTGACACTTCTCGGAAACCTCCAAGCCAAACCCCACCAATCCTTACCAAGTATTTGAATATTTCACATCTAATAGCGCTACCGAACCCATCCAGATAAGATGTGAAAGTATACTAATTGGAGCAGCCCTACATAGCTTGGACCCCTCTCGTGCTTTGGTTTTAGTCATTTCCGACAAAGGACATCAAAGCTCAACGGAGCAACACGTCGTCTTAGAATGACAATAATAAAGAAGCTGAAGTAATCAATAGCTGAGAAACCAACTATCGAGGATAAAAAATGATCGTATATGGAAATCAAGTCTTGTATACTTATCACCACTCATCGAATTCAAACTTGTACTATTTCTTGATTAACAATAATACCGGACAGGTCAAGGTAGTGTTACCTCAAAGTCATGTCCTACGATTATTCTTAATTTTTGAAATAGCAACAAGTCTACTTCTTCGACGTTTAGTGCTAAGTGTACAAATAAATAATTCCTATATAAGTGAATCACTTTATGGAAATTAATTCATTTCCATAAACGAGTCAAACTTTTTCTTTTAAAAACCTGAATTCGTGCTTGGGCTTCACATTACAAGTATTAGCTTCAAGACACTTTTGTTAAAAGAGTTTACTAAATTTAAAACATCATTATAAAAGGATTTAATTACTTTCAACATCCTTATTTAATTGGATACTTGGCTTTAACTGTCATTAATAAGAATAATTAATTATCTTTAAACATCATTAATCATTTGGTTAATTAACTTCAAAATACCCTTTAATTTAAAAGGTTAATCGCCTTTAAATTAACATAGTTAATTAAATTAATTTATTAAATTTAATCTCATTAATTACATTAATTAATTAAATTTAAACATCATTAATTAAATTAATTAATTTAAAACATAATTAAAGAAATAATTAATTAAATTTAAATTAATTAACTAAATTTTTAAATCATTAATTGAAAAGGGTTAATTAATTTTAATCATCATCAATGAAAACGATTAATTAATTTTAATTCATCATCATTAAATAATTAATTAACCTTAATCATCATTTGATAAAATGATTAATTAATTTTAATTATCATTAACAAAGTAATTAATTAAATTTAAACATATCATTAATAAGTTAATTAATTAAATTTAAACTCATCATTAACAAGTTAATTAATTAACCTTAATCCTTATTAATTAATTAATTATATATAAAAATCTTTATTAAAATAATTAATTAAATTTGAAATCATCCTTATTTAACAACTTTGTTAACTTGTAAAACAAATCCAAGCACGAGAAATAAATTGAAAATTTCCGATAAGGATATGTTTGTTGAAAGTGTCGATATGGCGATAGTCGCTATGCAGACACTTCGACTACTACTTTCATGTTACTTGATTTACATCTACACATCACATAACCATAAGCAAAGCATAACTTAAGGTACTTGACTATTATAAAATAAGGAGAGAACATTACTTAGAATATATTTAACTATCACCACTAACTTTTCATATTACTAAATAACCGACAAGGTGTCCACATTTAAGCTACTAACTAACTACCAAGATGCCATGTTTTTAAAGCATGACCCAAACTAATAACCAAACACAATATCATACATAACTAATAGCAAATAGCAACTAATAATATGAGCTATATATTAAAGTTTAAATCTTTTGTTTTAAAGGTGAGATTTTACTCAACTAAGTGCTACAAAACGAAGTCGAATTATCGCAACTCCTTGCCTAACACTCAGTCTTCCTTCTCCTACACCAAATCTTTGATTTTTTTGGGCCCTTAGTGAGCTAGTTAAATTCAGCTAAGATGGGAATGGGCTCGGCCTAGGTTGAAATAGGGTCTTATTTTTGAGGAGTTAAGTAATTTAGAGTGGAAAGGAGCAAGTTTTAGTAATATATTTAAGAAAAGGGGGGAAAAAGAATGTATTTTTTTGGATTTTTAACTAAGATGCCATGGAAATTTTGGAAGGAAGCTTGAGATAAGAATGTTGGACTATGAAATGAGATAAAATGAAATAGGAAATTAGAAAATTAGTTTTTTTTATGAAATGTACTTAGCATATTACTAAAATGCCTTATAGACACTACCCTCCATCCTTTGCATGCCACCTCATTTCATTGTCCCCCTTCCTTCATTCTACACGAAAATAGGTGGGTCCCTTTATTTTCTTCAACATGCCATTAAAAGCCAAGTAATTTAGTGTATAAATATGTTTTATTATGTTTCATAAGGCATCTTTATAGCATATTCCATTTTATTTTTCATGAAATGTTACAACACACACAAACATACACACACACACACAAATATATACATATATATATATAAGTACTTAACTACATGTATAGATATATATACACATGCCCTAACTTTATTCATATGAGTGCGTATATGCTACACCGATGTAAAGAATGTTTTCCGACAACTTTTTGATACCGAAAAGTTGATAATTCAAAAACGATTTGCGGTCACATTTTTTATTTTTCTTCGAACTAAATATTTTTGTAAACTATTTTGAAAAACTATTTCATCATCACTGTTTATTATTTCAAAGAGTTTTATTTTAGTTATAAATCCATTAATTTAGTTATTTCAAAATATATTAAATATCCATATTTTAAAGAGGTTAAATTACGGGTCATTACACCCGTAGTCGAGTTTGCTTTTTCGACACGAGTAAAATGAGTATGAACTGGACTATGTTTGAAGTTAATGAATTTTGGGGATGAATGGTGCCGGATGAAGGGAATTGGACTAAGCCCACTAGTTTGCCTCTAACATAGCTTATATTTTGCTAAACTCTTCATCTCATCTTCGTTCCATGTTCAATCCTTCTCCACTCCTCTAATCCTCTCCTAATCACCCCAAAATCTCTCCTTAATCCCCAAGCCCTAACCCCTCCAAATAAATTTCCTAAAATCAAATAAAAATCAATATAAATGTTCTCTCCTCATTCTCTATAAAACCCATCAAGGGATTGACACAGAATGGAGTTTGGAGCCTAATTTTGGAATTTAAAGAAAGCAAAATTTGGGGTTTTGGTGATTAGAGCTTAACTTGGGTTTAATTAAGGTGAGTAGAATTATTCTCTTTATTAATTTATATGTTTTACTTCATATTTTCGTTTATGGCCTAATATAGAAATATATGAAGTGGCTGGAGAATGTTTAGGTTAGTTTGGACTTATGTTTATGTTGTAAACACAATTGCATTAAACCATTAATTGTGTAAGACCCTAATTACTATGTTTTGAAAATAGTTAATAGGCCCTAGATTTGATTTGGACTAACTGGATTATTGGTTGTGATGATATTGTTGATTTGGGGTTAATTATGTAGAGTAATGATGTGCAAGTCATTAGTAATAACTAATTAATTCATTTGAATTGATTTACAAAAGGATAGTAAACTAATTAAAGAGTTTAGGAGTTATACATCTGTCATTAAATGGTTAGAGATCCAATGAGACTTAATTAGTATTCATAAAATGGTTTGGAGATTTTATAAATGAAGATTATACTTTATAAAATAGATATGATGTTTTATAAAATAGAAATATAAAGTATACTTAATTTCAAGTTAGATAATTAAATATTTAAAAGCTTAAAGTTGATATATAAGCTAATGATACATTTTATTAAATAGAAGCAAGATTCAATAAAAGGGTATAAGACCATATTAGACATTTATCGAAGAAGTTTTGTAAATAAAAGTAATATTTGATCTAATAATGGTTGAATAGCTCACTTTAGTATACGTGTGTGTAACGACCCGAAATTTTATCGCGTTGATTTAGGAATATTTTATTTATTTTAAATATTTAATTAATGGATTTTAACAATCAAATAACCCGCTATCAATTTTTAATTAATGATAGAAAACTCATTTTTGAATTTTGTTTACAAAAATAGGTAGTTCGATGGAAAACAAAAGATATGACCGAAACCCGCTTTTCGGATTTTCAGTTTTTATCGAATGCCAAGTCATAGAAAGCTGTTGCACCTAGGCATATATTTTTAAATAGCATTTAAATGGTTAGGTTAAGTTAATAAAAACCATATTATGAAATGTAATAATAACAATAATAATAAAAAAAATTAATAAAAATAAAATACATTTAAATTTAAAATTTGAATTTGATTTAATGGCTTAAGTGTTAAAGTAGAGAAAGGTACATAGACCTTCCTAATATCCACCATTTTTTCATGTGCATAGTACTTGGTTAACTTAAGAAAAAATGGGAAGGAAGGGAAAAGAGATTAAGTGTATATATCTTTTACCACTTTTTTCATTTATAAATATAAATTGTTTATCATGTCTTCATTTTCACTTTGCATTTACTTTTTTTCTTCTCAAACCAGACTTCATTCTTCTCTCCAAGCCTCTCTCTGCGTTTTTGAAAATAAAGGAAGAAATTTTAGTCTTCCACCTTCAAAACCTACATCTCCTCAACCAAGAAAATTTAGCCAAAGTCACCATCATCAATGTTGTTTGTCTTAGCCTATCGTATTTTTAGAAAATAGCCGCTTGAAGTTTCGTCGAGCTAGGTGACGGGAATCATCCAAAAATAGTAGATTTCGAGAAGTGTGGAAAATTTGATGATCTGGAAAAGGCGAACAGAGGTTTTGGTTGGGCTCGTATCGTCAAGTTTAGAGTTTTAGTGGTGGTCTTGTGATTTTTAGAAGCCTAGGTTAGTTTGGCAGTTAAATGAACGGATGATGGTGGAGCCATGGGAGGTGACAACATCTACTCTTGTGGTTGGAGTTGCTCTGACGAGCTCAAATTAGGGTTTCGGGCATTTCTGGGTTCATTTATGCATCGTTGGTAGTGAAGGAAGGCATTGGGTTGGCCATGGTGTGGCGGGAAGGTATATCAGTGAGTAGTGGTTCTAATGGAGGTGGTGGCGAGGTCAACGTCGACCAAGGCGATAGTGGTGATGCGATTTCGAAAACCTAGAGGCGATTTTTAGATTCGGAAAACATTGACGAAAATTGCTTGGAAGCGCCAGAGGCGGTAGGGATGGTTGCAGCATGACGAGCTCGGGCAATGGAGTTTGTTGGTGGCTTCGATTCAATGTTTGGCGGTGTGGTGGTGATCTGCACATGCATGGTGCACGTTAGTTTTGGGTTCCTAGAGATGTTCGAATTGGGTATTTTTAATTAAAGAAGAGGGGAGATGAGGTACTGTAGCATGTGGGTTGGTGAGTTGCTCGACTTTGGGCCGATGCATTTGGTTAGGAAAATTAATATATTTATTTGTTTAAATATTAACTAATGTGTGCTGAAATTGAATTTGTGATATCTCATCTATTTTAAATCCACTTGACCCGCGGATTTTTACATTCAACTTCTTTTGACGAGTACAACCCTATAGTATAAATTATTGCTTGTTTTAATAAAGTACATATTTATGATTAAATAACAGGGGTTGATTTAATTACGTTATTTTAAATGATAACATATTTAAATTTAGTATACTTCATTAGGGATATCTATTTGGCCAAATAAAAACATTCGCTCTAATAAACTAAGTTGAATAAATTATTTTGGATATCTATTGAGCAGAATAAAACACCGTAGTGCTATAATTAAATTAAATATATTGTTGATGACATCTGTTTAGCAGAATAAATCCCCGTTCTACTATTTTGTTAATTTGGACATTTATTCCTATGCCAGTTAATTTATATGTAGATTAATTAATATTGGATATGTGATGGATCAACTAGTGATTGCGATTGGTTGATTTTATTTACATATATGCTTGTTTATGTAAACACCAGTGATATGACTTGAAAAGTAAATTAAAAATAAATGGTAGCTTGTTTAAGTACCATGGGGGTCGCTAAGCCACTTTCCAAATCTGAAAATTTATTGATTAAATTACTTAAATTTTATAATATTTGAAGTTAAGTGTTACTAAATTATAAATGGTTTAAATATAGAGATAAATAATGTTTTGAAGTTAATTGCTTATTTTATTAACAATGTTTTAAAGCTAATTACTTATTTTATTAATAATATTTTAAAGTTAATTATATATTTTATTAATAATGTTTTAAAGTTAATTAATTATTTTATTGATGATGTTTTAAAATTAATTAATTAATTATTTATGATGCTTAAAGGAAATTAATTAATTTAATAAAAGAGTTTATAAATGGTAAATTATTTTATAAAAGGGATTTTAATTTAAAAAAATGATTTATTTAAAGGAGATTTATAAATGATATTTTGTAAGGAGTTTTATAGGAGATAGTTTACAAGAGAGATTTATAAATGGTAATTTATAAATAAAAGAATAGATTTATAAGTGATATTTCAAAGATAACGAAGATGTGTGTTAAATATATAAGATTTATAAAAATGAGTTTTGGACTTATAAAAGGATTTTTATAAACGATTTTATAAAAGATTTCTATAAAGGAGTTTATAAAGGAAGGAATAGAAAATAGTTTTATAAAATAGGAAGGAATTTTATAAATAATTTTAGATATTTATAAAATAAGTTTTATAAATTAATTTGGAGATTTATAAAAGGATTTGTAAATATGGAATAGGTTTATTAAAAGGTAATTTTATAAAAGGAATTATGTTTAATTGTGATAAAAAATCCTTCTTAATTATGGTGGTATGGAAGCATTATTTACATACTTAACACCAAAGGAAAAGTGGTTTGGGTTTAGAGTAAGTAATGTTTTAAAAGATATTTGCTTTTGGACCATTTAATTAGAAAAGAGGAAACCATCCTTAAGTTTTTGTTAATATACTTATACCGTTAAGATAATTATATGAATATATTTTATAAGTATTGAAAGTATGATGTTCTGTAATATACTTATACCGGTGAGATAAGTATATGAATGTTTTTCCAAGTATTGGAAGGAATATAAGGAGTTTGTGAAAATATCTTTTGTGTTGGTACTTCGAATTGAATAATTGAAAGAGATTTAATTAATGCTAGTTTAATCAATTAAGGCTTAATGGATTTCACATGGAATTAAACTTATGTTGATTCTTTGTTTATTTGTTTGTTAAATAACCGGCTATCAAATCATGGCCACTCTAGAAATATCTAGGAGAAACATGGGGGTTATATAGCACGATTATCTTTATATCTAGGACAAATGTAAGGAAATTCGTCTGCTTAAAAGGTTAGGAGCTGATCTTCACTCTTATGTATTGTCTGATTATTTTCAAAAGAACCAAAATTGAGTTTACCGGAACTATCAACTTGGTTTTGGAGCAGCTGGTAAACGAGGGAGTGTACTTATATGAGATAACTCGAAACCATAACTAATCCAAAATCATATGCGCATTCTATGCTTTGCAAGAGTTTCATGACTGGTTCGAGATGATGAAATCGAAGACGGAATTATTTGAAGTGCAAGGGCTACTTGCTACTAATCCTGAGCGTGATTCTAAAATGAATGTAGTGGAAGTAGTGCCTTCAGTTTGTTCATATCCTGAATAACTTATATGGATGAATGCCAGCATTGCATTATTGCCTAGAAGGCAGTGTTAGCATTCAAAGTGGGAACTGCTAGGAGAAAAAGGTAAAAGCGTAACCTCACAACCCTTACAACCTAGTAATGGCTAAAATAGAGGATGCTCGCAAAGCTTTTTGGTGATCTACCATGAGGAGCATCATTCCTCAATCTAGATTCGATTTTATGGATTTGGTGTGCGCACGGGGCGACCATGGGGCAATGTTTGTAGCTCAGTACCTGAGGGATGATGTAATCTAGTTTTCCATTTTAAAGGGGCAAGCTAGCTCTATGTTCGCAGGGGTGCAATATGTCCTTGTTGACCTTGGTACATTTTATCTAGAGGTGTATTGTATGAAAGGCAGTCCCTTACCTTGTCATGTTGGAACCCATTGTCCAATATGTGCTTTTATGGACTTAGTTGTGCCCAACTATGTTGGAATGCAAGCATTCCAGCTATTTTATATATTTAATTTCAACCCCTAGACAATATTATAATATCATGAGGTTCCCTAAAATGGTTTGGTTATCGTAAGATAAAAACCCGTCCGTGTTTATGTGCGGTGTGGTCTTACGAGATACCTTTATTTTAAAAGGTTTTCATAACTTTAAAAATCCTTTGATCTTTGTTTCTTACGCTGGTTTGCAAGGCTGATCTGGATGTTATTTTCTTATATTGCTCGAGTCTGCCCGAACATATTTTCCAGATTTAGCTGGACACTTTGGAGCTTCAGGAGACGAGCTGGATCCTCTAATATGTATTCCCGTATTTTATCTTTCACTGTTTGTTCTTGTTTGTATTTATCAGCAATTATATGGAGGTTGTTATAACTGTCCAGGCTGATGATACGTTAGTTTTTCTCTGATGATAGTATGTATATTAAAGTTCATTTTCTTTTTGTAAAGACCTATTGTATATTATATATTACTCATCACGTTGTGAGATTATTTTCTGCCTTTTCTTTCTTTCACCTCAACAATCTACTCTTCGGCACTTGGATGTTCGGCACATGAATACCGTAAATGTATGAGTGTCGACTTATAAGGATTGAAAAGGCGGATTGTTGCAGTTGGTACCAAAGCTGAAGGTTAAGCGAGAACCTTGGCTATAGTGGAGTAAAGTCATTAGAGATAGGGTTGGTAACAACCTAGAATGAGTTTGAGTGTATTATTGATATGAGATCATGTATTTGTTAGTGCTATAAAAGGTTTTATATTGTGTTCATTGATCTTTTGAGTGGCGTATGGATTCCGGTCAATACGAGTATCTAATGTTATTGATAGGGATCTCTAACCACTTGAACAAGGCCAACCGACATAGTATTGTTTTTAAACTCGGTAAATGAAATAATTTTACCTAGGAATATATTTTATATATAAAAGAATATTTTCAAAAAATATTAATATAGTTATTTTTTATGTGTTCGTTTGTTTGAAAATGATAATATTCAATTATTATTATTTAGTATTTGTTTAGTCATGCTCGTCCAGTTTTGAGCATTGACAATTATTTGTTGATTTCTTTGCAATTATTTCCTTTTTAAAGCATGGGTTCGGTAGATAGAAATTGAGGGAACATTGAAAATGAACACTTTGTTAATTAAGTTTCACAATTTGACTATAAGGCGTTCGAGTAATAATGTTGGGCGAAAAATAGGATTTTAATAAGGGTGTTTATTAAAAGAATGCTATAATATTTTAGAATAAATATTTGAGAAATGAATTTTATAAAAATGAATTTTAAATTAGAAGTTGATTTTATAAAATGGTTTATAAAATGTGGTTTAAAATAATAATAATAATAATAATAATAATTTAAGTAGAAAATTTGAGGAATTAAATCCTGGTACTCTTGAAAAATGGTTTTCAAGGTTTTGGGAAAATAATAATAGTATTATTTAAAAGTATTTATGAATAGAAGTATTTCTAAGGGATTTTAAAGGAGGTAGAAAGCACTGAACTCACTTTTTTCATTGGAAAATAGTTTAAATGATGACTGCAGCATCTTCGGTGCACGTTTTTGAGTTACTAAGTGGGTAATGCTACCGTAGCATTTGCTATAAGGTTTTTTTGATAAAACGGGTTTTGATTTGATCCCAAAAGCATGATTTGATTTATAAAAGGAAATATGAATATTAAGATTTCTAATGACTTATGGAAAAAAGTAATAGTTTTACTTGAAAGTATAAATATTTTGAAAAGAAAATTTTAAGTATGGAGTATTTTACTTTGATTGGTTCGGGGAAAGAGTCTCGATTTGTTTTGTGACTATCTGAAAACCTTCTTAGTGACGATCGAATGTTTGCCTAGGTGAACATTGTGGTACACTTAGTAAATTATTCTCTTAATCATTGTACAATCGAAATTAGTTCAAATCCAACAACACCCAAAGCAAGTTGGCTGTTGATATTTTGTTCAAATTATTTGTGTGGAAATATTTACAATATTGTTTCAAAAGGGGAATTTTGAAAATAGAAGAAGTATATTTATGCTAACTAGTTTGAGTGACTCAAAAATAACTAAAAAGGAAAAAAAGATGTGTTCGGATGGTAAACACTTCTCTTAAGTATTACCCTTTTGGTAAGGGAATGTACGATACTGTTTGATAGTACCTAGTTCCTATGAATCATTTTGGGGTTACTCGGGCTACACACACACATATATATATTATATGGATTAATATAAATAATATCATTTCAAAAAGGTTTTGAAATAAAAAACCGAGTATCTGAATCTTGAGTTTACATAAGTAAAATAGTTTCAAAATAAACAGGATTAAATCAGATAATTGTATATACTCTCAGGATACAGTAGAGCGTTATACAAGTTTTAAACTTAAGTTGTGTTTTATGAAAATGTTTCCATAAGCAGTTATGGGAAGTAAAATGATTAAGTTTTTGTGTTAACTTGTTTCCTTCGTTGTTTGTGATGAAATTTCGGGTTCGAATATCTTTTAAGGAGGGAAGTATGTAATGACCCGGAATTTTATCGCTTTGATTTAAAAATATTAAATTTATTTTAAATATTTAATTAATGGCTTTTAATAATAAAATAATCCTCTTTTAATTTATAAGTAATGATAGAAAACTTATTTTTGAATTTTGTTTACAAAAATAGGAAGGTCGATGGAAAATAGAAAATGTGACCGAAAACCACTTTTTGGAATTTTAGTTATTATCGGACGACAAGTCATAAAAAGTTGTTATACCTTCGCATCTATTTTTACACAACATTTAAATCGTTAGGTTAAGTTAAGAAAAAACATATTTGCGAAATGTAACAATATAATAATAATAATAATTAGTAAAAATAAAATATATTTAAATTTAAAATTTGAATTTGATTTGATGGCTTAAGTTTTAAAGTAGAGAAAGGTACATGGACCTTCCTAATATCCACCAATTTTTTCATGTGTTTAGTACTTAGTTGAATTAAGAAAAGATGGGAAGAAAGGGAAATGAGATTAAGGGTATTTATGTCTTTAAACACTTTTTTCACTTATAAAAGTAAAGTTTTTTATCTCATCTTCACTTTCATTTTCATTTTTCTTTTATTCTTCTCAAACCTAACTTCCTTCTTCTCTCCAAGCCTCTCTCTGTATTTTTGAAAACAAAGGAAGATATTTCCATCTTCCACCTTCAAAAACCTACATCTCCTCAACCAAGTAAACTTAGCTAAAGTCGCCAACATCAATGTTGTTTATCTTAGCCTATAGTATTTTTAGAGAATAGCCGCTCCAAGTTTCGTCGAGCAAGGTGGTGGGAATCATCCAAAAAGAGTAGATGTCGAGAAGTGATGAAAATTTGACGATCGCGAAAAGGCGAAAGTATGGTTTGGTTGGGTTCGTATCGTAAAGTTAAGATTTTTAATGGTGGTTGTGCGAATTTTAGAAGCCTAGGTTGTTTATGGCAGTTAAATGAACGGATTTCATTCATGTGCATATTTTTGGCAGTCAGGTAGTCTAAGAGAGGAACGTAGGTATCTGGAGGAGGCTTGGGTGATGGTGGAGTCGTGAGTGGTGACAGCATCTACTTCGGTGGTCGGAGTTTCTCTTACAAGCTCAAAGTAGGGTTTCAGGTGTTTTGCATTTTTGGGTTCATTTATGTGTCGCTAATAGTGGAGGAAGGCATCGAGTTGGCCATGGTGTGGCGGGAATGTATAGTGGTGAGTGGCGTCTGATGGAGGTAGTGGCAAGGTCAATGTTGACTAAGGCACTGGTGGTGAGGCGATTTCGAAATCCTAGACGAGATTTTTAGTTTGGGAAAGATGGACGGAAATTGCTTGGAGGTGCTGGAGGTTTTGGGGATAATGGCAGCGTGACAAGCTTGAGCAACTAAGTTTGTTGGTGGCTTCGGTTTGATGGTTTGCGGAGCGGTAGTGATGTGCACGGTTCTTTTTGGTTTTTTGTTCCTGGAGATGTTTGGATTGGGGATTTTGACTTGAAGTTACGGGGAGATGAGGTACAATAGCATGTAGGTTGGTGAGTTGTTGGGCTTTGGGCTGATGCATTTAGGTGAGAGAACTAATATATTTATTTGTTTAAATGTTAACTAATGTGTGTTGAAATTGAATAATTGATTCTCATTCGTTTTAAATCCGATTGACCGATGAATTTTTGTAGTTGACTCGTATTGACGAGTACAACCTTATAGTATAAATTGTTGGTAGTTTTAATGAAGTACATATTTATGATTAAATAATAGGGGTTGAATTTAATTGCGTTATTTTTAATAATAACGTAGTTAAATTAAGTATACTTCATTGGTGATATCTATTTGGCCAAATACAAACACCGCTCTATTAAACTAAATTGAATAAATTATTTTGGACATCTATTGAGTAGAATAAGACACTGTTCTACTATAATTAAATTAAATAAATTGTTGATGACATCTGTTTAGTAGAATAAATCTCTGTTCTGTTATTTTATTAATTTGGACACTTATTCATATGCCAATTAATTAACATGTGGATTAATTAATATTGGATGATTGATGGATGAACTAGTTATTGTGAATGGTTGATTTTATTTATGTATATGCTTGTTTATGTAAAAACCAATGATATGACTTGGAAAGTGAATTAAAAATAAATGGTAGCTTGTTTAAGTACCATGAAGGTCGCTAAGCCTCTTTCCAAATTTGAAAAGTTATGGATTAAAATTAACTTAAATTTTATAACGTTTGAAGTTAAGTGTTACTTAATTATTAATGATTTATATATGGAGATAAATAATGTTTTAAGGTTAATTGCTTGTTTTATTAATAATGTTTTAAAATTAATTACTTATTTTATTAATGATGCTTTATAGTTAATTGATTATTTATTTTTAAAGTTTAAATGAAATTAATTAATTTAATAAAGAAGTTTATAAATGGTAAATTGTTTTATAAAAGGGACTTTACTTAATAAAAGGGATTTATTTAAAAGAGATTTATAAACGATATTTTGTAAAGGAGTTTTATAGGAGATATTATGCAAGAAAGATTTATAAATAAAAGAATGGATTTATAAGTGATATTTTAAAGATAACAATGATGTGTTTTAAAAATATAAGATTTATAAAAATGAGTTTTGGATTTATAAAGGATTTTATAAAAGATTTCTATAATAAAGGAAGGAATAGAAAAGAATTTTATTAATAGAAAAGAGTTTTGTAAAATAAAAGAAAATTTTATAAATAATTTTAGAGATTTATAAAAGAAGTTTTATAAATTAATTTGGAGATTTATAAAAGGATTTATAATATGGAATGGGTTTATAAAAGGGAATTTTATAAAAGAGATGAGGTTTAATTTTGATAAATAATCGTTCTAAATTATGGTGGTATGGAAGCATTATTTCCGTACTTAATACCGAAAGAAAAGTGGTTTTGGTTTAGGGTAAGTAATGTTTTAAATAAATATTTGTTTTTTGGACCATTTAAATATAAATTTGGAAAAGTGGAAACCTTCCTTAAGTTTTGTTAATATACTTATACCGTTGAGATAAGTATACGAATATATCTACTAAGTATTGAAAGTATGATGTTTTGTAATATTCTTCTATCGATGAGATAAGTATATGAATGTTTTTCCAAGTATTGAAAGGAATATAAGGGGTTTGTGAAAATATCTTTCACGAAGATATTTGGAATCGAATAATTGAAAGAGATTTAGTTAATGAAAGATTAATTAATTAAGGCTTAGTGGATTCCATATGGAATTAAACCTATGTTGATTGTTTATTTATTTGATAGTTGAATAACCGACTATCAAATCTTAGCCAAAATATAAATCTAGAAATATCTAGGAGAAACATGGGGATTATATGGCACAGTTATCTTTAATAAAGCTATAATGTACATATAAATCTCAGTTTGTTCGCCTAGGAAAAATAATAAGGAAAACGTCTGCTTAAACTGTTAGGAGATGATCTCCGCTCTTATTTATTGTCTGATTATTTTCAAAAGAACCGAAGTTGAGTTTACTAGAACTATCGATTTGGTTTTAGAGCGACAAATATATGGGGGAGTGTACATACTTATATGAGATGACTCACAACCACTCCAAAACCATATGTGCATTCTATACTTTGGAAGAGGTTTGAGACTGGTTCGAGATGATGGAATCGCAG
The DNA here is from genome assembly GCA_030737815.1 of Allium fistulosum. Lineage (NCBI taxonomy): Eukaryota > Viridiplantae > Streptophyta > Magnoliopsida > Asparagales > Amaryllidaceae > Allium > Allium fistulosum. The sequence goes on along the minus strand of CM060903.1, from coordinate 345,533,449 downwards.
ATGGAATTCTTTGAAGTGCAAGGGCTACTTACTACTAATTCTAAGGATGATTCCAAAATGGATGTAGTAGAAGTAGTGCCTTCGGTTTGTTCATATCTTGAACAACTTGTATGAATGAATACTAGCATTGTATTATTGCCTAAAAGGCAATGTTAGCATTCAAAGTGGGAAGTGCTAGGAGGAAAAGTTAAAAGCATAACCTCACAAGCCTCATAACCTAGTAATGGCTAAAAAAGGGGATGCTCGTAGAGCTATGTAGTGATCTACAATTAGGAGCATTATTCCTCAATCTAGATTCGATTTTATGGATTTTGGTATGTGCGTGGGGTGACCATGGGGCAATATTTGTAGCCCGGTGCCCGAAAGGAGATGCAATCCGATTTATCATTTTAAAGGAGCAGGCCGGCTCTGTGTTCGCAGGGGTGCAAGATGTCCTTGTTGACCGCAGTACAATTTATCTAGAGGCGTATTGTACAAAAGGTAGTCCCTTACCTTGTCTTGTTGGAACCCAGTCTCTAATACGTGCCTTTACGGACTTAGTTGTCTTGAACTATGTTGGAATATGAGATTAAAGCATTCCAGCTATTTTATATATTTACTTTCGACCTTTAGGCATTATTATAATATCACAAGATTTCCTAAAATTGGCTTGGTTATCGTAATGTAAAATCCAATCCGTGTTTATATGCGGCATGGTCTTACGAGATACCTTTATTTTGAAAGGTTTTTATAATATTAAAAATTCATTTGATCGGTGTTTCTTAGCTTTGTTTACCAGACTGACCCGGACGCTATTTTATTATAATGCTCGGGTTAGCCTAAGCATATTTTCTAGATTTAGCTAGACATTTTGGAGCTTTAGGAGATAAGCTATATTCTGGAAGATGTATTCCTATATTTTATCTTCCGCTATTTGTTCTTATCTGTATTTATCAGTAGTTGTAAGGACGGGTTATTATAACTGTCCAGGCTGATGATAGGTTAGTTTTGCTCTGATGATAGTATATATTAAAGTTCATTTTCTTTTTGTAAAGACCTATTTTATATTATATATTACTCGTTACGTTATGAGATTATGTTCCGTCTTTTCTTTCTTTCACCCAACAATCTGTCTTTCCGGCACATGGATGTTCGGCACATGAATACCATGGATGTAGTAATGTCGACTTTTGAGGATCGAAAAGATGGGTTGTTTTATGTGTATATGTGCACGATCGAGTATACGTATACATGCATTTGGAGCTAACCGATAATGAAAACCACTATTGTATTGTATTCATAATTGTTGTATGTTTGGTTGTTTTTATATGTTTGCAATTGTTTGACAAGTAGTGGCGCAGTGGTAAGACACTTGCTTCCTAGTAAGCAGGTCGCAGGTTCGATTCCCGTCTGCCCTACTCCCATTTCAAGGCGTGGAGGTGGGTCCCCATAAAACCTATAAATGGGTTGGGGGCATCAAATCTTTGTGCTGGGCTGGCTAAAAACCCTCCTGTCTGTGGTCGGACCAGGCTAGGGGGGAGCTCATCTCATCCCTTCGATTTCATCAGAGCTCTGGGTTGAGTTTTATAAAAGGAAATATAATTGATTACAAGTCCGCTGCAGGAATTTCACGTTGCTATAGCAACTATCGCGTGTGCTAAGTTGTGTGAGAGTATACTGAGTTGAGCAATCGCCCCGGTGAAGTCTAAAATGAGATTTGTTATTTGTTGTGTGTTGCAGAAGCATGCATGAATGAGTGTTTCGACACACATATAGTGTGATGACCCGGAATTTTTGTATATTTGAAATGGGAATATTTAATTTATTTTAAATATTCGAAGGTTAGATTTTAACTTTAATTTCAAATATACAGTATTTATTGGATGATTAATTATTGAATTAAACAATCGAAAATAGGGTAAAATAGGCAATCCAGAGTTTTGAGCTTGTTAAAAATAATTTAAAGGTTCAGAAAATTTATATTGTTAATATTGAAGGTGATGAAACTTTTAAATTTGAATTTGGGAGTGATCTGTTCAGTTTTGAAATTTTATTGTTTAAATTGAATTTAAAAATAGCCTTCCGAGGCACAGTCTCAGAATTCGACGAAACCAGTCTCATTGGATCCGTAATATTGTATTATTATTGGATTTCAATTTTCGTATCATTTGAAGTTGTTGTGTGAGCATATGATATACAAACGCGCTGAAATTAATATCGAAATCTAATATTAAATAATTGGATCCAAAAGCTATCTTCCCCATATGGTCGAACTAAACCTCGAAACCTGTTCCAACGTGTTCAGAATAACAATATAATGCTAGGAACGCCGGTCGCTGCATTTAAATTGGAGTTTGGGGTTTAGAATTATGGACCAGGAGATATTTTTGGATATAAAAATATATAATTTCAAATCCATCAGCCACCCTAATACTGATAACAAGCAGACCTACCCTTCACAAGCTTACCCCGTACGTGCCTGTTCCTTTCAAAATTCATCTCGTCTCCTTTTGATTCAGGGATTCGAACAAATCAAAATATCTGAGGAAATTTTTACCTTGAAAGCTCGTTCAAAACTTAAAATCGCACTGCTTCTTTTTCAAAATCAAATCAGATGAAGTAAAACATAATCGATTTCTCCTTCTAAAAAAATAGAGAGGGATGGGAATTCGAATTCGAGCTCGAGGCGCGGCAGCTTCAAATCGCTCGAGGGGGGGGGCAGACGAAGATAATTCGTTCGGGAGAGTAGCGATCGAATCGAATCGATCGACTAACGATCGCGGCAAGTTCCATCGAGGCGGTGATATCAGGGTGGGCAGTGGAAAGCTCGACGCAGTCAAGCTTCGAATTCAGAGTATCGGTAATTGCAAAGCTAGGGTTCCATCTTCGAAATCGAGGAAGTGGGGTTCTTGTGCGCGTGAAGACGGGGTGAAGGCAGCCGCCTGGAAGTTCGACCCTCATCGATGGGTTGTCGATTGTTTTGGAAGGAGTTCGAAATTGAACTGGCGAAGCACGATGTTTGGGGTTATCGTCGAACTGTAGAGGATTGAGAAGATGCAGCAGCTCGATCGGGGACTTCGATAGTTAGGGTCGTTGACGTGAACATGGTTTCTCTGTACGGTGGAAGCTAGGGCAGAAGCATGGTGTACTCGTGGAACTAAGGTCAGTGAGGTATAGCAGTTCTCTTTTCATTTGTTATCCCTGTTTATTTAAATTCACATATATCTGTTTATATATAAAAAAAATGACAGTGAAGTGAAAAGCATTTATATATTTTTTAAAATAAATTCTGTTTCATAAATATATATATATACTTATAGGACTTAGTATGAAAATAAATATATCTATAGAAACTCACATATTTAATTATATATATAGGACTTTCAAAATGGTGAAGATATATAAATTAGATTTCTGTGAAATCTATATAAATTATTTCATATGCAGTTTGATGAGAATAATAAATATAATTTACTAGTTTGTATTACAATACCTTATTTAGGTGATTAATTTGTTTAATTTACTCAAGTATTTATTATAGGGGAATTTAGTTATTAGTCCAAGTTAAATTGTTAATTAAATAAATTATAAAAAGAAATAAATTTGATCGATTAGTTCGAGTGTTAATGAATCATAAATTGTTTATACAAGGTCTGAAACCGTGAGGAAATCGTCGAGATGATCGGATCGCAAATAAGAAGTCAAAGGTGAGTTAATCTCACTCATCTGGCTTTATTTTAAATTTAAATAGTTAAATTTAAATAATTGATTTAATGGTTGAATTGATTTGGATGTGCTATATCATATATAGTAGTATATACCAATATATATATTGGCATATGTATATATTGGAATTGATATTTCCGCAATTTATAGCGGATGAGACCCTATGCGCCGCATAATAGCGGATGATTTTTATAAAATCCCATATACCGCGATATTCCACCTCGAAGTGGAATTGGTATTGTGCTAACGTCTGTGGATGCAGGGAAACAGGTTGGAGGGATCCAACTGGATTTCTCAAATATTAAATTTTATTAAATATCCTATGATGATTATTTAATATCCTGTGATGAGATATTGGTGACTGAAATATTGGATGAATTGGTTGGATTGAATATTTCAGTATATTGAGTTATAAGATCTATAGTATTGGATTTTGAAAAAAATCAAAAAGTAAATTTTAAGTTAAACAATTCTAGTGAACTTGAATAAATTCAATAATGAACTGAAACAAATTAAATAAAACGAAAGCGATTTCAAAATTCAAATAGATATGAAAAGAGGATTTTGAATTTAATAGGGAAGGAATAAATTTTATACTAAAGGTGATATTATTTAAAGAATAAAGGATGTTATTTTTGAAATTAAGAATTAAAATTAATTAAAGAATAAATAAGGAGTTTTGGAATCTGTAATTGATTTATTAGTAAAAGGGGTTTAACTCGTAATAAGGAATAAAATCTAAAAGTTAATGTATTTTGGAAGAAGTGAAGTAAGTCAGTGAATTTTTTTCAAGTAAAATGAATTTTGGAAGTTGATTAAATGTTTGGAATTGAATTTCCAAAGAGAAGTGAGATTTGGAATTTATAAACTGGATTTATAAAGTAAAATGGAAAAATCAGTGGATATTTAAATATAAATTCAAGTGGGAATTTATAAAGGAATGGTAAATTGGTTTATAAATACATGGTGATTTATTTTTGAAGGATGTGAAAGAGAACTGTATTTCTCTGGACAGCCAAGTATGTTTTAAAAACAAATTTTTAAAAGTATAAGTCGAAGTTTTAAAAAGGGCTGATTTAAAGGTATGTTGAAATGTGTTTTAAGAAATTCATTTATTTTCAAATGTTTAAAAATTTAAAGTATTTTCATATTTATTATAATAGTAATTATTTTAAGTGATTTGGTATTATGTTTTAGAAGGGAGAAAAGATTTTGTTTATATTTTTACAAAGCGGTTTAATGAAAAAATAAAATTTAAAGCATATAATTTAATAAAATATTAAAGTAGTTAATTTCAATATTTTCAAGTATAATTGTAATAAAGTGTTTTTAAAAATTGTTTCGAAATTCTAAATGGTTTTATGCTTGGTGTTTCAGTGGAAATAAATATTTGGGGAAATTATTCCGTGGAAGGAATATGTTTGAAACTGTTTTCAAAAAGGGGATTGAAAATAGAAATATATCTTGCGAAGATATTTGAGGTTAATAAATAATTTGGAAAAATATTTATTGGTTGATGGATGTTATGGATGTTAATTGATAGTTAAATCATCGACTATCAATATTGGCCAAATGCGCTGATCGTTTCGAAGAGTCCGGGATCGAGATTTATTTCTCGAAAACCACTTCGATCCGATTTGTACGTTTCGTGGGGAAACGAGTTGATATCGAAGATGGGATAGTGTTTTTGGTTCCGTTCGGACCCGGAACGGACTTGTATGGACGAATGCTTGCGAAACATCATCAGGGGACGATGGGCATTTTAAGTGAAACGTTCTATAAAGGTAACGTTCAGCCTCAAGCCTCATTAACCGGGAATGACTGAAAATCAGGGGAATGCAGCAAGGCTTCGTGGGTAGCGCCCACTGGAGAGTATGGTCATCCCTGTCTAGAGGTCCCTTTTATTTTGGCTTAGTGGTGCGGTTGCTGATCCCTACCGTAGGGTGATCATATTCGGAATTGCCCATAGGTGATTCCGGCCTTGTGTTGCAGGGGGTCAGGTGCGATCCTCGGTACTGTGATCTAGGCCACGTACTGTGACAGGTGGTACCCCAGTGCCTAGTCATTCGTTGGAAATCCATTCTCCCTACGTGCCTTGTACGGTATTTGTTTGTATACCTAGTATGCTGGAATTTAATCATGTAACAATTTCAGCTATTTGAATAAGTATTTGTATATAGACACTATTATAATATCAGAGGATTTTATAAAAAGTGTTTTAGCTATCGTAAGGTAAAAACCCGACATGTTTATTTGTGGCGTGGTCTTACGAGATGCTTTTATTTTCAAAAGGATTTTGAAACTTTAATAATTAATTTGAGTGTGATTTTCTCACGCTGGTAATCCATACTGACTCGGGTATTGTTTTATATGATGCTCGGGTTAGACCGAGTATTATAGGATACAGGATGGTGCTGTAGAGCTCAGGAGACGAGCTGGATGGCGATACGTACTCCCGTATTTGATTATTGTTCCACTATGTATCTAGTGTATGTTATTGATGTTGATGTACTCTGATGATGTATTCTGATGATGTATTGTATAAAACTAATATAATTTTAATTGGAGTAAAGATCTGTTTGTATATATTATATTTTATTCCGCTGCGATGGTCAGATTCTGATGTTGATTTTTTGTTTTCTTCTTCTACCTCTTCTTCTTTAACACAAATGGTTCGATTTTCCGGAACAGGAAAGTCGGGTCGTTACAATTGGTATCAGAGCGAAGGTTGGCGATAACCTTGGCTCTGGTGGGAAATTTTGAGAGTATTAATAGATATGAGCGCGTATTTGTTAGTGAATATAAAATGGTTTTATATTGTGTTGGTTGGTTTATTGAGTAGTTTATGGATTCTGATCAATACGAGTAATTAACGTTACTGATAGGGATCTCTAAACACTCGAATAGAACAATTCGACACAATATTGTTTTAGAATAGGGTAAATGAAATAATTTTACCCAACTTATTTTCGTATATGAAAGAAATAATTTTTAGAAATCATATATTTGGTTGCTTGGTTGTTAGGAAGTGATAATATTAAATTATTATCATTTAAGTGTAAAATTGAATAAGAAATTGGAAGTTTATAACCAAGTTGAAAAATAAATTGATATAACAAATGGAATTGGAGAATATCGGTTATAAATGAATTGAAATGAACTTCATATACAAATGTGATTTATAATTGGAAATAGGATTCCAGAGAAATGTTGAAAATAAATCGGAATGGATTTCAAGTTTGGAATATAAATTGGTTGGATTTTGAATTTGGAATTTTGGGAAAAATTCAAATTCCTGGGATTTGGGGAAGGGTTTTCAAAGGATTTTTGGGAGGAATAATAGTGGTATTATTTCGGAAATATTTTCGAATTGGAATCGAATATGGGGAGATTTGAAAAGTTAAAATATTTGAAATATTTTAAAGAGATAAAAGCATTTAATTCTCTTTCGGTCGCTGGAAAATAACTTCGGTGATGACTGCAGCATCATCGATGTCTATTTTCGAGTCTCTAGAAGAGAAATTGCTACCAAATTATTGGAAATTGGGATTGTTTGTGAACTGAGTTTGGATTTGAAATTCAAAGGGAATTTGAATTGCTAGAAAATTTTGGAATTGTTTAACACTCTGGAATCTTATTTAAATGTTTATGGAATAAAAAAATACTAGACTAAATAAATGTAACAAAATAAGTATTGAATTGGAATAAATAAGTTTCAGCAGCTTATAAAAGAATTGAAACAATATTGAAATAAAATGAAATCCCGAGTTAAAGGTAAAAGTGTGAATGGGATTGATCATACATAAATAAAAGTATGCATGTAAATAAGTTGTGACTTATAAAATAAAAGTAAAATAAGATTTATTTTGGAATCAAATAAATGGAATATGAAATGTTTCAAGATTTATAAATGGATTCAAATGAAATAAATGTGAACTTGGAATGTAAATTAATTTGAACGGAATTAATTAGAAATGAAATCGAATAAAATATAAATTGAGTTGGAATTGTTTTTAAAATAGTCATGGGACTAAAGAAAATAATTGTTTGGAGGGATGTCGTCGAATTGTATAAATTGATCGTTCGACGTTAATGGGAGTGAATGAATAATTCTATGGGCAGATAGAATAAATTAACCTAAGTTAAAAGTAAAATGGTTATGAATAAATTGAAATGAAACGGAATTGAATAAAATTCTATAAATTAATGGAAGTAAATATAATTGATTTTTGAATCAATCGTAATAAATATGTATTCATTTGGATTAAAATGAAGTGAATTTAAGAACTTGAGTTGTAAGCTATGTAAATTAAATAAAACAGTATACGGATTGATTGAACAATTAAATAGTGTATGAATTAGGTGTCAACAATTAAAGATTATGTTGGAACATTGGAAATGGCTTATGAAAATTTATATAACTTGCATTGTTTATAGAATTCATGTTTTTAGCTATGTATATATAAGTGCAGGGTTAATAAACTTTGTATATTGTCACTTACCTGTTAAATTGAGTTAGTACAGGTTCAAGGAAGCCGCTTGGCTGATTTTGACTGCGCTTAATGCTAAAATAAATAGCTGCTTGCTTAAAAATGCTAAAATAAGGTACGCTTACGCAAAAAATTCAAAATAGGAAATATGAACTGCATATATTGATATATATTGTGATTTCCGGCTTGAGGCCGATGTATATATATATTTGTGCATCCTGCGATATCACAGAAGTCCCTCCGTACAAGGGAGACTCTGTCAAAATTTTCCGTAAATTTCGGGAGTTAGAAAATTTTTGGAAATTTTCACTAACGGCAAATGAAAAATTTTTGGTTACCAAATGGAATTGGAACTGAATAATTGAAATCTATTTTAAATATGAATGTGAAGTAAGTGCAATCGAAGGAACCAAATAAACCTTTAATTGAGATTAAATTAATTAGTAAGTGCAACTAATTAAATATTCAAGTGGAAGCCAAATTGAAATCAAATGGAATTGTAAAGACAAAAGTGAATAAAAATGAATATGAACTTCAATAGTGAAGTGAAAATAAATATAAGAAGTATGTAAAATATTCATATTGAACTTAATAAGTATGGTGAAATTCTTAAGTAATTTGGTATTGAGGAAAATTATTCTAGATGGAAAATTGAATGACGATTAAAATTTGAAGTTGTGAAATGAGAAAATTGTGGATATGTGAATGTAGTCAAAATGAATGTGAATAAAAAGGAAATTGTTATAATTGATAATCAATTGGAATTTATACGTAGGATGTACGTATATTATTTTATTCGCATAACGATTTGATCCAGAATTCGAGCACAGAATTTCGAGATAGTTATATCGATCCGAGTTAGGAACTTTCACTCGATTTTCGATGGCGAACCTGGATATGGATTGTTGTTTGGTTCTGGAAATTCTCTATCATAGTTGGTGGCTATGCAAGGAGAATAACAGTTTCTGATCAAGAAACCAAATCTGAGTCCGCACTAGGAAGTCGGGTGGACGATACTAGTTCGGAAGTGGAATTGTGTGATCGAGTGAGCGATCAAATTTGATATTGCGTACGAATGATATATGTGCATCGTACGAGCATAAGTAAAACAAATATTGAAAATTTGTAAAGGAATGTATAAAATGATTTTGAATCCTATGATTGGATATTATTGCTTAGTAGGATATAAAGGTGTATAAAAGCAATGGATAAATTGGGGTTTTGATTTTAGAAGAAAAAATTTAATGGCCCGACAAAAAGGTATGTATTTGAATTTCTGTATGAAATTTGTTGGATTTTTGGATCGAGCCACTTGGCCTTTGGTTTTCTTTTTGGATTTGGGAGGCCGTAGAGCCGTTTTGTAGTTGTACCGAGCTAGCCGCGCAAAGGAGACGCTGGCAAAATTTTTTGGAAATTTAGAGAGTTAGAAAAATTTTGAGAAAATTTTGATAATTTGAAGTTTGATTTCAAATTTAAAATTTGAATTGATGTGGTTTAGGGGTAAACTTGGAAGTAGACAAAGGAATAGAGTGTCCTTAATTAAATGATGGTTTTGTGAATTGGTTAAAAACCATTTGGGTTGAGAAATAGTAAATGGATTAGGGATCATTTCTCTTAACTGGTAATTTCGGGGACGAAATTCTTTTAAGGGGGGAGGAATGTGACGACCCGGAATTTTTGTATATTTGAAATGGGAAAATTTAATTTATTTTAAATATTCGAAGGTTAGATTTTAACTTTAATTTCAAATATACAGTATTTATTGGATGATTAATTATTGAATTAAACAATCGAAAATAGGGTAAAATAGGGAATCCAGCGTTTTGAGCTTGTTAAAAATAATTTAAAGGTTCAGAAAATTTATATTGTTAATATTGAAGGTGATGAAACTTTTAAATTTGAATTTGGGAGTGATCTGTTCAGTTTTGAAATTTTATTGTTTAAATTGAATTTAACAATAGCCTTCCGATGCACAGTCTTAGAATTCGACGAAACCAGTCTCATTGGATCCATAATATTGTATTATTATCGGATTTCAATTTTCGTATCATTTGAAGTTGTTGTGTGAGCATATGATATACAAACGCGCTGAAATTAATATAGAAATCTAATATTAAATAATTGGATCCAAAAGCTATCTTCCCCATATGGTCGAACTAAACCTCGAAACTTGTTCCAGCGTGTTCAGAATAACAATATAATGCTAGGAACGCCGGTCGCTGCATTTAAATTGGAGTTTGGGGTTTAGAATTTTGGACCAGGAGATATTTTTGGATATAAAAATATATAATTTCAAATCCATCAGCCACCCTAATACTGATAACAAGCAGACCTATCCTTCACAAGCTTAACCCCTACGTGCCTGTTCCTTTCAAAATTCATCTCCTCTCCTTTTGATTCAGGGATTCGAACAAATCAAAATATCTAAGGAAATTTTTACCTTGAAAGCTCGTTCAAAACTTAAAATCGCATTGCTTCTTTTTCAAAATCAAATCAGATGAAGTAAAACAGAATCGATTTCTCCTTCTCAAAAAATATATAGAGGGATGGGAATTCGAATTCGAGCTCGAGGCGCGGCAGCTTCAAATCGCTCGAGGGGGGGGGGCAGACGAAGATAATTCGTTCGGGAGAGTAGCGATCGAATCAAATCGATCGACTAACGATCGTGGCAAGTTCCATCGAGGCGGTGATATCAGGGTGGGCAGTGGAAAGCTCGATGCAGTCAAGCTTCGAATTCAGAGTATCGGTGATTGCAAAGCTAGGGTTCCATCTTCGAAATCGAGGAAGGGGGGTTCTTGTGCGCGTGAAGACGGGGTGAAGGCTGCCACCTAGAAGTTCGACCCTCATCGATGGGTTGTCGATTGATTTGGAAGGAGTTCGAAATCGAACTGGCGGAGCATGATGTTTGGGGTTATCGTCGAACTGCAGAGGATTTAGTAGATGCAGCAGCTCGATCGGGGACTTCGGTTGTCAGGGCCGTTGACGTTAACATGGTTTCTCTGTACGGTGGAAGCTAGGGCAGAAGCATGGTGTACTCGTGGAACTAAGGTCAGTGAGGTATAGCAGTTCTCTTTTCATTTGTTATCCCTGTTTATTTAAATTCACATATATCTGTTTATATATATATAAAAAATGACAGTGAAGTGAAAAGCATTTATATTTTTTTAAAAAGAAATTCTGTTTCATAAATACATATATATATATACTTATAGGACTTCGTATGAAAATAAATATATCTATAGAAACTCACATATTTAATTATATATATAGGACTTTCAAAATGGCGAAGATATATAAATTAGATTTCTATGAAATCTATATAAATTATTTCATATGCAGTTTGAAGAGAATAATAAATATAATTTACTAGTTTGTATTACAATACTTTATTTAGGTGATTAATTTGTTTAATTTACTCAAGTATTTATTAAAGGGGAATTTAGTTATTAGTCCAAGTTAAATTGTTAATTAAATAAATTATAAAAAGAAATAAATTTGATCGATTAGTTCGAGTGTTAATGAATCATAAATTGTTTATACAAGGTCTGAAACCGTGAGGAAATCGTCGAGATGATCGGATTGCAAATAAGAAGTCAAAGGTGAGTTAATCTCACTCATCTGGCTTTATTTTAAATTTAAATAGTTAAATTTAAATAATTGATTTAATGGTTGAATTGATTTGGATGTGCTATATCATATATAGTAGTATATACCAATATATATATATATATATATATATTGGCATATGTATATATTGGAATTGATATTTCTGCAATTTATAGCGGATGAGACCCTATGCACCGCATAATAGCGGATGATTTTTATAAAATCCCATATACCGCGATATTCCACCTCGAAGTGGAATTGGTATTGTGCTAACGTCTATGGATGTAGGGAAACAGGTTGGAGGGATCCAACTGGATTCCTCAAATATTAAATTTTGTTAAATATCCTGTGATGATTATTTAATATCCTGTGATGAGATATTGGTGACTGAAATATTGGATGAATTGGTTGGATTGAATATTTCAGTATATTGAGTTATAAGATCTATAGTATTGGATTTTAAACAAATCAAAAAGTAAATTTTAAGTTAAACAATTCTAGTGAACTTGAATAAATTCAATAATGAACTGAAACAAATTAAATAAAACGAAAGCGATTTCAAAATTCAAATAGATATGAAAAGAGGATTTTGAATTTAACAAGGAAGGAATTAATTTTATACTAAAGGTGATATTATTTAAAGAATAAAGGATGTTATTTTTGAAATTAAGAATTAAAATTAATTAAAGAATAAATAAGGAGTTTTGGAATCTGTAATTGATTTATTAGTAAAAGGGGTTTAACTCGTAATAAGGAATAAATTCTAAAAGTTAATGTATTTTGGAAGAAGTGAAGTAAGTAAGTGAATTTATTTCAAGTAAAATAAATTGGAAATTTATTTGGAAGTTGATTAAATGTTTGTAATTGAATTTCCAAAGAGAAGTCAGATTTGGAATTTATAAACTGGATTTATAAAGTAAAATGGAAAAATCAGTGGATATTTAAATATAAATTCAAGTGGGAATTTATAAAGGAATGGTAAATTGGTTTAAAAATACATGGTGATTTATTTTTGAAGGATGTGAAAGAGAAGTGTATTTCTCTGGACAGCCAAGTATGTTTTAAAAACAAAATTTTAAAAGTATAAGTCGAAGTTTTAAAAAGGGCTGATTTAAAGGTATGTTGAAATGTGTTTTAAGAAATTCATTTATTTTCAAATGTTTAAAAATTTAAAGTATTTTCATATTTATTATAATAGTAATTATTTTAAGTGATTTGGTATTATGTTTTAAAAGGGAGAAAAGATTTGTTTATATTTTTACAAAGCGGTTTAATGAATTTTTTTAAAGCATATAATTTAATAAAATATTAAAGTAGTTAATTTCAATATTTTCAAGTATAATTGTAATAAAGTGTTTTTAAAAATTGTTTCAAAATTCTAAATGGTTGTATACTTGGTGTTTCAGTGGAAATAAATATTTGGGGAAATTATTCCGTGGAAGGAATATGTTTGAAACTGTTTTCAAAAAGGGGATTGAAAATAGAAATATATCTTGCGAAGATATTTGAGGTTAATAAATAATTTGGAAAATTATTTATTGGTTGATGGATGTTATGGATGTTAATTGATAGTTAAATCACCGACTATCAATATTGGCCAAATGCGCTGATCGTTTCGAAGAGTCCGGGATCGAGATTTATTTCTCGAAAACCACTTCGATCCGGTTTGTACGTTTCGTGGGGAAACGAGTTGATATCGAAGATGGGATAGTGTTTTTGGTTCCGTTCGGACCCGGAACGGACTTGTATGTACGAATGCTTGCGAAACATTGTCAGGGGACGATGGGCATTCTAAGTGAAACGTTCTATAAAGGTAACGTTTAACCTTAAGCCTTATCAACCGGGAATGACTGAAAATCAGGGGATATGCAGCAAGGCTTCGTGGGTAGCGCCCACTGGAGAGTATGGTCATCCCTGTCTAGAGGTCCCTTTTATTTTGGCTTAGTGGTGCGGTTGCTGATCCCAACCGTGGGGTGATCATATTCGGAATTGCCCATAGGTTATTCCGGCCTTGTGTTGTAGGGGGTCAGGTGCGATCCTCGGTACTGTGATCTAGGCCACGTACTGTGACAGGTGGTACCCCAGTGCCTAGTCATTCGTTGGAAATCATTCTCCCTACGTGCCTTGTACGGTATTTGTTTGTATACCTAGTATGCTGGAATTTAATCATGTAACAATTTCAGCTATTTGAATAAGTATTTGTATATAGACATTATTATAATATCAGAGGATTTTATAAAAAGTGTTTTAGCTATCGTAAGGTAAAAACCCGACATGTTTATTTGTGGCGTGGTCTTACGAGATGCTTTTATTTTCAAAAGGATTTTGAAACTTTAATAATTAATTTGAGTGTTATTTTCTCACGCTGGTAATCCAGACTGACTCGGGTATTGTTTTATATGATGCTCGGGTCAGACCGAGTATTATAGGATACAGGATGGTGCTGTAGAGCTCAGGAGACGAGCTGGATGGCGATACATACTCCCGTATTTGATTATTGTTCCGTTGTGTATCCAGTGTATGTTATTGATATTGATGTACTCTGATGATGTATTCTGATGATGTATTGTATAAAACTGATATAATTTTAATTGGAGTAAAGAACTGTTTGTATATATTATATTTTATTCCGCTGCGATGGTCAGATTCTGATGTTGATTTTCTGTTTTCTTCTTCTACCTCTTCTTCTTTAACACAAATGGTTTGATTTTCCGGAACAGGAAAGTCGGGTCGTTACATATAGGCTACGCACAAGGCGAGGAGACCGGGTATGTCGTTTTTGCGTGTTAGAGAAAGCTGGGTCGCTATAATTGCCCATTGAAGTCTACTCGCGCAAACAGTGGATTTCGGTATCGAAACAAGTTTTCATATACTTATGGAAGCCACTTCCAAAACGTCAACAAAAGAACCACAGTAGATGTCCGATGGGATGGAGGCAGGCTCTAGTAGTAAGCTGACAAATCAGGCGAAGCATCGGAGGAAATGGCTCGTGAATTGGCGATCGTTTGGTAGGATTTGCCCCTAGCCACGCTCATTTCCTGGAACCTGTTAGTTCAATCAATAGAATAGGTCCATTTAGTCGACTGGTCAAGAGAAAACAATTCATCTTTGCCTTTGTTGAATATGCAAGTATATGATTTTTTGTTTGATGATAATAAAGATATATATATATATATTCATGTATTTGTTAATGTACTATTTTATTTTCACACAATTAAATAAATATTTGGTGAATAAAATAAATAACACAGAATTTAAATTCAAACAGATATTTTATTCAAACAAATATTTATTACAATTTTGAATAGTACAAATTTGAGCTCTCACTGTATATATACAATTTTTCAATTACAATACAAGTTTGGTTACATCACAAGTATCAATTTACATTTTCACCTCACTACATATCACTTATTCACTCGTATTTAATCTTCAACTCTATTCCAGCTTAAATCCAGCATCTGAGCGATCTGCAAAATACACACTGACGCAATAAAAGTGAAAATAAAATATTTTTGCAGTATAAAATAAAATGTATTTTTGAAAATATTATTTGCCTCAGTTATTTGGGTTGTTCATCATCATTTATGTCTAAATTCATCAAACACAAACAACTTGTGACATGCACAGTGTATCACTGTACATGCCACAAGGCCGTGCACACCGATATACACTTGATAAAGTTACAAGGACAGGTGAGCACAAGGTCAAACCCAATCAAAAGCCGGTTTCAACTCAGGTGCAATACAAAACTATGAGTCAAGATACATACAACACAGTCTCGACCAAAAATTCGAATGTACACTTGAACCCAGACTGGTCAGAGAAACAAGTAATCAAGTTAAGCTACAACATGAACCAATGGATAGATTCAAACAACAAAGTGCACCATAAATTGATACAAGACTTCAGACATGCATCAAACTCACCACACAGTGCAACAAAATACAAGTGTCAACTAGACACACATTCAAGTACAATCCCAAATGCATGACCATGAAAACAATGTAAGCAAGTGCAGCCTCTACATGAAGTATACAAGCAAATGAAAAATCAGATGTCCAGAGACCAGACAAACAAGTACATATTCAAGTACATCGAACCACACAACAGTTATAACCAGACTCAAGTAAACCTGATATGCAAAACACAAGACTGGCAACAAAATGCTCTAAGATAGACTCAAGATCACAAGAACTAAGTACACATGAACTACACAACTCGAGAACAAAATCATGTTCAAGTTTCAAACATAACAGACCATGTTAACAGTTACCACCAGATGAAGTATTTAAATATTGAACTAAACCAACTCGAGCAAGTCCAGATACTATATGAATGCAGGCATATGGAATCAATTACAATACCACAACATTCAAGCATACAAATACAACATGAATGTACAGACTCAATGAAACAACACTGCAACACTATAGATGCAAGCAAAGACCAGTCAACAACAGCCTCAATAAAGAATATATAGTGAACAGTGAAGTGAAACAAGACCGGACAACATGAAGTACAGGGATGCAACAAACAACATGTAGTGATATACAGTGATATGTATGAAACAAGTCAAAGACTGCAACACTACAGGCATAAACACACAAAGCCGAAACAATGACACAACAGTTTTGAACAAAGACAGAGAAGCCGGAAAAAGGTAGCAGTTTCAAATCGAGTCAATGCATCAGGAATTTCAAATTGAACAAGTCGGTGCCAAAGTCAAACATTATCACATAAACAAAGTCAAGGCGGAAGTCAAAAAGGAACCAAATCAAACAAACCGTGTTGGCCAAGAAATCAATCGAAGCCGTGGGAATCAAGTAACACAAAATATACGAATTTGAACAAGTCAAAAAATCAAAGTCATTCAAACATAATCAAGTGGCCGAAGAAAATTATCAGACGAACGAAGAAATAGGAATTCGAATCCTATATAAACGATTAACAACATCGGCCTAGAACATTGAGTTCAAGCAGGCTAACCAGTAAAGCAGAAAGAACAAATCACATACCAATTTATAGTCGAACTCGATCAAATTGGAGCAGCCGTGAGCGAAGTAAAGAAATGGTCGATTGCTGACGCAAACCAAAGTAAAAGCCATTGTAATCGACTTACAATCAGTCGGCGACTTCAATTATCCCAAAGCCCTAATTATTGAAAGACGAACGAGCAAGTAAAGAAATGAGGCCGCCATTTTGACAGAGCAAAGCAGGCTATAGAAATAAAAGGGGGCCGACAATGTTTTATTTTTTAATTATATAAGGGCTTTAGTTAATTACGGTTTTAGATTTTTTATTGTTTTTAAATTTTTTTATTTGTAATTTACTTTTAACTCTTGTAATTTCTAGTCGTGTGACTACGGGACGAACTACGGTGGTGTAGTTCGAGAATTTGCAACTTAGTGGCTGAGTTGTGGCAGGGTTTTAAGCGTAGAGTTAGGTTAGTCGATAGCGGGTTTCGCGAGTTTACGTGTGTAAGCATCTGAATACTTAATTTCTAGTAGAAACCTTGGGGGCAGCACGTAGGCAGGGTTTTGCCGAAGCTGGATAAATCTGTGTGTTCTATTTTCTGATTTTTATTATTTTGCTATTATCTATGCTGTTATTACTCAACTGATATCTGTGCTGCAATTATTTTATATACTTCCGCATTAAATTTTTATAATTGATAGTATCACCCTATTCACCCCCTCTAGGGTGAAATCGATCCTACAAGTGGTATCAGAGCTAGGAACAGAAGTCAATTTTTGTTTTAAAATTTTGAATTTTCAAAAATCAATTTTTGTTTTAAAAATTTTAATTTTTTAAATGGCTTCTTTTAGTAATGCTTTTGCTGAGGGTCAGTCCATAGTTAGACCACCAATGTTCAATGGTGAATATGCTTACTGGAAAAATAGAATGAACATCTTTCTGAAAACCATTGATGCTTGGAATATTGTTGAGACAGGTTATAGGACCCCAACTATAATGGTAGATAATCAGAAAATAGATAAACCGATGGATCAATGGACAGATCTTGAAAATAGACTACAAAATACTAATGCTAAAGCTATGAATTCTATTACTTTTTCATTGGATCAAATTGAATTTAATCGTGTCTCACATTGTCTAACTGCGTAGGAAATATGGCACACACTCGAAGTGACTCACGAAGGAACATATCAAGTCAAAGAATCTCGCCTTGCCATGCTGAGTAGCGAATACGAGAATTTCACTATGGCCAAGGAAAAAATGTCAAAAAGATGTATAGGCGACTTTCCAATATCGTATACAAATCAAAATCTCTTGGAAAATCATACACAGAGTTGGAGATAGTCCGGAAAATCCTCAGAGTCCTTCCATGAAATTTTGTAGCAAAAGTTACTGCTATTCAAGAGTCGAAAGATTTGAAACAGATTAAAGTTGAAGAACTCATCGGGAATCTCACCAATTATGAGCTAGAGATGAAATTCAAGGAAGAACGAGAAGGAGGTGATACTCGAAAGAAATCAATAGTTCTTAAAGGAACAATGGAAAGTGATGATGATGATGATGGAGCAACTGAGCTGGCGTTACTAATGAAGAGATTCAAAAAGTGGAACCACAAATACAGAAATCCAGCTCTAAATCAAAAATTGAAAAGCAGAATAGTCAAAGCACTAGACAACCCATAAGAATAGGATATCATCTGTCACAAGTGCAACAAACATGGCCACATCAAGCCCAATTGTCCTCAGAATCAACACGACCAAGAAAAGAAATCGAAAAGAAGAAGTTTTGCAGCCACGTGGAATAAAAGTGATGATGATAAAAGCACTAGCAGTGAGAGTGAAAATGCAGATTTGTGCCTTCGAGGTGATATAACTGATAGCGATGATGATGAGCCAAGCGAGGTATCAAAACTTACTCACTCGGAATTACTTATATATTTCCACGAAGTAAATGGCTATTTTGAACGACTAAGGGAGAAATACGCTAAACTTGAATCACAAAGAAATACTTTGATAGATTTAAATAAACAGCTTGATCAATTAGTTAAAAACTATCAAAGCAAGATCCCTTAGTGTGATAAGTGTTCAACATTCGAAGAAGAAATTAAAAAAATCAGAAATTAAAATTAAATTGCTTGAAAATGAAATTCTGATTTTAAAAGAAAGTGAAAATACGAGGAGAGAGAATTCTATTAAAAAGTGTACTCAATTATTGAGCGAAAATGAATCACTCAAAACACAAGTCCAACCACTGTCAACGACTCTAGGAAAATTCTCCAGAGGAGAATAATCACTAAATATGCTAATAGGACAAACAATCAATATTAATAGACAAGGACTTGGATATAATCAATCTGAATGCGTTAGAAATGAAATTAATAAAGGCAACTCAAAGTGCACGATATGTGGAAAAACTGGGCACAATCACAATATTTTCTGGTATTGACCCAAAAATGTAAAAACCATTCCAATTTGGGTTCCAAAAGGCATGAATATAAAATTCCTTAAAGTTAAACAAATCTGGGTGCCGAAAGGAACATATATAAACAGTTTTGGCTCTACACAATTATATTTTTCAAAATCTATTGCCACTAACAACCATGGACCTATAAAAACAATTAGGTCACAAAAATCTTTTATCGTGTAGGTGTGGTGGCAGGCTAAGGAACAACAATAGTGTTACCTAGATTCTGGCTGTTCCAGGCACACAAGAGCGACAAATCAAGTTCCTTAGCTTAGTACAAAGGTGGCAGCATCACAGTGGACGACAAATGAAATATTATCGTAAAGGTAAAACATTTAATGGAATATTTATCTTGAACGATTTATTAAATGTGATAATCTGCACCATAATTTGATTTAAACCAGCCAGTTATGTGATAATAAATATTGATTATGATTCTGACTTTTTCAAAATTGACGGCCAATTATACTTTTTATGCCGAGAACACTATAATCCTTGAAATACTTCATATAGATTTGTTTTAATTACTGATGATGTGTTATTGATTACTGATCACTCATGATACAAGTGGATATATGTGTTTATCTTATCTGGCACTATGGTAACTATTTGTTTATTTGCACGGCTTCAATGTAATTTCACTTAAAAGCTGCTAAAAATGATTTTAAGATATTTTGTTGCACACTTCATGGTCTGGTCTATAGCATCCAACTAATGATAATCTCGAGTGAAAGAAAAATTCAGATGCAGATTACACTAGTAATCCAGTTGATAGAAAAATTACTAGGTGAATGTGATTTATGTTGAGACATTTAGTAGCTGCATCGTTATTCAAAGAAAATATCTGCATATTTTTCATTTCAAATAATTTTAAAATAGCAGACATTTTTCTAAAACCCCTTCTAGAAAATCATTTTTGTTGACCTTGTTTCAGATTAGTCTTTTTGGAAAATTTGATTCTATAATTATTTTTGGATTTGATTTTAAATGACTACATTAACTAATTTGACTCCCTAATGATTATCGAAAAGATAAATAGTGATTGAAAAAGTGATGAGTGTTGATATTAATCATATATTATAACTTGAGACAGTATAATTAGTAATTTTCTTTAGAAATTTAAACAAGAGTTATAAAAACTTTTGTTGGTAAAAATTCCATGACCATTTCTATTTCTATCATATTTCTATCGACCATCACTCATCAAAATCCAATATAGTATGTCAATATGTGGTATTTTAAATATGAAATTATTCGTTTTTCATTTAATTTTTTTTAACAAATAAAAACAATCCAAAGTATTCACTCTCATTTAAAAGTCCTCACGGTTATGCATGGGTGAATTACTTGGAATTTTTGATTATGTGCTTGTATGCTCATTTAAAAGTCCTCACGGTTATGCATGTATGGAACGCATATCAAAATTGATTGATTAAATAGACAAGTTGATTCTAATCCCATTTAAAAGTCCTCACGGTTATGTGTGGTTAGAAGATACTTGAATTCATTTATTTATTTTAAAATTGGGAATACTACTAACCTCATTTAAAAGTCCTAACGGTTATGCATGGTTAGTAGATATTCAAATTCCTAATATAAATATACCACAAATGGACACAACTATATGGTTTTATATGATGACATCATTTCTATCATTCTAAAGTGGAATATGCACCTACTAGAGTATTTATGATTTTTGTTTGATTTTTTATTGAAATTTAATATTTGTACTCGCTTGGGTATTAATGTTGTATTAATGTCTGTCACTTTATCCTTATTTTTCTAACACTATTACTATTTTGCTATAATAAAAAGGGGAGAGAAAGGTTAATATTTTGGCAAATAAAGGTCAAATATTTTTTTATATTTGCATCTAGGTTCATTTGCATATTTTTATTTATTCTCATGCATATATGAAGGGGTAGCTTTATTGTAGAGAGGGAGCATTCAAATAGGGGAGAAAATTGAATGATCAAATACATTTAACAAATTCAAAATCTTAAATATATGTTTGTTATCATCAAAAGGGGGAGATTGTTGAATATGCAAGTATATGATTTTTTGTTTGATGATAATATATATATATATATTAATGTATTTGTTAATGTACTATTTTATTTTTCACATAATTAATTAAATATTTGCTGAATAAAATAAATAACACAGAATTTAAATTCCAACAGATATTTTATTCAAACAAATATTTATTACAATTTTGAATAGTACAAATTTGAGCTCTCACTATTTATATACAAATTTTCAATTACAATACAAATTTGATTACATCACAAGTTTCAATTTACATTTGTACCTCACTACATATCACTTATTCACTCGTATTTAATCTTCAACTCTATTCCAGCTTGAATCCAGCATTTGAGCGATCTGAAAAATACACACTGACACAGTAAAATTGAAAATAAAATATTTTTGCAGTATAAAATAAAATGTATTTTTTAAAATATTATTTGCCTCAGTTATTTGGGTTGTTCGAAATCCTTTAATTCTGAATTCATCAAACACGAACAGCTTGTGACATGCATAGTGTATCACTGTACATGCCACAAGGCCGTGCACACAGATATATACTTGATAAAGTTACAGGGACAGGTGAGCACAAGGTCAAACCAAAAAAGCCGGGTTCAACTCAGGTGCAATACAAAACTATGGGTAGATACATAGAACACAGCCTCGACCAAAAATTTGAATGTACACTTGAACCCAGACTAGTCAGAGAAACAAGTAATCAAGTTAAGCTACAACATGAACCATTGGACAGATTCAAACAACAAAGTGCATCATAAATTGATACAAGACTTCAGACATGCATCAAACTCACCACACAGTGCAACAAAATACAAGTGTCAACTAGACTGCACATTCAAGTGCAAGCCCAAGTGCATGACCATGAAAACAATGTAAGCATGTGCATCCTCTACATGAAGTATACAAGCAAATGAAAAATCAGATGTCCAGAGACTAGACAATCAAGTACATATTCAAGTACATCGAACCACACAGCAGTGACAACCAGACTCAAGTAAACCTGATATGCAAAACACAAAACTGGCAACAAAATGCTCCAAGACAGACTCAAGATCACAAGAACTAAGTACACATGAACTACACGACTTGAGAACAAAATCATGTTCAAGTTTCAAACACAACAGACCATGCTAACAGCTACCACCAGATGAAGCGGTTAAATATCGAATAAAACCAACTCGAGCAAGTCCAGCTACTATATGAATGCAGGCATATGGAATCAATTACAATACCACAACATTCAAGCATGCAAATACAACATGAATGAACAGACTCAATGAAACAACACTGCAACACTACAGATGCAACCAAAGACCAGTCAACAACAGCCTCAACAAAGAATATACAGTGAACAGTGAAGTGAAACAAGACCGGACAACATGAAGTACAGGGATGCAGTAAACAACATGTAGTGATATACAGTGATATTTATGAAACAAGTCAAAAACTGCAACACTACAGGCATGAACACACAAAGCCGAAACAATGACACAACAGTTTTGAACAAAGACAGAGAAGCCGGAAAAGGTAGCAGTTTCAAATCGAGTCAATGCACCAGGAATTTCAAATTGAACAAGTCGGTGCCAAAGTCAAACATTATCACATAAACAAAGTCAAGGCCGAAGTCAAAAATGAACCAAATCAAACAAACCGTGGTGGCCAAAAATCAATCGAAGCCGTGGGAATCAAGTAACACAAAATATATGAATTTGAACAAGTAAGAAAAATCACAGTCATTCAAACATAACCAAGTGGCCGAAGAAAATTATCAGACGAACAAAGAAATTGAAATTCGAATCCTACATAAACGATTAACATCATTGGCCTATATCATCGAGTTCAAGCAGGCTAACCAGTAAAGCAGAAAGAACAAATCACATACCAATTCATAGTCGAACTCGATCAAATTGGAGCAGCCATGAGCGAAGTGAAGAAAAGGTCGATTGTCGACGCAAATCAAAGTAAAAGCCATTGTAATCGACTTACAATCAGTCGGCGACTTCAATTATCCCAAAGCCCGAATTATTGAAAGATGAATGAGCAAGTAAAGGAATGAGGCCGCCATTTTTATAGAGCAAAGCAGGCTATAGAAATAAAAGAAAATAAAAGGGAGCCGACCATGTTTTATTTTTTAGTTATATAAGTGCTTTAGTTAATTAGGGTTTTAGATTTTTTATTGTTTTAAAATTGTTTTTATTTGTAATTTACTTTTAACTTTTGTTATTTCTAGTCGTGTGACTAGGGGACGAACTACGGTGGTGTAGTTCGAGAATTCGCAACTCAGTGGCTGAGTTGTGGCAGGGTTTTGAGCGTAGAGTTAGGTTAGTCGATAGAGGGTGTCGCGAGTTTACGTGTGTAAGCGTCTGACTACTTAATTTCTAGTAGAAACCTTGGGGGCATCACGTAGGCAGGGTTTTGCCGAAGCTGGGTAAATCTGTGTGTTCTATTTTCTGATTTTTATTATTCTGCTATTATCTGTGCTACTATTACTCAACTGATATCTGTGCTGCAATTATTTTATATACTTCCACATTAAATTTTTATAATTGATAGCATCACCCTATTCACCCCCCTCTAGGGTGAAATCGATCCTACAGCCTTGGTTTAGTCGACTGAATGGAACCCTTTAGTCGACTGACCTTCTCTGTATTATGCGACTTCGAAATGCGATAACGTTCACATATTTAGTTGAATTGAGGTGAGGTTTGGACCATTGTTCACCATTTTTCATGGGCTTTAACCTATGAAGTTTTGGTTAGTTTTGGTGTGCTCTAATTTCGGGGTCTATGTGGTTGTCGCCCCGACGCATATTCCAAAACCGTAGATTTTGAGGTAGACCGGGAGGGAATACTGGAAGATTATTATGACATTGAGGTCATGCATTCTATTTGGAATGCGATTTGGATTAGTATGAGATTTGTTAGAGTTGACCTACGGAGTGAGTCCGTACTCTAAGATTTCGACCTTAGAGTAATATATGATTTGTCTGGTGTTGAATTGTTATGACACACCAAGGGTATGGAATTATGTGACCTACCTAGTGTATGGACTTAGGTTACCTACCCAGTTATTGACCTTGTTGTGGTGTACCTAGAGTGTTTTTGATGGCCATGATACACTCAACATAGTCTGTGATGATCACTTGGACATTTTTGGATCATATATTTGTAACCTTATGAATGTCTGGTCTTACAGTCATGACCGTATGTGTTATGGCATACCTATTCGGTCTTAGTAGTAGTAACCATACATATTGTGGCATAGCTATTCGGTCTTAGCAGTAGTGACTATACACATTGGGGTGTATCTTATCGATCTTAATAGTAGTGATCGTTATTTTGGGATCATGGTATAGTCATGGTATATTTGTACTATATTATTAGTAGTTTTGTGCTAGTGTAGTAAAATGGAAGATATTAGGCAAACTCGCTGGTTACAAAAGAAGAGAAGGTTATGGTATGATTTCCTATCTTTTGGATAGGTTTACAGTACTTGTTTATAGGAAGTCCAAATTTCCTCTGAGCCACATTTGTGGAGAGGGCCGGTTGTGATTTTGTTGTTCTTGGTTTTTGTATATTGTTTAAATATATAGTATTTTGAGATAGTTTCCCTCAACAAGACTTTATGTCTGACCCACTTTTTATCCTTATCTGCTTATGTCATGACAACTCTCGAGTATTCGATTGAGTAGTTCGGGAGTCAGGTTCTTTGAGGGATATGCTAGCAGAGTGCGCAGCTAGAGCATTTTGGAGGCATGGCATCGATGCTTAGAGATATTTATACACTTGTTATTTTATTTGTACATTACATACCTATTATTTGTATATGAGACTATTGTATCAGATAGTCATTTGGAACTCCGTGCTTTTGAAAGTTGATGGATTCTGATTTTCTGTACTGATATTTATTTATCGGTTGCTTCTGCTAGTGCGGTCTCTTATATATTGTTATTCTATTCTGTTCATGTATATTCAGTATATTATATGTTGTCATCCTGTTGTAAGATCTTATCGATGTCTTGGTCTAGTGTTTTGTTCTAATTTTACCCCAACAATCAGTCTTTTGTGGTATTTGAAAGTCGTGCGATGATGTAAGGCATCGATTTTTGGGTATTAAGAAGGGCGGGTAGTTACAGTTGGTATCAGAGCTTAGGCTCAGCACAAGGACCAAGTAAACTAGTTTGAGCAAATAAATCTGGTTGAAGGAGATATGTGGAGAGAGCGTACTTGTATTTTTCTACCGTTTAATACTGTATACAACGCTTGTCATATGGACTTGATTTTTGTAATGACCCACCTTTTTGGACGGTTTAAATCGATGATAAACCACACATGTCAGACTCAAACTATTCAAAAGGGAGGATTGTTATGGGGTAAATAAAAAAAGAAGAGAAAGGAAAACAAACACAGAATCTCACAGCGGAATGACAAATTATAGTAATCAAATAAATAGTTCATGAAGTTGTTTTACAAATAACATTTGATTACACTTTTCCAATACAGAATTAGAGTACATACAGCAGGAATAAATAAATAATGCAGTGGAACAACATGATGCAGTAGTATAAATATAATAAATAGCATATAAATCTTTGTCTTCATCCTTCAGAGATAAATGGTCTTCAATACACTAAAAAGCTCAGACTGACCCGAGCGTAATGAAAAGGCAAAACACTCAAATCGGAACTAAAAGATCTTATGTAAGTTAAATCAAAAGTAAATAAATATGAGTGTAATGGCTTCAGAGATGTTTACGGGGTTTGACATTTCCTATCCACTGTCAACGTGAGTGCAATAACTTAAGGGATGTTTGGGATTTCCATCTCCTAAGGATCTGTTAAACTATCTACATACATAATATAATACGCTATTATAATTGTGTCTACAGTAAAGTATTAATATAGCGTTAAGGTGTTACGCATATCCCCCTTAACGCATTTTTATATATTCCCGTAGTCTATACAGATACTGTAAGCCCCACCAAACTGATGGGATACTTAGGGAGCACTCTGTAGGTACGGTACAAACCAAACTCGTAATGGGCACGATAAGGCATGTGACAAGGCACGTGAGGCAATGCCCAGGGTAGGATACTACCGTTTTGCAGATCCGGACTGGTGGTAACGCATAGCAGCTACTATCGCCCACCTCGAAACACACTCCTATAATCAAATCGAGGGCTGGCCACCAAATCAATCACAAAGTCATAATATGGTATCGAAGAAGCATGTTCGATTGGAGGTGCGACCTCACTTGGCCTGGCGTGGCTCCTGTTTTAGTCACATCAAGCTGACTCGAGGAAGTCAGGGCTACGTTAATACCTCATACAGAATCGTTCGCCAAACCATCCTACTTCATTCTGGAATCTCCACCATGTACACAGTTGTTAAAGTGGTTTTCGGTAATGGCAGAGAGTATGACAATATCTGATCCCGGTCTCTTTAACAACCAAACGCTTATTTCACACCGGATGGTTCTTTTACATTTCCAAAACCGATTCACAATTGATATCAAAATATCATATTCAATTCAAACCATATCACTTCCGAAATCATATTCACTTTCGAAATCATATTCACTTTTGAAATCATATAGACAAAATAGGTCAAACTCTCATTTCAAAATCATCATATTTACTCAAATATGTCATTTCACTAGAAAATATCATTTCAAAGCCCAACTTAGGTTATAACATCATTTAACCATATTCGCTTTTAAATCAAGGATTTAAATATAAACAATTCAACCTTACACCGTTATAAATCTAGAAAATAGTTTGGATAGTCATAAATAGTTAAAATAGTTTAAAATACTTTAAATTAGTTTAAATGGTTTAAATTATATTAAAATAGCTTAAATTAAATAAAAATGGTTTAAATAGATTTAAATAGATTAACATGGTTTAAAATGGATTAAAATAGTTTAAAATAGATTAAAATAGATTAAAATGGTTTAAAATAGATTAAAATAGTTTAAATAGATTAAATATAGTTTTATTAGTTTAATATAAAATGGTTTGATTATTGAAATGGTTTATATAGTAAATATTTAAAAATCTAAATAAATCAGAATTTTAAAATAATATATCTTTTAACAGTTTTATACTAAAATAATTAAATTGAAATTATTATCAAATTAAACTATTTCTTTCATTTCAATACATCTGGACCATGTCCAGCTTTCAAATCAACAAACTTAATTTTGTCTTTCAATTCAGATTCTCATTTAAAACCATTTAATCAATATCGATTTCAAATCCATGTTCGAACTATAAATTCAAACCATATTCAAATTTAGTAGATTTCAAAGTTTAAATATTCAAATATTTCAATAACTCAATTTCGATAAATTTCTTTTAAACTTCAAATCCAACTTTAAAATTTCAATTTAAATTCTTTAAACAATTCATTTAAACCAATTCCAATTTCAACATTTAAAGCTTGGATTTTCGAAAATAATTCAGTTTATATAAATCAAAATTATTATTTCAAAATATCATATAACTAGATTCGAAAATTTAAGGTTTTAAAATCATTTAATTTAACCAATCCGGTGTCCGTATATAATTTTCTACCATATGGTTAAGTGATACGGATATATATCATTTCAACCCGCAATAAGTTTAAAATTTACGGGTATGTATCATTTCAACCCGCAATCCCAAATTTAACTTCAATCCATGAAATCGCTCGAGTCTATCATTTCAACCATAATGATTCCTCCCTAATCTATCAGATCGTTCAGGTATGTATCATTTCAACCCATAGGAATTTTTCAAACCATAAACTAAGGGAATTTGCAGTGTGATATCAATATATATAAAATAACATAACATCCAGTCATCCAATATCAACAATTAAACATCCATCACAATCATCATTTAAATCAATCAATAAATAATATCAATTAATTGATTGTCATTAACAAGTATTTAACTAGCAATTTAAAACTCAATATTAAATTAAATAGCGATTTCATTCAATAAAAGTCAGATTTAACTGCAATGACAATTTAAATATATCAAACTACAATCCATCAACTTCTAATCATATCATTAATTTAATTTAACTAACATAAGAAAATTTAGTAGTTGTGAGTGGGTTAAAACACCCACCTTTGATTTCAAATCGATTTAAAATCCAATTTAGGCCCAAAATTTGAACAGTCTCAGAATTTGTTCAAACCTGTTCCATAATGTCTAGAATTTCGATACGATCGCAATAGAGAAAACCGCGCATGAATCCGACCTCGTATGTAAAAGTTATACACATTAGAACATTTAAATTTCAACATATTTATAAGTTAAAATAATAATTAGAACTAACGCGTCACCTTCTTAGTCGAAACCCTAGCGGCATTGCCTGAACCCACGCACGAGAACATGAACGCATGCGCCAGTACGACATGCAGCGACCACGACCATCACCTACAACGGTCGCCTCCACTCGCGCCACCTTTCTTGACCACCTAGGCCACCCACGATCGCCGAACGACGTTGAATTTACCCCGCCGCCACTGCAAAATTGTAACCCAAATAGAATTTTTCCGCCACATCCAACCATCGATTCGCTGTTCTAACTGGATGGATGAACTCCCCATGACGATCTCCACCAGACTGCATCCTTGAATTGACGATCCATCGCCGTTGATCAACCATCAAACGAACGACCAAGAATATCTTGGCCAATTTCGGACCAACATAACTCGATTGCAAAAACAAATAGCAGATTTGGGTTGCGCTAGTCGAGAGCATTCCAATGATATAAAATATGACATAGTTTTGAGGAGTTTGATTTTTCGATTTGAATTTGAAATTGAATTAGGGTTTGTAATTAGAATTTTGTTTCTGCCATTGAAAGAAAGGAATAGGCAAATAGAATTGTAACAACCCGCATTTATACGATAATATATTTAAATATTTTATTTAAATATGACATCGTCTATTCGTATTTAAAATCCTAAATATGAATTTTTATCGTGTTCGAATCCGTTGTTCTAATGGATTCAAATCGTGTTTTAAATATCACCAAAGTGTTTAATTATCATGGTTTGATATTTATAAATTCAATGGGCTTAATATTATTGCTTGGCCCATTAACAAATCTATTCCCCTTCACCTTTATTATCTGACAAAGGCCTCTTACCCTCTCCATTCACGTTCATTTTCTCACTTTCAAAACAAAGTCGCGTTTCTCTCCTCCCCTTCAGGCGATTCGAGATTTAGGGTTTTTCTGATTTGGGGCTTCGTTCCCTTAGTGCTCGGCTTTGCTCGAGAAGGTGATTTGGACTTTGCCTTCATCGATTGCTGTAGCTCTGTCGATCTTTCTGGCTTGCGATTTCCCTTTTGGATTTAGAGCTTCGGCTCTGTCTTCCTTGTGGCGATGCTGGAATGTGTAAGTTATTCTGTTCGATGCTTATTAGGGCTTTCGTGAATTCGAAGGATGGCGGCCTCGTCTTCTCCGATATAGGGCTTCGACAATCGGCTGCTCAATCTCGTGGCCTTCGAAAATGGTGAGTGATCTTTGTCACTCACATCTATTCACTCTATTGTTTGAACTTAATTCGAGGTTCCTGATTTATCTCTGCCATTCGATTTGTTTTGCTATGATTACGTGATTATTGTTCGATGTTGATGATTCACTGACTTTCGTTCTTTTCATGTTATGGGTTTGTTTCTTTGTAGCTCTGTAGCTCGGCATTATGATGTTGAACTTGGATAGTGTATCAGTGATGTTGCATCCCTGTTATACTTGATCTTATTGCTGTTTCGTTTCATTTGATTAATTGAATTACAGTCGATCTTGAGCATTTTTATGTTGGCATCAGTCTTGACTTTGGCCTTGACATTTACTTTACCACTTGCCACAAGTCTGGGTAATTTTCCATTGGGTTGCATTTGTTTTCAGTTCCTACGAGCTAGTTTCAATCGCCAGTGCATTCAGTGTTTTCATGTATAACTAGTATTGTCCACTGTGCATTTGGCTTGAGCAGTTTTGTACCTCGACTCTGGCCATTCCAGTTGTACTTTATCGAGCACCTACTATTCATGGTTGCTAATTGTCACTGCATACCTTTGCGTAATGGTCTGTTCATTTTGTATCTTCATTCTCTTGGTCGTGTTGGTCTTGTTGCAGTTTGATTGTGCTGTTTAACTGTGTACATGCATCACTGTATCTTCATTCATGTTGGTTTAGATGTGCACTTCAGTCTGCATTTACATTGACCTTGGTAGTCATTGTTGCACTGCTTTATGTCATACTTGTTGATGTCTTTGTAGTCTGTTTACAGTCAGTACTTCACTGCCATTATGTCATTCATGTTGCATATTCTCTGAAGCACACTTGACCTTCTTGCATTTCGTGGTAGTCTCCTACCTTCTCGAATTTGTAGTGTTATTACATTTACTTGGTGGCAATTGGTTCATATACCATTTACCCTGGGCAGCCATACCCCCTGTTGCATTCGTTTGATTGATGTATCTGGTTTTCCGGCTGTAGTTTGTTGTCATCTTTTCTTGACTACTTTGGCATTTCTCTGCCTTGTCCGAACTGGTGCACTTGTAACTAGTCGCACTCGAATCTCTTGAGTCACCTGGTTGTACTGAGCCTTAGACAGTTTCATTTGTATTCTAATGGCCTTTGAATTGTACAGTTTCACTTGTAGTTTGCATTGAATCTGGCATCATTCCTTGGGACAGTTTGAATACTGTCCCACTTCGATTTTAGTTCTGGTCTCGAAGCTTGTAGACTTTGTCTTGTGACCTATTTTGTTGGATCTGATTATTTCATGTTGATTGATGAAATCACACTTGAGTTGAATCCGGTACTTCGGGGTTTGACCTTGTGATCATTTGTTACCTTCACTGACCTCTTGTGTATCTCATGCGATAGTGGCGAGGCAGTGCACGCGTGCGTGTACTGCAGCCCTATCAGATTTGACAGATTTTAATTGATGTTTCGAATCTATTGATTTATTGTTTAACACTGTTTAGTGTTATATCTTCCGTTATCCGATTCTCTTATTGAAGAGTTGGATATACGAGATTTCTGTGACTATCGTCTATTTGATATTTGATTATTATTGCTTCTGTGCATTAATAACTGATTTTGAAGTAGACTGACCCGTGTATTATTTTCTTTTAAATTTAATACATGGGTCAGACCGTGTATTTTCAGGTTGTAGATTTTTAGCTTTGGGTTGCTGCTAGAGCTATGAAGACCTTTTCATATCATTTGAAGTGGTCTTCGTCTTGTTGTAGTGGTCAGTGTGTCTGTTTAAGATGATAATGTATTCATGTATATTAGTCGATAATGTACTTGTATATATATAACTTCTTGAGTCGACAGTTGTAGTTGTATCACTTGTATTGTGTCAAATGTATTGTAACTGATATCAGTTATTGTATATATGAGACTTTTCGTTCCATCTGTATTCCGCATTTATGTTATCTGTGTTATTTTTATATCTATTGTCCTAAACTATTATAGCCAGTGTGTAGTAGCTTTGAGTTTGTATCAGTATGTCGGATTTCCTCCTGTAATAAAAATGCATGTTATTCTATCTGACATATCGGTGCTCGCACAGAGCAATTACATAGATGGTCGCTCCTCAACAGCCTTATTCTCCGTGCTAGTTGACAGCACTACACCGTAGTGTTCTTGGCTAGCGTGGGTATAGAGGTGGGGCGTCACAGCTTGGTATCAGAGCCTGGGGTTTAGGACAACTATAAAACATAACTTAGATGGAGCATGTGTTACAACTATTTGTCGATGTTTGTCTCTCATCTTTACATATGATTATTTTTGACTGTTAGGTATGAATTCCTAACGCTTATTCTTGTGTTTTCGGCTTTGAATTGATTTAGCCGATGTTGATTTTGTTTTAATTTGGCAAATTAAAGCCATTTTGACTTTTGGACTTTGTTCCACTTTTGTTCTATGCTATGAGTGTCATTGTGTACCTGTTACATTGTGATGAAAAAATAGCTGGACCAGTTGCAAATTGAGTAATTTTGATTTCTCATTCACATCTAGTTTGAATCTCAACGATTTTGAACTTGATATTTTGTGTTTTCCTCATCTTGAATTCCATTCGACTTCGGTCACTTTGTTTTTGAGAAATTGCTAATTTCTTGATTTTTAAGACTCTGGTTTTGTTTGCCGTTGGTTTCTTTGATAATGATGATTGAATCATTTTGTACTCGACTGCGGCTATTAATTGTTGACTTCGACATTGACTTGATTCTTACTTTTGTTGAAGTCATTTATGCATTTCTGCTCGTTTTGCTTTGTTTTTCCAGTTGATAATCGATTCTTCTTTTATAATTAGTTGTTATCACCTTTGTCGATTTTGATAACTTCTATTTCTGGAATTTTTGGGTATTCCTACTTTGATGAATTTGGAATCGAATTCTTTGGATTTTATTCACGTCTTCGAATGTGAAATTTTAGTGAACTGACTTGGTTTCCTAATTTAATCGATTCTTGATCATTTCCCCGATTTGTTGCTATCATTTATTAGCAACTTTGATGACATTTTCTTCGGGATTTTTGTGAACATACTTTCTGATGGATTCAGTATCGATTTCTTTGGATTCCATTCACATCTTCGTATGTGAATTCTTGTGATTGATTGTTTCTACAATCATTTTTGTGATTTGTCACTTTAAAAATATAAAGGTTTTCTATACTAGTAGTGAATATTAAAATCCTTTTTTCCAAACGATTTCAAAACTATTTTACTACAAAGCTCTTTTTCTTAAACCGTTTTCCAATCTATTAGTATATACAAGCCTTTATTTCACTCGTATGAGAAATTGAATTAAACGGCCTAGTAAAACAAGTGGTATGAAACGCTTGCGTTTACTTCGTCGGTTAACTCCTGGACTTGTTCGATTGAACCTTTTGTGACAATTTTCTAGTGTAGATTTACAGTTTGTTCGTAAATATTTAAGTTAAGCAAGTGGTTATGGGACATGAAGCTAAACTTTTATATTTACTAGCTTAGTGTAATTGACACTTCTCGTTGATCATGACGATCATTTTATGATTTAGACTAGCAATTGTGCGATGTCTCTTTGTTTGCAAGGTTAGACTAGACCGCAGTGGTGTGATTCCGACTCACACATATCTCTTTGTTCGCAAGGTTAGTCTAGACCGCAGTAGTGTGATTCCGACTCACACATATCTTTTTGTTTGCAAGGTTAGACTAGACACCACTTGTGTGATTCCATTCACACATACCTTTTTGCTTTTTGGTTAGTCTAGACCTTGAATTTGTGTGATTCCACTCACACATATCTTTTTGTTTGCAAGGTTAGACTAGACACCACTTGTGTGATTCCATTCACACATACCTTTTTGCTTTTTGGTTAGTCTGGACCTTAACTTGTGTGATTCCACTCACACATATCTTTTTGTTTGCGAGGTTAGACTAGACACCACTTGTGTGATTCCATTCACACATACCTTTTTGCTTTTTGGTTAGTCTAGACCTTAATTTGTGTGATTCCACTCACACATATCTTTTTCTCTACGAGGTTAGCCTAGACCTCAATCTGTGTGATTCCAACTCACACATGTGGGATAGCGACCCACGGTCTTCGGACCATTCCTGTGTGAAAATTTAATGGATAGCTTCCATGAGATAGCGTCTCGTCTTGTGATACCGGTGTTTTGGAGTTTTCATGCTCCCATTTTGTGATAGGCCTTCCCCTTTTCCTTTTTATGATTTAGACTAGCAAATGTGCGATGTCTCTTTCTCTGCGAGGTTAGCCTAGACCTCAATCTGTGTGATTCCGACTCACACGTGTGGGATAGCGACCCACGGTCTTCGGACCATTCCTGTGTGAAACTTTAATGGTTAGCCACCATGAGATAGCGTCTCGTCTTGTGATACCGGTGTTTTGGAGTTTCCATACTCCCATTTTGTGATAGGCCTTCCCCCCCTTCTGGTATTTTCTGGATTTCTTATGATGATTTCTGGAATTTTGTGCTTCACCAATTTTCATGATTTCTATTGATATGTTTATCAATTTTTGTGCATTGGTGAATTCATGTGTTATTGACTTGTTATGAATACAAGTTTAGGGTATGATATCCCTTTCTATCTTTGAGAAGATTCTTGTGACATTTTTTTATGAATGAAAATTCATTGGTATTATACTTTGATGCCAGTTATTTTGATGAAATTTTGACGTGTTAACTTCAGTAACCGTCAATTTTAAAATGGATTTACAAGCGGTTCTCCCGCAATGCTGAATTTGTTGTCCGTTTTACTGTACTTTGAGAAGTGCAATTTCCTTGTCTAAGTTGCTACTGATATTGCTAATTTA
This sequence comes from Allium fistulosum, assembly GCA_030737815.1. Taxonomy (NCBI): domain Eukaryota; kingdom Viridiplantae; phylum Streptophyta; class Magnoliopsida; order Asparagales; family Amaryllidaceae; genus Allium; species Allium fistulosum. The sequence goes on along the minus strand of CM060903.1, from coordinate 345,498,830 downwards.
ATCACGTGTTTTCAAAATTCTTTATTTTTAAAAGTTGTTTCAAAAATATAAATTAAAATTGTTTTCAAAATTTTCACAGTTTACATTTTCAAAAGAACGAGGAAGCGATTTAAACGTTTCAGAAAAATCGAGGACTATGACCCCTTTCTTTTACTGATTCGCTTAATTCCGGACTTGTCCGTTTGAGTGTGTGAAATGTTATTTTAAAAAAAACACAATTCTGCACTTTCAAGGAAACGATAAAGAGATTTAAACGATTTAGCAAAAGTAAGGAGTATGAAACCATACTTTTACTACTTCGGTTAATTCCGGACTCGTTTATTGAATATTTACGACTTCTGATTATCATTTTTGATAATCAGATATTTGTGAAATTTGATTATCGTTTGAGATAATTAAATATTTTTCGATTTGATTAATCGAATATTTGTGTTTCTGATTATCGTTTTTGATAATCAGATATTTGTGAAATTTGATTATCGTTTGAGATAATTAAATATTTTTCGATTTGATTAATCGAATATTTGTGTTTCTGATTATCGTTTTTGATAATCAGATATTTGTGAAATTTGATTATCGTTTGAGATAATTAAATATTTTTCGATTTGATTAATCGAATATTTGTGTTTCTGATTATCGTTTTTGATAATCAGATATTTGTGAAATTTGATTATCGTTTGAGATAATTAAATATTTTTCGATTTGATTAATCGAATGTTTGTGTTTCTAATTATCGTTTTTGATAATCAGATATTTGTGAAATTTGATTATCGTTTGAGATAATTAAATATTTTTTCGATTTGATTAATCAAATATTTGCGATTTCTGATTATCGCTTGTGATAATTCGATATTTGAGATTCAAATTGTCGTTTTGATAATTAAATATTTGTTGATTTGATTATCGTTTGAGATAAGTGAATATTTACGATTTTGAGATTCGAGCTTCGTCTTTTTCTTTGGCGATTCAGGTGAGTAATTTGATTTACTCACATTCAATTCGTGCAGTACGTGAATTCTGCTCTGTTTTTCCTTTTCTTTTAAATGCTGGAACTCGATTGATTCTTGCTTTTGTTAGTCGAACCTTTTGATTCTATATCTGATACTTCCATAATTCCTATACTTCCCTGCTGACATTTGCTTTGCTTATGCATTCGACATTGCCATGCTCTTATGGTTGTTACCTTTTATCCATTTATTCCTTAGGATTGCGAGGACGCAATTTCTTTAAGGAGGGAAGTCTGTAACAACCCGCATTTATACGATAATATATTTAAATATTTTATTTAAATATGACATCGTCTATTCGTATTTAAAATCCTAAATATGAATTTTTATCGTGTTCGAATCCGTTGTTCTATTGGATTCAAATCGTGTTTTAAATATCACCAAAGTGTTTAATTATCATGGTTTGCTATTTATAAATTCAATGGGCTTAATATTATTGCTTGGCCCATTAACAAATCTATTCCCCTTCACCTTTATTATCTGACAAAGGCCTCTTACCCTCTCCATTCACGTTCATTTTCTCACGTTCAAAACAAAGTCGCGTTTCTCTCCTCCCCTTCAGGCGATTCGCGATTTAGGGTTTTTCTGATTTGGGGCTTCATTCCCTTAGTGCTCGGCTTTGCTCGAGAAGGTGATTTGGACTTTGCCTTCATCGATTGCTGTAGCTCTGTTGATCTTTCTGGCTTGCGATTTCCCTTTTGGATTTGGAGCTTCGGCTCTGTCTTCCTTGTGGCGATGCTGGAATGTGTAAGTTATTCTGTTCGATGCTTATTAGGGCTTTCGTGAATTCGAAGGATGGCGGCCTCGTCTTCTCCGATATAGGGCTTCGACAATCGGCTGCTCAATCTCGTGGCCTTCGAAAATGGTGAGTGATCTTTGTCACTCACATCTATTCACTCTATTGTTTGAACTTAATTCGAGGTTCCTGATTTATCTCTGCCATTCGATTTGTTTTGCTATGATTACGTGATTATTGTTCGATGTTGATGATTCACTGACTTTCGTTCTTTTCATGTTATGGGTTTGTTTCTTTGTAGCTCTGTAGCTCGGCATTATAATGTTGAACTTGGATAGTGTATCAGTGATGTTGCATCCCTGTTATACTTGATCTTATTGCTGTTTCATTTCATTTGATTAATTGAATTACAGTCGATCTTGAGCATTTTTATGTTGGCATCAGTCTTGACTTTGGCCTTGACATTTACTTTACCACTTGCCACAAGTCTGGGTAATTTTCCATTGGGTTGCATTTGTTTTCAGTTCCTACGAGCTAGTTTCAGTCGCTAGTGCATTCAGTGTTTTCATGTATAACTAGTATTGTCCACTGTGCATTTGGCTTGAGCAGTTTTGTACCTCGACTCTGGCCATTCCAGTTGTACTTTATCGAGCACCTACTATTCATGTTTGCTAATTGTCACTGCATACCTTTGCGTAATGGTCTGGTCATTTTGTATCTTCATTCTCTTGGTCATGTTGGTCTTTTTGCAGTTTGATTATGCTGTTTAACTGTGTACATGCATCACTGTATCTTCATTCATGTTGGTTTAGATGTGCACTTCAGTCTGCATTTACATTGACCTTGGTAGTCATTGTTGCACTGCTTTATGTCATACATGTTGATGTCTTTGTAGTCTGTTTACAGTCAGTACTTCACTGCCATTATGTCATTCATGTTGCATATTCTCTGAAGCACACTTGACCTTCTTGCATTTCGTGGTAGTCTCCTACCTTCTCGAATTTGTAGTGTTATTACATTTACTTGGTGGCAATTGGTTCGTATACCATTTACCCTGGGCAGCCATACCCCCTGTTGAATTCGTTTGATTGATGTATCTGGTTTTCCGGCTGCAGTTTGTTGTCATCTTTTCTTGACTACTTTGGCATTTCTCTGCCTTGTCCGAACTGGTGCACTTGTAACTAGTCGCACTCGAATCTCTTGAGTCACCTGGTTGTACTGAGCCTTAGACAGTTTCATTTGTATTCTAATGGCCTTTGAATTGTACAGTTTCACTTGTAGTTTGCATTGAATCTGGCATCATTCCTTGGGACAGTTTGAATACTGTCCCACTTCGATTTTAGTTCTGGTTTCGAATGTTCGTAGACTTTGTCTTGTGACCTATTTTGTTGGATCTGATTATTTCATGTTGATTGATGAAATCACACTTGAGTTGAATCCGGTAGTTCGGGGTTTGACCTTGTGATCATTTGTGACCTTCACTGACCTCTTGTGTATCTCATGCGATAGTGGCAAGGCAGTGCACGCGTGCGTGTACTGCAGCCCTATCAGATTTGACAGATTTTAATTGATGTTTCGAATCTACTGATTTATTGTTTAACACTGTTTAGTGTTATAGCTTCCGTTATCCGATTCTCTTATTGAAGAGTTGGATATACGAGATTTCTGTGACTATCGTCTATTTGATATTTGATTATTATTGCTTCTGTGCATTAATAACTGATTTTGAAGTAGACTGACCCGTATATTATTTTCTTTTAAATTTAATACACGGGTCAGACCGTGTATTTTCAGGTTGTAGATTTTTAGCTTTGGGTTGCTGCTAGAGCTATGAAGACCTTTCATATCATTTGAAGTGGTCTTCGTCTTGTTGTAGTAGTCAGTGTGTCTGTTTAAGATGATAATGTATTCATGTATATTAGTCGATAATGTACTTGTATATATATAACTTCTTGAGTCGACAGTTGTAGTTGTATCACTTGTATTGTGTCAAATGTATTGTAACTGATATCAGTTATTGTATATATGAGACTTTTCGTTCCATCTATATTCCGCATTTATGTTATCTGTGTTATTTTTATATCTATTGTCCTAAACTATTATAGCCACTGTGTAGTAGCTTTGAGTTTGTATCAGTATGTCGGATTTCCTCCTGTAATAAAAATGCATGTTATTCTATCTGACATATCGGTGCTCGCACAGAGCAATTACATAGATGGTCGCTCCTCAACAGCCTTATTCTCCGTGCTAGTTGACAGCACTACACCGTAGTGTTCTTGGCTAGCGTGGGTATAGAGGTGGGGCGTCACAAGAATTGTATATATAGAATAACTGAATGGCTGCTAGGGTTTGAGAAACAAAAATCTATTTATATAACAAGGCCCGATAAGAAAGAATGAACAAATCGAATTGGTTCGGAACGACAATAATGACCCGAAAAACCCGTTCCGTCTCCGAAACAAAAGTAGGTCATCCCATATATCGAAATAGATGTTTTCGATGTTTTAATATCAATGGAACAGGTTTCAAGTCCTAATTCCATTATATGAAGAAGTTAGCTTTTGAAATCAGCTTATTTTAAATTGATTTCTACGCGTTTCAAGCCCACACGATCAAACGATAAGTCCAATCGCTATGAAACTTGAAATCTTACAATAATTCACTGTTACGGGTTCGATAAAACTAGTTTCGTCGAAATACAAGACAGTAGCCAAAATGGTTATTTTCACGTTAATATAAATAAGTTATTATTATATTAATTAAATCACTTTTCAAATTCAAATTTAATAACTAACAATTTTTATCCTTTCTAATTACACAGAAATTAATAGCCTTGTAAAAACAAATTTCCCATATCAAATTAAATATTTAAACGTTGCACAAATTATAGTGTTCAATTATAACTGTAATAAATTCATTAAATTGTAATTTAAAATTCCATTAAATTCATTTATTTTGATTTACATCTATTATTCAATTAATTATCATCTTATGGATATAATTAACAATGGTTTACCATTTATTTCATCAATATTCTACAGTTATCATTTTAATTCGTATTAACTGCAATATTTAATTAGATTAATCGCAATTGATTTCCAATTTAATTTCAACGGATCAGATAGTGAAATGATAATTAAACAATTGTTACAACATACAATTCCGAACACACTTCTATGTTTATTATTTAAAAACCAAGCTAATAAATCCACATACTGATTAATTATTCTATATTAACCAATTTCAATTTATTACGTACAATTCACCATTACATACAACACTGATTTTATTTCCTTATTTACAATTTCTAACCAATTTAACTTTGCAATTATTACAATTACTTGAGATTACATTCAAATAGTCATCTATTACATTAAATTAACATTATTAAACTTCATTCTAGTTAGTTTTCTCATTCATACATCATAAATTTTATTTTCTTCCAATATTAAATTACAAAATCTTATTAAATTCAATATTTTAATTATCGGAAAAATGCGGGTTGTTACACTTTGTTTCTACTGCTAGTTGCTATGGAATTTTTGTTAGGCTATCCTATAAGCAGATGAAATACAGGAACGTCTATGGATAGGTAGTCTGAGATGCCTGATCAGTTCAGAGACTATTTAGCTACTGCAAAAGATGTTCAGTCGCCCGTGATCATTTCCAGCTGATTGCGGTTAGCGCCAGAAGTGGTGTGGCCCTTTGGGCATCAGTATTTCTAACTCCACCATCTTTAGACTCTTCGAAGTAGTGCTAGAATTTCCTTAGCCTTGGAGGGGATCCATATCTGAGTCCTGAGATTGTTGCTGAGGGGCAATCTAGGACATATACATGAGAAGGCTTCTATCGGATAGGTCTAGGGAATGTTCTCTTGAATATTATTTCTCGGCATTTGGGAAAGGGAGACATTGGCTGGGTAGGATGTGGTGTTTTTGTGGCTGATAAGTAGACCTGTGATTCGAAATTTGTTCAGGCGTCTTTTTAAGTTTTTAGTTCATTTCTAAGATCGAGAAGAGCGTATGGCTTGAGTATTCCATCCATCCTAAGTAGGATAGCTTATCAATAAAGGAGTGTTGACCGGTTCAACCTCTTGTTTTTAGGGTTTGAGGTGGTCGGTACTCCGTTGTTGTAGGTAAAGAGAGTTGCCTAAGCATTGGTTGGGGGTTCATTGCTTAGCCTTATCCCTGTCAGGATCCACCTTTGAATATCTCATTGGGATGGTTCTCCTTTGTAATGAGATACCATTGAGGTAATGAAAGTGGAAATCAACCGAAACTCCAACCGAGGTATAACGACCATGATACAAGGAAGATCGAGCTAGTTCGAAAAAGAAAATATGGCTTAGTATGTCACTCCTATGGCATATGGTAGGCATTTGACTGTGAAATGTCATCCAGTTAGAGTGAAGTGTAAGTGCTTCATTTGCGATCGGCTTGATCACTTGAAGAAGGAATGTCCTACATTTTCGAAGGGTGTGTAAGTGATGATGACTTGTGCCTTTCAGGCATTACCGGACCCTAGCGGGCTTACAGCTTAGGAAAATCAGAAGGAGCTTATATAGTGAGGTATGCTCTATTCTTGGAAACTCACTTCTGTATCTTTCGACACTTAAGCGGTATATTTTATCTATTGCTAGTTACTTGGTAGATAGGCTAAACTCGACATCTTTTATAGTAGGTAAATTCTTCAGTAGAGATAAACCTTGTATGAGTCACCTTAGTTGCAAACTAAGGTGAAGCGACCGAAGTGTCACCATTCGAACTTTATGCATGAGCTTTCACGTTAAGTGGGTTCGGTCGATGAAGTGTGACTTGGATCTATATCCAGGTAAGGGTTCGGTGGACGTCCAGTAATAAGCAGAGACCGAGCGGATGACTTATAGACGTTTATCTAGAGTCATTCATGTTATAATTGTTTTCCTTTGTGTCAGTAAACCTCAGGTGATAGGAGCATTCCCATGTGCCGAAAGGGACATTTTCTAAAGATTTTCCTATTCACGTGCCAGTTCTTAACCTATAGTTCAAGCGTAGATTTGCACCAGTTAGGATAGGGTTTTTCACTTGATTTTGATAGACGAGCACTTGAGTTGGATTCTTGGGATCACTGAGAGATTTTCGAAACATGATCGTAGTCATGCCAAGAGATTTTAGTAGTCGGATCAAGGAACCATATCAGAGTTCGCACGGATGGAGTCAGGTGGTCGACCCTAATTTAACAAAGGAATTTTGTGAGCAAATGAAGGGTTGGAACGGGCATCATTTCATTGGGAATAATCTTGAGAAATTATAAAATTTTAGTGTAGTATAATTATTGCGTAGGAGAGTTCGGGGAAGGATTCTCGACTAATTTTATGGCAATTTGGCTAATCTTCTAAGTGACGGATGATACTCGCCTAGGAGAGCGTCATAGTACACTTAGTATATTATCCTTAGTAACACTGTGCGATCGACGTAAGTTTGAATTTGAGCAAGCCCTGAAAATTGTAAATCTTCATTTAATGATGATTTAATTAGTATAATTTTCTCTTCTAATGAATGAGTTTTGTTCAAAAGAAATGGAAAGTTAAGGCATCAGTTACTGGATTTATTCAAGAGTTTTGAGACTCGATGATCATGTGTACCATATAGGTTTTCCTTTTCATAGCGTGAGGTGCAATAGACTTTTATGTATTGTATTCACGAAGGGGTTACACTATGTAAGTGTTTATTCCTTTTGAATGACGGATGGACTCATTGGAGTTTATGGTTCAACATGCGCGTTTGACTCTTGATGGTTACCGGGCATGTTGGTATAGACTCTTTTAAATATTTCATTGTTTTTTTGCTTGTTGTTTTTTATTGCTTGTTGTTGTTGCTACTGCTTATGTTTGCTTGCTATTGTTGATGTTGTTTGTTGTTGTTTGATTTTGTTATTGACTGGTCTCTATTGTTGGTTGATTCTTGTTGATTGCTTGTTTGCCATTTTAATAATTTATATGCCAGTTATTGTTGCTTATTCTTGCCTGCTATGATTTGATCGTTGCTCGTTGCCTGATTATTGTTTGTTGCTTATTGTTATTGATTGATTAGAGGTTAATTATATGATTTAATTAAGTGCGTATCATTGATTGGCAATAATTAATTCCTACCTTCGGAGGTTTACTCCGGGATAAGTATAGTTAGATAAATCGTATCAGTCTAATATTAGTGACTGTGTATCATATCAGTCTTATATTAGTAACCGTAAACGGTATTGATCTTATATTAGTGATCATACATTATATTAGCCTTATAATAGTGGCATGCCTATTATTGGATCCTAATAAACGTCTGGGTACATTAGTGTACTGACTCTGTTTATAATTGAATCGCGACAAAAGTCTGAGTACATTAGTATACTGGCCATGTCTGTCTGGAATCGTTGGATCATGATAAGTGTCCATTGTTGACTCCATCCATCAGTAAAGATGGGTATCGATTTGTATTCCTTAGCTATCTACAATATATCGCATATCATCCATGACCGCTATGGGGCGAGATGGGAACTATACGAGTCCACTGCCATTTGATGTGACTCGGAGTCAATGGTATATTTTGAGACCGACACACTTAAGCTTACTCTCCAATTAGTTTTCATGTATGACTATAATAGTATCGGTTACTACACTAAGGTTATACATGTTTGAATTCTGTGTTAGGGCACAATCCTCTTTGTGTAGTTCAATTAGATACTTGAGAGCTGATGTATAGCTAATTAAATGCTTATTTGCTTAGACTGGCATTTAAATAATGAGAAGCTTTCTTAAGAGAGGTATGAATTTTTCAGGAATGTGGGATGACGTAGGTTATCGCATATTTCCTAGCGTGTGATTTATTATAATTTGGAAGTTCCTTAGTGCTGATAGCACAAGGGAAGGTACTGTTGAAATTTTCCGAAACTGAGATTCGGGAAGCTTGGCCAGTCTTGCTACTTTCTCGTACTCAAGTGAATTTCAAGGACGAAATTCTTTTAAGAAGGGGAGAATGCAACACCCCGCAGTTTTAACTATTGAATATTTAAATGATTAATTTAAATATTTAATTGTTAAGCAACAAAGCGCCTCTTATACTTGAATTTTACAAATGAGCGAATTAGGACGATACACGCGTAGTTGAGTTTGCTTTTTCGACGTGAGTAAAATGAGTATAAACTTGACTATGTTTGGAGTCGATGAATTTTGGAGATAAATAGTGTCAAATGAAGAGAATTGGGCTAAGCCCACTAGCTTGCCTCTAACGTAGATTATATTTTGCTAAACTTTTCATTTCATTTTCGTTCCACGTTCATTTCGTCTCCACTCCTCTAATCCTCTCCTAATCGCTCCATAATCTCTCCTTTATCCCCAAGCCTTAACCCTCCAAATAAATTTCCAAAAATCAAATAAAAATCACCACAAATCTTCCCTCCTCATTTTCTATAAAACCCATCAAGGGACTAGAATGGAATGGAGTCTGGAGCCTAATTTTCAAAATTAGAGAAAGCAAATTTGGCGTGTTGGTGATTCCAGCTTAGTTGGGTTTAATTAAGGTGGGTGGGATGATTCTCTTTATTAATTTGTATGTTTTAGTTCATATTTTCATTTATGGCCTAATATATATGTGAAGTGATAGGAGAATGTTTAGGTTATTTTGGACTTGTGTTTATGTTGTAAACACAATTGCATCAACCCATTAATTGTGTAAGACCCTAATTGCTATGTTTTGAAAATAGTTAGTAAGTCCTAGAATTAATTTGGGCTAATTGGTGTGATTGGTTGTGATGTTATTATTAATTTTAGGTTAATTAGGTAGAGTAATGATGTGCACCTTATTACTAATAACTAATTAATCAATTTAAATTGATTTACAAAAAGTTAGTAAACTAATTAAGGGGTTTAGGAGTTCCACACCCATCATTAAAATGGTTAGAGACCGAATGAGACTTAAGTAGTATATATAAAATGGCTTGAAGATTTTATGAATAAAGATTATACTTTACAAAATAGATATGAGTTTTATAAAATAGTAATATGAAGTGCACTTAATTTCAAGTTAGATAATTAAGTATTTAAATGCTTAAAAATGATATATAAGCTGATGATACATTTTATAAAATAGAAGCAAGACTCTATAAAAGGGTATAAGACCATATTAGGCTTTTATCAACGAACTTTATTAAATAAAAGTAATATTTGATCTAGTAATGGTTGAATTGCTCACTTGAATGTATGTGTGTGTATATGTGAATGAGCAGGTATACGTATACATGCATTTGGAGCTAAGCGACAATTTAAACCAATATTGTATTGTGGTTATAATTGTTGTGTGTTTGGTTATTTTTTTTATACATTTGTAATTGTTTGATTATATAGAAATATAATTTATTACAAGTCTGTTGCGGGTATTTCATGTAGCCATAGCGACTATTGCATGCGCTAAGTTGCATGAAAGTAGACCGACCCGAGCAATAATCCCTGTGAAGTCCGAAATGTGATTTTTGTTTTGTTTTCCGCTGTGGAAGCGTGTACAAAAGAGTGTATCAACACATGTATAGCCTATGCCAAGACAAGGAGGTCAGGTATGTCGTTTTGGCGTATTAGAGGAAGCCGGGTCACTATGATTGCCCGTTGAACCCTACTCATTCAAACAGTGGATTTTGGTACCAAAACCGGTTTTCTTATATTTATTGAAGCCACTTCCAAAATGTCAACAAATGAACCCCGATAGATGTTTGATGGGATGGATGCAGACTCTAGTAGTAAGGTGACTCATCGGGTGAAGCGTTGGAGGAAACGGCGCGCGAATTGGCGATCGTTACGCATGATTTGCCCCTGCTCAGGCTTATTGTAACAACTTGGGATTTTCGACCCTCATAAATCGACATTAAAATGCCCACTGTATTGCGTGCTAAGCAATCGAATGCCGGAAAACTCGATTATTAGGGGAAAGGAAGAAGGAATAAGATAAGAAGAATGAAAACTAAACAACACAGAATCTCACAGAGGAATGAATAAACTATAATATATAACAAATCTTTACATAAAGAAAAAATGTAATATACATACATCAATCAGAGTATACTAACCTATTTCAGCCTGCATGGTTATAACAACCTGTCCTCACAATGGCTGATGATTACAACAATGAATGTAGTGGAAAAATAACTATATACGCGAGTACGTCTCTGAGATTCCAGCTCGTCTCCTGAAACTCCAACACATCCAAAGCAATCTGTAATATGCTCGGTCTGACCCGAGCATTATTATAAAATAACACCCGAGTCAGTCTGGAAAACCAGCGTCAGAAAACACACCCAACAGATTTTTAATGTTTCAAAAATCTTTTGAAAATAAATTATCTCGCAAGACCACGCCGCACATAAACACGGACGGATTTTTACCTTACGATAGCCAAAACATTTTCTATAGAAAATCCATTGATATTATAATAATGTCTAGGAATCAAAGTAAAATATGAATACAGCTGAAATGCTTGCATCTCATGTTTCAGCATAGTTGGGTATAACTAAGTTCGTACGGTGATTATTGGAGAATGGATTCCATACAATGACTAGGCTACTGGGGTACAACCCGTCACGGTGCATCTCTAGATAAAATAACACCGAGGACCTCGCTGGGATACCCTGCCAACACAGAACTGGCCCACCACTTGACTGGTAGTACCGAATATGGTTAACCCGCCATTAATGGACCTCGAAGCATACAAATGAGAGATAATATCGACCCTAGATAGGGATGATCATACCCTACTTTTGAGTGACCCACTTAGCCCTGCTGCATCTCCCCTGTTTTAGTCATTCCCAATTGATAAGGCTTGAGATGACGATTTACCTTTATGTAGCATTTCCCACTTGGAATGCAAACACTGCCTTCAGGCAGCAATGCAATGCCAGCATTCATCCATACAAAGTTTGTTCTAGGACTGAATTAAACGCTTGATAATACCTTTTTCAATTCCATCACCTTCAAGATGTCTTCACTTCGAAACATTGAGTAGGATCGAAGTGGTTTTCGAATAAATATCCAATCCCGGTCTCTTCGAAACAACACTCGCTAGTTTTCGATAAAGTCAACCCCGGTTCTTTAGGAAATAAACAATCAAAGATAAGAGCGGAGATCACCTCCTAACCGTTAGTGATTGGATTTCCTTATCGTTCGTCCTAGGAGAAAGAAACGAGATTTATATGCACAGTGTAAAATCATTAGAGATTACTTTTCCATCTAACTCACGTGTTTCTCCTAGATATTTCCAAAGTTACATTTGGGTCCATATTTGATAGTTGGTTATCTAACTATCAACAAACACACATTCAAATCAAGGGTTAAATTCAAGAAGGGAAAACCAACATTGGTTAAGCACAAAAGCAATCACTAGCCTCTTAAATTAATCTTCTTATTTTTTGAAACACTTTGTAAATTTATTGTATAGAAATACCTTTACAAAGATATACTCACAAATACCTACATTTACAATACTTAGAAAAATATCTATATACTTATCTTAATGCTATAAGTATATTCACAAAACTGAGAAAGATTTACTCTCCATACAATTCTAAAATCATTTATAAATCCCTTATAAATCTCAAAAACCATTTATAAAATTATTTTATAAATCTCTGAAACCATTGATAAAGCTCTTTATAGAAACCCCTTAAAAACTAACCTCCATTTCCAATTATAAACTCTTTTATAAATTTCAAAACATTTATAAGCTCTTTATAAATCCATAAAACTATTTACAAAACTCTTGTTATAAATCTATGACCCATTTTTAAAATTCTTTTATACATATCTAACTATTTATAAACTCCTTCACCATGTAAAATCCTCCTTTAGATCTTCAAATCATCGTCTAAAACCCTTTTCTAAAACCCAAATTTGTTTATACAACTCTTTTTATAAATCTCGAACATTTATAAATAATAATAATCATTTACTTCGAACTTTATTATATAATAATAGTTATTAATAATAAACATTATAATTAATAAATAAAAATTATTAACCTAAAAACATCTTAAATAATAATTAATAATTTCAAAGACATAATTAATAAAACACTAACAATAAATTTTCAATCTTATTATAAATAATAATAATTAACTTCTAAAACAATATAAATAAATCATTATTATTATTTTCAACCCATATTAATTATTTAAATAATTAATCTTCAAAATATTAACATATTCATAAATAATCTTAAAAGAATATTAATTATAAATAAATAACTTTAAAACAATATTAAATATATATAAATAACTTTTTAAAACAATATTAAATATAAATAACATTTTGAAATAATATTAAACATAACTAAATAACTTAGAAAACGATAGATAAAAAGGTGGGAATAAAATATAAATTAAATCCTTTAGAAAAAAATATTTCCAAAACCCAATTTCGGATTTAAAATCATTTCCAGTCTCAAAAACCAATTCCAATTCAAATGGCAATTTATAGTATTTTTAAAAAAATACTAATTTGAGGCCAATAGCTACTTAACATTTAACCAATATTGATATTGATTTCCCAACACTACAGGGTCTAAGTTTGAACATATAATAATGTCATAAACCATAATGTCCACAATCAGGTTTCATATTCGATAATCGTACAACAGGAATATATTTGAAATTAAAATCAACAATGACGAGAATTCCTGTTGGATCCCTCCAACTAGTTTCCTTCTGCATCACATACAGGATATAATAATATAATATGGGCCATCCGCTACTAGAAGAGTATATATAAAAGGTCATCCACTACTAGGTGGGAATAAATCCAAACCAACTGATAAAAGCACATAAATGATCCAAACATCCAATCAATAATTATTTATCAATGATATAATATTACTGGTTAACCAAAAAAAAGTTGAGTTTAACTCATAATTATTTCAATTATCGTCGAGGCATTTCGGTTTGGAACTAAAGTCGAATGATGTTCCATCGCAAAGATTGCATCCAAAACAGTTATTTCATTTTTAGCTCAAATTCCAACTATCTCCAAATTCATCAAAAATAGTTTTATCGTGAAGCTTACGGCATCACGAGTGCAACGCAAAAATCCGCGCCTCGATTGGACGTATGAGAGATTTATTGATTAAAAAGATTCCGATTTAAATAATATAATATTAAATCAATAATTACAATATTAATTACAAACCCACCGTAAATCCTACTTCCCTTTCCTTAAACCTCTCCCTATACATGCACAGAGAACCCAAAAATGTGCACACCTCCAAACGACCAATTCTCCTCCAATCCTTGACAAAATCACCTCAAACCAATTCCGACGAACTCAACGTTCGATGCGACCATTGCCTTAAACCCCCACTTGAAGCCCCCTAGAAAAACGCGACCCTGACCAGCACCACATCGACCGCTTAGGTTGTGTTCCCCTTCATGGCGCCGCACGCTACCAAAAATCGGCCACAAGTGCCGTTCGACACCCGAATCCAAATATCACCTTGATTTCGACAATCATCGACTAAATCGAATGAAATCCTCAACCCTAGTTCCTATCCATTTACTTTCGAACTCCTCAATGATGTCACGACGTTTTGTATACATACCAAAGTGAAGAACTTGCCAAAGGCCACTTAAAGATCAAAGTTTTTTTATTTATTGCAATTTATTTGAATTTAAATCAAATTTTGGAAAGGATAAATAACTTTTTTTCTTTTTTTCCTACGTGAATGTATGAACGAGAGGGAGAGGAGCGTTTTCAAAAAAAGAAAAGGAGGGATGATGTGGGTATGACCTGAACATGGGGCATGTAAGGTTGATTTGATAGGGTATGCTCTATTTTCTTTTTTCTTTTCTAAAAAAAATACCAAGTTTTTAAGTGCTCGAAATTCTCAAACTCCAATCGAGGCATGCCGCCTGGCATTCTATATGAAATACCCATATACTAAACACAATGGAACTAGTCTCGAGACCTAATCTGAACATATACATACGATAGCTTTTTAAGCCCAGTTATATTAGTTTAATTTTTGTAATTAGTTTATATGTGTTTCAAACTCGTACGACCAAACGTTACGCCCGGTCGCCACAAAATTCGACGACATACTATAATTCACTATTTTGGATCCAATGGAACTGTTTTCATCCAATCCCGAGACAGTGTCCCGAAAGGCTATTTTTACACGTTATTTAAAACGATTTATTATTGAAACCAATTAAATCACTTTAAAATCTAGTTTTAAAAGTTTAATATCCCATCCTTATTTAAATTCACTATCCAAACAAATCTCTATATTGAAATTTTAGCTATTTGATTTATAAAATAATATTTCAATATTTAAAATTAAATAAATATTTCAAAAATCAATTTACCAAAAATATGGGTCATTACATTCTTCCCCCCTCAAAAGAATTTCGTCCCCGAAATTAGCAAGTAAGAAAAATGCCTTAACCCATTAAATTTTCAAAACCAATTTGTTGAAAAATGCCTTAACCCATTAACTAATACCATCCCAAGTCATAACACCAAAATCAAATTTTAGTTATCAAAATTTTTCCAAAATTCCCAAAATTTTTATAACACCTTAAATTAAAGGAAAATTTCGCCAGCGCCTCCTTTGAATGGTTCAATCGAAATTTTTTACAATGTATATATATAATCACAATTATACATATCATTTTTAATGACGAGGCATCCCATAAGGAAAAATATAAAAATACAGTATGTAATCCGAGATATGTACCTTTAATTAGCATTAGCAAGCATACACGATCAATATAATGCGAAAGCGAGCTCCAAATGCGGAGCATAGGCCATCCGCACCTACTAATCACTTAACAACCGATGAGAACAAGTATAAAGAATATAATATCAATATATAACATGGACTATACAATAACTATATGCAAATGTAGCAACTGTAACAAGAGGAACCATCCAATAAACAATTAATTCATAACCATGTCAATTTACATTTTCCATTGTCAACATCTAATTTATTTGCACCCGTACGATGTACATATACCATCCGTATGCAATATCAACTCTGATTGCTTGCTCGATCACACAATTTCACTTCCAAACTAGTATCGTTCACACGACTGCTCTAGTCTGGATTCAGATCCGGTTCCTTGATTATAAACCGCTATTCTCCTTGCATAGACATATACTATTATAGAGAATCCCAGAATCGCTCAAAATTCCAAATCCAGAGTTTATCGTCGAGAATGTGTGAAAAATTCTAACTCGGACCGATGTAAATCATCTTGAAATCATGTACTCGAATCTGGATCAAACAGTTATGTGAAAATAATATACATACAACTTACGTATTTAATTCAATAGGTTCCTTATTATATCCCATATTTATTTCTTTATTCAGATTCTTTTATTTACATTCATTTATTTATAATCATTATTCATATTGCTTTGTTCACATTCATTTTTTACGTAGTATATTTCTTTCAATACCAATGTCACTTAAGAACCATTCCATCAAATTTTACTTAATTTTATTTTAAACATTTTATACAACACTCCTCATGTTCATTTCCACTTCATAATTTAAGTCCATATTTAATTCTAAATCAAATACAATTCCATTTAACTTATTTCATTTCAAAAATTATTTCATTTAACCTAATTTAGGCTAAATTTCCTTTCAAAAATCATTTTATTTAACTTAAGTTAAGTTTCGTTTCAATTTAGCTTTTCTTAACAATATATATTCAACAAATCTAAAATTTGTTTTAACTTGCTAATTCTCAAAATTTATAAGTTTTGAAACTTATTTTCTCATATTTTCATAAAATACTTAAATGATAATTTCCAAAGTCTTAAACACCTTGTTCTTATTTCAAATTATTTTGAAAAATACTATAATTAATTTCTTTGTATTTCAAATCATACTTTTTAATTTTTAATTCAAAACTATTTTTACCAAAAAAAACACCAATGGTAGAAATTCCTCTCCTAGAAACCCGAAAATGAATGTCAATGATGTTGCTGTAACGACCCGGTATTTCATGTCATTCGCATCCGCACATGTCAGACTTGAATTGCTCAAAATAACAGATTGTTAATTTATATTTGGCAAAACTCAGCATATACAGTAAATAAATCAATCATGGAATCACAGACACAGAGTAATATAAAATATAGCAGCGGAAAAGATAAGTAGTAGTTCATGAAGCTACTATATAAACAACAGAGTTTGAAACAAAATACAACAGAATATCTTAAATACAATGTAGTCTCGAATACAAACAGATGACAAGTCTGAACAAAACCACTGGATAGTTGAAAGCTAAATAGATACAAATGGATCTCCAAGTGAAGCTCCAACTCCAAAGGCGAGTCTCAAATGCTATGACACTCAGTCTGACCCGAGCGTAAAGCAAAACACAAAACACTCGAGTCAGGATTAACATTCTTATATTAATAAATTCAACTCAAGTGAAATGCCAACTGAAATACAAGTAACTTAAAGGATGTTTGAGATTTCCATCCTCTAAGGATTTGTGGAACTATCTACTATGTAGTAATATATGCTATTATAATATGTCTATAGTAAAGTAAAAGTATTAAAATAGCGTTAAGGTGTTACCCATATCCCCCTTAACACATTTTATATATTCCCGTAGTCTATACAATGTCGTACCCTCCACCAAACCGGTGGTTTACACAGAGGACACCACATAGGTACGGTACAAAACAAACTCATAGAAGGCGCGATAGGGCATGCGATAAGGCACTCGAGGCAATTCCAGGGTAGATATACCGTTTGCATATCCGGACTGGCGGTAACGCATAGCAGTTACTACCGCCCACCTCATGACACACTCCAAAATCAAAGGGTGCACCCAATCAAATCACAAAAGCTATAGAATGGTATCGAAGAAATGTGCCTGATCGGAGGAATGACCTTACTTGGCCCGGCGTGGGTCCTGTTTTAGCCACATCAAGCTGACTCATGGGAGTTAGGGCTACGTAAATACCGTATAGAATCGTCACCAAACCATCCTACTTCATTCTGGAATCTCCACCACGTATACAGTTGTTAAAGTGGTTTTCAGTATTGGTAGAGTGTATGACAATATCCGATCCTGGTCTATTTAACAACTAAACGTTATTATAACACCGTGGTCATTTCATTTCAAATAGTTCATGATTCATATCAAAATATCATATCATTTCAAACCATATCAATTTGGTATCCTTATACACTTTAAATCATATTCATTTCCAAAATCGTAACACTTTCAAAATTATAACACTTCTGAAATCGTAACACTTTTGAAATCATAACATTTGGAAATCATAACACTTTGGAAATCATGCACTTTTAAATCATAACGCTTTTGAAATCATAGCACTTTTGAAATCATAACACTTCTAACTTAAACAGTTTAAATATTGAAATAGTATATATATTAAAATAGTTATAAATTAAAATAGTTTATAAATTAAAATAGTTTATATAGGTATTAAAATACGTTATGTAATAAAAATAGTTTCCTCCAATTTCGCAAATCGATTCAAAACATCTTAAATTCCACCATTTAATTTAAATCAGTTCCAGTTTAACCATTTCAATCTAAAGTTCAAAGATTCAAGTTTTCATATTCAACCATTTACAATATAAATTTCATTTATATTTCAACATTTAACTTTAATGTTATTCAAATTGGAAAGTATTCACTTAATCATTTTGATAACAATTATTTAAATCTCAGTTTATAAATTAAAATCAATATTAAATATTCAATCTCAATTTTATTTAAACTTGAGAATATTCATTTAATCACTTTTTATCAAATCAAGTTATAAATCATATTTTCAAAATCTCAAAATCAATAAGTTCAAATAAATTCTTATTTAAATTCAAATTATTAACCAATTTAAATTCCAAGTCAACATTGGTTTATCTTCCCAACCTTTATTATTAAAGTTATAAACTATTTTAAAATATTATTATAAACTTAAGTAAATACTTAAGCATATTATATACTAATTAAATTAAATTTTATTAAATTAAAACTTATCATTAAATTTATTTTTAAATTAAATCTATTTTTATATATATTTTTTTAAATAAATAAAATATAAGTAAAATATTGAAATTTACATTTTTTTCAAAACTAATTTATAAGTTAAAATTTCCAAAACATATTTTTTTTAAATCTAAAATTTAAATCTTTATAAAAATAACCTTTATACATATAATATCTTAAAAGTCAATATTTATTAAACCATATATTTCCTTTCAAAACCTTCGAAATCATTTTCAAAATATATATAGACCAACGGTGTCTGTATATAATTTTCTATCCTATGGTCAATTGATACGGATATTTATCATTTCAATCCGCAATTTAATTATCTACGGGTATATATCATTTCAACCCGCAATCCCAAATATTTAAAATTAATGAAAATCGCTTGGGTTTATCATTTCAACCCTTAACAATTTTCTCCTATTCTACGAAATCATTCGGGTATGTATCATTTCAACCCATAGGGAATTCTAAACTAACAGGGAACTTGCAGAGTGATAACATATAGGATAATGATATAACATATCAAAACAGGCATATATCATTAGTGATAGACTAAATAAAATATAAACAACAGGATATGGTGTCATATCTCACAGGTGAACAGATATAGAAATTGGCATATTATATATAACAATTATATAATTAACAGTTAAATCTAGCAGTATATTTCAATTGTCATTTCAAGTGAAATCAAATTTAATAAATATAAGGATGTTAATCGTGAGTGATTGCTCACCTTTCGAGGCTAGAGAGATTTGGCAATGAAATGAGTTACGAATCCAAGCACGAATTCCAAAGCAAAGCAAGATTGGCATGAATTCGACGAATAAACTGATAACAAGAATCGATGAGAACATATATATATATACAAATACAAATATATATATATGTAATTTAAAGTCTAATATTTACCCATATTAAAATAAATTCCTTTATACAAACCCAATATTAACTTTAGAAAAACATATATATTAAAAATCAAAATATTTGTAGGTATATACAAAAATCATTATTAAATTTAAACCCATATATTTCTTTTCAAATCAATATTAAATTCCAACACATACAATATCCGTATATAATTGAAAACCAAATTTACATATATATAAACAAATGTATATACACATATATACAAATTTACATACATGTTATAAATTAATATCGATAGTGTTTATCATTCTTTAAAACAATACTACTATAATCATATATTCACTACAGACCTATATATAAACAACTAAATGATATAGAACTCATATAAATTCATATATATTAAAGCAAACAGATCTTTAATAAACTTATAGAAACATATATATATATACTCAAATCAACATATTATATAACTAATAAATATATATATATATATGTAGACTTTAAAAACTGGGCAAAAGAAAATATGTATGCAACTTATAAAATATATATACATTTCAATAAAACATGTAACAGGAAAACTACAAAATATATATACATACAGTAGCATACAAGCTAATATATATATAGACATACGATGTATATAAAACTGCAATATAAACATTTATATATTATAACTAAATATACTAAAAATATAAACGAAACTGTTATATATACTTTGAAATCAACAATATATCAACAAATATAAAAGCAGGTGTATATATATATAAACACTTACTTTAACTACAAATTACCCACAACAGTTTATATATAAACTTATATTTTTATGTATATAAAATTTAAGAATCAATATTTATAATTCATGAAATCTTATAACCCAATCTGGAAAATATAAAATGGTACATAAGTTTCAAAACACGTATGCAAAACTATTTTTTTCAATAAACATAATATATATATATATTTCAAAACAATACTTATATATATTAAAACAGTATTAACCAATATATAACATTTTTAAAACAAATATTATATATACGTACAAGAACCAGGGGTTGGTGGAAAGGTGGTTGGTGGATGCTCGAATGGAGGCGGAGAGAGCAGAGAGGCCGGAAAGGTGGAGATGACAGAAAGGCGGTGTTGTGGAGGTGGAGGAGTGGGCTCGAAGTGGATGGTGACGTGGGTGATGGGTTTGAAGGTTGTGGAGGTGGGTTTGCTCGGGGTAGGCGGCAGGTGGCTTCGGCCGGTGGGGTGAGGGAATCTAGGGCGGTGGTTAGTCGCGAGCAAGGTGGATGGTGGAAGGAGAATTGCAGCTGCTCAGGTTTGGGAGGAAGGAAGGAGGGGTGGTGAGGCTATAGGTTGTTGTGCATATATATACTCTCGTATCATATATGTTTGTTTATTTTATTTTTAATTTTTTATATATAAGAAGTATGGCCAAAATGAAAAGAAGGTGATGGTGTCAGGGACAAATATATAAGAAGAGGAATGGTTTTCAAACAAGGAGAGGAAGAAGCATGAGCTGGTTATAACAGTTTCACTATATAATATTTTGTTTAAGCAAATGAACAGAAGCAAGGAAATAGAGGCAAACGAACAGATATATCTTTAACATTAGGAAATGTAAAAGTCAGCCGTTTGAATTCAAGGAAAATAATAATGGCAAGAGGCTATTTATTACTAGTGGATGTACAGTTGAAAGGACACTATACACAAAAGGCACGAAACGGTTACCGATGCGGTTGCCTTTTTTGCAGGTTCCGCCACGTACCAGACTCCGAAACACACAAATGAATAAACTGTGCAGATCAGCACGACGAGACGATAAAAACGGTACATAGATATCAGCGATACGACCATCCTATCAAAAGTCGATATTACGTTGCCAAACCGTTTTAAATTCGCCGAAAATAAGATAACGGGGCTAGAGCATTCCCAATTTGGCGAAACGAAATATGACGTCTCACTCAGAAAATGATAAACATTTTTATTATGTAAAAATATTCAGGTTTCGGAAACATTTTATTTTCATCTAATTAACTGATTCTAAATTGAAATAATACTACACAACAAAATAAATTTTCATAATTTTTGATGAAATTTACCATTTGCTATGTTTAAATAGACGTATTCCAAATATCAAATCTTCATTTCCAAATTTTATTATTTAAAATTTTAAAAAATTCGGTTAATTACTTTATTAAAATCATTAAAATTTACGAGTCGTTACAGCTGCAGACATCATCGAAATTATTTTCCAATGACCGAAGTAAGTTCAGTGCTTTCTATTTCCTTTAAACCCTTTTAAAATATTTCTAATCAAAATATTTTCAAAATAATACTATTATCATCCTTCCAAAACTTTTGAAAAGCAATTTTCAAAACCACCGAGATCTGAATTCTCAAATTCTCAACTTAAATCTTTTTAATTTATAAATCATATTTATAAATTTTCCCTATACATAATTTCACTTTGGTTATATAAAACCATTTCTTAATTGTTTATCTTGTTTACATAACAAATTTTATTAGAACACAAACAACAAATGATAATAATCAAATATCATCATTCACTAACAACTAAGCACACCATATATGCTATAATAATTTCTAAAAAATTATCCCTTTATACGTAAAATATAATCAAGGTAATATTATTTCATTTACCCAATTTTAAAACAATACTATGTCGAATCCTCGGTTCAAATGTTTAGAAATTCCTATCAATAACGTTAATTACTCTTATTGACCAGGATCCATAAGCCACTCAACAGATCAATCAACATAATATAATCATTTTATATCACTAATAAATATACACTCATATATATATAGACTCAACTCATTCCAGGGTGTTACTAACCTTATTTATAATGAGTACCCCACCAAAGCCAAAGCTCTCGCTTAACCTTGTGCTCTAATACCAAGTGTAACAACTCGGGATTTTCGACCCTTGAAAATCGATACTTATACGTCCATTGTATTGCGTGCCGAGCAATTGAATGCTGGAAAACCCAATTATTAGGGGGAAAAAAGAAGGAATAAGAAAAGAAAAAAGAAGAAAGAAAGCTAAAAAACACAGAATCCCATAGTGGAACGAATAATCTATAATATATAACAAATCTTTACATAAAGAAGAAATGTAATATACATTTATCAATTAAAGTATATTAACCTATTTCAGCTCGGACAGTTATAACAACATGTCCTCACAATCGCTGATAAATACAACAATGAATGTAGTGGAAAAATAACCATATATGCGAGTATGTCTCTTGGCCTCCGACTTGTCTCCTGAAACTCCAACACATCCAAAGCAATCTGTAGTATGCTCGGTCTGACCCGAGAATTATCATAAAATAACACTCGAGTCAGTTTGGAAATCCAGCGTTAGAAAACACACCCAATTGGATTTTTAATGTTTCAAAAATCTTTTTAAAAAAAGTAGCTCGTAAGATCACGCCGCACATAAACACGGATGGGTTTTTACCTTACGATAACCAATACATTTTCCATAGAAAATACATTGATATTATAATAATATCTAGGGGTTAAAGTAAATTATGAATATAAGTGAAATGCTTGATCTTGCATTTTAGCATAGTAGGGCACAACTAAGTCTGTACGACGCTTATTGGAAAATGGATTCCATACAACGACTGGGCTACCGGGGTACCACCCGCCACGGTGCATTTCTAGATGAAGTAACACCGAGGACCTCGCTAGGGTCCCCTTCCAACATAGAACTAGCCCACCACTTGACTAGC
Organism: Allium fistulosum; assembly: GCA_030737815.1. Lineage (NCBI taxonomy): Eukaryota > Viridiplantae > Streptophyta > Magnoliopsida > Asparagales > Amaryllidaceae > Allium > Allium fistulosum. The sequence goes on along the minus strand of CM060903.1, from coordinate 345,475,401 downwards.
AGTACCGAATATGATCACCCCTGCATTAATGGGCCCCGAAGCATGCAAATGAGAGGTAATATCGGTTCTAGATAGGGATTATCATACCCTACTTGGGAGCGACCCACTTAGGCCTACTACATCTCCCATGTTTTAGTCATTCCCGACCGATGAGGCTTGAGGCTATGTTTTACCTTTATATAGCACTTCCCACTTGGAAGGCTAACACTACATCTAGGTAGCAATGCAATGCCAGCATTCATCCATACAAGTTCGTTCTAGGACTAAATGAAACGCTTGACAACTCCGTCTTTAATTCCATCGTCTTCAAGATGTCTTCACTTTGAAACGTTGAGTTGGATCGAAGTGGTTTTCGGATAACATATCTGATCCCGGTCTCTTCGAAACAACATTCAATAGTTTCTGGTAAACTCAATCCTGGTTCTTTAGGAAATAGACGATCAAAGATAAGAGCGGAGATCACCTCCTAACGGTTAGTGGTAGGATTTCCTTATCGTTTGTCCTAGGAGAACGACATGAGATTTATACGCATAGTATAGCATCATCGGAGATGACTGTGCCATATAACTCATGTGTTTCTCCTAGATATTTCCAAAGTTACGTTTAGGTCCATTTTTGATAGTCGGTTATTTAACTATCAACAAACACACATCCAAATCAGCGGTTTAATTCATAAAGGGAAAACCAACATTGGTTAAGCACATAAATAATCACTAGCCTCTTAAATTAATCTTCTCATTTTTTTAAAATCACTCTGTAAATTTCTTGTATAAAAATACCTTTACAAAGATATACCCACAATTCCTTATTTTTTTAATACTTAGAAAAATATCTATATACTTATCTTAACACTATAAGTATATTCACAAAACTGGGAAAGGTTTCCTCTCTATACAATCCAAAAATCATTTATAAATCCCTTGTAAATCTCAAAAACCATTTATAAAATTATTTTATAAAAATCTAAAACCGTTGATAAAGTTCTTTATAGAAACCCCTTATAAAACCAACCTTCATTCCAATTATAAACTCTTTTATAAATTTCAAAACATTTATAAACTCTTTATAAATCCATAAAACTATTTATATAACTCTTCTTATAAATCTATAAACCCATTTCTAAAATTCTTTTATAATATCTAACCATTTGTAAACTCCTTCACCTTGTAAAATCCTCCTTTAGGTCTTCAAATCATCCTATAAAACCCCTTTTCTAAAACCCAAATATGTTTATAAAACTCTTTTTATAAATCTCGAGCATTTATAAATAATAATAATAATTTACTTCGAACACCATTATATAATAATAGTTATTAATAATAAACATTATAATTAATAAATAATAATTATTAACCATGAAACACCTTAAATAATAATTAATAACTTCAAAGACATTATTAATAAAACACTAATAATTAATTTTCAACCTTATTATAAATAATAATAATTAATTTCGAAAACAGTGTAAATAAATCATTTTTATCAATTTCAACCAATATTAATTATTTAAATAATTAATCTTCAAAATATTAACATATCCACAAATTAACTTAGAACAATATTAATTATAAATAACTTTAAAACAATATTAAATATATATAAATAACTTTTAAACAATATTAAATATAAATAACATTTTAAAACAATATTAAACATAACTAAATAACTTGGAAAAAGATAGACATAAAGGTGGGAATAAAATAGAAATTAAATCTATTAGAGCAAAATATTTCTAAAACCCAATTTCGGATTTAAAATCATTTCCTATCTCAAAAACCAATTCCAATTCAAATGGCAACTTATAGTACTTTTTTTAAAATGCTAATTTGAGGCCAATAGCTACCCAACTTATAACCAATATCGGCATTGATTTCCTCCACTACAAGGTCTAAGTTTAGACATATAATAATGTCATAAACCACAGTGTCCATAATCATGTTTCATATTCAGTAATCGTATAACAGGAATATTTTTGAAACTAAAATCAACAATGACAAGAAATCCTATTGAATCCCTCCAACCTGTTTCCCTCTACATCACATATGGTATATAATTATATAATATGGGTCATCCGCTACTAGACGGGTATATATAAAAGGTCATCTGCTCCAAGGGCAAGAATAAATCCAAACCAACTAAGAAAAACATATAAATCATCCAAATATCCAATCAACAATTATTTCTCAACTATATAATATTACTGATTAACTATAAAAGGTGAGTTTAACTCATAATTTTTCCAATTGTCGCCGAGGCGTCCCGGTTTGAAACTAAAATCGAACGACGTCCGATTTTAGCCCAAATTTCAAATGTCTCCAAATTCGTCCAAACCACTTTCATCGCGAAGCTTACATTATCACGAACGCAGTATAAAAATTTGCACTTCGATTGGACCTCATATGAGAGAGTTATTGATTAAACAAGATTTCGATTTAAAAAATATAATATTAAACCACTAATTACAACATTAATTACAAATCCACCTTAAATCCTCCTTCCCCTTCCTTAAACCTCTCCCTATACATGCATAGAGAACCCAAAAATGTGCACACCTCCAATCGATCAATTCTCCTCCAATCCTTGACGAAATCACCTCAAACCAATTCTGACGATCTCCACATTTGACGAGCTTCGCGACCATTGCCTTAAACCCCCGCTCGAGCCCCTTAGAAAAACATGACCCTGACATGCACAACATTGATCCCCCAGGTTACGTTCCCCTCCAAGGTGCCGTACGCTACCAAAAATCAGCCAAAAGTATCGTTCGACACCCCAAATCCATATATCACCTTTATTTCGAAAATCATCGACTAAATCGGATGGGAACCCCAACCCTAGTTCCTATCCATTTACTGTCGAACCCCTCAATGATGCCGCGACCTTCTGTATACATACCAAAGTAAAGAACTTGCTAAAGGCCACTCAAAGATCAAAGTTATTTTTAATTTATTGCAATTTATTTGAATTTAAATCAAATTTTGGAAAGGATAAACAACTTTATCTTTTTTCTGTCTAAAAAATGTTTGAACGAGAGGGAAAGGAGCGTTTTTAAAAAAGGAAAAGGATTGATGATGTGGGTATGGCCTGAACGTGGGGCAGGTATGGTTGATTTTATAGGGTATGCTCTATTTTCTTTTTTTTCTAAAAAATACCAAGTTTTTAAGTGCTTGAAATTCTCGAACTCCAATAGAGACGTGACGCATGGCGTTCCATATGAAATACCCCTATTCTAAACACAATGGAACTAGTCTAAAGACCTAATTAGATCATATATAGAAGATAGCTTTTCAAACCCAGTTATATTAATTTAATTACTGTAATTACTTTATATGCGTTTCAAACTCGTACGACCAACCAATATGTTCAGTCGCCATGAAATTCGAGGGCATACTATAATTCTGTAACGATCCGCTATTTTGAACCATTCAAATCGACAATAATCCACACATGTCGGACTTGAATTGCTCAAAACAACAGATTGTTAATTTATATTTGGCAAAACTTAGCATATACAGTAAATAAATCAATCACAGAATCATAGACATAGAGTAATACAACAATACACAGCAGAATAGATAAATAGTAGTTTATGAAGCTACTACAGAAACATAGAGTTTCAAATGCAAATACAACATAAGTCCAAATACAAAGAATTCTCTAGTATAATAGCAAATGATAAGTCTGAACACACATAACTGGAAATGTTTGAAATAACAGGAATAACAGGAAAGCTGAATAGATGACATAGATCATCAAGCCAAGCTCCAAGCTCCAAAAGGTGAGTCTCAAAGTTGTAATACTCAAGCTAACTCGAGTATAAAGCAAAACACAAAATACTCGAGTCATTATTTAAAATCTTATGCAAGTAAACCAACTCAAGTGAAATGTCAAAATGAAATGCAATAACTTAAAGAACGTCTGGGATTTCCATCCTTTAAGGATTCGTGGAACAATCTACATACATAATAGAGTACGCTACATAAATAATGTCTATAGTAAAGTAAAATATTAAAATAGCGTTAAGGCGTTACCCAAATCCCCCTTAACACATTTTTATATAAATACCGTAGCCTATACAGATACTGTAAGCTCCACCAAACCGGAGGTTTACTCAGTGAGCACTCCATAGGTACGATACAAACCAAACTCATAATAGGTGCTATCAAGATAAATATGACAAGGCACGCAAGGCTATGCCCAGGGTAGATACTACCGTTTTGTGGATCCGGACTGGTGGTAATGCATAGCATCTACTACCGTCCACCTCGAGACACACTCCCAAATCAAATCAAAGGGTGGCTACCAAATCAATCACAAAGTAATAATATGGTATCGAAGAAATGTACCCGATAGGTGAAGCGACCCACTTAGCTAGGCGTGGCTCATGTTTTAGTCATTTTATTTATGACCCGAAGGTCAAGGCTATCCATCATCGTTCTATTACTTCATTCCAGTAGCGTTCGCCAAACCATCTTACTTCATTCTGGATTCTCCACCACGTGCATAGTTTTTAAAGTGGTTTCGGAATTGGCAAAGAGTATGAGAATATCTGATCCCGGTCTCTTTAACAACCAAACGCTTATTTCACACCAGTTGGTTCTTTTACCTTTCCAAAACCGATTCATAATTTAAATCAAAATATTATATTCACTTCTAAATCATATCACTTTCAAAACCATATTCACTTCAAAATCATATAACTTTCGAAATCATATTCACTTCCAAAATCATATTCGTGTTCAAAATCATAACCATGAAATAGGTTAAACCATCATATCAAAATATTCACATTTTAAATCAATTAAATCTAAATCATAATAGTTCCAACTTTAAACATTTTGAATATTGAAAGTAGTTTATATATGAGAATAGTTATACATTAAAAATAGTTTACATTTTAAAGATCGGTTACAGATTGAAATAGTTTATATATTAAAATAGGTTATATTTTAAAATAAATATATTAATTTAAATATTTTAAACATAATATATTTTATTTTCATTAAATTTTATTAAATTGAATCTTATATTATGAAAAAAAGTAAATAAAGTTATAGGTAAAACCAAAAAATTTACATTTTAAAACTTTCTTATAAATTTAGAATGTTTAAAACATAAAATTTAAAAATCTAAAATTTACATATATGTTTTAAAATAAAATCTTTATATTAAATTTAAAATTCATTTTCTTTTTTTTCTTCAAACACATCTTTCCAAAATTTCAGAAATCACTTTAAAAACAGACCACCGGTGTCCGTATGTAGTTTTCTATCCTAGGGTCAGGTGATACAAATATTTATCATTTCAATCCGCAATAATTAAAAATTTACGGGTATATATCATTTCAACCCGCAATCCCAAATTTCCAAAATCAATAAAAACCGCTTGGGTTTATCACATCAACCCATAATGATTTTTCCCTATTCTAAAGATCATTCGGGTATATATCATTTCAACCCACAGGGAACTCTTAAAACTAAGGGAACTTGCAGCATGATTTCCATAAAATAAATAACATAACACAAAATCATACATAACAATTTACATAAGATTGCACATAACTTACATAATGAATCACATAGAATAACATATTACTTACATAACCAATTACATACAATAACACATAATTACATACAAACTAAATAATATAGCATATATGCATATTTAACATGGAAGGTGACATAAGATTCCTACCATAACATAACCCAATATGCAACCATTTTTAGCATAGCAATTTAGGTGATATCCAACATAACACATATATGCATATAAATTTTATTCTTCCTTTTCTTTTCTTTTCTTTTCTCATTTTCACACATAAATTTCACATAACATACTAATGACAATTTCCATCACAAAAGTGTCAACCTTTAAATCAATATAACATTTTCCTTTTTTTTTTCTTTTCAACATAGCAATTTAATATTAACATCATGAAGCATATTAATAACCATATCATCACATTTATCTATATAAATAAACAACATAATAGCAATAGCAATAATCATGTCAAAATAATAAGGGAACATAGGTGAACATATGTCATATCAAATCATAACCAAACTACGCAAAATTTCTTACCTATTGCAACATTTCAATAACATATCAAATTGATATTCATTCACCTAGCATAAGATTATAAATCGTGAGTGAATAGCTCACCTTTCGAGGCTAGGAAATATTTGACAAAACAAAGCTATGAAATTTGAATCTTAATTCCAAAGCAACGCAAGCTAGAATCGATGGATCACCAAAATAGAAATATGTAACCTTTGTTTTTTTATGAAATAGAAGAGAAATGAGACAAAGAGGGCTCATGTAACAACCCGCATATTTTACGATTGTATATTTAAATATTTTATTTAAATGTAAAATCGTTAATCGGAATAAAGTCCGAAAAGCTACCTTTTGTAAACAGTCGAATTGGGACTCGAGACCACTTCCATTGAGTCCAAAACGGCGTTTGCTACTTTTTTAAGTATAAACATCGATATATTTGGAGTACGTTGAATTTTGACATTTTCTATTGGGCTTTGGGTTTGGGTTTCATTCCAACTCACTCTATAACCTAGTTCAGCCCTCTCCCCTCCTCTTCACTTCATTTCTATTTTCTTAAACGCTCAAGAAAAACTGAAAATGGGGAGAGGAATGAGAAATTAGAAACTCCAAGCCCTAGTTTTCATTTGAAAAACCAAATTCTTGCTCCAAATTCAAAGAGAAGCTAAGGTAAGCATCCTCTTCATCTTCTCCAACTCATTCTCTCTTTAATTTCAGAAATTTCCTAAACCTAACTTAGGAAATGTTCTTCTTTTGAGTTTAGATTCAAGTTTCTAGAGTTGAGGTTGAAGAGAAGTTGATCTTCCTTTGCATTCAAGCTTCTCCTTCATCATTTTTGGGTTTAAAGGTGAGTTTTTGAACTCACATCTTTGTCTATTTCTATCATTGATGTTAGGTATGAATTCCTAACACTTATTCATGTTCAATTGCTTTTGGTTTGAATTGATTTGGTGAACATTTCAATTTTTGGTGTTTTGAAGTCAAAACTTTGAAAATCCTTGCTTTGATTTGTGAACATGTTTTTGGTGGTGAATCGGAGAGCCTATAGGGCTGGGTTGTCGTTTGGCAAAAGCCCCTAAAGTCCATTGCTCGACCGGTTGCAAATGGTGAGAGTTTGCTCTTCCATTTGATAGGCTGAAAAACAGTTTCAGCTACAGCCAGTCGAGTGGCCTTCTGTAGTCAGTCGACTGACTGTAGGGTCTGAAATCCCTCGGGTTCTGGTTCAGTCGACTGACTGCAGAGAGCCAGTCGACTGACCTGCTTCATTTTGCCTATTTTGCCTAATTAGCTTGAGAATCCAACTTTTATCGATTCGTGACTATCCGATTTATTGTTATCATTTGTTATTGCCTTTGATGACTTCTTTTTCGGGATTTTTGAGAATGTCCATTTTAATGGAATTGGTATCGATTTCTTTGGATTCAATTCACGTCTTCGAATGTGGATTTTTGTGACTGATTGTTTCTACAATCATTTTGTGATTTGTCACTTCTAAATACAAAGGTTTCTATACTAGTAGTAAATATTAAAACTCTTTTACAAAGATGATTTCAACTTTATTTTTAATACAAATCTCTTTTATAAAACTATTTTATAATCTTGAGAATATTAGAAATTAGGTTACAGAAATCAACTTGATAATAATAATCCAAGAGAGTAGAAATCAGTAAGTTGAGTGAGTAAATCTCAAATCAATTTTATAGTATTTATAGAATTTGAAGAGTTATGATTAAAGAGAAGTGACTGGAAACCATTGGTGAAAGGTTGCAACTGTTGGAAGAAGAAGAATGTTTGTTTAAAGTTTCACAACCTTTCAGAATATAGCCGTTTATTAAAAAAATGTTCGTCACCAGACGTCTGCAGGAAAGCACAGACGTTTGGACTTTGTTTCAGAGAATTTCCTGAAACTTACTGCAGATGTCTGAGTATATATTGCAGACGTCTGGAGTATGTTATTTCCAGAATTTATAATGTGTTGTGCGTGTCACTTCATTGGAGATTGTACAATAATTCTATATACTACTTACACATTTGTTTACAGAATAATCTCCTTGTAATCTTCAAATCATAGCTCTTTGACGTGATGAATATCTTGAATACCTGCATATGTTAATATATATGTATATATATAATATTGTATAGTTGTTGTCATTGAAACCATAGAATGGTGGTTCCAACAGCGTTTACTTTGTCGGTTAATTCTTGGACTTGTTCGATTGAACTCTTGTGACAATTTTCGAGTGGGAATCTACAATTTGTTCGTAAATATTTAAGTTAAGCTAGTGGTTATCGGACATAAAGCTAAACTCATATATTTACTAGCTTAGTGTAATCGACACTTTTTATTGATCGATGATGATCATTTTGTGATTTAGACTAGCGATGTGCGATGTCTATTTGTCTGCGAGGGAGACTAAACCCCGTTTTGTGGAACTTCGGTTCAATTTGGCGGGGTAGCGACCCGTGGTCGTCAGGCCGTTTGTGGAGCTTCGGCTCAAAATTTATGGTTAGCGACCATGGAATAGCGTTCCGTTTGTGATACACGTGTTGGTGAGTTTTCATGCTCTCGTTTGTGATAGGCCTCCCCCTTTGTGATTTCTGGATTTCTAATTGATGATTTCTAGAATTTGTGTTTCACCAACTTTTGCCATTGGCATTACTATGTTTGTCAACATTTGTAGTTTGGTGAATAAAATAAAGAATATGATATTCTTTTTGGTGCTTTGAGATTCTTGAGATATTTTATGATTTTGTTGTTGTTTAAATCATACTTGTCCTGGTATGACATTATTGTTATCATACGTTCTTATTATATCTCCATTTATATCTCATTTCTTTAATGATAATTATAGCTAGACTGATCCGTTTATTATTTTCTTATTAAATAATACTCGGGTCAGACCGAGATGTTACAGGTGCTTCTGCTTGACTCCTTATCTGGGATCATCTTCTGACTTTTGTCTAACTACATAGATTTGTAGTTTTTGTTGTTATACATTTAAGATATAGACTACTTGATGTATAATTATTCTTTTGACTAGCACTTGTATCTATTCTTTTGTGATATTGTGGATCTAATTTGACCACTACTCTGATGTACACTTTTATGTGTTATATTCATATTTGTTTCCACCTTTGAGATATGAACATCCGTGACTGATTTATGTTATGTTTATTTCTATACTTGTTTCCGAGGTCCACTTAGCCAATGTGTGGTAGCTTTGAGTTTGTATCGGTTTGTCGAATTTCCTCTTGAAATGAAATGAATGTTATACTATCTGACATATCGGTACTCGCACAAGGCAATTACACGGATGGTCACTCCTCAACAGCCTTATTCTTCGCACTAGTCGACGGCATTACTCTGTAGTGTCCTTGGCCAGCGTGAGTATAGAGGTGGGGCGTCACAGCTTGGTATTAGAGCCAAACTTCGGAACAATATAGAATAATCTAGCAAGGATCATTGTCCTAAGTCTTTCTTAGGAATCGTGCCATAGGATTTAATTCGAATCTTCGTACCGTTCTATCCTATTTCTTTTTATGATGCCTTGTTTTATCAATCAAGTTTGTTTGATATTCATTCTGAGATTAACCTTTTTCTCTTTTCTTTCTTTCTTAAATAAAAGAAATGGTTAGACCTGGCCGTCCCAGCATCGGTCAATCTAGTGCAACTCCTTAGGATGGAGTATTTATGTTTACTCGGCAACTTCTTGATCTTGTAAGAAATGCTCAAGCTCTCGGACCTATTCCTGAGCCCGCACATCCTAAATCTGGGTTTGCATGCTTGTGTAGTGATTACACCAATTTGGGTGGAAAGCCATTCAAAGGTTCCGAGAGCGTTATAGAAGTCCAGGCTTGGCTTCGAACATGCGATCGTATCTTTTCTCGCATGAATCTTATTGATCTTCATCGAGTCCAAGTGGCTTCTAGTATGCTCCAAGAAAGAGCATTGGACTGGTACGAGCTTCTGATCTCCGAAATTACTAAAGCGGACCTTATTTGGGAGCAATTCCGGGAAAGGTTCGAGTTAAAATTTGTGCCAGAAGCCGAAAAAGTATCTCTATCTCGACGCTTCATTGACCTTGTTCAAGGTGAATCTTCCGTGACTAACTACGTCGCTTCTTTCGAATCTCTCTCAAAATATGGGGTTGAATACATTAATACCCCATTGAAGAAAAACCAGAGATTCGTTTATGGCTTGAACAAGAGCCTCAAAAAGCCATTACTTCTGAAATTAGAACTTTCTTTTGATCAGCTTGTTGATATTGCTCTTCGTCTTGAAGAGGCTGATAAAGATAGTGATGCTGAGGTCAAACCAAACATCAACAAGAAGAGACCTTTTAAATTCAAGCCTAATCCCAACAAGAAGGGAAAGAAAGCAACACCGGTAGCAAATACTCCTAACCCTCGTTGCGGAGAATGTTACAATTGTGGTTCTAAGGACCACTATGCAAACAAGTGCCCAAAGTCTCTTTCTTGCCGTTATTGCAAGAGTTCGGGTCATACCTTATCTTCGTGTCCCAAGCTTCAAGGCAAGAAGTAGGGCAAGCTAAACGTTGTACAAGCTCCTGCTAACACTTCTCGTGGTCAAGGTATTTCTCATTCTATCCTTGATGCCATTATTATATTTCGTGGTCTTCCTATTAGAGTTCTTTTTGATACGGGTGCATCTCACTCTTTTATATCAAAAGAACTTGTTGATGCTTTGTCTTTAAATGTTATTGGATTGATGACTTCTTTGAGAATTGCGAATCCGGTTGGTGGATCTGTAACACTCAGTTTACTTTGTAAATATGTCGAAATTATTTTATGTGATTACTCTTTCCGTGTCGATTTGCATGTCATGCGTTACCTAGGTTTCAGAATGATTTTGGGAATGGATTGGCTTAACCGTTATGAAGCCCATATCCTATGTCCTGAGCGGACTATATATTTTCGGCATCCTCAATCTGTTAAGCAGATTTCTCTCGTTCTGAAAGATTCAGATTCCAATTCGAAAGCATCCTTGTATTCACTAAATCCTCATGATGACGATAACAATGATGAGGAAGATGTTATTTCTCTCATTCACATTGTTTGTGAATTTCCTGACATATTTGAGCCCGTTATAGGATTACCACCTAAGCGAGCAATTGAGTTCCGAATTAATCTAGTCCCTGGAGCTCTACCTATTACTCGTCCTCCTTATCGTATGTCCAATAAAGAAAATGAGGAGATGCGCAAACAATTATCTGAATTGGAGGCGAAGCAATTTATCAATCTAGTTCCTCTCCATGGGGAGCTTCGGCTATTTTTGTGACGAAATCTGATGGTACACTTAGGCTTTGCGTTGACTACCGCAAACTTAATAATCTAGCCATCAAGAATAAATATCCCTTACCACGGATTGATGATTTATTCGATCAGCTTAGTGGTGCTAAAGTCTTTTCACAGTTAGACTTAGCAACTGGTTTTCATCAGCTCCGTATTGCAGAGGATAGTATTCCTTTGACATCGTTCCGTACTCGTTATGGATCTTATGAATGGCTTGTTATGCCATTTGGCTTGATGAATGCTCCAGCTTATTTCGTCGACCTTATGAATCGAGTTTTCAAAGACTTCCTCGATCAATTTGTTCTCATCTTTATAGATGACATTCTTATTTATTCTAAAACCGAGGAGGAGCATGAAAATCATCTTCGGATTGTATTGGAAACTCTTAGGAGCAACCAATTAAAAGCAAAATTTTCTAAATGCCACTTTTGGCAATCTCGTGTGAAATTTTTAGGACATATCATTTCTGAATCCAGAATTTCCGTGGATCCTTCAAAAATTGAAGCGATTCAAAATTGGAAGAGACTGGAGAGTGTGACGGAAATTCGTAGCTTTCTCGGATTGGCGAGCTATTACCGTCGGTTCATAAAAGACTTTCCAAGATTTCTGTACCTCTTAATAGTTTGACAAAGAAGGGAGTTAAATACCTTTGGTCAGACAAATGTGAAGCTTCATTTCAAAAATTTAAGGAACTCCTTTCCGATGCTCCTATTCTTGTGATTCCCGATGGGAACCAAGATTTTATTGTTTATACCAATGCTAGTCGCGTTGGTTTGGGTGCCGTTCTTATGCAAATGGAACGTGTTATTGTTTATGCTTCTAGACAATTAAAGCCTGCTGAGACTAGATATGCCACTCATGATTTAGAGCTCGCGGCTATTGTTTTCGCCCTTAGAATTTGGCGTCATTATCTTTTGGGAGAAAAATTTGTTCTCTACACCGATCACAAATCATTGAAGTATTTATTTTCTCAAAAGGAACTTAACTTGCGTCAACAACGCTGGCTCGAGTTTATTGCATCTTATGATCTCGATATTCTTTATACTCCCGGAAAAGGAAATCTTGTTGCCGATGCCCTTAGTCGTAAGCAACAAGCAGTTGTTTCTATGATGATATCTGAGTGGAATGGTCTCGAGACTTTGTCCACTTGTGAGATTCGAGATCGTGAATCTGATTTATGTTCATCTCTTGTTTTATGTAGCCTTGAGGCTCATCCTTCTCTTTTAGACCGCATTCTTGAAGCTCAAAAGCATGATCCCGAATTGGTTCTTCTTAGCCAAAGTTGTAGGGATAAAATTGATATTGAAGGTTTGAAAGACTTTGATATTGATGCTCGTGGCGGTATTCGAAAATTTGGTAGACTTATTCTGCCAAATATTATTGATCTTCGTAAAGATATTTTAGAAGATTCTCATCGTTCTAAATTTACCATTCATCCCGGTAGTAGTAAAATGTACGCGGATATGAAGCGACTTTATTATTGGGAGGGAATGAAATCCGATATTGCTAACTTTATCAAGCGTTGCATGACTTGCCAACTCGTAAAGGCCGAGCATCAAAGGCCCGGTGGATTATTGCAACTTTTGGAAATTCCAATATGGAAGTGGGATCAAATTTCCATGGATTTTATTGATGGTCTTCCCCGTTCTCGTTCGGGCCATGATAACCTATGGGTGATAGTAGACAGACTTACAAAATCCGCCCATTTTATTCCCGTTCGGTCCAATCGGACCGTATCTATTTTGGCTAAACTTTTTGTTAAGGAAATTGTCAAATTGCATGGGGTTCCTACTTCTATTGTGAGCGATCGTGATCCACTGTTTACTAGTGGATTTTGGAAAGGTCTTCAAAAAGATTTGGGAACGAAGCTTAATTTTAGCACCACTTATCATCCTCGGTCCGATGGACAAACCGAGCGTGTGAATCAAACTCTTGAAGATCTTCTTCATGTATGTGTTCAGCTTGATTTTGGTGGAAGTTGGGAAGATCATATTTATCTTGTTGAATTTTCCTACAATAATAGCTTCCAATCTAGTATTGGGATGGCACCTTTCGAGGCACTCTATGGAAGGCCATGCCGATCTCCTTCGTGTTGGCTTGAAGCCGGTGAGAAGCTGGTTTTAGGTCCAGACTTTATTCGTGATGCCACAGAAAAGATTGACCTTATTCGTCATAGAATGAAAGAAGCTCAAAGTAGACAAAAATCCTATGCCGATAACCGAAGAAGGAAATTAGAATTTTCTGTGGGAGATTTTGTGTTTATTCGTGTTTCACCTATGAAGAGTGTTATGCGTTTCAGTCGATCGGGATAATTAGCACCTAGATATATTGGCCCATTTCCCATCACCGAACGCATTGGTTCTGTAGCTTATCGCCTTTTATTATCGGCTCAATTTTCTGCTATTCATGACGTATTCCACGTCTCTCAACTCCGAAAATGCCTTCGAGATTCCGATTCTATTCTTGAGCCCGGTGTTATTGAAGAAATTGAAGTTTCGCCTAATTTGACTTATGAGCAACATCTTATTCGTATTATTGCTTCGGAGGTTAAACATCTTCGAAATAAAGATGTTCCTCTTGTGGAAGTTCAATGGTCCTCAAATCCTAAGGATTGCTCTTGGGAATCCAGAGAATTCATCGAGCGGACACATCCGGACTTGCTCTCTTGTGCTCCTTAAGGTGAACTTTTTATTTCAACTTTCTTCTTTTTGTGTCGATATGCTTTTATTGTTGTTACTTCTTATTTATTTCTTAAAGATTGCGAGGACGCAATTTCTTTAAGGAGGGGAGTTTGTAACAACCCGCATAATTTACAATTGTATATTTAAATATTTTATTTAAATGTAAAATCATTAATCGGATTAAAGTCCGAAAAGCTACTTTTTGTAAACAGTCGATTTGGGACTCGAGACAACTTCCATTGAGTCCAAAACGGCGTTTGCGACTTTTTTAAGTATAAACATCGATATATTTGGATCAAGTTGAATTTTGACATTTTCTATTGGGCTTTGGGTTTGGGTTTCACCCCAACTCACTCTATAACCTAGTTCAGCCCTCTCCTCTCCTCTTCACTTCATTTCTATTTTCTTAAACACTCAAGCAAAACTGAAAATGGGGAGAGGAATGAGAAATTAGAAACTCCAAGCCCTAGTTTTCATTTGCAAAACCAAATTCTTGCTCCAAATTCAAAGAGAAGCTAAGGTAAGCATCCTCTTCATCTTCTCCAACTCATTCTCTCTTTAATTTCATAAATTTCCTAAACCTAACTTAGTAAATGTTCTTCTTTTGAGTTTAGATTCAAGTTTCTAGAGTTGAGGTTGAAGAGAAGTTGATCTTCCTTTGCATTCAAGCTTCTCCTTCATCATTTTTGGGTTTAAAGGTGAGTTTTTGAACTCACATCTTTGTCTATTTCTATCATTGATGTTAGGTATGAATTCCTAACACTTATTCATGTTCAATTGCTTTTGGTTTGAATTGATTTGGTGAACATTTCAATTTTTGGTGTTTTGAAGTCAAAAATTTGAAAATCCTTGCTTTGATTTGTGAACATGTTTTTGGTAGTGAATCAGAGAGCCTATAGGGCTGGGTTGTCGTTTGGCAAAAGCCCCTAAAGTTCATTGCTCGACCGGTTGCAAATGGTGAGAGTTTGCTCTTCCATTTGATAGGCTGAAAAACAGTTTCAGCTACAACCAGTCGACTGGCCTTCTGCAGTCAGTCGACTGATTGCAGGGTCTGAAAACCCTCGGGTTCTGGTTCAGTCGACTGACTACAGAGAGCCAGTCGACTGACCTGCTTCATTTTGCCTATTTTGCCTAATTAGCTTGAGAATCCAACTTTTATCGATTCGTGACTATCCGATTTATTGTTATCATTTGTTATTGCCTTTGATGACTTCTTTTTCGAGATTTTTGAGAATGTCCACTTTAATGGAATTGGTATCGATTTCTTTGGATTCAATTCACGTCTTCGAATGTGCATTTTTGTGATTGATTGTTTCTACAATAATTTTGTGATTTTTCACTTCTAAATATAAAGGTTTCTATACTAGTAGTAAATATTAAAACTCTTTTACAAAGATGATTTCAACTTTATTTTTAATACAAATCTCTTTTATAAAACCATTTTCTAATCTTGAGAATATTAGAAATTAGGTTTCAAAAATCAACTTGATAATAATAATTCAAGAGAGTAAAAATCAGTAAGTTGAGTGAGTAAATCTCAAATCAATTTGATAGTATTTATAGAATTTGAAGAGTTATGATTAAAGGGAAGTGACTGGAAACCATTGGTGAAAGGTTGCAACTGTTTGAAGAAGAAGAACGTTTGTTTAAAGTTTCACAATATAGCCGTTTATTAAAAAAATGTTCGTCACCAGACGTCTACAGGAAAGCTCAGACGTCTAGAGTTTGTTTCAGAGAATTTCCTGAAACTTACTGCAGACGTCTAGAGAATGTTATTTCCAGAATTTATAATGTGTTGTGCGTGTCACTTCATTGGAGATTGTACAATAATTCTATATACTACTTACACATTTGTTTACAGAATAATCTCCTTGTAATCTTCAAATCATAGCTCTTTGACGTGATGAATATCTTGAATACCTGCAATGTTAATATATATGTATATATATAATATTGTATAGTTGTTGTCATTGAAACCATAGAATGGTGGTTCCAACAGCGTTTACTTTGTTGGTTAATTCTTGGACTTGTTCGATTGAACTCTTGTGACAATTTTCGAGTGGGAATCTACAATTTGTTCGTAAATATTTAAGTTAAGCTAGTGGTTATGGGACATGAAACTAAACTCATATATTTACTAGCTTAGTGTAATTGACACTTTTTATTGATCGATGATGATCATTTTGTGATTTAGACTAGCGATGTGCGATGTCTATTTGTCTACGAGTGTAAAGACCCGCAAATCCGTCTTCCGAAAACTCGACACTAATACGTCCACTGTACCAACTGTCGAAAAATCGACTGGCGGAAACGCGAAACTTTAGGGTTAAAAAGAAGAGGTAGAAGAAGACAGAAGAGAAGAAAGAACAGAAAAACAGAAACAGAAAACAATATCAGAATCTCACATTCGCAGCGGAACAATATATAATAGATAATCACTAGTCTTTAAAACAAAAAGACTATATTAATTTATACATACATCAATCATCAGAGTTTACAACAATACACATCACTGGATAGTTATACAAACTTGTCCCATACAGAATACACAGCGAAATAATAAACAAGTACGGTAGTACGCTTCGCCATCCAGCTCACCTACAAAGCTCCAGAATATCCTGATAACATAACTCTAGGCTGCCCGTGTGGAAAATTATGGGCACCCAGAGTTTAGAAGGGAACAATAAACTCCGAGTCAGTCATGGTGACTGGTGTGAGATCGTAAAACAGTTATTTTCACAAAGGAATTAAAACAATTTCGCAATGCTTTTGGAAAATGAAACTACCATAAGGCCTCCCGCCACACACACAATGCAAACGCAGAATTGGAGGAGATTTCCCCTTATTATAGTCAAAAATGCTTACTACACAAAAACAGTTGATATTATTATTAATGTCTAGTGTGGAAAACATTTCGAAAGTATAATATCAATCTTAGCCAACATACAACCATTGTTGTATGCCTACTATAGCTACTACGTTCAATAGCAGGTTACCGCCACATTCCATAGCAGGTAATACAATTAAAAACCATACAGGGTTCGTATTGTTTCTTTGGATTTCCAACAAATGGTCAGGCAAAGGAACTTCCTTATACCGAAATAGAAACGCCTCTGGAAAGACGCCCCGGATCCTAACCGGATCTCCGCAAACAAAAGGCCGACGCTACCTCACGCTGTACAGCTGTAACTAGGTAACTAACACACTGACGCTACCTCACGCTGTACAGCTGTAACTAGGTAACTAACACACAAGTATGCCATCCCCCGGTCGTAACCAACCTTTATCCGAGGATCCTCAATCACAAAGCAACAGCCACAAAACATAATCAACATAGGTAAAATATATGGGCTCCATACCATGATATGACCTTTTATCCAGAAGGAAATGGCATACCCTAGGGGCGCTACCCCTACAAACCTCTGCCGCAACATTCCTGTTTCGACCATTACCGGGTTGTGAGGCTCGACGAAGTCTCGTCCACATACGCTACGCTTTTTCACAAAGCCACGCTTTGACCAACAACTGATCAACAGCACTTCATGTGCCACATTACCAAATTGGGAATGTATCACTAGTAACCATCAACTACATAACCTCTGAGCTCGTACGTCTCAGAGAAGGGTGTTAAGCTAAGAGAATAAATTCTCCGCCACCAACAGAAATGTATTTGATAGAAACCAGCTTTACATCTCAAAGTGTAACGTCAGACACACATCCATACAAGTCCATTCCGGGATCGAACGGAACCGAAGGCACTTCCAAAGAAGCCCTTGCAATTCGGATATTCACTAATCACGTCCGGAATTCCCATCACAAAAAGAGTGATATAAATCTCTATACCGGAGCAACTCGGTGCAGAGACATTCGACAGGTTGCCCTTTTATTTTCGAAAATATCCGGTCTTCACACCGGTCTTCAAATGCAATCCATTCATGACGTATCACTATTCGGAATGGGTTATATGACACAAAGGTCCTCTCCCGGCTTAACCGAATAATGAGCGTTTGTTTTAAAAACAAATCAAGTGTCATTTCAAAGGCAAATATTGATAGTCGGTTATTTAACTATCAACAACATTCACAACAATCATCTAATTTAAATAATTTTCCCAAATTATTTATTTTCAAAATATCTTCAAAAGATATATATTTTTCCACACTTCACATTTGAAAATCAATTTCAAATCATATTTTCACACTTCACATTTGAAAATCAATTTCAAATCATATTTTGGTCCATTTAAACCAACTAGATAAATCCTTATTAATTTATTTCAAATTTACATTTCGAATTTGTAAATTTATTTCCACACTTCATCACTTTGAAAATCCGATTTCAAATCATATTTTCCACACTTTAAAATAAATCAATATTTATTTTTAAACAAATTTCCCTTTCCTTTACAAATTCTATTCGGAATTTACATTCTCAAATATTCACTTTTTATACGGTTTTCAAATCGATTCCTCAGATATTCACTTTCAACACCAAATCAACTTTCAAAATTGATTTATCAATTTATTTCAAATCCCAAATCGAATTCCAAATTGATTTCTGAATTTACTTCAACACCGAATCGCATTTCAAATTGATTCCAACTTTAATCCCAAATACCAAATCATTATTTTACAAATCGATTTCCAAATTTATTCTCAATACAAAATCCATTTTTCATTCAACATCAAATAAGTTTTTATATCGATTTCACAAATTATTTATTTCAAATTCCCAATCAATTATCAATTTGATTTCAAACAAATTTATTTCCTTTTAAATAAATTCTTTTATTCTCCCAAACTATCTAAAATTCAATTTTTAATTTCAGAAATCCAATTTTATTTATTTCTGGTATCCAACGATACCAAAAATACATTCGGCTAAATTATAGCCTTCAACAAATTCAATCACAGATATAATTATCCACAGATTATAAATAATCAATCAACCAACATATGAAATTAATTCAAATGTTTTGAGGAATCCTGTTGGATCCCTCCAACCTGTTTCCCTGCATCCACAGATGTTAGCACAATACCCATTCCACTTCGAGGTGGAATATCGCGGTATATAGGTTTTATAAAAATATCATCCGCTTACTAACGATGCAATAGGGTCTCATCCGCTATATAATTGCGGGAAATCAATCAATCCAATATATACATATGCCAATATGTATATATTGCTATATATATATATAGATATATCCTACTATATCTAATATCACAATCCAAACAGCAATCAATCAATAACTGCAAAAAATAAAATCCACTTTTTATTTGAGTGAGAAGATCTAACCTTTGCTTTTTATTTTGCAATCCATTTCCAATTTGACTTGTTTCTCTTGATTTATAACCTTGTATAAACAATTATACAATTTATTAATATTCGAACAATTTGAATAATTAATTTCCATTTGATAGATTTAATTTCAACTAATTATTATATTTAAACTAAATTTCCTTTGATAAATTATACGTGTATATATATATATATGTATTTATATTACCATTATCTGTATACGTATCTCTATATACAAATACATATATATAAAAATAAATAAACTACATTGATATATATACTTTAATATAAATCTTTGGACTGGGAAAAATGAATCTGCTTACAGACATTTTGTTTTCTCTTTACAGTAAAAATATCACTGTTATTCCTCCTTATAAAATTTCTTCTAATGCTTCTGTGTATATATATACATATATACACATTATAAATGTTTAAATTTAACGAAGGTAAATTGGATGGTACCTCACTGCTTAGCACGGCCTCACGCGCGCTCCCAGTTCCATCACGTCGCCGACCCCGAAGTTCGCTGAAGAGCCACCTACAATCGACCAACGTGGCGAGCACAAGTCGACCACTGCATCACCGGATCTCGAGCACGCGACCCCACGCGAATCATCGCCGCTGCGCCTCGCGCGCGCCCTCCTCCACTTCGTGATGCTCGAAATCGAGCTACCCATGAATCGCGACCCTTGACTTCGCATGCCGCCGTTACGAACCCCATACTGCCTAGATTCGAAATTGCTTGAAGCCCTAACTCGCGATCGCGCCTACGCGAGTCGCCGCTGCCCTCCATGATTCGAACGAATTCGATTCCTCAGGTTTTGATTTTGGGGGGAAATAAACAACGCGGTCATTAATAAATTTTTTTTCTTTTTAAATTTCGTTTGAACTGAGGAATCGAACTGAAGGTCGAATGAGGGAGAGGGAAAGAAATAAAGGAGATAGCTTGTTTTGAACGAGTTGCAGAGGTATCGACCATTATTATTATTTTTTTGAACGAGATGGTTTCTTTTGAAATCAGAATGAACTGATCGCGTGATAAAATAAACAAAGGGGACAAGATGTGATGTTTGCATGATGAAGAAGGGTTACAGGGATTAGTAGAGGAGACCAAAAAGCTTTGATGTTGAAAGAATTTCAGCTGAAGTCAACTAGGATAAAATTATCCAATTTAAATTCAAATTCGAATCAACTCGAAAACGAAGTCAAATATTTTTACTTCCTATCAAGGCGTGCCGCTAGGCGTTTGTAATGTTATACGCCTATCCCGAACACAATGGAAAAGGTTTCGGCTCCAAATTCGATCGTATAGAGAAGATAGCTTTTTGGACCAGTTATTAAATTGAATTTCGATTTAATTCCAGCGCATTTGCTTATCGTACGGTCAAACGTTCACTCCAGACATTACGAAAATTGAAATCTGATAACAAAACAATATTACGGATCCAATGGAACTAGTTTCGTCGAATTCCGAGACTATGCCCTGGAACGCTATTTTTAAATATCGATTTAAACGATATAAATTCAAAACTGAACAAAACAGTTTCAAATTCAATTCTGAAAGTTTTATTATCTTCAGTATAATCAATATAAATTTTCTAAGCCTTCATATTATTTTTAATCAGCTCAAAACTGAAGATTCAAATTTTGTTACCCAGTTTCAATAATTAAATTCAATAATTTAATCGCCAAATTCATTCTGATTTTTGAATTTCAAATTAAACAATCATTCGAATATTTAAACTCAATAAAATATTCACTTTTCAAATGTCAAAAATTCAGGGTCGTTACAATCTTCCCCCCTTAAAAGAATTTCGTCCCGAAATTACAAGTTAGGAAAAAATGGTCCTTAACTCGTCTACTATTTTTCACAATCCAATAATTTTATCAATTTGTCAGATCAAATCTTTCTGCTAAAGATTCGTTATTATTCAACTAACTTTCTAATTTCAATTATAAGTTCAAAACAACATTGTTTACTTCTCAATTCAAATTCAAATTTTAAACTTTCAAAATTTTCTCAAAAATTTCTAACACTCTAAATTTTCGAAAAATTTCACCAGCGTCTCCTTTGCGCGGCTAATACGGTACGACTACAAAACGTCCCTACGGACTCTCAAATCCCAATAGAAAACAAAATGCTAAGTGGAAAAATCAGAATCTCATCAGATTTCATACTGAAACTTAAATACATACCTTTTGGTCGAGCAAATTCAAATTATCTTCAAAATTTAATCCAATTCCATTTTCCTTAGCCTTTACAATCCCTGTATATTTTATGGAACAATAATGTCCAAATTCACTTATTGGATTCCAAATACCCATTTACTTAAGAATTTCATTCATTCATTTCTTAAGTGCAATATAAGTATTTACATACTTCTTATATTTATTTTCACTTCACTAATAAAGTTATATATTCATTTCCATTCAACTTTGCATTTCAATTCCATTTGAATTCAATTTGACAACTTCAATTCTATTTGGAATTTATTTTATCTTCAGATTTTCATTTCGAATTTAACTTGAATTCGATTCATCTTCTAATTTCGAATATTGAGCTTTATTCACTTTTATCTCAATTCCCAATTTTAAATCTTTTATCGTTAGTGGAAAATTTTCAAAAATTTCAAAAAAAAATTCTAACTCCCAGTGAAAACACTTAAAAATCCTTTTAAAAAATGGATATGGAAAGCACGTTCCCCCATGGATCACAGTTACTCGGCGGTTTCGCTACTATCCCAGTAGAATCACTTGGAACTGTAGATTTCACATCTCTTGAATTTCGCCATGGTTGTTGCCATAGATCGTAGTTCACACGGCGGTCACACCACTATCCCAGTGGAATCACTTGTAACCGTAGGCATCTCGCCCCTCGAATTTCGCTGTGGCATCTAGATCGCAGTTTACACGGCGGTTGCGCCACTATCCCAGTGGAATCGCTTGTAACTGTTGCATCTCGCCCCTTAAATTACGCTAGCATAAATCCCGATCAAATGGACACTCATGTCGAGTTCCAACACCTTCACAATTTTTCAATGGAAGGTACTTTTTCATATCCTTAGTTTGGAAAACATATGTCATATATGTATAGTACTTCATTTCCAATTGATTCCATTCAATTTTAATTGGCATTCTATTAATCAAATCTCATTGAAAAACCATTCAATTCTATTCCATCTACTAATTTAATTAGTATATTCACTCATCCATTTTAAATTTCAAATTTCCATATTCAATTCGTCTCGAATTTATTTTATCAATAACAAGGAAATTTCAATTTATTTTTTCTTTCTTACTTACTTGAATTTATATACAAATTCAAACCATTTCATTCAACTTCGCAATTCAACTTCAATTTAACCAATTAAACCTCCAATTCATTATTTCATGAATTAATAATTTATCAAGTTAGTTTACTTGAATTCAATCCATTTTATTTACAAATGTAGCTTCATTTGTTCATTCATAAATTCATTCATTTTCAATTTGAATCTCATCCCAATCAGATTTCAAATATTTTATAAGTCTTCAAACTTATTTACATTCCATTATTGAATTTTATTTTCAAATATTTCTCTGGAATCCCATTTCAATTCGTAAATTACATTTACAATTCACATTTCCAATTCACATTTCCAAATCTCATTCGTATATGGATTTTATTTCCTTATCTTCCAATTCATATTTATAAATTTCATTTGTGAAATGAATTTATCTCTAAATCTTTGGCTATTATTTTAATTTCTTATTCAATTCCATATAACAATGGTAATAATTCAATATTATCTCTTCCTAACAACCAACCATCCATATACTATGATAATTCATAGAAAATCATTTCTTTTCTATACAAAAATAGTTTTGGATAAAATTATTTCATTTACCCTATTTAAAACAATACTGTGTCAGTTTATCTTGTTTAAGAGTTTAGAAATCCCTATCGATTACAGTTGGCCAGACTGCACCGACCAGAATCTATAAACAATCAACCGACAAGTCAACACAATACAAAACAAATTTTTGTATTCACTAACAAATACGCACTCATATCTATTATTACACTCACACTCATTCTAGAGCACTACTGACTCCATCTCTAATGAGTAACACCCAACAGAGCAGGGTTGTCGCTTAACCGGATGCTCTGATACCATGTTGTAAAGACCCGCAAATCCGTCTTCCGAAAACTCGACACTGATACGTCCACTGTACCAACTGTCGAAAAATCGACTGGCGGAAACGCGAAACTTTAGGGTTAAAAAGAAGAGGTAGAAGAAGACAGAAGAGAAGAAAGAACAGAAAAACAGAAACAGAAAACAATATCAGAATCTCACATTCGCAGCGGAACAATATATAATAGATAATCACTAGTCTTTAAAACAAAACGACTATATTAATTTATACATACATCAATCATCAGAGTTTACAACAATACACATCACTGGACAGTTATATAAACTTGCCCCATACAGAATACACAGCGGAATAAATAAACAAGTACGATAGTACGCTTCGCCATCCAGCTCACCTCCAAAGCTCCAGAATATCCTGATAACATAACTCTAAGCTGCCCGTGTGGAAAATTATGGGCACCCAGAGTTTAGAAGGGAACAATAAACTCCGAGTCAGTCATGGTGACTGGTGTGAGATCGTAAAACAGTTATTTTCACAAAGGAATTAAAACAATTTCGCAATGCTTTTGGAAAATGAAACTACCATAAGGCCTCCCGCCACACACACAATGCAAACGCAGAATTGGAGGAGATTTCCCCTTATGATAGTCAAAAATGCTTACTACGCAAAAACAGTTGATATTATTATTAATGTCTAGTGTGGAAAACATTTCGAAAGTATAATATCAATCTTAGCCAACATACAACCACTGTTGTATGCCTACTATAGCTACTACGTTCAATAGCAGGTTACCTCCACATTCCATAGCAGGTAATACAATTAAAAACCGTACAGGGTTCGTATTGTTTCTTTGGATTTCCAACAAATGGTCAGGCAAAGGAACTTCCTTATACCGAAATAGAAACGCCTCTGGAAAGACGCCTCGGATCCTAACCGGATCTCCGCAAACAAAAGGCCGACGCTACCTCACGCTGTACAGCTGTAACTAGGTAACTAACACACTGACGCTACCTCACGCTTTACAGCTGTAACTAGGTAACTAACACACTGACGCTACCTCACGCTGTATAGTTGTAACTAGGTAACTAACACACAAGTATGCCATCCGCCGGTCGTAACCAACCTTTATCCGAGGATCCTCAATCACAAAGCAACAGCCACAAAATATAATCAACATAGGTAAAATATCTGGGCTCCATACCATGATATGACCTTTTATCCAGAAGGAAATGGCATACCCTAGGGGCGCTACCCCTACAAACCTCTACCACAACATTCCTGTTTCGACCATTACCGGGTTGTGAGGCTCGACGAAGTCTCGTCCACATACGCTACGCTTTTTCACAAAGCCACGCTTTGACCAACAACTGATCAACAGCACTTCGTGTGCCACATTACCAAATTGGGAATGTATCACTAGTAACCGTCAACTACATAACCTCTGAGCTCGTACGTCTCAGAGAAGGGTGTTAAGCTAAGAGAATAAATTCTCTGCCACCAACAGAAATGTATTTGATAGAAACCAGCTTTACATCTCAAAGTGTAATGTCAGACACACATCCATACAAGTCCGTTCCGGGATCGAACAGAACCGAAGGCACTTCCAAAGAAGCCCTTACAATCCGGATATTCACTAATCACGTCCGGACTTCCCATCACAAAAAGAGTGATATAAATCTCTATACCGGAGCAACTCGGTGCAGAGACATTCGACAGGTTGTCCTTTCATTTTCGAAAATATCCGGTCTTCACACCGGTCTTCAAATGTAATCCATTCACGATGTATCACTATTCGGAATGGGTTATATGACACAAAGGTCCTCTCCCGGCTTAACCGAATGATGAGCGTTTGTTTTAAAAACAAATCAAGTGTCATTTCAAAGGCAAATATTGATAGTCGGTTATTTAACTATCAACAACTTTCACAACAATCATCCAATTTAAATAATTTTCCCAAATTATTTATTTTCAAAATATCTTCAAAAGATATATATTTTTCCACACTTCACATTTGAAAATCAATTTCAAATCATATTTTCACACTTCACATTTGAAAATCAATTTCAAATCATATTTTGGTCCATTTAAACCAACTAGATAAATCCTTATCAATTTATTTCAAATTTACATTTCGAATTTGTAAATTTATTTCCACACTTCATCACTTTGAAAATCCGATTTCAAATCATATTTTCCACACTTTAAAAATAAATCAATATTTATTTTTAAACAAATTTCCCTTTCCTTTACAAATTCTATTCGGAATTTACATTCTCAAATATTCACTTTTTATACGGTTTTCAAATCGATTCCTCAGATATTCACTTTCAACACCAAATCAACTTTCAAAATTGATTTATCAATTTATTTCAAATCCTAAATCGAATTCCAAATTGATTTCTGAATTTACTTCAACACCGAATCGCATTTCAAATTGATTCTAACTTTAATCCCAAATACCAAATCATTATTTTACAAATCGATTTCCAAATTTATTCTCAATACAAAATCCATTTTTCATTCAACATTAAATAAGTTTTTATATCGATTTCACAAATTATTTATTTCAAATTCCCAATCAATTATCAATTTGATTTCAAACAAATTTATTTCCTTTTAAATAAATTCTTTTATTCTCCCAAACTATCTAAAATTCAATTTTTAATTTCAGAAATCCAATTTCATTTATTTCTGGTATCCAACGATACCAAAAATACATTCGGCTAAATTATAGCCTTCAACAAATTCAATCATAGATATAATTATCTACAGATTATAAATAATCAATCAACCAACATATGAAAATAATTCAAATGTTTTGAGGAATCCTGTTGGATCCCTCCAACCTGTTTCCCTGCATCCACAGATGTTAGCACAATACCCATTCCACTTCGAGGTGGAATATCGCGGTATATGGGTTTTATAAAAATATCATCCGCTTACTAACGGCGCAATAGGGTCTCATCCGCTATATAATTACGGGAAATCAATCAATCCAATATATACATATGCCAATATGTATATATTGCTATATATATATAGATATATCCTACTATATCTAATATCACAATCCAAACAGCAATCAATCAATAACTGCAAAAAATAAAATCCACTTTTCATTTGAGTGAGAAGATCTCACCTTTGCTTTTTATTTTGCAATCCATTTCCAATTTGACTTGTTTCTCTTGATTTATAACCTTGTATAAACAATTATACAATTTATTAATATTCGAACAATTTGAATAATTAATTTCCATTTGATAGATTTAATTTCAACTAATTATTATATTTAAACTAAATTTCCTTTGATAAATTATACGTATATATATATGTATTTATATTACCATTATCTGTATACGTATCTCTATATACAAATACATATATATAAAAATAAATAAACTACATTGATATATATACTTTAATATAAATCTTTGGACTGGGAAAAATGAATCTGCTTACAGACATTTTGTTTTCTCTTTACAGTAAAAATATCACTGTTATTCCTCCTTATAAAATTTCTTCTAATGCTTCTGTGTATATATATACATATATACACATTATAAATGTTTAAATTTAACGAAGGTAAATTGGATGGTACCTCACTGCTTAGCACGGCCTCACGCGCGCTCCCAGTTCCATCACGTCGCCGACCCCGAAGTTCGCTGAAGAGCCACCTACAATCGACCAATGTGGCGAGCACAAGTCGACAACTGCATCACCGGATCTCGAGCACGCGACCCCACGTGAATCGTCGCCGCTGCGCATCGCGCGCGCCCTCCTCCACTTCGTGATGCTCGAAATCGAACTACCCATGAATCGCGACCCTTGACTTTGCCTGCCGGCGTTACGAACCCCATACTGCCCAGATTCGAAATTGCTTGAAGCCCTAACTCGCGATCGCGCCTACGCGAGTCGCCGCTGCCCTCCATGATTCGAACGTATTTGATTTCTCAGGTTTTGATTTTGGGGGGAAATAAACAGCGTGGTCATTAATAATTTTTTTTTATTTTTTTTATTTTCGTTTGAACTGAGGAATCGAACTGAAGGTCGAATGAGGGAGAGGGAAAGAAATAAAGGAGATAGCTTGTTTTGAACGAGTTGTAGAGGTATCGGCCATTTTTTTTTGAACGAGATAGTTTCTTTTGAAATCAGAATGAACTGATCGCGTGATAAAAGAAACAAAGGGGACAAGATGTGATGTTTGCATGATGAAGAAGGGTTACAGGGATTAGCAGAGGAGACCAAAAAGCTTTGATGTTGAAAGAATTTCAGCTGAAGTCAACTAGGGTAAAATTATCCAATTTAAATTCAAATTCGAATCAACTCGAAAACGAAGTAAAAAATTTCAACTTCCTATCAAGGCGTGCCGCTAGGCGTTTGTAATGTTATACACCTATCCCGAACGCAATGGAAAAGATTTCGGCTCCAAATTCGATCGTATAGAGAAGATAGCTTTTTGGACCAGTTATTAAATTGAATTTCGATTTAATTCCAGCACGTTTGCTTATTGTACGGTCAAACGTTCACTCCAAACATTACGAAAATTGAAATCCGATAACAAAACAATATTACAGATCCAATGGAACTGGTTTCGTCGAATTCCGAGACTATGCCCCGGAATGCTATTTTTAAATATCGATTTAAACGATATAAATTCAAAACTGAACAAAACAGTTTCAAATTCAATTCTGAAAGTTTTATTATCTTCAGTATAATCAATATGAATTTTCTAAGCCTTCATATTATTTTTAATCAGCTCAAAACTGAAGATTCAAATTTTGTTACCCAGTTTCAATAATTAAATTCAATAATTTAATCGCCAAATTCATTCTGATTTTTGAATTTCAAATTAAACAATCATTCGAATATTTAAACTCAATAAAATATTCACTTTTCAAATGTCAAAAATTCAGGGTCGTTACAACGAGGGAGACTAAACCCCATTTTGTGGAACTTCGGTTCAATTTGGCGGGGTAGCGACCCGTGGTCTTCGGGCCGTTTGTGGAGCTTCAGCTCAAAATTTATGGTAAGCGACCATGGAATAGCGTTTCGTTTGTGATACACGTGTTGGTGAGTTTTCATGCTCCCGTTTGTGATAGGCCTCCCCCTTTGTGATTTCTGGATTTCTAATTGATGATTTCTAGAATTTGTGTTTCACCAACTTTTGCCATTGGCATTACTATGTTTGTCAACATTTGTAGTTTGGTGAATAAAATAAAGAATATGATATTCTTTTTGGTGCTTTGAGATTCTTGAGATATTTTATGATTTTGTTGTTGTTTAAATCATACTTGTCATGGTATGACATTATTGTTATCATACGTTCTTATTATATCTCCGTTTATATCTCATTTCTTTAATGATAATTATAGCTAGACTGATCCGTTTATTATTTTCTTATTAAATAATACTCGGATCAGACCGAGATGTTATAGGTGCTTCTTCTTGACTCCTTATCTGGGATCATCTTTTGACTTTTGTCTAACTACACAGATTTGTAGTTTTTGTCGTTATACATTTGAGATATAGACTCCTTGATGTATAATTATTCTTTTGACTAGCACTTGTATCTATTCTTTTGTGATATTGTGGATCTTATTTGACCACTACTCTGATGTACACTTTTATGTGTTATATTCATATATATTTCCGCCTTTGAGACATGAACATCCGTGACTGATTTATGTTATGTTTATTTCTATACTTGTTTCCGAGGTCCACTTAGCCACTGTGTGGTAGCTTTGAGTTTGTATCGGTTTGTCGGATTTCCTCTTGAAATGAAATGAATGTTATACTATCTGACATATCGGTACTCGCACAAGGCAATTACATGGATGGTCGCTCCTCAACAGCCTTATTCTTCGCGCTAGTCGACGGCATTACTCCGTAGTGTCCTTGGCCAGCGTGAGTATTGTAACGACCCATAAATTTTAGTGATTTTTTTTTAAATTAATTGAAATTTTGTGAAATTTAAACAATAAAATTTGGAAATAAAAATTTATTATTTGGAATACGTCTATTTTAATATAGCAACTGGTAAATTTTCATTTGATAATATTGAAGTTTGTTTTCCTATGAAATTTCATTTCAAATCAAACCGGTTAATAAAAGTAAATTTAAAAGTTTTCCGAAACCAAAATATATCAACAGGAGAAAATTTATTCAGATCATTCTGAATTAGACTGCAAATTCGTTTTTCCAAATTTGGACTTCTACTGCTCCGTTTATCTTATTTCGGGTAAAGTAACAGCATTTCTGGTACCGATTATCGATTTTCGATCGGATGATCGTACCACTGGTATCTGTATACCGTTTTGATCGTCACGTCGTGCTGATCCTTATGGTATATTTATTTCTGTATTTTGAGGTCCGGTACGCGACGGAAACAATAAAACTGTGTGTCGTATCGGTACCGAAATGGAGACTTTTAACTTACCGTGCCTTTTCAAAATTCAAACGTGTTGTCCAATCAATCGAGCAATTAATTGCGGTAAATATTTCAGTTGAATCAATCTGAGACTATTCCATTTCCTTTTTTTTCGGTTGCTTTTATTTATTTCTTACTCTGCCCAAACAAATATTAATTGGCTTTAATTATTCCAGCTGTTTGCATCTATATTGGCTAGTCTGTAGGAGGCGTGACTTTCGATATCCTACTGTTCACTTTTGAAAAGAAATAATGATCTGTATGTAACGCTTATGCTTTACACAATACGGTTCCTCTTTGACTTTGCATTACATATTTGGGGATGGCTGCTTTCATTTTTCTCTCCTCTTCACGTCAAAATTCATTCTTGCCGAAAACCCCATCCTAGTCTCCACGTTTCCAGATCTTATTTTTTTTCTCTCCAACCTTCCCTCCTCATTCAACCGAACACAGCACACACCTCAGCCTTCTCCACTCGCGTCCGCCCTCTCTCCTCAACTTCCCCTCTCACCGCTTGAAATCTCCACGTCAGCCTTCTCCGCTTCCACTTCACCGAGATCTTTCCACCATCTCCACCGCGAGCACGCTTAAACCCCACCTTGTCGCCTCCCTAGCCCGCCTTGCCTGCCTTGTTGCGGTGAGATCTGTTTTATCTTCTCTGATTCCCTTCCTTACTTCCATTTGTATCCTTCTAGTTTGATATACATATATCTGTAAGTTGTATATTGTGATCTCTGTTTTACATCTCTCATTTCCAGTTTATACTTACATATATCATTGATAAGAAGGTTGGTGTCCATATAAAAGTAGGTATAAAATACTGGTCTGCATACATAGGTTTGACTTATTTGTAAGGATAGCTTTGAACAGTTATATACATGTCTATAATTATACGAACCTGTATAGCATATGTCCTAAGGATGTGCAAGGCTGCAAGCTTTGCCCTGTTGTTCAAATGTTAAAAATAATAACATTATAAGACATTTATTTGTTATGTTGACATTTTGAGGAATAATATGTATCATATATAAGTATTTCGAAAATTGATATGGAGGTATAGGTAGCAAATGTGTTATGTTCAAACCTGTTTTCAGTTTATACAGAGTATATTTATATGTCGGTGCTAATGTATGTCCTTAGTTCTATAGCTTATATTAGTAGTTTCATACGAAATCTGTTGGCTTAAAAATATACTAGTTATATAATTGACTATATATGTGGGTTTAATAAATTTAACTTGCAGACAATATATTTCAAGTTGAGGGTGCACAGTATCATTTCAACAATTCAATTCATGCATGTTACAGTATTGTATTATTTAAGTCTACTATATTCTAAGTCATATATTAATATGTGTAGTTATTGGCTTTAGGAATATGATTTTCTGGTGGTATGCATAAAAATATATTTCAGGTTGCAGACATATTTGTTGAAATATGAAAATACAAGGCTTTTGATTTCTATTTGCCTATTTATAAAGTTATAATCGGTTAAATGATTGCATTTGAGAGTTGTCTACATGTCTGCATATTTATGCGTGCACCTAAGCCCCATTTCTTTTTTTTTATATATGTATAAAGTTGTAAACAAGGAGTAAATATATTTCGTATGGCTTCAGCATAGGTTGCTTACTATATTATAATATTTCATAAAGGTAGGTTATATTTTTACATTTTATTTTTATGTAAAGTTTATACAATAACTGTATAGTTAATAGACTAGCTGTATATGTAGTTATACGTGTGTTTGCAGTGAAATATTTTACAATGAAGTTTATATATTTATTTACAGGCTGAATATTTTAATTTGTGATATGTTTGTTTATACTAAAGCTATGATATAGTATATAACATGTAGTGTATATATGTTATAGTATTATTGTTTTAAAAGTATGTTATACAATATTTATTTTTAATCTATAACATACATGTGTATTTAGTTTTCAATTGTATATTGTACACGTTGGGATTCAATACTGATTTGAAATAAATGTATATGTTTTATATATATGTTTGGTTAATAAAGTGACCTTAGGATATATAAAGATTTTATATTGTTATATGTATGGTTAAATTTTTTATTGTTGATTTCTATATATGAGTTTGATTAAATAATGATTTTGAATTTGAAAATATAAAAATATGTAAATTATTTTGGTTCTCATCGATTCCCATTTATCAGCTCTTGATTCGTCGTGCCTGCTTTCTCCATCAAATTCATGCTATCTCATTTTGCTTTGGAATTCGTAGCTTGCTCTATTATCAAACTCTCTAGCCTCGAAAGGTGAGCTATCACTCACGATTAATATTCTTTTATTTATTAAATTTGATTTCAATTGAAACGACAATCGAAATATGTTGCTGTAGTTATTTAAGTTGTTATATATGCTGTTATCTGTAACTGTTCACCTGTGGGATATGACACCATATCCTGTTGTTCTTATTATATTGTTATTGATGATATATGCCTGTTGTTGTACTTTATATTATCTGTTATCACTCTGCAAGTTCCCTATTAGTATAGAATTCACTATGGGTTGAAATGATACATACCCGAACGGACTTTAGAATAGGAGAATTTTGTTATGGGTTGAAATGATAAACCCAAGCGATTTTCATTTGAATTGAAATTGGGATTACGGGTCGAAATGATATCTACCCGTATATATTTAAATTTCGGATTGAAATGATAAATATCCGTATCACTTAACCATATGATAAATATATATACAGACACCGTTGGTCCATATATATAAATATTTTAAAAATGAATTCTATGGTTTTGGAAAGAAATATATGGTTTTAATAAGTGTTGAGCCTTAATTTTTATATATAAATGGGAATGATTGATTTAAATACATATAATATGTTGAGTATTTAAAATATATTTCAAAATAGATTTTGGTAATAATTTGAATAAGTTAAGGTTAGAAAGATAATTTGAATTTAGTTGAAATTGTATTCAATAAAGAATTTTATTTAATTAAACCGATTTGAAGCTTATTGAAATTGAGATGTAAGATATGATTTATAACTTGAGTTTGATTTATAAGTAATCTAATGAATATTTATTGTTTAAATAAAGTTTAAGGAAATATTTAGTAAAATGTAATTTAAGGCTAGTTAAATGATATTGAATTTATTAAGTGAATATTCCCTGATTAAATAATAATAAAGTTAAATCAAGAGTTAAATCAAGTGCTATATGAAACTGTTAAATTTAACTTTGAAATGTTGAATATTAAAGATTTGAAATATATTGAAATTTAAATGGTATATTTAGAACTGAATTGAATTGATGAATTGAGCTTTGAATAAATTTGAATTCGGAATTTGAGTTAATGTAAATCGATTTGTGAGACTTGAGGAAAGTTAAATACTTTACTTTATAAATTATTTAACCAATATATATACTATTTGTAAAATAGATATATTTGAAATGAATGATATTTGGGTTTGAAGTATAAATTAAATTGAAAGGACCACGGTGTTATAATGTATATTTCCACTTTGTAGATAGTTCTAAAGATCCTTAGAGGATGGTTATCCCAAACATCCTTTAAGTCACTTGTATTTCAGTTGATATTTCACTTGAGTTGGATTTATTTATATAAGAATGTTAATCCTGACTCGAGTGTTTTGTGTTTTGCTTTACGCTCGGGTCAGACCGAGTGAAACAGCATTTGAGACTCACCTTTGGAGTTTGGAGCTTCCTTTGGAGATCCAACTATCGCCTCAGCTTTCAGCTCTTCTAGTTGATTTATTCAGAGAAGTCATCTGTTGTACTGAAGACTTCACTGCAATTGAGATATTCTATTGTATTTTATTTTCTAACTCTTATGTATATAGTAGCTTCATGAACTACTATTATTTTATCTATTCCGCTGCATTATACTACTCTGTGTCTGTGATTCTGTGATTGATTTATTTACTGTATATGCTGAGTTTTGCCAAATTTTTATTACAATCTGTTATTTTGAATTATTCAAGTCAGACATGTGTGGATTTATTGTCGATTTGAATGGTCTAAAATAGCGGGTCGTTACAGTTGGTATCAGAGCTTTGGCTCTATGCAAAACCTAGCATATATAGTAAATTTATTTACAGAATCACTTTCGTTCGAGTTTTAATTTCTTCCTTTTGACTCGATTTCCTTTGAACTTTGGAACATTCCATGCGGTTCCAAAATTCATTCTTGTCTCTCCCTATTTTGTATTCTTTTGATTCTGGAGTATCCCATAACTCCACTTCGAATGATCTCTATAAGAATAGGCGATCCCGCCAATCTTTGGATGATTTGTAAAGGGGTGGAACTCCTTTACAATTGGCATTGATTCACCGAAGATTTATATATCTTTGGTTTAGATACCGCTATCTCTTGCGATCGAATGTTGGTTTTTCTTGGAATTCTGCATCGATCTTGTTCCTGAAGTCACGGTTGACCCGGTTAAGGTCGCCCACGACTTGTATAAGTATATCCATCTCTTATTTTGTAAGTTAATTGTCTCATCTTCGTTCAAGCCTATCTTCGAATCAAAAATTTTATTTGATTAGAGTTCCTCTAATTTGAATCTCTATCTTTGTTGAAATCCATTCTTGAATCACCTTTTGAAAAATCGGGTTTGTTTATATTTTAGAAATTGTTTTCTAAACCGAAATTATTATTTTGATAAGTATGATTATATTCTATATATAAAAGTGAAATGTTTTTGATAAAGATTATAAACCCTTTAAAATTAGAATTTGAGGTTTCGAAAGGATCTGTAATTTTGAAAAATTATATAAGAAATTTGATTTATCTAAAAATGATTTATAACTGAAGGATTTTAAAAGTGAAATTCGAGAATTGAACTCCGGTATTTTGAAATTAGTTTTAAGATTTTTGAAATATATTATAACAATAATATGATTTAAAAGTATTTTCCGAATAAGAAATGTTTCAAATGATTTTAATGAGTTTCGAAGAAGTTTCAAAAGAAGTTTGAGTAAATAGAAGTCCAGAACTCACTTATGTCGCTGGAAAATAATTTCGGTGATGAGTGCACGCATCATCGACATTGATTTTCGAGTTTCAGCGTGGGGGATAGGCCACTTTAGTAGCATTGCTACGCGAGTGATTTTTTTCGAAACCGATTTTGATTTCAAATTCCAAAGCATGATTTGATATTCGAAAGATATATGTATATATATACTTGAAATGATTTGAAGTAAGCCGGTGTTCAGTCCTCGAGTTTCGGATTTGATATAACCCTATCTATTAAAATTGATTTACTGATTTGTTGCTGATTTCCAACTCTTGAATTTGAAAATGATTTCTTCAACTATTTTGAAGGTTCGAGCACTTCCAAATCAAGGTTAACTTTTCAAAGCTAAGAAATTTTGAAAAGTATGAATTATCTGATAAAGTATATAAATTTGTTTCGAATGTTTAAGTATGAAGTAATATGATTTAAATAAGTTGAAACTGTTTTGTTAAGTAAATGAATAAGGCTATTTTGAATTTTTCTAAATATGGAATTTAGATTTGAAATGTTTTGAAAGAATTTGGGCTTCAAGATATTTTGAATAAAATTTAGTTTAATTGTTTTAACTTAGTAACATCTTTATGAAACTATATATTTAACAAGTTGGAATAAATATATAAGTTGTACGTCTGTTGTTTTATTCGCATAATTAATTTGATCCAAGTTTGGGTATACAAGTTCGAGGTGGATTACACCATTTCGTGTTAGGATTTTTCATTCGATTCTTGATGGCGAATATTTGATATGGATTTTGGGCTTGATTCTAGAATTCTCTATCATAGTATATGGCTATGCAAGGAGACTGATGGCTTCTAGTCGAGAAACCATATCGAAGTCCGCATTAGGGAAGTTGAATGGACAATACTAGTTCGAAAGCGAACTTCTGTGATCGAGCGAGCGATCAAATGTGATTTTGCGAAATGATGACGTATGTACATCTTATATTCTAATATCATTGATATATTTTGACGCTGAAATTGAAAGTTGTCGAGTTAGAATATCTCTGCTTACTAAAAGAAAATTCCAATTTAAATTACAAAGATATATAACCCATAAAAGCAAAGATATTCAATCCTATATGGCTCTTCATACAGCGAAATTTATTTTGAAAAATTTGATCCTTATATAAGATAGACCTTACATAAGTATAAGATGGTTTTGAAGACATTTGATTTTGGAAATGAATTGGTTGACTTAAATTATATTGATTTGGAAATTTGGATTTATTTCCTGAATCTATTATTTTGGAAACTTTGAAACTAAAAGATAATTAATTTGAGAAGAAATAATTTGGTGAAATTGTATATGATTTTGAAATTGAACTGATATTGAAACAAATTGAAATTTGAGAACCTTAAGTTATCAAAACTTGATTTGGGAGTTGTCGAACTTATATAAAATTGATTTGTATGAGTATGAAATTGATTCGAAAACTATAGATTTGAAAAGGTACTCAATTTGAAAGTGAAATCTTATATAATTGAAGTCTATATAAGTATGATTTGATATACTATTGATTTTGGAAAGTATTTGATTTGAAAATTAAATCTTATATATAATGGATTTTATATAAGTACGATATTTGAAAGTGATTTGAAAAGGTACTATATGATACATATTTTCGAAGTAAAGATATGGAAAGTGCCTTCTGCTTGATATCCGATTTGTGGCCACATCTTGGATTCATTCTATCGATATTATTCTCTCTGATTTTGGTTTTCCGGATATGATACTCGAGTGTCCTTCGAATTCCATGGCGTTACCCATGGTCTTATCGTTCTCTCGTGACTACACAGCGCAACTGCCTGGCTGAGTCTTGCCTAGGGGTACGGATTGTTTCCTGGGGGATCCAGGCGTAACCATTGTGTATCCTGCAATCTGTGTAGGTCGCGAATAGTAGCGCAAATGCTTGGCTGAGTCTTGCCTGGGGGTACGGATTGTTTCCTGGGGGATCCAGGCGTAACCATTGTGTATCCTGCATTCTACTAGTCATCATGGCGTAACTCGCAGGGCTGAGAAAGCCTACGGATATGGATTGTTTCCTGGGGGAACCAGGCGTAACCATTGTGTATCTGCGAACCATGGTTAGACAAAGGTTTTGTTCGTTTTGATTGGATTGTACTTTCCATATCTGTTTTTAAAAGTTCTTCCAGTATTTTCACTGGGTGTTGAAACAGGTCTACTAAGTACCTGGAGAATTCTAGTTTTGCGCCTGATCAACGCACTACCAGAGTCTACAGGAACAAGGATACACTTGTCGAAACATCGAGTTATAAAAGTATTTTCGAAATGAAATTTGTTTCGTTATATAAAAAAAAAAATTTATTATAAAAGTATTTCTAACAAAGAAATTCTATATTAATATTTGAAATTCTAATGGTTTGAATTAATTATTCATGCCCGATTCTGTTCTTTTGAATCTACCTTATCTGCTCAGCTTTATTTATTCACCTATATTCGGTTTTTCCAAATCCTCCTTCTTCTCCTTGTTGACTATATCCTTTTAAATATTGTTTATTTATATACTATATGGTAAAAAAAAAAAACTTTAGTGTTATAAATATTTTAGAAGTTATTAATTAAATAAAACATATTTAAAGAAAATGATTATCGATTTATTAATAATGTTGAAAAGTATCTTGAGATAAATTAATAAATTTATGAATTATGGATTAATGTTTTCAGATAGCTTCTTTGTAAATATAAGTAACAATGTAAATAATTGTTTTCAAATAGTTTCATATAATTATAAAGGTGTTATTTAAACATATAAATGGTATTTATAAAGAAAGCAAGAAACTTTACAAATGAGTTTTGAAAAGTATTAAAGTATTAAAAATAATTGATGT
Source organism: Allium fistulosum (assembly GCA_030737815.1). Lineage (NCBI taxonomy): Eukaryota > Viridiplantae > Streptophyta > Magnoliopsida > Asparagales > Amaryllidaceae > Allium > Allium fistulosum. The sequence continues at coordinate 345,437,613 of CM060903.1, read as the reverse complement.
GCAAACGAAGTTTTCAAATGAATATTTCAAGTAAAATTTATATAATTTTAAATTAATTGTTTAATCTTGACTTTCAACCTATTTTTCTTTCTGGTTGTTTCTATTCTTCTACCTCCTTTCTTTTCGGGGACGAAAAGTTTTGAGTGGGGGAGAGTGTAACGACCCATAAATTTTAGTGATTTTTTTTTAAATTAATTGAAATTTTGTGAAATTTAAACAATAAAATTTGGAAATAAAAATTTATTATTTGGAATACGTCTATTTTAATATAGCAACTGGTAAATTTTCATTTGATAATATTGAAGTTTGTTTTCCTATGAAATTTCATTTCAAATCAAACCGGTTAATAAAAGTAAATTTAAAAGTTTTCCGAAACCAAAATATATCAACAGGAGAAAATTTATTCAGATCATTCTGAATTAGACTGCAAATTCGTTTTTCCAAATTTGGACTTCTACTGCTCCGTTTATCTTATTTCGGGTAAAGTAACAGCATTTCTGGTACCGATTATCGATTTTCGATCGGATGATCGTACCACTGGTATCTGTATACCGTTTTGATCGTCACGTCGTGCTGATCCTTATGGTATATTTATTTCTGTATTTTGAGGTCCGGTACGCGACGGAAACAATAAAACTGTGTGTCGTATCGGTACCGAAATGGAGACTTTTAACTTACCGTGCCTTTTCAAAATTCAAACGTGTTGTCCAATCAATCGAGCAATTAATTGCGGTAAATATTTCAGTTGAATCAATCTGAGACTATTCCATTTCCTTTTTTTTCGGTTGCTTTTATTTATTTCTTACTCTGCCCAAACAAATATTAATTGGCTTTAATTATTCCAGCTGTTTGCATCTATATTGGCTAGTCTGTAGGAGGCGTGACTTTCGATATCCTACTGTTCACTTTTGAAAAGAAATAATGATCTGTATGTAACGCTTATGCTTTACACAATACGGTTCCTCTTTGACTTTGCATTACATATTTGGGGATGGCTGCTTTCATTTTTCTCTCCTCTTCACGTCAAAATTCATTCTTGCCGAAAACCCCATCCTAGTCTCCACGTTTCCAGATCTTATTTTTTTTCTCTCCAACCTTCCCTCCTCATTCAACCGAACACAGCACACACCTCAGCCTTCTCCACTCGCGTCCGCCCTCTCTCCTCAACTTCCCCTCTCACCGCTTGAAATCTCCACGTCAGCCTTCTCCGCTTCCACTTCACCGAGATCTTTCCACCATCTCCACCGCGAGCACGCTTAAACCCCACCTTGTCGCCTCCCTAGCCCGCCTTGCCTGCCTTGTTGCGGTGAGATCTGTTTTATCTTCTCTGATTCCCTTCCTTACTTCCATTTGTATCCTTCTAGTTTGATATACATATATCTGTAAGTTGTATATTGTGATCTCTGTTTTACATCTCTCATTTCCAGTTTATACTTACATATATCATTGATAAGAAGGTTGGTGTCCATATAAAAGTAGGTATAAAATACTGGTCTGCATACATAGGTTTGACTTATTTGTAAGGATAGCTTTGAACAGTTATATACATGTCTATAATTATACGAACCTGTATAGCATATGTCCTAAGGATGTGCAAGGCTGCAAGCTTTGCCCTGTTGTTCAAATGTTAAAAATAATAACATTATAAGACATTTATTTGTTATGTTGACATTTTGAGGAATAATATGTATCATATATAAGTATTTCGAAAATTGATATGGAGGTATAGGTAGCAAATGTGTTATGTTCAAACCTGTTTTCAGTTTATACAGAGTATATTTATATGTCGGTGCTAATGTATGTCCTTAGTTCTATAGCTTATATTAGTAGTTTCATACGAAATCTGTTGGCTTAAAAATATACTAGTTATATAATTGACTATATATGTGGGTTTAATAAATTTAACTTGCAGACAATATATTTCAAGTTGAGGGTGCACAGTATCATTTCAACAATTCAATTCATGCATGTTACAGTATTGTATTATTTAAGTCTACTATATTCTAAGTCATATATTAATATGTGTAGTTATTGGCTTTAGGAATATGATTTTCTGGTGGTATGCATAAAAATATATTTCAGGTTGCAGACATATTTGTTGAAATATGAAAATACAAGGCTTTTGATTTCTATTTGCCTATTTATAAAGTTATAATCGGTTAAATGATTGCATTTGAGAGTTGTCTACATGTCTGCATATTTATGCGTGCACCTAAGCCCCATTTCTTTTTTTTTATATATGTATAAAGTTGTAAACAAGGAGTAAATATATTTCGTATGGCTTCAGCATAGGTTGCTTACTATATTATAATATTTCATAAAGGTAGGTTATATTTTTACATTTTATTTTTATGTAAAGTTTATACAATAACTGTATAGTTAATAGACTAGCTGTATATGTAGTTATACGTGTGTTTGCAGTGAAATATTTTACAATGAAGTTTATATATTTATTTACAGGCTGAATATTTTAATTTGTGATATGTTTGTTTATACTAAAGCTATGATATAGTATATAACATGTAGTGTATATATGTTATAGTATTATTGTTTTAAAAGTATGTTATACAATATTTATTTTTAATCTATAACATACATGTGTATTTAGTTTTCAATTGTATATTGTACACGTTGGGATTCAATACTGATTTGAAATAAATGTATATGTTTTATATATATGTTTGGTTAATAAAGTGACCTTAGGATATATAAAGATTTTATATTGTTATATGTATGGTTAAATTTTTTATTGTTGATTTCTATATATGAGTTTGATTAAATAATGATTTTGAATTTGAAAATATAAAAATATGTAAATTATTTTGGTTCTCATCGATTCCCATTTATCAGCTCTTGATTCGTCGTGCCTGCTTTCTCCATCAAATTCATGCTATCTCATTTTGCTTTGGAATTCGTAGCTTGCTCTATTATCAAACTCTCTAGCCTCGAAAGGTGAGCTATCACTCACGATTAATATTCTTTTATTTATTAAATTTGATTTCAATTGAAACGACAATCGAAATATGTTGCTGTAGTTATTTAAGTTGTTATATATGCTGTTATCTGTAACTGTTCACCTGTGGGATATGACACCATATCCTGTTGTTCTTATTATATTGTTATTGATGATATATGCCTGTTGTTGTACTTTATATTATCTGTTATCACTCTGCAAGTTCCCTATTAGTATAGAATTCACTATGGGTTGAAATGATACATACCCGAACGGACTTTAGAATAGGAGAATTTTGTTATGGGTTGAAATGATAAACCCAAGCGATTTTCATTTGAATTGAAATTGGGATTACGGGTCGAAATGATATCTACCCGTATATATTTAAATTTCGGATTGAAATGATAAATATCCGTATCACTTAACCATATGATAAATATATATACAGACACCGTTGGTCCATATATATAAATATTTTAAAAATGAATTCTATGGTTTTGGAAAGAAATATATGGTTTTAATAAGTGTTGAGCCTTAATTTTTATATATAAATGGGAATGATTGATTTAAATACATATAATATGTTGAGTATTTAAAATATATTTCAAAATAGATTTTGGTAATAATTTGAATAAGTTAAGGTTAGAAAGATAATTTGAATTTAGTTGAAATTGTATTCAATAAAGAATTTTATTTAATTAAACCGATTTGAAGCTTATTGAAATTGAGATGTAAGATATGATTTATAACTTGAGTTTGATTTATAAGTAATCTAATGAATATTTATTGTTTAAATAAAGTTTAAGGAAATATTTAGTAAAATGTAATTTAAGGCTAGTTAAATGATATTGAATTTATTAAGTGAATATTCCCTGATTAAATAATAATAAAGTTAAATCAAGAGTTAAATCAAGTGCTATATGAAACTGTTAAATTTAACTTTGAAATGTTGAATATTAAAGATTTGAAATATATTGAAATTTAAATGGTATATTTAGAACTGAATTGAATTGATGAATTGAGCTTTGAATAAATTTGAATTCGGAATTTGAGTTAATGTAAATCGATTTGTGAGACTTGAGGAAAGTTAAATACTTTACTTTATAAATTATTTAACCAATATATATACTATTTGTAAAATAGATATATTTGAAATGAATGATATTTGGGTTTGAAGTATAAATTAAATTGAAAGGACCACGGTGTTATAATGTATATTTCCACTTTGTAGATAGTTCTAAAGATCCTTAGAGGATGGTTATCCCAAACATCCTTTAAGTCACTTGTATTTCAGTTGATATTTCACTTGAGTTGGATTTATTTATATAAGAATGTTAATCCTGACTCGAGTGTTTTGTGTTTTGCTTTACGCTCGGGTCAGACCGAGTGAAACAGCATTTGAGACTCACCTTTGGAGTTTGGAGCTTCCTTTGGAGATCCAACTATCGCCTCAGCTTTCAGCTCTTCTAGTTGATTTATTCAGAGAAGTCATCTGTTGTACTGAAGACTTCACTGCAATTGAGATATTCTATTGTATTTTATTTTCTAACTCTTATGTATATAGTAGCTTCATGAACTACTATTATTTTATCTATTCCGCTGCATTATACTACTCTGTGTCTGTGATTCTGTGATTGATTTATTTACTGTATATGCTGAGTTTTGCCAAATTTTTATTACAATCTGTTATTTTGAATTATTCAAGTCAGACATGTGTGGATTTATTGTCGATTTGAATGGTCTAAAATAGCGGGTCGTTACAGTTGGTATCAGAGCTTTGGCTCTATGCAAAACCTAGCATATATAGTAAATTTATTTACAGAATCACTTTCGTTCGAGTTTTAATTTCTTCCTTTTGACTCGATTTCCTTTGAACTTTGGAACATTCCATGCGGTTCCAAAATTCATTCTTGTCTCTCCCTATTTTGTATTCTTTTGATTCTGGAGTATCCCATAACTCCACTTCGAATGATCTCTATAAGAATAGGCGATCCCGCCAATCTTTGGATGATTTGTAAAGGGGTGGAACTCCTTTACAATTGGCATTGATTCACCGAAGATTTATATATCTTTGGTTTAGATACCGCTATCTCTTGCGATCGAATGTTGGTTTTTCTTGGAATTCTGCATCGATCTTGTTCCTGAAGTCACGGTTGACCCGGTTAAGGTCGCCCACGACTTGTATAAGTATATCCATCTCTTATTTTGTAAGTTAATTGTCTCATCTTCGTTCAAGCCTATCTTCGAATCAAAAATTTTATTTGATTAGAGTTCCTCTAATTTGAATCTCTATCTTTGTTGAAATCCATTCTTGAATCACCTTTTGAAAAATCGGGTTTGTTTATATTTTAGAAATTGTTTTCTAAACCGAAATTATTATTTTGATAAGTATGATTATATTCTATATATAAAAGTGAAATGTTTTTGATAAAGATTATAAACCCTTTAAAATTAGAATTTGAGGTTTCGAAAGGATCTGTAATTTTGAAAAATTATATAAGAAATTTGATTTATCTAAAAATGATTTATAACTGAAGGATTTTAAAAGTGAAATTCGAGAATTGAACTCCGGTATTTTGAAATTAGTTTTAAGATTTTTGAAATATATTATAACAATAATATGATTTAAAAGTATTTTCCGAATAAGAAATGTTTCAAATGATTTTAATGAGTTTCGAAGAAGTTTCAAAAGAAGTTTGAGTAAATAGAAGTCCAGAACTCACTTATGTCGCTGGAAAATAATTTCGGTGATGAGTGCACGCATCATCGACATTGATTTTCGAGTTTCAGCGTGGGGGATAGGCCACTTTAGTAGCATTGCTACGCGAGTGATTTTTTTCGAAACCGATTTTGATTTCAAATTCCAAAGCATGATTTGATATTCGAAAGATATATGTATATATATACTTGAAATGATTTGAAGTAAGCCGGTGTTCAGTCCTCGAGTTTCGGATTTGATATAACCCTATCTATTAAAATTGATTTACTGATTTGTTGCTGATTTCCAACTCTTGAATTTGAAAATGATTTCTTCAACTATTTTGAAGGTTCGAGCACTTCCAAATCAAGGTTAACTTTTCAAAGCTAAGAAATTTTGAAAAGTATGAATTATCTGATAAAGTATATAAATTTGTTTCGAATGTTTAAGTATGAAGTAATATGATTTAAATAAGTTGAAACTGTTTTGTTAAGTAAATGAATAAGGCTATTTTGAATTTTTCTAAATATGGAATTTAGATTTGAAATGTTTTGAAAGAATTTGGGCTTCAAGATATTTTGAATAAAATTTAGTTTAATTGTTTTAACTTAGTAACATCTTTATGAAACTATATATTTAACAAGTTGGAATAAATATATAAGTTGTACGTCTGTTGTTTTATTCGCATAATTAATTTGATCCAAGTTTGGGTATACAAGTTCGAGGTGGATTACACCATTTCGTGTTAGGATTTTTCATTCGATTCTTGATGGCGAATATTTGATATGGATTTTGGGCTTGATTCTAGAATTCTCTATCATAGTATATGGCTATGCAAGGAGACTGATGGCTTCTAGTCGAGAAACCATATCGAAGTCCGCATTAGGGAAGTTGAATGGACAATACTAGTTCGAAAGCGAACTTCTGTGATCGAGCGAGCGATCAAATGTGATTTTGCGAAATGATGACGTATGTACATCTTATATTCTAATATCATTGATATATTTTGACGCTGAAATTGAAAGTTGTCGAGTTAGAATATCTCTGCTTACTAAAAGAAAATTCCAATTTAAATTACAAAGATATATAACCCATAAAAGCAAAGATATTCAATCCTATATGGCTCTTCATACAGCGAAATTTATTTTGAAAAATTTGATCCTTATATAAGATAGACCTTACATAAGTATAAGATGGTTTTGAAGACATTTGATTTTGGAAATGAATTGGTTGACTTAAATTATATTGATTTGGAAATTTGGATTTATTTCCTGAATCTATTATTTTGGAAACTTTGAAACTAAAAGATAATTAATTTGAGAAGAAATAATTTGGTGAAATTGTATATGATTTTGAAATTGAACTGATATTGAAACAAATTGAAATTTGAGAACCTTAAGTTATCAAAACTTGATTTGGGAGTTGTCGAACTTATATAAAATTGATTTGTATGAGTATGAAATTGATTCGAAAACTATAGATTTGAAAAGGTACTCAATTTGAAAGTGAAATCTTATATAATTGAAGTCTATATAAGTATGATTTGATATACTATTGATTTTGGAAAGTATTTGATTTGAAAATTAAATCTTATATATAATGGATTTTATATAAGTACGATATTTGAAAGTGATTTGAAAAGGTACTATATGATACATATTTTCGAAGTAAAGATATGGAAAGTGCCTTCTGCTTGATATCCGATTTGTGGCCACATCTTGGATTCATTCTATCGATATTATTCTCTCTGATTTTGGTTTTCCGGATATGATACTCGAGTGTCCTTCGAATTCCATGGCGTTACCCATGGTCTTATCGTTCTCTCGTGACTACACAGCGCAACTGCCTGGCTGAGTCTTGCCTAGGGGTACGGATTGTTTCCTGGGGGATCCAGGCGTAACCATTGTGTATCCTGCAATCTGTGTAGGTCGCGAATAGTAGCGCAAATGCTTGGCTGAGTCTTGCCTGGGGGTACGGATTGTTTCCTGGGGGATCCAGGCGTAACCATTGTGTATCCTGCATTCTACTAGTCATCATGGCGTAACTCGCAGGGCTGAGAAAGCCTACGGATATGGATTGTTTCCTGGGGGAACCAGGCGTAACCATTGTGTATCTGCGAACCATGGTTAGACAAAGGTTTTGTTCGTTTTGATTGGATTGTACTTTCCATATCTGTTTTTAAAAGTTCTTCCAGTATTTTCACTGGGTGTTGAAACAGGTCTACTAAGTACCTGGAGAATTCTAGTTTTGCGCCTGATCAACGCACTACCAGAGTCTACAGGAACAAGGATACACTTGTCGAAACATCGAGTTATAAAAGTATTTTCGAAATGAAATTTGTTTCGTTATATAAAAAAAAAAAATTTATTATAAAAGTATTTCTAACAAAGAAATTCTATATTAATATTTGAAATTCTAATGGTTTGAATTAATTATTCATGCCCGATTCTGTTCTTTTGAATCTACCTTATCTGCTCAGCTTTATTTATTCACCTATATTCGGTTTTTCCAAATCCTCCTTCTTCTCCTTGTTGACTATATCCTTTTAAATATTGTTTATTTATATACTATATGGTAAAAAAAAAAACTTTAGTGTTATAAATATTTTAGAAGTTATTAATTAAATAAAACATATTTAAAGAAAATGATTATCGATTTATTAATAATGTTGAAAAGTATCTTGAGATAAATTAATAAATTTATGAATTATGGATTAATGTTTTCAGATAGCTTCTTTGTAAATATAAGTAACAATGTAAATAATTGTTTTCAAATAGTTTCATATAATTATAAAGGTGTTATTTAAACATATAAATGGTATTTATAAAGAAAGCAAGAAACTTTACAAATGAGTTTTGAAAAGTATTAAAGTATTAAAAATAATTGATGTGCAAACGAAGTTTTCAAATGAATATTTCAAGTAAAATTTATATAATTTTAAATTAATTGTTTAATCTTGACTTTCAACCTATTTTTCTTTCTGGTTGTTTCTATTCTTCTACCTCCTTTCTTTTCGGGGACGAAAAGTTTTGAGTGGGGGAGAGTGTAACGACCCATAAATTTTAGTGATTTTTTTTTAAATTAATTGAAATTTTGTGAAATTTAAACAATAAAATTTGGAAATAAAAATTTATTATTTGGAATACGTCTATTTTAATATAGCAACTGGTAAATTTTCATTTGATAATATTGAAGTTTGTTTTCCTATGAAATTTCATTTCAAATCAAACCGGTTAATAAAAGTAAATTTAAAAGTTTTCCGAAACCAAAATATATCAACAGGAGAAAATTTATTCAGATCATTCTGAATTAGACTGCAAATTCGTTTTTCCAAATTTGGACTTCTACTGCTCCGTTTATCTTATTTCGGGTAAAGTAACAGCATTTCTGGTACCGATTATCGATTTTCGATCGGATGATCGTACCACTGGTATCTGTATACCGTTTTGATCGTCACGTCGTGCTGATCCTTATGGTATATTTATTTCTGTATTTTGAGGTCCGGTACGCGACGGAAACAATAAAACTGTGTGTCGTATCGGTACCGAAATGGAGACTTTTAACTTACCGTGCCTTTTCAAAATTCAAACGTGTTGTCCAATCAATCGAGCAATTAATTGCGGTAAATATTTCAGTTGAATCAATCTGAGACTATTCCATTTCCTTTTTTTTCGGTTGCTTTTATTTATTTCTTACTCTGCCCAAACAAATATTAATTGGCTTTAATTATTCCAGCTGTTTGCATCTATATTGGCTAGTCTGTAGGAGGCGTGACTTTCGATATCCTACTGTTCACTTTTGAAAAGAAATAATGATCTGTATGTAACGCTTATGCTTTACACAATACGGTTCCTCTTTGACTTTGCATTACATATTTGGGGATGGCTGCTTTCATTTTTCTCTCCTCTTCACGTCAAAATTCATTCTTGCCGAAAACCCCATCCTAGTCTCCACGTTTCCAGATCTTATTTTTTTTCTCTCCAACCTTCCCTCCTCATTCAACCGAACACAGCACACACCTCAGCCTTCTCCACTCGCGTCCGCCCTCTCTCCTCAACTTCCCCTCTCACCGCTTGAAATCTCCACGTCAGCCTTCTCCGCTTCCACTTCACCGAGATCTTTCCACCATCTCCACCGCGAGCACGCTTAAACCCCACCTTGTCGCCTCCCTAGCCCGCCTTGCCTGCCTTGTTGCGGTGAGATCTGTTTTATCTTCTCTGATTCCCTTCCTTACTTCCATTTGTATCCTTCTAGTTTGATATACATATATCTGTAAGTTGTATATTGTGATCTCTGTTTTACATCTCTCATTTCCAGTTTATACTTACATATATCATTGATAAGAAGGTTGGTGTCCATATAAAAGTAGGTATAAAATACTGGTCTGCATACATAGGTTTGACTTATTTGTAAGGATAGCTTTGAACAGTTATATACATGTCTATAATTATACGAACCTGTATAGCATATGTCCTAAGGATGTGCAAGGCTGCAAGCTTTGCCCTGTTGTTCAAATGTTAAAAATAATAACATTATAAGACATTTATTTGTTATGTTGACATTTTGAGGAATAATATGTATCATATATAAGTATTTCGAAAATTGATATGGAGGTATAGGTAGCAAATGTGTTATGTTCAAACCTGTTTTCAGTTTATACAGAGTATATTTATATGTCGGTGCTAATGTATGTCCTTAGTTCTATAGCTTATATTAGTAGTTTCATACGAAATCTGTTGGCTTAAAAATATACTAGTTATATAATTGACTATATATGTGGGTTTAATAAATTTAACTTGCAGACAATATATTTCAAGTTGAGGGTGCACAGTATCATTTCAACAATTCAATTCATGCATGTTACAGTATTGTATTATTTAAGTCTACTATATTCTAAGTCATATATTAATATGTGTAGTTATTGGCTTTAGGAATATGATTTTCTGGTGGTATGCATAAAAATATATTTCAGGTTGCAGACATATTTGTTGAAATATGAAAATACAAGGCTTTTGATTTCTATTTGCCTATTTATAAAGTTATAATCGGTTAAATGATTGCATTTGAGAGTTGTCTACATGTCTGCATATTTATGCGTGCACCTAAGCCCCATTTCTTTTTTTTTATATATGTATAAAGTTGTAAACAAGGAGTAAATATATTTCGTATGGCTTCAGCATAGGTTGCTTACTATATTATAATATTTCATAAAGGTAGGTTATATTTTTACATTTTATTTTTATGTAAAGTTTATACAATAACTGTATAGTTAATAGACTAGCTGTATATGTAGTTATACGTGTGTTTGCAGTGAAATATTTTACAATGAAGTTTATATATTTATTTACAGGCTGAATATTTTAATTTGTGATATGTTTGTTTATACTAAAGCTATGATATAGTATATAACATGTAGTGTATATATGTTATAGTATTATTGTTTTAAAAGTATGTTATACAATATTTATTTTTAATCTATAACATACATGTGTATTTAGTTTTCAATTGTATATTGTACACGTTGGGATTCAATACTGATTTGAAATAAATGTATATGTTTTATATATATGTTTGGTTAATAAAGTGACCTTAGGATATATAAAGATTTTATATTGTTATATGTATGGTTAAATTTTTTATTGTTGATTTCTATATATGAGTTTGATTAAATAATGATTTTGAATTTGAAAATATAAAAATATGTAAATTATTTTGGTTCTCATCGATTCCCATTTATCAGCTCTTGATTCGTCGTGCCTGCTTTCTCCATCAAATTCATGCTATCTCATTTTGCTTTGGAATTCGTAGCTTGCTCTATTATCAAACTCTCTAGCCTCGAAAGGTGAGCTATCACTCACGATTAATATTCTTTTATTTATTAAATTTGATTTCAATTGAAACGACAATCGAAATATGTTGCTGTAGTTATTTAAGTTGTTATATATGCTGTTATCTGTAACTGTTCACCTGTGGGATATGACACCATATCCTGTTGTTCTTATTATATTGTTATTGATGATATATGCCTGTTGTTGTACTTTATATTATCTGTTATCACTCTGCAAGTTCCCTATTAGTATAGAATTCACTATGGGTTGAAATGATACATACCCGAACGGACTTTAGAATAGGAGAATTTTGTTATGGGTTGAAATGATAAACCCAAGCGATTTTCATTTGAATTGAAATTGGGATTACGGGTCGAAATGATATCTACCCGTATATATTTAAATTTCGGATTGAAATGATAAATATCCGTATCACTTAACCATATGATAAATATATATACAGACACCGTTGGTCCATATATATAAATATTTTAAAAATGAATTCTATGGTTTTGGAAAGAAATATATGGTTTTAATAAGTGTTGAGCCTTAATTTTTATATATAAATGGGAATGATTGATTTAAATACATATAATATGTTGAGTATTTAAAATATATTTCAAAATAGATTTTGGTAATAATTTGAATAAGTTAAGGTTAGAAAGATAATTTGAATTTAGTTGAAATTGTATTCAATAAAGAATTTTATTTAATTAAACCGATTTGAAGCTTATTGAAATTGAGATGTAAGATATGATTTATAACTTGAGTTTGATTTATAAGTAATCTAATGAATATTTATTGTTTAAATAAAGTTTAAGGAAATATTTAGTAAAATGTAATTTAAGGCTAGTTAAATGATATTGAATTTATTAAGTGAATATTCCCTGATTAAATAATAATAAAGTTAAATCAAGAGTTAAATCAAGTGCTATATGAAACTGTTAAATTTAACTTTGAAATGTTGAATATTAAAGATTTGAAATATATTGAAATTTAAATGGTATATTTAGAACTGAATTGAATTGATGAATTGAGCTTTGAATAAATTTGAATTCGGAATTTGAGTTAATGTAAATCGATTTGTGAGACTTGAGGAAAGTTAAATACTTTACTTTATAAATTATTTAACCAATATATATACTATTTGTAAAATAGATATATTTGAAATGAATGATATTTGGGTTTGAAGTATAAATTAAATTGAAAGGACCACGGTGTTATAATGTATATTTCCACTTTGTAGATAGTTCTAAAGATCCTTAGAGGATGGTTATCCCAAACATCCTTTAAGTCACTTGTATTTCAGTTGATATTTCACTTGAGTTGGATTTATTTATATAAGAATGTTAATCCTGACTCGAGTGTTTTGTGTTTTGCTTTACGCTCGGGTCAGACCGAGTGAAACAGCATTTGAGACTCACCTTTGGAGTTTGGAGCTTCCTTTGGAGATCCAACTATCGCCTCAGCTTTCAGCTCTTCTAGTTGATTTATTCAGAGAAGTCATCTGTTGTACTGAAGACTTCACTGCAATTGAGATATTCTATTGTATTTTATTTTCTAACTCTTATGTATATAGTAGCTTCATGAACTACTATTATTTTATCTATTCCGCTGCATTATACTACTCTGTGTCTGTGATTCTGTGATTGATTTATTTACTGTATATGCTGAGTTTTGCCAAATTTTTATTACAATCTGTTATTTTGAATTATTCAAGTCAGACATGTGTGGATTTATTGTCGATTTGAATGGTCTAAAATAGCGGGTCGTTACAAGTATAGAGGTGGGGCGTCACAGCTCGGCTTAGGGTTTTTGGGAGGGTATGGGTTCGGCCTAGGTAAGCTAAGGTGGAGGAGTGGTTGTAGCTAAGGCTAAGGAGGAGATGGTGGTTGAATTGGTGGAGTTGTGGTGAGGTAAGGCTCGGCTATGGCTAGGAGAAGAGGGTTAGGGTTTTGGCTTTAGGTGGTGATTGGTGGCTGAAAGAAGGAGGAGGAGATGAGGGTTTGGATGATGGAAGAGAGGGCGGCACAAGGTGGAAGAAAGAAGGATTGAAGGAGAGAAGGAACGAGTTTTGATTTGTCAGGTTTTGGAGATTTGAGATCTAGAACTTTCTGTAAATTTTGAGAGGAAGAAGGAAGTGTGTTGAGACAGTTTTCTGAAGAGAAAATTATGTACGTACAAGTTAGTCAGAAAGAAACAAATGGTCGTAGGCATAAGAATAGACATAAGTCTCTTGGTATGGTTAGAGTCTCTTGGTTAACCAAGGCCCATTAGACCAAACAAACTTATGTCAGATTTTCACAGAAATTCAATATTTGGAGCAATAAAAATTTGATTTTGATGAAACAAAAAGTGGAGAAAAGATTAGAATTCAGTCTAGTATCATAAAAAAAGAACAAAATTTTAAAATTCAAATTTAAAATTTTCAACCAAAGGTTAAATTTTGACTAAGTTTGACCAAAATTTTCTATTTCATTGAATTTGGAAAAATATATTACTCAATATTCCAAAATTTGTTCTTTAATTTTAAGCTTTAAATTTTATTTAAATTCAAATGATAATATATTTTAAAATTGACTGAATTGAACCTTCATTTTATTAACATTGATTTGTCTTCATTTAAATGTTCATTTTATTCAATTCAACATATGTTGCTTATTCTTGACTGAATCAATTACCATCTATTTCTCTTTACCTTAATTCCAATTAATTCAATATTAAATTTCCAACTGAATGTTGGTTACACACTAATCGTTTTATTTTCATTAAATAATTCAAACAAAGTTTTATCCTTTTATTTCGATTTACATGTTCTTTATATTACATCAAAATTCTCGTTCAATTAAAACATATGTTTCCTTTTCATTTTCTCAACTTCCTCTTTTATTTTAATTCAAACATACGTTTCTATTATTACATCCAATAATTACAATTAATGTTCTCTCCTTTTATTTGAAAGATTTCAATTACATTTAATTCCATCGATTACAAAATAAATTCCAAAGTGGATTAATCAATGGGATGAGGAATAAATCAATTGTTACAACTTAGTAATCCATATCTATTAATTTATTGTTTACACAAGAAGTATAAATCTACTTACCAAATAATTGATTTCTTATTGTATGCTAACATATTTAGAATATTGTTTATCCCATTCTTTAGTAACATTTATTGTTACAGTTGATTGAAATTGCATTAATACAGTTGTCAAATACATTCAATTAAATTATATTCTAATATGCTTTACCACCTTTCATTTCAATAAAGATTAGTTGTTTTAGAATTTTATCTAAGATCATGTTTTATATTCTAACAAATTTATTGTTATTGTTATTGTTATTTTATTATATTTTTTTACAATAATAATTGAAAATTCTTTATTTCTAACCATATTCTATTCAATAATTATAATTAATATTTTTTAAAATTTGTTCGAATTTACGAGTCGTTACAAATTTACTATTACGGATCCAATGGTACTGGTTTCAGTCAATTCCGAGACAGTGTCCCGAAAGGCTATTTTTGCACGTTACTTAAAATGGTTTATTATTAAAACCAATTGAATCACTTTAAAATCTAATTTTAAAAGTTTAACATCACATCCTTACTTATATTGAATTCAAATAAGATCTCCAAATATTTTTATTCATATTAATCAAAGATCCAGTTATTTTAAATATTCAATTTATATAAATTCACTATCCGGATAAATCTCTATATTTGAAATTTTAGCTATTTGACTTATATAAATAATATTTCAATTTTTAAAATTAATTTAATATTTCAAAAAATTAATTTACCAAAATTTTGTATTGTTACACTCATTACCTAGAACTTGTCAGTTCATTCCACTGAATAGGTCCATCTAGTTGACCTACCAAGAGTAAACAATTCATCTCTCCCCTGGTTCAGTCAATTGAATGGAACCCTTTAGTCGACTTACCTACTGTGTATTGTGCAACTTCAAAACACGATAACTTTAGCATACGAAGTCGGATTAAGGATAGGTTTGGACTATTTTTCACCATTTTTCAAGGGCTTTAACCTATGAAATTTTGGTAGGTTTTGAAGTACTTTGATTTGGGGCCTATGTGGGACCCACCCCAGCACGTATCCCAAAACCATAGATTTTGAGGTAGATTGGGAGGGTACGTCGAAAGAGTATTATATATTGAGGTCATGTGTTTCATTTGGAACGCAATTTGGGTTAGTATGGGGTTTTGTTAGAGTTATCCAGTGTGTTTTTAGGCCGTGGCGACCAAAGCCATGTGTAAGCGATTCCATACGTTACTCATGGAATAAGTCTGTATTGTATGGTTTCAAACTTAGAGTAATATAAAATTTGTTTGGTGTTGACTTGTTTAGACACACCAAGAGTATGGACTTATGTGACCTACCTAGGGTATGGACTTAGGTGACCACCCAGGTATCGACCTTATTGTGGTGTACCAAGAGTGTTGTTGATGGTCATGACACACTCAACATGGTCTTAAAGGGACCGTGAATAGCTTTATCTTATTGTGATCGCTTGGACGTTTTTGGGTTCTACATCTGTAATCTTATGAATGCCTGATCTTATGGTCATGATCATACGCATTATAGCATACCTATCCGGTCTTAGTAGTAGTGACCATACTCATTGTGGCATAACTATTCGGTCTTCGTAGACCATACATATTGGGACATATCTTATCGATCTTAGCAGCTGTTTTGGGATCCCGATATGATCATGGTATATTTGTACTATATTAGTAGTTTTGGGCTAGTATGGTGAAGATATTATGCTAACTCATTGATTACAGGAGAAGAGCAAGTTATAGTATGATTTCCTATCTCTTGGATAGGTTTGCCGTACTTGTTTATAGGTAGTCCGGATTTCTTTTGGGCCTCGTTTGTGGAGAGGGCCAGCTGTGATTTAGTAGTTCCTGTTTATTTGTGTATAGTTTTAATATACAATATTTTAGGAGAGTTCCCCTCACACCGGACTTTATGACTGACTCACATTTTGTCTTTGTCTATTATGTCATAACAACTCTCGGGTACTTGATTGAGTATTTCAGTAGTCAGGTGCTTTTGGGGATACGCTAGCAAAGTGCACAGCTGGAGCATTTTGGAGGCGTAGCATCGATATTTAGAGATATATATATACTTGTTATTTTATTTGTACATGACAGACCTATTATTTGTATATGAGACTGTTGTATCAGATATTCATTTAAAACTTCATGCTTTTTGGAGTTGATGTATTCTAATTTTCTGTACTGATATTTATTTGTCGGTTGCTTTCGCTAGTGCAGTCTCTTATATATTGTTATTCTATTCTATTCATTTATACTCAGTATATTATATGTTGTCATTCCATTGTGAGATCTTACCGATGTCTTGGTTTAGTGCTTTGTTTTAATTTTACCCTAACGATCTGTCTTTCATGGTATTCGAAAGTCATGCGATGATGTAAAGCGCCGATTTTTGGGTATTTGAAGGGCGGGTTATTACACGTATGTTGTGATATAAATTTTTGATTGTTGGAATATAAAGGTTAAGTGAAAAACAATGCAAACTATAAATTTTGGACCCCTCTTACTTTTGAACGCAAACGATAACTTATATGTATTATAACTTCTCTTATAATCCCTTTAAAACTTCTAATGTGGCCATGACTTGATGTGGATATGTTTGGATATGTTATACGTGATGTAAAAGTGTGTATGTGAATGTTTCAAGGGAATATGTGAATGTTTGAAGCGAATAAGTCGCTATGAAAGCACTTTGAAATCAATTAACTATATAATTTGGTGATTTATGGACATATCTTAATATAACTTGGTTTGGTTATTTTCTACACTTTTAGAAGTGTTTAGGATAGCAAAGAATATGTTTGAAAAGTTGTGAAATTTTTTGAACAAAGTTAAGAAAGTGTGAAGTAAAAAGGTCGCTATATCGACACTTTTAAATTCCTTGGTTAGAAAGTAAGAGGTTTACATGATTTATATAAGTGCAGTAAAATTAAATCTTTTCTCAAAGATAATAACATTGATATAATATTATTACAAGAAACTAAAATAGAGCATTTTGATTACCGTACTTATAGGTGCCTAGGAGGTATTTGTATTAATCATTGATCATATCTTCCAACTAGGGGTAGTGCGGGTGGATTAATGTTAGGTTGGAAAGATAACCGTGTTAGACTATTACAATCTATTATTAAAGATCATTCGATGCATTTGATATTTTCTGACATTAGAGATGATTCTATTTTAAATATTACAAATGTTTATGGACCAAACTCTAGGATAGATCGTAGAGTTCTATGGAATGAGTGTTTAGAAGTTAGATCACTCGCTCCGAGACCATGGATTATAGGGGTCGATTTTAATGTAACTAGATTTTTGGGTGAAAGACCTCCTAGAGAAGAGGATTTTAGTGTAATGGAAGAATTTGGCCAGTTTATTATTAATTGTAATTTAATTGAGATAAAATTAAGTATAGACAATTTACTTGGTCTAACTGTAGATATAATCCATCGATGGCATTGTTATATAGATTTTTTATAAGTGATCAAATAGAAGACAAATTTCCCACTTTTAAGGTTGTGGGGTTCCGAATATTTATTCGGATCATTGCCTAATTATCCTTTCCTGTTCTAACGTAAATATTGGTAATAGAATTTTTAGATTTGAAAATATGTGCTTGTTAGAAAATTATTTTTAAAACATAGTAGGAAAAATGGCTTTCTATGAATAATTACAATTATAGTTTTTCTGGTAACATAGCCAAAGTGTTGGTTAGTAAAATAAGAGATGTAAGTTTATTTCTTAAGAAATGGAATAAAGATATTTTCGGTAACATTATAATTATAAAAGATAAACTATTAAATGAAATCTTAAATTTAAATAAAATTGAAGAATTAAGAAATTTGAATATTTCAGAAAAAAACGTGCTTCCAAATTTAAAAGAGGAATTAAATAAAATTATCATGCAAGAAGAAGTGATATAGGAACAAAGATCTAGAGTTTAATTGATGGATGAGAGTGATATGGATACTAAATTTTTTCATGAAGTATCAAATGGTAGAAAATGTAGTAATACCATTAATTCCATATTAATTAATGATATTGAGATATTTGAGCAAGCAGAACTTAATAATGAATTTACTAGATATTATAGAGAAATTTTTGGAACCACAAATAGACACAGAATTAAAGCTAGTTGGGATTTGCTTTACATCGATGATACTAGGATTGATTTAGTAGGGTAGATGATCCATTCATGAAAGAGGAAATTTTGAAGTCTATTAAGGAATGCCTAATAATAAAGCCACGGGACCAGATGGATTCCCTATTTTATTCTATGAAACCTTTTGGGATATGTTAAAAGACAATATAATTAAAATGTTCAATGAATTTTATGATGGATCGTTACAACTAGCTAAGTTTAATTTCGCAAATGTTATTTTTTTACATAAGAAATTAGGTGTTAACCAATTAAAAGATTTTAGGCTTATTATATTACTAAACTATTCTTTTAAAATCATTTCTAAGGTTTTAGCTAAGAGATTAAATACTGAAATGAATGTGTAAATAAATACTACTCAAACAGCTTTTATCACTAGTACAAAAAGTGCATATTGCTTCGTCTCATTTGCATCAGTTGAAGTATAAACTGATGCAAATAGAACTATTTGCATCAGCTCTATCTTAATAACCGATGCAATTGGTACGTGAAAAGAAATAGGTAATAAAAAATCAAATTTGCATCAGTTGTCACCAACAACCGATGCAATTGGTACGTGCAAATAGTTTTAGTCGCATCGGTTTTAAATTCAACCGATGCAACTACATTAGTTTGCATTCATTTTCCATCGGTTTGCTACTCCAACTTTCATTTTCCCTCCCCTTAACTTTTCATTTCCCGCTTAGCTATCATTTATCCCTCCACTCCCCCCCGTAACCCGTTAAGAAGAAAACAAAAGCTACTTTATATTCGTTCAATCGAACGACCTCAAATCAAATTCGACTGTGAATTTTAACTTCAAACCAAATTAGCAGTTCCTCCCAAATCGAAATCATCAAGAAAAAATAACATTTAAACCAAATCAAAACAAATGTTTTAATTCGACTGTGAATTAGGTGGCGATTTAGCTTGAGTGGAGATACTCGACTATGAATTAGGTGGCGATTTAGGTTGAGTGGAGATGGTAGCGTTGTGCTCTGAGGTTGTTGTGGAGTTTGGTTGAAGGCAATTGTTCGATTGAGGGTTGCTCTGAAGGTCAACGAGGTGGAGTTATTGGGATGTAGCAATAAATACTTCATCTTTGACATCATGGCTTAATCCGTTCTTCATTTTGCAAAGCAGGCTTAAAAAATCAGTTGTCAATATTGTCAAGTTAGAAGAAAAATTTCCACTTTAAGACCTTGAGCGACGTCTCTTTATGAAGAAAGGATGCCATAGAGCTTCATGAGCAATCAACCGCCTTGATGGTTCATACTCGAGTAAGCCTTCTAACATAGATATTTTTATGAATTAATTTAAAGACAGTTGGACATAGATATTTTTTATTTTAAATTTGTAATTGGTTATTTGAAGGAACACAATGGTAGAATAAAAGCCCTTTTAATGGTCAATCCACCCCCAATACAGCATCTTGATTCATTTGAAGGAACACAAAACAATGTTTTTTTGGTTCTGGAATTGGTCCTTCCCTTGCTCTTCTAAATTTTGTGCAATATTGTCAGTAAAGTTAGTCTCATTAACAAATTCTTCTTGTGCATGACAGAATTCCTCATATTCAGATTGAGTAGGCTGATCAGCATTGTCCTCTTCCTCGGATGAGCTATGTATCTGGAACTTATTATTAGTAGTAAAACTTTCCCGTATTTTTGTTTAACTTTGTCATTCTTATATTGCTCTTCATTGTTTTGTAGTTTTCTGGTACTTGAATTCCCTATTTCATTAGATCTTTCTGGGTTACTCTACTTTGACACACTTTGTTTGCATACTTGTTGCCATTGTGCAGTAGAGGTTGTAGTATGTGGCTCTAGGTTGTTTCCGTTTACCTCTTTTGAGTTTACTGGGTTGGAAGTTGTAAAGGAATTTGATTGGGAGGGGGGTTGTTGTTTTTGTTGACTATTGAGGAATAATTTTGGTTTAGTTGTAGTAGTATTTGATTGTGATTTCAAACCTTGTTGCGTATGTTGCCTATTTGGTCTGTTCTTACTGTATTTCACAGTTTAGTGACCAAAACATTGACGATGCTCACATATATAAGGTTTAAATTAAAAGTCAATTTTGATAGTGCAGTTATCTCCCCTATTAGTCTTCATATTAACAGTTTCGGGTAATTTATTTTAATATCAACACTTACAAGAATCCTAGAATAATTTGTTCATTTCCTTGATGCAGTTATGGTGTCTGTTCAAGTAGGCATTCTAATTATGTTTGCAATCCTATTCAGTGCTTCCTGATCCTAATGTTCCAGTTTGAGATTGTAAAGTTTGATCTATATAGGCATTTCCACCAGTGCATGTCCCCTGTCTTAACTCTGATATAGTCAATCACCTTCTTTTATGCATTTACACTAACATTACCTGCCCATGCTTTTTATTCATAAGCACAATATCTATACTAACATGTACATGTGCACATATAAGAAAAAGACAAAGTAGCATTTTGACTTGATTTCATCATTTGTATTCTACCATACTTCATAGTTGATAGTAGACCATGTGAAAATCAGAATTGAGAGGAACACAATGCAAGGCATGAATACCGCTATAGGCAGTCAATCAGAATTAGATGATAAATACTAATTTCATTATTTAATTAGTATTATACTGCTATAGACATGAATGCTTTTCATATTTATAAATTATTGTACTGTTTATCAAGTTAGTGTTTTTATCGCTTACTACCAAATTTCCTTATCTCAGAGCTCAATTATCTGTCGGTTAATTATCCCTTATCTCAAATTGAATTGCTTCGCTTCGATAGAGTTCGGTGAGAAATAAAGTCAATGTGCATGTTACCTCATAGTTGTTCTGTAAGTTTTTATTATTAATCTGTTTTAGTATATTATACTTCTTCCAGAATATTTGAGTTCAGAACATCATTGTTTGACAGTGGCAAGTGAAGGAGAATTGTTTGTGACGAGTGGATGAACTTTGCACTGTGCAAATGTGTGTTGACAGTGGCTACTATGCTATGGTTGTTGGATGGAGGATCAGTGGATGAGGGTAAGATTGTAGTTTATTGATAAGGGACTGGAAATGTTATGATGTGGGATGGAGATGGTTTATTGGTGAAGTGCACAGGGAATAGTAGCAGGCAGTGGGGAGGTTTCAGTGATATGCAGTGGAAGGTCAGTTTGTATGTGGATACAAGGCAGTTTGCAATGGTATAGGTCTTGATGGTCAGGAAGGAAGTGGTCAGGTAGTATAATGTTGGATATGGTAAGTGGTATAGTGGTGAAATGTTGTGATTTGTGTATGATCAATGCACTACTGTGAGGAAGAGTGCAGCAATGGACATGCAGCAAATGATTATTCTGTAAGTTTTTATTATAGAACATTTTCATGCATTTTTTCCCCAGTTTTTCTCCCTTTTTATCCTCTTTGAGTATTATATGAAAATTTATGGAACTTTTAGTATGATATATGTTATCTAAGACTCATAATACAACTATATACTACCACCTAACTATTTAGAATAATAATAATAATTGGCAAATAAGAGAAAGTGTCATGTACATTAACAAGTTTAATAAGTTTGTTAGATGTGAAAAGATTTATCAAACACATTGCTAATTGATTTGTGTGTAACTGTGAAGTGTTATCTTATTATGGTATCAAAAATTGTGCCAGTCTAAATTTGAGGAAATACTGAAACTCATTAACTATGTTACAGATCAATCAACTATGTTGCATCCCCACTGCTTGCTACCTTTACTTTGTTTCCTTAGTTTGTACTTCCCTTTCTATGCACAATTGACCATATTTGCATGTACCTAAATGCAAATCTTTCTTTATAAATAGTGCTGTTTTGTTATCTTGATTTCCCTTGGCACGTTCTTCAGTTTTCCTAATACTTTGAAATTGTTATGTATTTGATTGCCCTATCACTGGAGAATCTTGCAATTACTTTAATAATTAGTAAGTCCCAGACATGTATTGTGTGGTTGGCCGCCTTTTGCTTATGTATGAATTCATTTTCGTTTTATTTCATGCGTCACTAGACCTACTGCATGAAACAAGGTCATGCACACTTTATATTTTTATCCAGTGCTTTGAGTTTTGGTCACACATTATCAGTTGCTACCTGTAGCCTTGAAATTGGTTACGTTCCTCGTCTTATTGCCTTGAGTTGGTCACGTATTCATATTTTTCTGTTACTTTATTTTAGTGCGTTTGCTATGCTATTTGATTTGTTGGTCGTGCCTCCTTTTCTTAATGATTTTATATGTCTCTTTTAATACCTTGCTGCTTCTTTTTGCCTTGCTGTATATGCTATGGAAATGAGGAGATTGTGGAAGGGGGTTGGCTCAATTGCTTGTTGTCAGTGGTGAATGAAGTTTGTGGAAACTTGGTGATGGTCAATAGTTGCGTGCAGTTGCGATAGGAGGTGATGGTGGCACAGAGGGGAAGTAGGATTGAGGATGTATGATGACTGCACTAATGTAGTCTGGTGGAACAAAGGTGCTGATTTGAGCTTGTAGGGTGATGTATGTGGTGGAGTTTCTGATGTCGAAATGACTGTGTGGTTTGAGAAAATGATGGTAGGGTCACTGGTTGTGAATATGCAGGGTTTGGTGATTGCTTTGGGTTTGTGGTTGATGGCAGAGATGTTATGAGTGGTTGAATGGATGGTCAGTGTTGGGTTTCTTGCTGGGTGGTGGAGTTGTATGTGCTCTGGCCAATGACAGTATTTATTTCGGTGGGGATGTTGAGTTGCAGTGTGGTCTATGGTGCAATCAGAAGTTTGGTTCAGGTAGGAGTAAGACTGTGGTATGGATGTTGGAGAGTTTGTATAGTGAAGTTTGAAATGTGTAGTGAAGGATGGTTAGAGGTTGGTGGGTAGACTTCAGGTTGGTGGCAGGACTTTAGATTGTTTGAATTAGTGTGCAACTGGTGAAGGTGGTTGTTGGAAGGCAGCAGAAGGTGGTTGGACTGTGACTGAGTAAGTTGTAATGTTGATGATAGAGAGGACAGTGCACAGTGTAGTGTAGTTTTTTTTATAGAAATCGAGAATGTACAGTGATGAAAGTGCCAATGAATTGAAATGTAATTGAAAATCTGTAACAAAATTGAAGATGAATGCAATGTTCTCTTTTTTGTGTATGTTTTTTTCTTTATATATATATATATAAAGATTATCAATAATATATATATAGTCTATTTGAGTACTGTAATAATGGTTTCTGAGGGATTAGTTTGCATCGGTTGTTATAAAAAACCGATGCAATAGAGGGATTAGTTTGCATCGGTTTTCAACAACAACCTATGCAACAAGTTCTTTTGTTGCATCGGTTTTCATTACAACCGATGCAACATGGGGGCTGTGTTCAAGCAACCAACCATGATATTTTGCATCAGTTGTTAGTAACAACCGATGCAAAAAGGACCTTTTTGCATCGGTTTTAGAACTGATGCAAAAGTGTTAAGCCTGTTGCATCGGGTGCATATGCATCAGTTGTTGAACTGATGCAAAAGGGGGGTAAACAAGCGATGCAAATGGCCTGTTTTGTAGTAGTGTATTAAGGGTAGGAATATTACAGATGGAGTAGTAGTAGTTCAAGAATACATTAATTACTATTCTAAAAATAATATGACTTGTGTGCTTTTAAAACTTGATTTTGCTAAAGCTTTTGACTCAATTGATTGGGTTTTTCTCAAAGAATCATTAATAGCTAGAGGTTTTACTGTTAGATGGGTAGGATGGATTATGTCATTGCTTAAAATTAGTAATACTAGTATTTTGGTTAATGGAATACTAGGAAATCAAATTCATTCTAAAGTGGTCTTAGGCAATGTGATCTATTATCACCTCTATTGTTTAACTTAGCCGCTAATGTTTTTTCTATAATTATCGGATTATCGACCAGTAATATAATACTAGATACTTTATGTAATGAGATCGCTATTAATGGTCATTTTGTTCTTCAATCTGCAGATGATGCTATGATACATCCCATTTGCCTATATTATACTTAAATTTATTTTATATAGTTTTGAAGTTCTTTCTGGTTTGAAGATTAATTTTGATAAAAGCTCGGTTTTATTTTTAAATGACATGGATAATATAGAAATCAAATTGCATAAACTTTAAATTATAGAATGATGAAATTTCCTATGGAATATTTAGGTTTTTTAATTAGGGCTCAAAAACTTAAACACGATGATTGGAATACCATTATTGATAAAATTAATAAAGATTGTCCAAATGGAATGGTAAATACCTATCGAGAGCAGGTAGGATTATTCTTATTAACCCAGTTTTATCTGCATTGCCTATTTATTGGATGCCATTTTATCTTTTTTCTAAATAGGTAATTGGTAAAATTAGGAGAGATTTTTTATGGAGTGGGCACAATCCAAATAGTGGCTCTAAATGTCTTGTTAATCCAGATATGGTTTATAACTCTAAAAATAAGGGGGGTTTAGGAATTATAAATTTACATAACTTAAATATATCCTTATTTGGAAAATTGTTATGGAAATTATATTAATAATAATGAAAATTTGCTATGGAAAGAAATAATATCGAATCAATGGTAGGCGATACTTTTAACTTATACCATACATCTACTAATAATATTAATGATATATCTCATTATTGGAAATCGATAAATTTAAATTTTGATATTTATAATTTAGGAATTAATAATGTTGTACATTCTTGTAACAACATTTCTTTTTGGCATGAATGTTGGATATCAATTATTCCACTTAAAGTGGAATTTAGAGAGTTATATCATATTTGCAATTCTAAAAACATACTAATTTTTGATATTTATAGGCCTAATCCAAATTTACTGTGGGAATTTAGTTTTAATCTTACATTAACGAATACCACTTTAGCCCAGTTTGCTTTATTATGTGCTAAATTAGAATTATACTCTACTATTGATAGTGAAATGGATATTATAATATGGTGTTGGGATATCAGCAAGAAATATGCGTCTCATTCATTTTATAATTTTATAATTTTTTCGAGAATCAAATTGAAAATATTTAAATACGTTTGGAAAACTTGTGTTCCTCCTAAAGCTAAAGCACGCATGCGACTAATTTTACAAGGGAAATTAAACACTATAGAATTTTTAAAAAAGAAAAATATATTTAACAATAAAAAAATGTTATTTTTGTAATAATAAATTGGAAAATATTATACATTTATATTTTGAATGTAATATAACATGATTTATTCTTGTAAAAATTCTCAATTTATTTGATTTTAATATAAATTTTACACTTATCAACTGTGAATTATATTGGAATAATATTAAATTTTATTACAAGGGTTATAATAGGTTCTTACTTGACACTATATTCACAATTGCATGTTGGTATATTAGGTTTGAAAGAAACCAACGTGTGTTTAATAGTATTAATATTGGTTTGGACAATTTAATATATGTAATTTTCTATTTAGTTTTAACTGTATTCCAAATCCTTGTTATAAACTAAATAAAAATTTATGTTTTAAAGAGTCTTAAAAAAATAAAATCTCATATTGAGTCTTCAAAGAACAAAAACAATCCAAATAACAAGAATAGTATAATAGAAAATTTAGTTTCCGTGGATAATCCGACTAGGGTTATATTTAATTCTACGTCTTTATTAGAATATTATTCTATTAGTTCATTTTTTCATTCATTTGCTTGTCATATGTTTGATTTAGACTCTTTATTAAGATATTAGCCTCTATTAGGATATTATCCAATATGTTTGATTTAAACTTTTTATTTTTCTTGCATAGTGCTAATTATAATGGTTGCTTGTCCTATGTCTTTTATTGTTAAATTAGTATATTTTTATTTGCATATACATTTATATAAATATATGTTTATATATATTTATATACGTATATATGTATGGTGCTTATTCTTTTTTGTATAGTTTCTTATCAGATTTGGTATGCCTATTGGTTTGGATGGATTCATTTAGTGGACTAGTCTAGTAAATAGCCGCAGTTCATATCACAATTTCTATTCCAGTTTATCCTAATAATCTGAGCTAAGCTTCAGTTATGCTACCTTGCCATGATCAGCTTAACTTCAGAAATACAATAGAATATGGATAATGTTGTTAGTCTTTATTTAGTGTACCATCCTTAGTTTGTTAGGCATTAATTAAATGATTCATTCATTCAAGTACTTAGGCATTATGCCGCTGATACTTTCATTTTTCTTGCATTTAGACTTTATATTAAATTCAATTTACATATAACTTTACATATTTCAGTGATTAACTCAGATTAGCTTACCACATACTTGCATTGCCTTGCATGTGTATGCTATCCTTTGTTGTTCAGGTATTAAATTTGATGATTCATACATTCGAACATTTAGACATTAAGCTTAAGTTTTTTGATTTAGGATCCATATAGAACAATTTACATAAGACTTCAATGTTCAGCGATTGCCTACATATTCCAGTCAATAAATTTATATACATATTCGAAACTTACTGATTTAAGCTTATTTGAGTGTATGCAGCAATAACCTGAAATCACCTGTCTTTATTGTTTGCATTTGACTATACTACATTATATATAGTGTGGTACTATTAAACTAATGATGATAGTTTATTTGCATGACTGTTGTTTCAATCTGTATACGTTAGTTTGCACATGTACTACATATTAAATGTAAGGGAACATTGTAAAATTATTTGGTTTCACGTGCAAATTTCATCAAAGTTGTAGCTTTTAAGGATTAAATTAGGGCTTTAGCCTATCCTATCATTATTGAGTTAATAATGCCCATAATAAACATGCTTTTAGTTCAAGAATGCCAGTACCTTGATGGTGCAAATGCTAGTTTTATTGTAGTACTAATTTATAATACTTTTGTTCAAAATCCACTTCGAAAATACCACATTGAATTAATTAAACAGGTTCATATTCAACCCATGTCCTTAGCGTGTTATAATGAATGACTGGCTCTATTTTCCCAAATATATTAAAGACCAACGTTGGGGGAGTGGATTGATATAATGCACAAGGTTTTGTTATGGAACCTTTTGCACTCATCCAACTACAATAGCAAGCATCTCAAGTATTCAAATAAGTTTAGATGGGTAATTAGTGGACAATGGATAATATATATATATATATATATATATATATATATATGCACTTCTTTAGAATGTGTTTTGCTAGCTTGTGTGTATCTTAATGTTCAATTTAATACTCATGTTTAAATGTCATTGCTTTAAGCATTTTGATATACTACTGCTATTTAGCTTGTTATATTAGAATTAGTTCAGTTTTACTGTCAAATGATTCAACATATAAGGTATATGTTTGTACAAAAGTGTTTAAAAAATTATTAAAAATGTAGATCTTAAGCCCAAGTTTAAATGTGGTGATTATCCACTGTTATGAAGAACACTAGTTTTTCAAATACCCGTCCGCGGGTGCGGCGCAGTGGAAATGAGGCTTGGGTTCTGATAAGACCCGGGTTCAATTCCTACCATGCGCTTCCCTATCCTATATAAATTTACCACGAGGTGTGGGGGCTTGGATTAGCAGACGGCTTTACTATACACTCCTTAGGAGTTTACCGGCCCGTTGGGTTCTCCTGGGTTTTCCAAAAAAATATTTTTCTAATACCCACCCCAAAAAGATAGATAAATATTTTTCATAACGAAAATCCTGTACGTACAACCATTTAATCTATATTAAAATGATTTGCATTCGTTTTTGTTTGTGCACACATATTTATTTAGTTCTTAGTCAGTATTGAAGTTAATTTTTTGTTCATTTGCTTGTTCTATGTTTGGTTTATACTTTTTATTAGGTTATTATGTAATATGTTTGTTATATACACTTTATTGTTCCTAGCATAGTGTTAATTATAATTGTTGCTTATTCCGTATATTTTATTTTTAGATTAGTATATTTTTACTTTGCATATATATGTGTATATATATATATGTATGTATGTATTATGCTTACTCTTTTGGTTTAGTTTCTTAGAAGATTCAGGTATGCTTTCTAGTGTAGTTGGATTCATCAAATTTTGTGGACTTGAGCGTTTTTATCATTTTATGGTTTTTTATTGTTGTAATTTATTTTGGACCTTAGTTCTCTAGGTTTAGGGTTTTTTATTTTTTCATTTTCTTTATATTGTACAGGGGGTGTTACTACCTGTCAGGCATGTTGACAGCTCCATCTTTAAGTGTAGAATAAAATTACATGAGTGCTCTTCTCTAGTCATAGAGGATCACTCATTTTCCTCAAAAAATATTTCTTGTTTTTAGGAAATAACATTTTATTTTTTTAGAAACCTCCTTAGGGGTTTCTTAACCATTTTAACAAGTAAATTACATATTATTCTTAATGTGAAAATTTTGGAGCTTGAATAATTTGATAGCTAGTTGAACGAAATGATACAAGTTATAGCGAAATAGTCGTTATACGAGCACTTTGGAAAATACCCTTTTTTGGAAATTTCTATAAAATAAATAAAATATACTCTTTGGATTTTTCTTGATGTGTTTTTAAGCACCAAAAGTATACTAACTACTGTAAAATAAATGGATCAAATATCATTTGTTAAAGCATTGAAAACTAGGCACAAAATTATAGCAAAATCAAGTGAAAAACAGCCTAGAACTTTAGATAGCATTTTTGGAATCCTATCTTTGCTTCTGAAACACGTCTACTTGTCGCGAATTGTTTCGTAGCATTTGTTGAAATGCAGTCTTTGCTGTTTAGAACCATAATTATGTAAAATTGATATTCAAATTAAGTAATTTTCGCTAATCATTTTAGGGTTGTTTTCTAACTTATATTAGAGTGTTTTGAAATTGGTTTCATGTTAAAGTATATTTTTAATAATTGATTATGAATTTTTGAAGTATGTGGCTTCTGGAATAAAACATGTTTATTTTGGTTTTTCAATTTATTTCGAAGTTAGTTATTTTTACATAATATTTTCATAAATAATTATAATATATTTTAAATCATATTAATAAGTATTTTAAAGGTATTTCTATATGTGTGTGTGTGTATATTAAAAGTAAGTTAAGTTTTTTATAAATTAATAAATGAAGTTTGGATTTTTACACTCAAGTTAAAATAAATGGTTTTTTGAAATTAATTAAAAGTGTGTTACCTTAATTAATAATGTGGATAT
Source organism: Allium fistulosum (assembly GCA_030737815.1). Taxonomy (NCBI): domain Eukaryota; kingdom Viridiplantae; phylum Streptophyta; class Magnoliopsida; order Asparagales; family Amaryllidaceae; genus Allium; species Allium fistulosum. Next base: position 345,407,770 of record CM060903.1, on the reverse strand, counting down.
GCTTTGGTCTTTAAAATAAATGTTTTAAAGATAACTATAAGTAAAAGGTTTTGGGTTGTAGTAAATAATGTTTTGTAATATTTGTTTTAACCCTTGTTATTAATTATATTTAGGAATATAATTAGATATTTAATAATGAATATTTTAAAGATAACTATAAGTAAAAGGTTTTTGGTAGTAGCATACATTATTTAAATAAGAATTATCATTAACCCTTAAATGTAATTAAATCTTTAAAAGCAAGTTTTAAAGAAAATGGTTAAGTGTGAAATGGTTTTAGGTTTGTAGTGACAAATGTTTGAGTAACAATTGCCTTTAACCCTTAGGTATATAATTAGATCTTTAACGGTGGAATTTTAAAGAAAAGAACAAATATGGAATCTTTTATGAAAAGATAGAAAAAGTATACGTTTAAAATATAAAAGAGAGAAGGGGTTTATAGTAACAGTGTTTAAATCACATTCATTTTTAACCTCTTTGATTTTAGTTTAAAGTAAGCAAACTTTGTTAAGTGATTTTTGAATCTTATAACATTGAGATAAGTATATGAATACTTTTTGAAGTATTGAAAATAGTATAAATGAATAGTGAAATAGTAGAATACATGTATATCTCTTTTATAAAGAGAAATTAAATACACACACACACACACAAGTATATAGAGGAAGTTTTAAATTAATAAAGGATTATTAATTAATAAAGGAAGTTTTAATTAATGAAAGAAGTTTTATTAGATAAAAAGGTGTTTTTACTAATAAAAAGGGTTTCTAATTAATGAAGGATAAATTAACTAAAAAGGGATTAAAAGTCATTTAGGTGACTTGATCGTGCTTTATATGAATTGATAGCACTTGTGTGTATAATTGCTTATGAGAAGTATACAGGACTTAGTTTCTTTATGCAATCATTATCATTGTGTTGAATATGACCAAATTCGTCGATTCAGCCTTGAAGACACCAGGATCGCCGACTGTTTTACTTATCAGAAACCACTTCAAGACTAGGGATGGCAATAGGGCGGGTCTAGGGTCTAAACCCGGTCGACCCGCCCCTATTCTGACCTGTCAAGATCCGCCCCATTGAGTCATCGAGGCTGGTAGACCCATGACCCATTCTTTAGAGCTCTAGGTCTAAGGTCGGGTTGGGGCTTAGCCGACCCACCCCAACCCGACCCGCACTACTAAGATATCGTAAAATTGCTTTATTATGGTAAGGATGATTTGTTAATCTTTTTATATAAAAGTGGTATAATATGTATTTTCTAATGTTCCATTTAATAAGTTATATAATTTTTATGATATTAAGTTGCATCACTAATAATTATATAATAACATATGCATGTTTTTCTTGAACCGTTATCATACACCTCATTTTTATTACATTACTTATCATTGTACACACATTGATATTTATTTTTATTTTATCATTTAGTGAAAATCCCTTTTAAAAATAATATATATATGTACATTAATACATAATTTTGAATGAATATGTAATGCTTCACTGGGTCTTGGGGCGGGGCGGGTCTACCCTGACCCGTATAGGTTTTGCGTACGTGGCGAATGTTCAGACCCGCACCGGGTCTGGGGCAGGGTTTAAAAAACCCAGGGCGGATCTGGGGCAGAAAAAACTGCCCCAACCCGCCCTATTGCCATCCCTATTCAAGACTGAGATACATGTTCTGCTCTTGGAAGTGGATTTGTTTGGGATGCTGGAGTCTATATGGAGATTCGAGATCTGATTAAGATGCTCAAACCCATATAGAGGTTCGTGATCATTTCAAGAGGTAGGAATCCATGTGTGGTTCCATAATCTATTCATATATGGGAATCCATGTGTGGTTCTGTGACGCCCCACCTCAATACCCACGCTAGCCAAGGACACTACGATGTAGTGCTGTCAACTAGCGCGGAGAATAAGGCTGTTGAGGAGCGACCATCCATGTAATTGATTATCACATGGTGGCTATAAAATAATCTTCGGAAACAAAAATAGAAATAAACATAACACATAGCAGTCACAGACATCCATATCACAAAGGCGGAAGAAGATATGAATATATAACTAACACATGAAAGTGTACATCAGAGTAGTGGTCAAAAAGTTCCACAATAATACAAAAGAATAGCAACACGTGCTATACCAAAAGAATACAACTATGAGTCCATATCTCAAGTGTATACAACAAAAAACTGCTAAACTAAATAGTCAGCCAAAAGTCAGAGTAGCAAATCTCGGAAGGAAGTCAAGCAGAAGCACCTGTAACATCTCGGTCTGACCCGAGTATTATTTAAGAAAATAATAAACGGATCAGTCTAACTATAAATATCAGATGACATGATATATAATAAAAGACATGGCATAAACATAGAATATCCATACTGACATACTACTATAAGTATGAAAATGATGATCAACAGGAGATCAACCGATGAGAAATGATCAATATCACGAGAATCTTCTCAAAGATCCAAAGAGGGCATCATACCCTAAACTTGTACTCATAACAAGTCAATGACATAAAAATCCAGAAATCAAACAAGAAATCCAGAAATCATAAAAAAAAGAGAAAGAGGCCTATCACATGATGGTCCGAAGGCCATGGGGAGCTACCCCATATGTGTGAGTCGGAATCACACTGATTGAGGCCTAGGCTAACCAAAAAGCAAAAAGGTATGTGTGAATGGAATCACACAAGTGGTGTCTAGCCTAACCTCGCAAACAAAAAGATATGTGTGAGTCGGAATCACACTACTGCGGCCTAGACTAACCTTGCGGACAAAGAGATGTGTGTGAGTCGGAATCACACTACTGCGGTCTAGTCTTACCTTGCAAACAAAGAGACATCGCACAATTGCTAGTCTAAATCATAAAATGATCATCATGATCAGCGAGAAGTGTCAATCACACCAAGCTAGTAAATATATGAGTTTAGCTTCATGTCCCATAACCACTTGCTTAACTTAAATATTTACGAACAAGCTGTAAATCTTCACTAGTAAATTGTCACGAAAAGGGTTCAATCGAACAAGTCCAAGAGCTAACCGACGAAGTGAACGCAAGCGTTTCATACCACCCGTTTTACTAAGTCGTTTAAGTCGATTTCTCGTTCGAGTGAAGTAAAGGCTTGTATATACTAGTAGATTGAAAATCGGTTTGAGAAAACGAACTTTTGATATTTAAAATAGTGTTGAAATCGCTTTGATGAAAGAGTTTTGATATTTACTATTAGTATTGAAACCTTCATATATCTTTAAAGTGACAAGTCATAAAACGATTGTAGAACAAATCAATTCACGTTCGAAGACGTGAGTAAAGTCCAAAGAAGTCAATCCCAAAACCATCAAAGTAGAAATTCTGATAAATGTTTTTCAGAAGAGATTGCCTACGCAGAGTAATACGGGGTTCGACCTAAGGAAATCGCGAACTAAGGAAATCGCGAACTAAAAAGACCAAGTGTAAGGTCGGCGACGACCTACGACTTATAAAGTCCTGCGACCTAAGTGGGATGCGACTTAGTGGGGCATAGGTCGGAGACGACCTACGACTTAAGGTCAAGCGACCTAAGGTAAATGGTCCAACGACCTAACTCGAACGACCAAGAGGGTCGAACGACTTAACTGGAGGATAAGTCGGAGACGACCTACGAGATATACTGGCCGACCTAACTCGAGCGACTTAAAGACTTAGCAGGGTCGAGCGACTTACGAGCTACGACCTAAGGTGACGAGGGCGTTAGGTCGGAGACGACCTAACATTTGACTCGCGAACGACTTATGGAAAAGAAGCTTAGGTCGGAGACGACCTACGAGATAAGCCAGTGCGAGCGACCTAAAGTTTGCCTGGGGGATTATAGGTCGGCAACGACCTAACGTTTTGCTTGGAGATTATAGGTCGGCAACGACCTAACGATTTGCCTGGGGATTTTAGGTCGGCAACGACCTAAGACTTAACAAAATTCGAGCGACTTAGTGGTTTGCCTTGGAATTTTAGGTCGGCAACGACCTAAGACTTAAAGCTGTTTCGACCTACGACTTAAGGACGAATACGACCTACGACTTAAGGACGCGCGACCTAACTCCGAACGAGCTAAAAATGGCCAGAACGACCTAGTAGCAGTTTTTCACCAAAATCACTAAATTTTGGAGTTTTTCGCCAATCCAATCCAAACCAAATGCAAATGTTGATGCTAGAGTGATAGGGAATCATTCCCAACAGTCCAAGATAGATATAGGCAAGATGTGAGATCAAAAATCTCACCTTTTCACGGAATTTGATGAAGATGGAGATTTGAGAGCAAAGCAAGAACACCAACAAGCTTGAATCAATGGTCTTCACGTGAATTTGATGTTGAATCTCGGATTTGCAATAGAATTTGTGTTTGGAGTTTTAATTTCCACTTCCCACCACCATTTTTGACAAAGCTTGAAGTGTTTTGATAGAGTGAGGAAGATGGTTGGGCTGAACTAAAGGGGTGCAGTCCAAACCAAAGTCAAAGGCGGGAAAAAGTGTTGAAAATTTCACTATCTCCAAACATATCGAAGTTTACACTCAAAAAGATCGCAAACGTCATTTTGAACTCAATGGGGGTGGTCTCGAGTCCTAATTTGACCGTATGCAAAAAGTAGCTTTTCGGACTAACATCCGACTAACGATAAAATATTTAAATAAAATATTTAAATATAGAATCGATAGATATGCGGGTTGTTACAGGTTCCAAGATCTGTTCGAGAAAAGAAGATTTATGCGAATGGTGTCATACGTAGCCTCGACATCGGAAAAATAACTAAAGACATGTAGGCTGCACAATTCTAGGTTTAGCTAACCCGAGAGGGTATATCAACTCCATTATCTAGAGTATGCTTATAAATGTTACGCGCAGGGACTTGAAGATACAAGGTTCCATGTGGTTCGGGTTCGCTCATTTGGGCATAGGCTAGGTTGTTTTTCTTTTGGTATATTTTATCTTGATACTTACAATGTTCATAAGGTACCTTCTAATCCTTGTCATGGAGATCCACTTTAATTTTTAAGTTAAATTCATCTCCGTGAAAAATCCATATATGAATTTGCCTTAGTGGTTTTAAACATACTCTAACATGCTGTTGAATATAATTAATGTAACCATTTCGGCTATGTTATATTTTTATTTTCAACCCTAGGCATTATAATAATATTAATAAATTTCTCATGAAATGGTTTGGTTATCATAAGGTAAAACCCCGTCCGTATTTATTTGCAGCATGATCTTACGAGACACCTTATTTTTAAAAGGTTTTATAAATATAAAAATTCATATGATTGAGTTTCTCACGCTGGTTTACCAGATTGATCTAGGTGTTATTTTCTTATAATGCTTGGGTTAGCCTCGAGTATATTTCTATATTGTCATGGACGCTTTAGGCTCTTGGACAGGAGCTTATGATTGCCTACCGTAGTATCTATTTCCACTACATTACTTTATGTACTTATATCAACAATTATAAGGACATGCTATTATAACTATCCAGGCCGATGATAATGTTTAGATTAATAACTTCGGAATGCTATGGCTATTAGCATAATAGTGTATATTATTGTAACGACCTGGATTTTCGTCAAAATCGGCACTAATACATCCTCATGTCGCAAATTTAAGTGCCGAAAAGCCAGATTGTTAGGCGAAAAAGAAAATAAAGATAGAATAGAATCTCACACGAATGGAATAACATATATTATTTCAATATATAATCTTTACAGCGGAAAATCTTGAATATAATATTTGAGTCTAACTTGGATTCATCCTTGACAGTTATAAACCCTCCGTCCTTACAAATGTTGAAAAATTAAAACAAATGCAATAGATGCAGCGGATAATAGAATACGTCCATACATAGATGAAGATCTTCAACTCTCCTCTGGAAACTCCAAGCATCTTCAACTAAACCTGAAACTATTTGGATCCGACTCGAGTATTAAAAATACCGGGATCAGGCTTGATAAAACATCGTTGAAATTTTTAATGCCGATGTCAATTAAAACCTTTGAAAATAAGGATATTTCATAAGGCCACGCCCACACATAAACATGGACGGGTTTTACCTTATTATAACCAAAATACTTTATACGGAAAATCACTTTGATATTATTATTAATAACATTGCTTGAAAACACTTATAAATGGATATATATACAAGGAAAGTATCAATACCTAGGTCTCGTCTTAGTTTTATAAAAGTTGCTTCGCCTAGTGGTTTGGTAAAAATATCTGCAATTTGATTTTTGGTATTCACAAATTCAAGTGATATAATTCCTTTTCAACATTATCTCTCAAGAAATGGTGATGAATATTAATGTATTTTGTTCGAGAATGTTTAATAGGATTTTTGGTAAGTTTTATGGCACTAGTATTATCACAATAAACTGGAGATTTAGAAATTAATTTATTGAAATCTTGAAGTGTTTGTTGCATATAAATTACTTGAGTACATGCTAAAGCCGTTGAGATGTATTTGGCTTCACATGTCGAAAGAGAAACATAGTTTTGTTTTTTACTAAACCACGAAACTAAAGGTTGACCAATAAAATGGCATGTGCCACTGGTGCTTTTTCTATCCATTTTGTAACCACCAAAATCAGCATCACTATATGACATGAGTTTGAATGAGTTGCCTTTTAGGTAGAAAAGACTGTAATCTTTGGTCTTAGTTAAGTATCTTAAAATTTGTTTAACAATTAGATAATGTGATTCCTTTGGTTGTGCTTAAAATCATACACATAAACATATGCTCGTCATAATGTCTGGTCTACTGGCTGTTAAGTATAATAAGGATCTTATCATACTTCGGTATAATTTTTTATCATAATCTATTTCGTTTTCATCTTTATATAAATGTAGAGTAGTACTCAACAGAGTCGGTTTACTTGAAGTATTTTCCATTCCAAAACGTTTTAATAAATCTCGATAATATTTTTCTTAATTTATAAAAGTTCCATTTTCTAGTTGTCTTATTTGCAAACCTAAAATGTAGTTTAATTCACCCATATGTGACATTTCAAATTCATTTTTCATAATGTCAGAAAATTAATTACACAATTTTTCATTAATTAATCCAAATATAATGTCGTCAACATATATTTGTATAGCTAATATCATTATTTTCTCTTTTTGTAAATAAAGTAGAGTCAATTTTACCAATTTGAAAACCGGAATTTTGTAAATGAGTTTTAGTCTTTCATACCAAGCATGAGGTGCTTGTTTTCATCCATATAGAGCCTTTTTAAGTTTAAATACATGATCAGGATATGTCTCATGAACAAACAGCAGAGGTTGTTTAACATAAACCATTTCTTCTTCAAATCCGTTAAAAGTGCACTTTTTACGTCCATTTGAAAAAGCTTAAAATTATGATGACATGCAAAAGTAAGTAATGTTTGTATTGCTTCGAGACGTGCTACCAGAGCAAATGTCTCTTCATAATCAATTCCTTCTTCTTGATTATATCCTTAATCTTCTAATCTTGCTTTATTTCGAACAATGTTTCCATTTTCATCCGCTTTATTTTAAAAACCCATTTTATTTCAATTACAGATTGATCATTTGGTCTCGGTACAAGTTCTCATACGTCATTTTTTTCAAATCGATTAAGTTCTTCTTGCATTGCAATAATCCAAAAATCATCTTTTGATGCTTCTTTATAATTTTTAGGTTCAAAATTTGATATAAAGGCAACATGACTCATTTGATTTAACTGTTTTCTAGTTGATACTACTGTATTTAATTCACCGATAATATTATCAATAGGATAGTCTCTTAATATCGTGGTGACGTTATCACATTATTATTATTTTCATCTATAGGTGCATTAGTATTATTTATAACTTCTTCATCATCATCATTTTTATTATTTTTAGAATCTTCATCAAACGACACATGAAGACTTTCTTCTATAATGTTTTTTCATTTATTAAAAATTCTATATGCTTTACTTCGATTTGAATAGCCAAAAATAATTCCTTCATCAATTTTAGAATCGAATTTTCCTAGATAGTCTTTTGTGTTTAAAATAAAACATTTTGATCCAAATATTCAAAAATACGATACTTTAGGTTTCTTTTCAATAAGTGTTTCATAGCATGTGTTTTTAGTCATTGGTCTGAGTGTTACATGATTCAATACATAACATGTGGTAGCAACAGCTTCGGCCCAAAAATTTTTGGTAGGTTACTGCCGTTTAGTAAAGTTTGTGCACATTCTTTTAAAGTTTGATTTTTCTTTCTATAACACCATTTTGTTGTGGTGTGTGTGGAAATGAAAAATTATGGCCAATTCCTTTTTTGTTGCAAAAATTTGTAAATAGTTCATTTTCAAATTCGCCTCCATGATCGCTCGTATACTTTTAATTTTTAAATTCATCAAAATTTTAATTCGTTTAGCAAAAAATTTGAACATTTAAAAAGTCGCTTTTATGTTTAAAAAATGATGTACAAGAATATCTTTAAAAATCATCAATAATTACAAAAACATATTTGTTACGATTTATTGAACGTACTTGAGTCGGTCCGAATAAATCGAGATGGAGTAGTTCGAGAGGTTGCTTTGTGGAAATTTCCTTTTTAGATTTAAAATAACTTTCCTTTAATTTACCAAATTTGTCATGGCCCGCCATTCATTCCACAGAATGACGCATCATTAATAAGAAAGAAAGGGATAGAAAAGAGAAAAAACAGAGAAGAAAGAACTAAACAACATCAGAATCTCACAGCGGAACGAATAAATTATATTAATCACATAAGATATTACATAGTATACAACAACTATCACAGTTACACAACTTATTCAAACACAAACTAGGCAGTTATAAACACCTGTCTAGTTATTACAATTCAATACAACACAGAGATACAGATAAACACTAACACAGCGGAACCAATATATATCTATACGCTGAAGCCTCCTGCTCCATTGCTCCTCCAGAATTCGTCAAAGCTAACCTGAATCCCTTGGCTACTCATAAAAATTTGAGTACCCAAGAGTTTAAGAAAAACAGAATAAACTCCGGGTCAGACATGGGTCTGGTGTGAGTAATAGGTTAAAGTTGCTTAACTTTAAAATCCTTTGAAACAAAGGTATCACGTAAGACTTCCCACACATAAACACGGGTAAGTTTTTACCTTACGCTATCCAAAACATTTTTAGGAAATCCAATGATATTATAATAGTGTCTAGGGTTTTCAAGTAAATAAGAAATAGCTGAAATTGTTACATGATTAAATTCCAGCATACTAGCCACAAAGTGGGTAATACAATCAAATCCGAGGTCGCTTATTGGAGATTGGATTCCATACAATGGCAGGGCTACTAGGGTACCGCCCGTCACAGTACCTGGCCTAGATCAGAGTACCGAGGATCCACCCTAAATCCCCTACAACACAAGGCCGGAACCATCCCTTACTGGACAGTCCCGAATAAGACAACCCCAGCAGTTGTTGCAATCAACTACCCACACAGCCGAAATAAGAAGAAGGGACCTCTAGACAGGGGTTTATCTCATCCTACTTGGTCATGACCCACTTAGCCTTGCTGCACCTCCCCTATTTTAGCCATTCCCAGTTGATGAGGCTTGAGGCTACGATTACCTTTATAGAACACATCTATCTTAGAATGCTCATCGTCCACCTGACGATGTTCTGAAAGCATCCAATCCATACAAGTTCGTTCCGGGTTCGAACGAAACCGAAGGCATTATCTCGTTACACTCATTTTGGAATCACCCTCAGAGTTAACGACAATAACCCTTGCACTTTGAATCTTCATCTTCACTTGAGATTCACAACCTATCGTTAATTTGGATCGATGTGGTTTTCGGGTATCCAAATCTGGAAACCCGATCCCGGTCTCATCGAAATCTAAAACGTATCTTTTAAGGCCAAGTTGTTTTAAAGTTAAAACAATTCAATTCAATTATTTATATACACACAGATAGATAATTCATAATATCACAATAGATAATTCATATTATCATCACAAACAGATAATTCACTTTATCATCATACTTCAACCAAAGCATCCATATCAAACAGCATTACTTATCTCATATCTAAGATCTCAAACCATGCAAAGCATCCAATATCAAACAACATGCATAAGCAATGATTTATTAATCATCATTCTATAATTAATTTAAAATGAATTAAATTAATTACTTCATCTCTAATTAATTTAAAATAAATTAAATTAATTACATCATTCTATAAATCATGCTTACTTAACCATTAATTAATTACCAATCAATTAATTAATCATTCTCTAATTTCCATCTTAATTAATCACCCTTGATTAATTATCCTTTAATTGCATTCAAGTAATTATCCTTTAATTAATTTCACAAATTAATTATCCTTAACCAAATACAGTAATTAATCTTTAATTACTTCATTAATTAATTAACTAAAATTAATCATTAATCCTTAATTAATTACATTAATTAATTACTCAAAATCACTTATTATTGATTAATTAATCTTAATTAATCAACCCTTAATTACATCATTAATTATATAAATTAATGATCCCTAATTACATTTTTTTATTAATTATTCTATTTAAATTAATTACATTAAGTAATTAATCTTTAATTAAACCATAATTATTAATCACCCTTGATTAATCTCATTCAGTAATTAACTACCCTTAATTACTTCATTAAATAAATTAATAACTCCTTAATTAATTATCTTAATTAATCCCTTGATTAATTACACAAAGTAATTTAATCCAAATTACTTCCATATTTAAATCATCTTCAATTAATTACATCCAGTAATTACCATTAATTACTTCACAGAGTAATTATACTATATTAATTACATTAAGTAATTATACTAACAAATCATCCAATGATTATCTTAAATTAATTAAACTTAATTAATTAACTTACATTGATCACATTAAACTCAATTAATTATAGTGAGTAATTAATTCCTTAATTACTTCCCTTAAGTAATTACACTTAAACAATTTCATAAATGATTATCTTTAATTAATTAATCTAATTAATTATTAAAATTATCACATTAATTAATTATTTAATAATCTCTAGTTAATGATCTTCATTAACGATTAACAATTTCTTTAATTACTTCTCTTAAGTGATTAAACTTAGATTAATCATTATTAATTACAAATTAATTAATCTTTAATAACCAATTAATTAACCTCTAATTATTTAATTAATTTAAGTTTTAACTGTAACTTAATTAATCTTTAACTACTTGATAAATTAATTCCTAATCATTAATTAAAATCTAATCTTTATCCAATTAATGATCCTTAATTACAAATTAATTATTCCTTAAATAATTAATCTTAAACCTTAATTAATTGATTTAAAACCCTTAATTACTTAATTTATCCAAATTATTAATTAAATTTATTAATCCATTTTAATTAACTTAATAATTTAATGAATCACAAATCATTAAATTCTAATTCACTTTAAGATAAAACTTATTCTTATTAATGATTAAATTATCAATAACAAAGCATTTAAAAACAATTTACTTTTAAATTTACTTTAAATTCCATTTCAAATTAAGATTAAAATCAAATATAAATTTAATTCTAGCAAAATTTAAAACAATTTAAAACCCTTTAAATCACATGTTAAAGACACTTATTTTATAATAGGAATTTACAAGAGTTTTAAAACGAAATTCAATTTAAATTCAAATCACTTTAAAATACACTTTAAACATTTTAAAGTTGATAAACAATTTAATTTTATAAAACTTTATTTATTTCAAAACTAGAATTCAAATTTAATTTGAATCCATACTCTAAAATTGATTTAAGCTTTGTTTAATTCCTGCTTTCAAATTTAAACACACTTTAAATTTGAAAACCTGTAACACAACAAATTATACCCGAGACCATCCCCAAATGCTTCGAGTCGAACTCCCCAAAACTTCGGGCAACTCACACAAACTACTCGAGAAAACTCGAGTACCTATCTTCCTCAAAATCAAACTTCACCAGGAACAAAAATACACCGTGCACATGCACGGTGGCTCCGACCACTCCTGATCAACGTCGCAACCTTCCCAAGGTCGGCGACGACACCCTCAGACCATCCAAACTCCAACTCCTTCGATTCTTACTCGAAATTGAATTCGAGTATCTCAGAACCAAAACCTGGAACCACAGACCCACCTAAATCACCCTCGAACTCGCAACACCGATCATCTGAGCTCCAGCGCTTCCAGCCACAACTTCGCCAACACCCATGCTTCCAATTCCCAAAATCTGGTGGAACTCGATCCACCAGAGGCACCGTGACGATCGAAATACCCGACCCTATCAAAACTAGGGTTAAGAAATAAATCTGACCACCACCACCTCCATAATGATTTGAACATCTTCCTGACAATTTTGCCAAGCTCACACATCACTCCACTACCTCCAGTGGAAACCTCATCCTCTCCGATCACTTGGATCATCAGTAACCACCTAAATCCCAATTTCTGTTCAACCCAGAAATGCATACTCAAAACTTAATTAAAAATTATGATTTCTCTTCCAAAAATCATGATTTTGGATAATGTTTTAGACCGTATGCCTGAAACAAGAAATTAGGATGTTTGGATTTTAAACAAAACCCAAACTTTTCTATTCATTTTGGTTTTCCAGAGCAATTCGAATTTGTTTTAACTTAATTAAAATTTTAAACTTTAATATATGATAAAACAAACAATTTTTGTTTGAAACTTAAATCCTAACAAGGATCAGATCAAGTGATAATGGATTTTGAACAAATCTTGAACCTGGAAAACTAAAACAGTGAAGCACAGAGACAACAGCATGTACACCTCTACATCCATATATTTACACAGAAAAATGCACTTATAAATATTCACACAACATACTTATTCCAGATATTAACCATGCAACCAGATTCATATACCTAAGTTTTTTTTTAAAAAAAGATGTTACTCACCAGTTATAAAGAACAGAGAAGCAGTGTAGAGGCTTTTGAAAACTTAAGAACTGGAAGGTGCTTTTGCTTTTAAAACTTGAGTTGTTGAAGTAATATGCTTCTTGATTTTAAATGAAGTTGCTTAAATCTTGAATCTTGCTTGTTATTGAAACTGGAACTTGCATTGTTTAGATCTCAGGTTTGCTTGCTTCAGGGTTTGATGTTGAAAATGAATTGCAGGCTTTAGTTTTCATCTTGCAAATGGGTTTCAAGTTTTGATTTTCTAGTTTGCATTTGTTTTATGAATGAAAAGAAAACAAAGATTGATATACAGAACAAGTATACAGGCTGATATTTGCATTTGTACAACAATTGGTCAGAGATTTTTTTATAAGGAGGCTGAAACGATTTTCCAGCAAATTTGAAATGATAGCATTAAATGCCTTGGTTCCTTATCATGTTTACACATATTATTTCTTCTCATTTTGTAGGTACAAATCTTGTATGTATTTTTTTTCTTGTTTTGACTTATTTCTTTGCATATACATATTGCTTTATATTGTCATACGTATCCCCTTCTTATTTCGTATGTACTTATCTGATTTTTCCTTGCCTTGCAAATATATGTATTCCTATAGACTATATCTCTAGAATGATCTTATGTGTTCATTTTAAAGTTGTTATAGTTATTTGAAAATAATAATTTGTCAAATTTAAATAATTTAAAAAAGAGATTATAAATTCCTATTATTATAAATGAATTAATATATCATATTAATTAAACAATATTTTAAAACAAACCTTTTAATTAATCTTAAACTTAAGCTAAGATATAATTTAATCAATTAAACATTTATCTTAAATATTTTAAAACCATATATTTTAAATTAAATCATAATCTCCAAATTACCAAAATATATTAGAATTTGAAAACAAGATTGATTTATTTATTAAATTCAAACCAAAGATTTCTATTTACAATATATACAAATATATACACATTATAAATAGAAAACAATTTATTAGCTTTTAAAAAGATAAAATTACCAATTAAATATTTATTAAAAGAAGATTATTAAATCAATTTAAATTTATCAACAAAAATTATCAAATCAATTTATATTTCAATACAGATTATTAAATTAATATTGCCAAAAATTCCGGGATATCACAAAATTGACAAGCATCACACAGGTTTTTAACCTTATAGTTGATTTTTGGTAATCCTTTAACTAATTCATTTTTAGGTAGTTTGTTGATATTTTTAAAATTTATGTGACAAAAATGTTTATGCCATAACCATGAATCATCATGATTTGCGGCTAAGCATAAATCAGTGTTGATTTTAACATTCATTTTTAAAACATATATGTTTCGATTTTTAAATCCTTCAAGAATTAGATTTTTATTTTGGTCAAAGATATTGCATTTGTTCTTTTCGAAATCAATTTTAAATCCTTTATCACATAATTGACTTATACTTAATACGTTATGCTTCAAATTTTTTACCAATAAAACATTAGTAATAATAGGAGAATTAGAAATACCGATATTGATAACTTCTCCATTGTCGATGATAAATCCTTTTGAATTATCTCCAAATGTCACAGTACCACCATCGATATATGTTATATTTGATAACATATGAGCATTTCTGGTCATGTGCTTGGAGCAACCAATTTCGAGTATCCACTTCTCTTTACTTTTTATTTTAATTTTAGGTACTTGTAAAATAAGAAAATTTTAATTGGCGCCCACATTCTTTGTTTAGGATCCTATGTGTTAGTGGAAAAAGGTAGCCATATCCATGAGGATTTGGTTCCTTTAGAAATGTAATTATTGTTTTATACATCTTTCTTTAAATATTCATCAATTTACTTTTATCTAATTAGTTTATTATTTGTTTTAAGAATCCATATTTTGACTATATTTGTGTATGAATTCTTAATCTTAGTTTCTAACTTTGGCTTTTTGAATTTGGCGTATAATGTGTTATAATTCTTTGACTTCTGTTTGCTTTTAAAACCCAGTCCATTTCGATTTCCAGATGATATATATATTTTAATCAAAAATTCTATAATAAAAAATTTCCTTTGTTGAATTTTGTCACATTATTTGTTATTTTATCAAACTTGCTTTTAAGATCACAAATTTTAATATTGCTAGAATCTAATCTTGCTTGTAATTCTAGTTTTTATTTTTCAAGATTAACTTTTTCTAGCTTATAATTTTCTAAATCATGTAATAGGATGCCATTTTGAGATAATATCGTTGCACATTTTTTTGAGTATTTTCTAATTCTTCTTCTAAGATTGTTTTTTCATCTTTTAATAATCCAATTTCTTATTCTGCTCTAGTTAAATTTCCTATATTTTCCTTATTTAATTTTTTTTTATTCTCTACATTTATCATCTAGTTCAATTCTAATTTCCATTATTTCATCATAACTAAGTTCAGGACGTACCTCATTAGTGTTAGCCATAAAACACACATTTTCTTGTTCCGAGTTGCTTTCACTCTCACTATCAAATGAATTTGAATCGTCCCATGTTACTTGAAAAGCTCTTTTCTTTTTCTTGAATTTCTAAAACTTGCTTTTCTTTTTATCATTATTGAGCTATGGATAATCCTTCTTCATGCGGCTAAATTTTTCACACTCATAGCATTTAATCGATGTTTGATTTGAGGAGTTTGGTTTGCCACCATTTTGAAATCTGGTTATCTTCTTGAACTTCTTGAATTTGTTGTAATTTTTGGCAATAAAAACAATCTCATCTTCGTCCAAGTCCGAATCTTCACTACACCATTATAAGCTATTAACAACGGGTAAAAACTGTTGTTAAGTCCAAAAGCAACGGGTAAAAACCGTCTTCAACACAGGAGTGGTTGAATTTAGCGACGGGAGAAAACCGTTGCTTTATGTCCAAAAGGCAACGGGTATAAACCATTGCAAATTGGGACAAAGGCAACGGGTATAAACCATTGCAAACTGGGCCAAAGACAACGGGTATTAACCGTTGCAAATTTTGCAAATTGGGCCAAAGGCAACGAGTATAAACCGTTGCAAATTGGGCCAAAGGCAACGGGTATAAACCGTTGCTTTATGGACAATAGGCAACGGGTATAAACCGTTGCTTAATGTACAAAAGGCAACGGTTACGAACCGTTGCTTAATAGGAAAAAAATCAACGGATATAAACCGTTGCTTTCTGTCCAAAAAGCAACGGGTGCAAGCGTTGCTTTATGGCTAAAAAACGTTGCTTTACGTCCAGTAAAAAATGGTTAAAAACCGTTGCTTTATGCCCAAAGTCACACATAAAGCAACGGTTAACACCCGTTGCACATAGTGTTTGCTCCTGCTCCTACAAAATCACATTTGTGACTCACTACTGCGTTACACGCATATCTCAGTATATATACCAGAATATCAATATATATCAAAATATGCCAGAATATCAAAATATTGGTACACAAGCACTATAAACATATCGCACATATACCATACATATAAAATTATCAAACTTATAATTACACTATTGTTTTGCAAATAGAATGCTACCGTGCCGGAATATCATACTTATTATACTGCATTGTTTATTACACTACACTACAAAGATTTCATTAATTACACTACATTGTTTTGCAAGCAGTGAAGTCTACATATAATAAACACATTAAAATGATGCTGAGCAGGTTAGCCGAAGCTGATATTTCTTTGGCTCATGCTGTGGTGCATACAGTATTCTATCCAATTCCTGCGCAAAAGTAAAAACAGGTTTTAAACTCAAATCATACAGTGAATTTTAGCTTGGTCAAGTTCAGTTAATAGAGCAACGAAATTCATGTGTAAGCAATAATAATGCACAAGTAAAAGTGGCAGCAAACATTTAAACAACTATAACAACACTAACAAAAAAAACTGCCTTTCAACTTCATCCCATCCCCTCTGCTATACACTTCCACTAACAACCACACTCCTACACACTACAACACTTCCTCATTTTCTCTGTTTTCATCTCATCCACACTTAAGTACTCCATCACACCCCCTACTGCCTATTGCTTGTCAACAACATACACCATTAGCTTGGTCAAGTACTACACTAAAGTACTACACTATTTTTGGGTTTTCGTCTAATGTTGCACCGTTTGTACTGAGCCAGAAATCAAGTAATATGAACAAGTTGCTCGGACATATCTAACCTTAAATGTCCACCTCCTCCGAATGCATTTGATTCCACTATTTTTCTTAATTATCTCATTCGGGTATTGTTAAATCCATAATCTTTAAAGTTTGTACGTGCACACACCTATCAAGTTAAATCCAAACATTTTATAATGGTTTTTTCAATAAATATTGCTTGATGTTAATAGTATGTACCAATTTTGCACCATTAATATCCAACAAAAGCTATATTGCAGTATACCTTTAAGTTATTACCTCATCGGTAGGTGTACATTATGTATGCTTAATCTATGATTGATTTCACCTAGAATATATGAAAACAAAAGGATATTGCACATAGCCTCGTTATCATAAATAAGCCAAGTACAGGTTTGGTTCTACTCAGTACTCAGGCAAAAGAGATGTCTGCGAATGCGGCGAGTGTTTCTGCTGGTAATCCAACATTGATTAAACGAGTTAATTATATGCATTCTAACTGTTATAACTTTTAAATCAATTATATGCATTCTAACAACTGTAATTCCTTTTATTGTTTGCTTCAAAACTAATCCCCTGTCAACTGCACATTCACATTACATCACAAAAACTGTAACAGTCTTCTTCTGACTACTCCGCAGCGTTCAACTTCCCTTTCATCCACCATTTACACTTCCAACCTGGTTCCCTTGGTACCATCTAAGTTCATGTACACAGTTTACATTTCAAAGTATATGGATTTTTACATTTCAACGTATATAGTTTCATCAGTCTCTATGAATAAAGTGATCAATCTAAATATCCTATAAATATCATAAAAGAATATATCTTGAAACAAAAACAGTACATAAATATGGTCTCATATGAACCCTCGCTCATTCAGCCCTATTTTACAATCAGAAACAGAAACAGTACATAAAAAGGGTGCATATTACAATCAGATGACTATATTTTACAAATAGAAACAGTACATAAAAATGGTTATGAGATTGGAGAACTTACTCCAATTGATTCCACACGTCTTCCTTGTAATTTGGCGGAACTTTTTTCCAACTTGGATATGAGATTGGCACATGATTTCTTACTAGTTTACCAATCTTCATAGCGACCTTTGAACCATTTTTTCCGACTGGAGAACCGTAGTTGTTTATATCAATTTTCTCCCGTTTTAAAGTGGATGATTGTGAAGTTGTATCATTTGACGGTGGTGTGGCATCTTGTGACATTATGTCCTGCAAAGTCTAAAATCCTAAAATAATCCCAACAACATTATGACGTACATCTTGTGATGCCCGATTGTTGTCGGCCAAATTATTGCACGGAGTCCCCTCCATAACGTCCCCTTATTGCTGCTGTACATCTGATATATGAACCAACGTCCCCTTATTGTATTTGTCTGATCCCACCAACTTCTCACCACATTACGATTTTTGTCAGTCCGACTGACAATAATCGTAATGTGATGAGAAAATGGTGGGATCAGACAAATCAGAAGGGGACATTGTTTACTATATCAGATGTACAGCAGCTTACCAATAATCGCTTGGAGCAATTTTATTAAGTCATATAATGCGTTTGATCTTGTTATGGAGGGGAATCCATGCAATAATTTGGCTAACAGCAATCGGGCATCACAGGGATGGGCAGGAAGGGGAACATTCACTTTTATGCGGCAGTGATAAAGTCTTCCTGCATCACCAGAATTTTAAACTTAAGCGGATTCAAAACAATATCTAAAATACTGACTGAAATAAAGGATGCAAATACAAAAATATATTACCTTAGCACTGCTGAACTAAAGGGTGCAGATACAATATCTTGAACTGCCTGTCTACCTACAAACACAAAGAAAGAAAGAATAGTCAAGCTGATCACACGTATGTATGTGTACATGTGTGTATGTATGTGATCATATGTAAGTACCTACAACTACAAACACAAAATGAACTCTTGCAATATATCCATCCTTATGGATCCATCAAGATATTATAATGGCACTAATAAAAAATATAATGCATCTATTACTATCATATAACACACCATTTTACATTTTACACCATTTAAAATAAATATTTTGTTAAGGTACAATAACTGCTCTGAAATACAAAGTTAACATATGCATTTGATAAGATCTTCTAATTTTTCATTGTCTTCAAAAGCTGATTGATAAACGGTGGGAAACTCAGTGTCATCCACATTTATGGTCAACCGTTTTGGTGTATGCAAAACCACAAACCATCCGTTATTTTTTAAATCTTTTGAGTAGAACACTTGACTCGCTTCCGATGCAAGAATAAATGGCTCATCATTCACGCTATCTTTATTCTTCAATTTTCCCAAGTTAACTGTGATCAAGCTTGAAACAGAATCTATTTTACAACCATTGATCTTATCTTCAACCTTTACCCAATCACAATAAAAAACTGTTTGTTTGAAGTCAATGTAATCCAACTCAATTATCTGTTGAATGACTCCGTAATAAGTTGTTTCTGCTTCCTTAAAATTTTTATCCTTCCCACTCGCTCTAAATTGTGTAATTGCTCTCATGCATACACCACTATCCTGTGTTAGCTTTCGCTCTTCATAACTCTTCGGAGAAAATAAAAACCCATTCACTTGGTACTTCATATAACTACGGGCATCAAACTTCGACCCGTTAACTAACCGCCAAAGAGTTGAGTCAACATCGACGGTCTTCAACAACTACAACAAACACAATAAGTAAAAAAACATTGTCAAGGAGGTGTATGGTCAACTTGAAAATACGTTAAATATTTAATACATATACCTCCTCACGTAACCAAAAAGTGAAATTTTAATAGCTTCCCCAGATGTACCCCCGCCTCGAGTTTGAGATTTGGTGCTTTGAACATAGGAGTTATACCTCCTACGAAAAACACACAATAAATACTATATATATGAATTGATTTACAATAATAAGAATTCAGAACAAATTCATGAATTTACTTCTTCCATTCATCCAATCCGTCGTACTTATCAAGGGCCCATTTACGCACTTGTTGAAATTGCACTTGAGTTAACGTTATATCTTTACCATTATCTAGTGCTATTTCATCAGCAAACTCATCATCCTCGTCTAAAAACGCTTCACGGGTATGTTTATGAGTGCCAGCACCTCCTTTTGGCATATACTCCATGCAGTAAAGACTAGCTTCTTGTACAATATATCCTTCTGCAATACACCCTTCAATATATCTTTTGTTGCGCACATATCCTTTATATGTTTTCATCAACCTATGAAGATGAATAATTGTAAAATGTAGACATCAATAGCTATTTAAATCGAATAATTATGTACATAACTAAAATAAGTAATTTACCGTTCAAATGGGTACATCCACCTATATCTAACAGGACCAGAAATCAATGCTTCATCGGCTAAATGAACCATAAGGTGAATACTGATATCAAAAAATGCAGGCGAAAAATGTTTTTCAATAACACACATTGCTTCTACCAAACTAGCCTTTGCTTTTAGAAGATGTTCCCTGTTGATCACCTTTGAGCACAAAATGTTATAAAAGAGACTAATGCGGTGAATAGCATTCC
Organism: Allium fistulosum; assembly: GCA_030737815.1. Classification (NCBI taxonomy): domain Eukaryota; kingdom Viridiplantae; phylum Streptophyta; class Magnoliopsida; order Asparagales; family Amaryllidaceae; genus Allium; species Allium fistulosum. The sequence continues at coordinate 345,387,086 of CM060903.1, read as the reverse complement.
GTAGATCCTTATGTTGCGGAAAACAATGCTGAAGCAATACCGGAAGTAAATGTTGCATATGACGTGGTAATCATGTGACTTCATATTTTTTAGTTCAGGAGGGTTGATGCTCACATTGTTATGGAAGTTCGAAGAGAATTTGCTCGGCACTTTCAAATTTTTCAAAACGGTGCAAAACCGTATCTTTTCTTCTTTGCTCAAAGTGAAAGTCGCATTTGGTATGGTTACTTTACTTGTTTCAGGATCTTCTATCACCCACAACTTTTGTTTTATACCCATGATTTTCAAATCCTTCCGTGCATTGATCCCATCTTTTGACATGTCTTTATGGTTCATAATTGTGTTGATCAAATGTTTCATGACATTCATCTCCGTATGCATAACATCAATATTATGTCGGGTCAAATTTGTTTTCCAATATGGCAAATCAAAGAACTTCGTCCTCCTATACCATGTAGGAACTTCTTCATCGATTGTCTTTTTCCGTTTTCGACCAATTTCCGGTATGTTTTTACCAACTTTCATTTTTATATTCGCTACCTTTTTTCAACTTGATAACCAGTCAGTGGTTTTGGAGGACGCTTAAGTTCTTGCTCGTTGTTGAAATTTGTCTTATCGTATCGAAACTTGTGTCCGGACGGAAGAAATCTACGATGTCCCATGTAACAAATCTTCTTACTTTCAGGGAGATAAACAGATGTAGTTTCTTCTCCACAAATAGGACATGTAAAGTAGCCGTGAGTTGTACATCCCGATAAAGTCCCAAGAGCGGGATGATCATGGATTGCCCACAACACTCTAGCTCTTATTATGAACTCAGATTTCTTAAATGAATCAAATGTAACGACTCCTTCCCATAACTGCTTTAACTCGTCTATCAAAGGTTCTAAATAAACATCAATATCCTTCCCCGGTTGTTTTGGCCCAGAAATCAACAGTGTTAACATTGAGAACTCTCTTTTCATGCACAAAGACGGAGGAAGGTTATATGGTACTACAATTACTGGCCAACAGCTGTTAGGGTTAGTTAAAGAAGCATTCAGACAGAAACCATCTGTTGCTATTCCAAGCATGATATTTCGTGGTTCAGCAACAAACAAAGAATCAAAAGAATCTGTAGTTTTCCATTGAGAAGTATCATGCGAATGACGCATTACGGTTGTACCGGACTTGGCATGACCATGTCAGGTCATCGCTTCTGCTATCCATGGTACAGTATACAGTCTTCTCAATCTAGAAATTAAAGGAAAATGTCTTAAGGTCTTTTGAGGTACTGTGGTAGCTTTTCTCTCTTTGTCGAATGATGTCTTATATCTTGGTGCGTTGCAATTTGTACATGAAACTTTGTTCGCATTATCTTTCCAGTACAAGATGCAGTCATTAATGCATGCATCATAAGTTATGTAATTCATCCCAACTTGCTTAATGATCTTCTTCACATCGGGGTACTTTGACGGTAGCGTGTTACCTTCGGGGAGTAACTCCTTTATGAATTCGAGTAGTGCAGTCACACCATTGTCTGAAAAGCCGGATTGGGTCTTCAAGCTATTCAGTTTCACAATGGCATACAACTTTGTAATCTCTTTTGGACAAGAAGGATACAATGGCTTTGTTGCAGTTGCACTATCAAAAAATGATTTATCCGTAAACTGCTCACCAATATTAGCATTATCATGCAACTGACTTGTAGGTTGAAAATGATGGAATCTATCTGCATCATTGATCAAATCCTCCATCCTAATATGTTCGGACTCATCAGTATTTGTGGCATGACTAACCGGTTGTTGTTTTGGCTTCTCCGGTATTCTTTCCCCGTGAAAACACCACACGGTATATGATTGAACAATACCATATCTAAGCAAATGAAAATGAATGTCATTTAATTTGAATGTATCTTCATTTTTGCACCGCGTGCAAGGGCACGAATACTTTTCCTTATTGCCACCGTTTTCAGCAACAAGTTTAACGAAATTTCTCACACCTTCCACATATTCTGTATTTCTTCGATTAGATTGATTCATCCATTGTTTGTCTATACTTAAAGACATACTGAAAGAAAATAACAAGAGCTAATAAGAAATCATGGGTAACAATATCTTATGGCTTTCCACCAAGTTCAACTCTGATATTAACTAAACAGATGTATATTCTTCTGATTTCACTTGAAATTTAACATTAGCATCAAACTGTTTCCAAAATATTTGCCATTACAACGGCGCCATTTTGTAGCACCAGAGTAATGTCTATGCATTACCCCTCTCCTTATACTTGGCTTGCGCCATTAACAACAATTTTATCCACTTACTAAATATGGTCTCATATTTAGTAAAACAAAATTCATTGCATCAACTTATACCGTAGCAGTCACTATAAGCAGCTATGTCTAACTAGCATGCGGTACAGTACAACATTTAGGCTTTAGTAAATATGAGAATGCACACTACAACACTACCTCTCTTCCATGTTGCAATGTTTGGCTGATGATACACCACACGTACGGGGACGTGTTAGATTATCTCACATTGTACAATTTGTAAAACAAATCATATATAAATGTAAAAAGATCATCCTTTTCATAACCAATTGTTTCTTGGTTCTCTAACACTGTACACTTAAAACATCAAATATGTATTCTGATGGTTCAGATTAGAAGGTGCATCTCTACTTTGGCAAACTGTTAAAGAGTAGTAGATATTGACTATAATCAATCCCCAAAAACTTAATGAAACATCAATCCTAAAAGATGAAGATAATGATGGAACTCAAATGACAGCTTATATGGTAACACTAAACAAACCCATAAGCAAGCATTATAGGGAATAAACTGTTCCTTAACTTGTGTTGCATCCCTTTCTTTATTATTCTAAACTACAAATATAAGCATGTAATCTTTTCCTATTATTCAACCATAGAAACGAATGGATTCACCGTGTACAGACAGCCAATCGTCGATAATACATATAAAGCACTAAGTAGAAACACACATGCTTATTTTCCAAATAATTTACTGATTTCTATTAATCATGTGTGGATTACAGATTAATTTGTTATCATTGCATTTGACAATCTTTTAACTAAGTTGTGATAAGTCAATTTTCAAGGTGACTGTAACATTCGTCCTAAATCTCTTTTCAGCGACATGGAAAAAGCAAAAGGTGGCAAATTTTTGGCCGAGAAGAATCAGAAAATCCTTGGTACATAGTTAAAAGTTTATCTTATCACCATGAAGATATTCACGTTAAATTTGAACCAGGTTCTTCAAGACTTAGCCGAGCAACGTATGAAGTTAAAGGTTCTTTTAATTCTACACATAAGTACTGTGATATAACAATGCACCACTAATACATGTACACAGAGTTTCCATTTCAATTGACAACAAGTATTATTACAAAACAAAGCTTACCAGGCAGTTATGCGCTCTCTTCGATTATGCCAATGAAACTCGAGGAACCAAATATCAAAGATACACAGATCTGAGATAATTAAGATTTCAAATTAGATTTTATAATACAAGTATGAAACAAAATCAAATTTAAAATAGAAATCAAATAATTAAAAATGAGTACCTAACCTGGAGTAGGTATTCGATAAATTCACGTTGTAATACTTCTCCGAACACAGATCTGAGAGGGCCACTGATTGGCGTTGAATGAAGGAAGAACTGGTGCGGCTGGAAGGAAGATGAGTTCGCAGCTGGACACGATTAGGTGGAAAGATGGGTTCGTGGTTGAATGGAAGATGATTTCACGATTATATGGAAAGATGAGCGGGTTGAAGCAAATCGAATTGGTGGAATTGGGGTTTTTTTTTATTTAGGTTTTCTTTTCGTTGAAAGATGACGAAACGAATATCAAAGGAAAGGAGGGAAGGAAAAGTGACGGGCCAATTCTTTTTGGCTCCCAGCGAATATTTGGCACAACATTAGCGCCATTATATGCCACAACATTTACGACGGTTACAAACCGTTGCTAATTAGCCACGGTTGAAAACCGTTGCTAGTTGGAACGAAGCGCGCCAAAAATTATGGCGCGAAAGGATGAAATTCACCGCCATCATTTGTCTCCAAAGAAGCTATGGTTAATAACCGTTCCCAATTAGCAACGATAAAAAACCGTTGCTAATTGAACCAAGACGGTGATTAACCGTTTCTAAATGGCAACGGTTAATAACCGTTGCCAAATGCGCAGATGGTTAGTTGCAAATCTCAGTATTTGGTGTAGTGCTTCATTGCTTGCTAGGAATGCTATGTTTTACTTTTCATGATTTTGATCCTTTCTAGCCTGCAAGTCAGCTTCATACAACATCAGATTTCCTATTAGCACTTCGACTTTGAGTTGAGAAAGATCATTAGCTTCTTCGATGGCTAAAACCTTTCTTTTCCATTCATTTGTCAAAGAGTTTAAAATTCGTGTTACTAAATCAAAATCTGTGAATTTGACTCCAAGTGCCATGAGATCATGCTGAATGGTTTGAAATCTAGCATACATATCAATAATTGATTCATTTGCTTTTATTTTGAAAGATGATAATTGGTTTTGTAAAATCGAAATTTTAGTTTGCTTGACTTTAGTTGTGCCTTCATGTGTGACTTGTAAAGTGCGCCATATATAATATGCAGTGGTGCAATGCATAACACGTGAAAACTCATTTTTGTCAAGTGAGCAAAGTAATACATTCATAGCATTGACGTCGTTGGATGTCGCTTGTTTTTGTGCATCAGTCTAAGTGCTAATGTCGGTATTAGGTGCTTCATATTTTTTTTTGAGTTGCTAGCCATATTTCTAACCCATTTGCTTCCATAAAAATTCTCATACGAGTTGACCAGTAAGCATAGTTAGAACCAGTAAATAGTGGAGGACAAGCAGTTGATTGACCTTCTAGAAAAGTGCTTACCATATTAATAAATTTTCAACTACATGTTATTGTAGATTGAAATAACTGTGCTTTGATACCAAATGCAAATCTATAAGATCTTATATAATGCAACTTATATATAAGTGTGAGAATGTATATTATTATTACACTTAACATTGAATAATAACTGAATGTAAATAATAAAAGCGAGCACACCAGATATTTTATACTAGTTCGGATCTCTCGTCCTACGTCCAATCCCGTAGCTCCCCTTTGGTATTTTCTTTAACCAAATAACCCTCAATTCGCCCGGAGAAAAAAGCTAATACAAAAGAGTATCTTTGACAAACTTTGTGTTCCAAACAACACAGTTATTGAATACTGGTACAATTCTTCCTATAATCTCTTTGGTAATGTGGAAGTTTGTAGTTTGTGATTATGGAAGTAATTTGTGTGAATATTGAGAATTGAATTGCAATTAGTACTAAGAGATTGGAGAATATAGAAATAGAAAGTAAGCAAGTTAGATTTGGAATTCTGATCTTATGTTGTATTTATAGAAATCAAAGTGGTATAGCAAATGGTTGCAATCATTCGTAGATGATTATCACCGTTAGAAGGTTGAAACTTTTCAAAGTGACTCTTCAGAAAATAGCCATTATACACCGTTCAGTCAGCTGAGTATAAAATTTAGTCTACTAAATAAGAATAGAGGATTTCATGCTAAAATTTCAAAAATTCTAAAGTACGCTAAAATAATAAGGTTCAGTCGACTGAGATATTTTCTCAGTCGACTAGGTTCAGTCGACTGAGGTGTTTTCTTAGTCGACTGAGAAAACGCCTCAGTCGACTGAACTGGGTAAATTTAGAAAACTTAGATATAACATTCTCTTTGTAACCAGTTGTGTATGCAGGCGTGTATATGTGTATATATGAGTTACCAAGGATATTTTGCATATAATTCTATGACTATGTACATACTCTAGTTTGACGATCTTTGAATTTCTTGAATATGATCAATCCTTCTTGGTAGTAGTCATACTATCTTTGTTATAGCTCTTTCTCCTACAATATAGTTATATACTAGAGATATATGATGATATAGTTGTCATCATTAAAACACTAGAAACAGAGATGTAACATTTGATACATTTATTAATATATATTTAAATTCAAATTAAATTTAAAACTCCTTTTAAACAATTTAAATAAATTAAGATTTTTTAGAACCTCATTAGATTGGATCTAATAATCTTTTAAACTTTATAGATTCAATGGATCCAAAATATGAATTTTTTTTTGAAATCTACCTATTTCACCTTCTTCCGACTGGTCTGAATCCTTCATTTTCAAGATAAAATCGTCCATTAAAATTACTAAGGGTCAAAAAGTCAATACTCAACATTTTTCAAAGTTATAGCATCACTTGACCCAATATGACTTTAGAAATAATATTTTACGATCCTCCTATAGGTAAAATACGAGTCGTTACAATGAAAGTTTAGAAATAAATAAAAAACAAGAAAGATGAAAGTAGGGATGAAGAGGTAAATTTTAGAGCTAAAATTAGTGATGATGTGCTATGTTTTGATAAAGGTAAAGACAATGAGTGGGTGCTTGATTTAGACACATGTTTCTAGATATGCAATTAAAATTAAGCACTTATGGATTATAAAGATTAAAGAGACAAGGTGGAGTCTGCTAATGGTGGAGATTTTGAGATGAATGACATAGGGTCTGTTTGGCTGAGAATTTTTGATGGAAGAATTATAAATCTCATTGGAGTTAGCATGTCACAAAAAAAGCTTTTTAAGTAGGGCAACATAAAGAGAAAGGATGCAAAATTTCAAAACGCTATGGAGTTACAAGGGCGTGGAAGGCAAATAGGAAGGTGTTGCATGCTGTATAAATTGCTTGGAAAAACAATGGAGGATGTTGGAAGTTCTCAAATTGGAGTTGAAGAGGCAAATTCATCTAAATTAAGGTAGAGAAAGTAAAGAAAAACCATGAACTCTGCATGAATATCTTTATTGTACTGCAAGAATTTTTGAATGGTTTATGGAAGAGTGTTCAATTGGTAGACATGTATAATTAGGTGGTTTGATTAAGGGTGGTGCTGATTTAGACATTGGTTGGGTGATATATTGTATCAAGGTGAAGTATTGAAGTGACATGATTTTGCATTAAGGTGGAGAGTTGTCATATATAATCTCATAGAAGGAAAACAATTATTAAATAAGGAAATATTGGTTAAATAATTTTGAAAGAGGTATTTTTGAAGATAATATTTCTCTATAATATTCACATTTTCAAAGAAGTAAGCAAACAAATACATGATCAAATATATTTATTTATTTTAAGGGATATATTAGTAAGTATATGATAGTAGGTGCAAATATGTATGTTATAAAGCTATCCAATGAGAGTTATTATTTTAGGTTTTTGGTATTGAGACTGCTTCTCAATTTTAGAGGTTTCTTTGTAACCTTTTGGTGAATTTAATAATTTGGTTTTGGAGGAGTTTGATTGTGTTTTATATTTTCTTCATGTCATATCTCTTCTCAAATCTAATTGTGTAATGATCCTTGGGAAAACCCTAATAAGTTAACCAATGCATATATGCTTACCTACATATTGTATGCTCACATATACATATATGTATCTACACTTAGATTTAAGTGTATGTTAGAGTTATCACAATAATACCTATATACTTAGATTTGAGAAGAGATAAGAAGTGAAAACCTTTACTGATTCACTAAAAGATTACAAGAGTAAACCCTTAAAAGTTGAGAAGAAACCTTAATACCTAAAACTCTACAACAATAACTTTTCTCCTTACATTAAATGACCCTTATACAAGTATACTTATAACAAGAGATTACTTGGTGCTCAAATCCTCATTTATATGACAACAAATAAATTTTTGCATCTATTTAAAAGAGTAAATTCTTCTCTTTTAATACAATATGCATATCCTTATATAAAATCTTATTTTGAGCAAGTCCACGTATGTGTTCACCTCTTATCATTTTTTCCTCTAAATGTGATTTTGTATTACAAATCAACACTCTACCTTGATGCAAAATCACGCTACTCCAATTCATATTCAGTTTTCAAATTAACCAACACACCTAATTATGCATGCCTCCCCATCCCTTCCCCCACCTCCAAAATTAAACATGCATATCATCAATAAATCAAAACTTCATGTGATACCACAAAGGCCTCCATGTGGTCATTGTGGCTTTCCATTGCTATTTCATCCTTAATTCAGACAAATTTCCCTCTCCAAAACCACTTTGTAAACCCACCCTTACGATTCCACTTCAAGTTGAAAAGTAGCAGCCTTTTTCTTCCAACCGCCTTACTGAAACAAGATTCTTTTTTATTTTTAGGGCATTAATAACTCTCTTGAGTTTCACTACTCTTCCATGTGCATCTTTACCCTAACCAAACTTATTCCTTCACCTCAACATTTCCACCATTATCGGACTCCAACTTGCTTTCTTGCTCCTTATAATCAATGAATGCTTCTTTTTATTTCATATATGGAAACATTCACCCGAATCAAGAACACACTCATCTCCTTTTCTCTGTCAACACAGAGAATATCATTGCTAATACCAAAATTCACCTCGTCGTCACTTTCTTCCTCAAGCTTGTATTTTCCTTCCTCCAATGCTTTCATCCTTTCTTTATCCTTTTTAAGCTTTTTGCAAAATTTTAGCTAGTGAGCAGGTTTTTCACAGTAATAACAGTTGAAATTCCTTTCCATATTCAATCTATTTGATCCTATTTTCATATTTAGATGGTTACCCCATCATGCAAAATGGACCTCTTCAATCAGATGTCCAGTTTCCCTTTCATCATACTCCTTTCCTTCCATTAGGTTCATCATTCATATGTCCTCATTAAGCAGGCAACTAACCTGTAACATCCTTTATTTTGAGGTCCGAAGCTAAGCTCTACAGATGTTGCAGTCATCTATAGTATTTTATTTCAGTGCCAAATTATGGTAATGTTAATGGTATCCATAATATCAAAAGCACATGAATATGAATTAAAATCAACACAGATTTCAAAAACAACTTTTCTAATTACATTTCAAATGAATATTTCATATTGAATTACATAATCCAAAAACGATTCTCAAGTTTTGATCAAATATAATTATTACAAATTACGCCAAGAGCGACATATAAAGATGCCCCTTGGATGATCAGAGTACTAGATAGATAGACATATCAGTCATAAATACATCACAGTGGAAATAATACTAAATAACTCCTACATAGCTAGTTTTGCCTCCTGCACGTCTTCGAAAGCTTATTCGTCCAACCTACTAAACCTGAAAAGTCCTTAACTCTCAATCTACTCAAATTTAATTTTAAGCACCTGAGAGTTTAAGGGGAAAACATAAACTTCGAGTCAGAATAAAGCCTGGTGTGAATAATTCTATTACATCTCGGTTTACTAATATTAAGTGAGACAACATCGCTTCGTGGAACGGGTTTCCCCTCACCAATATCCTTTTAAAATCATATCTTTTCCAAATCAAAATCCTGCAATCAAACTAATTATAACAACAATAGCAATAACATATATGCATATAAATCAGGTAATTAATGGACTATTTGTCCAAACAATATAGTTTTATCAGGCTAACTATTAACCACTCGCTGACTCGGGCCTACTAGACATAATAAATATTCTAATTTCTATTAGATACAATACTGGACAATCTGTCCATAACATACTTCTCCTAGGGTCAACTGATCCTAATGGTTTTACGGGCTCACCAATAACATACCTCTACTCTGTGTATTCCTTTCTGTATGTAACATCAATTCAGTCTTACCTGTGACAAAGCCCTACACACTGGAATTTTGGATTTATATTAGCTACTGGCTACCAGCTAAAGTATAGGGCATGAGCCCACACCAGTCCCATCTGGTCTTCTAATATCTGAGTCATATATTTAAGTTTAACTACCCTATTCAATTTTCCTTGAAAACATTTCTTTCAAATTAATTTAACCCTTTTAAATCATACTTAAACAAGGAAAATATACTCTTCGCTTTAATTAAAATACCTATGCCATGATATATGCTTTTGACATAAAACAATGTTGATGAAAACTTAAAATCAATAGGGTTATCTATCCCTTCGAAACAAGATAGATACTTTAACCTTGAAAACATTAGGCTGAAAGGCCAAAATCTTCCTTTTGAATGTATGGGAAATAGACCGTTCGAAATCATTACTTAAAATCTTAGACATCCTATTTCGAAGCCATTAATTATACCTTTCGAAACACTTAAAACATACCGTTCGAAACACTTAAAACATACCTTTCGTAGGCATTGGGTTCAAGTAAGAAGTTATGGAAGCATAGCTTCAAAACCAATTAAAATATTACTTTCGAAACCATAGTTTGAAAACAAAACAAAATACATAGCTCTTAAGGGGATTTACGCGAAAGTTATTCCTTTGAAACACTAAGGGTGGCGATGACATACTTCCACATGTATACTTGGGTTTAAACAAGCAGCTTATATTTTCGCATGTATAAGTTAAAATAAAAGCAAGTTCAATGGTTGCAGAAGGTATCGATTTGAAACCCTACCCTCCGTACTAATTGATTTAAACAGTTATAAAAGCATCTTCTTACTAAGGCGAAGGTTACAAATGCGACAGCTAGAGTATCGAAGGGCTTCAAAAGCAGCAACCCTTTCGTAAGCATACTTTAAGAACAAGGACGGGTCAATGGGTTCGAAAGCAAATAAAAGCGGCTTCAACCCTTTCACAAGCATGCCTTCGACACCATCCTTCCTTCCGCCTTTCTCCAACACACTTCGTACCAAATGTTTGATACCATGTGCATTGGTTTCGAATGGGTGCGAAAGGTTTACTAAGTATGGTGAAGGAAGCAAGCAAATGGAAGTGGCGAAGTTGTAATTCGATATAAAACTGATTTTATGCTTTTTAAAGTAATTCATTTTCACCTAACTTACATAATTTTCCAAAATATGATTGGTTGCCAATACTTTACCAAAATTCTTTTCTAAAAAGCTGTCGAACTTAACATTGAACAATTGAAAACATTTTATCACTTATGCCCTTCTCCTTAATAAAACGTTTAAAACATTTAAGTCCTTTAACTTAAATAATTTATTAACCATAGTAAAACACTTATAAAAAATCTCCAAAAATCACAATAATTCACATTAAATATGTTTTCTAATGTAATAACCCGGATTTTTGGGTATCAGATAATTGAATAATTATCCGAGTTTAACTATTAAAATGTGATAATCCCTTAATTAAATTATTTAAAATGGATAAAATGATTATCTTCAAATATAAATAACCAAAATAAAATTTGTTTTATATTAATTTAAAACAAAATAATTTTACAAATTTAGAAAATATTTATTTAGTAGTAAATAAATGCAAAAGCATTTAAATTAGCATGTAAAAATGGATTAAATAATTTTATATTATTTTATTTGGAATCTAATTAGTTTATATCTTATTTTCTTTTGAAAGTTTTATTTTATAAGGGAGAAAAAAAAAGGATATATAAATTTATAAAAGCATTTAGGAAATAACAAAGTATTTACATATTAAGAAAATTAATAGTAAAGGCTTTTAAAAATCATTTAAAAATAATTTAAAAATAAGGAATGACATATGTTCATTTCTAAACTTCATTGAGTACATGTGTTATAAAGTAAGCAATGGTTTATGACAAATGTAAACAAAATTTAAACAAGTGTCTTATTTTCCTAATTTTCTTTTTTCTTTAATTTTAATATCCATAAATTTTATAATCTCCCATTCTTTCTCTCTTCATTTTTCTGTTCCTTCAAACCAAACAAGAATCCATGGCTACAATCTGAAAATGTTTCCTCAAGAAAAACTCAAAACTGAAATATTCTCATATGCAAACCAAAATTCTTAGAACCCTGAAAATTTCTTCTCAAAACTGAAACTCTCCTCTGAAACAATTTCTAAAAACCTGAACACCTCTTCTCAAACCAAATTTGCAAACCCTGTTACTCATTTTCAAACCAAAATACAACCTGTAATTTATTCCTCAAGTTCAAATGCAAACCAAAAGATCATCAAACCTGTAACCCTTTTTATCTCAAACCAGTTTTCAAAAAAAAAAGCCTGCAGCAAATCTATGTTCAAGCAAGCAATCAGTGATAAAAGTTTTAAAGATCATATCTGCAAATCCAAAGTTCTTAAAGCTTCAAACATTCAAAGTTTTCTCGAAAATCAAAGCATTTCTGTTTCAAAAGCTTTCCAGTTTTATATTTCTTCATGTTTTCAAAGTAAAGCTGTTTGCAAGCCTTCCAGTTTTCAAAATTCCAGTTATTTCCAAGCTCTGCATTTTCTAAGGTGAGTAAACCTTTAAATTGAGAGTTTAATTAGATGATTGATGGATGCTTATGAAATCTCTGTGATGATAATGTCTGCATGTGTATAAATAAGTGAGTAAACCTTTAAATTGAGAGTTTAATTAGATGATTGATGGATGCTTATGAAATCTCTGTGATGATAATGTCTGCATGTGTATAAATAAGTGAGTAAACTATCCTTGAACATCTTAAATCAGTTTGTATCTTGATCTGCATGTGATAATCATTGATGAATGGATGTAAATCATGTTTGCATGTATGTATATCTGAAGGTCTAATGAATGTAGGTCTGTATATATGAATATACTACTCTGTTTAAAAGCTTACAAGCTTTAACAATTTGAGAAATTGAAATCCTCATCTCTTAATCCTTTTCAGGATTTGATGTTGAGACAAAAATTGTTTGAATCAACATGATCTTAACCTTAAAAATATTTCCAAGTAAATAGTTAAAAAAAAATCTCCTGGTAAGATTTGAAAACACTATAAGAATTCAAAAGTATGAAAATTCGAACACCTAGATTTATTGGTTCATTTCCATGATCTGATTTGTTATAGAAAACCATGATTTTTAGTAATAATATCAAGATTTTTAAATGAGTTTTTGGGTGGGAATTGAGAGTTGAACGGAAATTGGATACTCATCAATTTCCGGCGATCGAGGGTTCTAGGGATGTCAACTTCGTTGCTGGAGCAAGCTTGTTGCTCGAGGAGCTCGGGAAAAATGGCCTTTGATTTTTCAGATTAACGTGGCGATGAGATGGTGGCGAAGTAGGGTTTAAAACCCCGACTGGGTCGATGTTGGATTCGTGGCCAATGCGGCGTCGTCATCGCGATGAACTCGATCGGTGGTGGGGGAAAAGCAGCGTGGGTCTTTGACGAGGGTCTAGACGCAGTGGCAATGTTTCAGGTGGTCGGAGGCGATGGTACGAGGTGGATTTGTCGAACAGTGTTGGGTTCCAGTATGCTTTGACTTGCTCGATTTTGAACGATGGTGAGATTGAGTGACCTGAGTGTTCGTGGCGATGGAGGAGAGCATCTTCGACTTGCTGGTGATCAGAACAATGGCCGGAGGTGGCCAGACCTCGTGTGCACGTGCACGATATATCGTGATATCTGCGTGTTATGATTTGGGGAAGAAGGGTTCTGTAGGAAGAATTCGAAGTATTTGCGTGGTCAACTCGAAGCAGAAACGTACGTGAGTTTATCGTGTTTTGTTCGGGGCAGGCTTGTGTGTTTTGTGGGGTTTGCTCGGGTTGGTTTTGAACTGTATCTAGTTAAATAATTTAACAAGGAAAATGTTATAAGGTTTTTATTGTGAAGTAAATTTAGTTCCAGATTTATATTAAACAAAGGAAATCAAGTTTAAAAGTAAAGAAATTATTTCACAAGTTCAAACTAAATAAAAATGAAACAAGTTTTTCTTGTAAGAAGAAGTTTAGCCAAGTTTTAAAATGTATTTAAAAATGAAATAGGTTTCAAAAGAAATGGTTAACCAAGTTTTAGATTATATTTTTAAAATAGATAAGTTTTAAAGGATATGGTAATTAGGATTTCAAAAATAAATGAAAGTAATTAAAAGATAATTACTTAATAGATAATTACTTAATATAGGTAATTAAAGATTGATTGGAGGTTAATTAATTTAATAATTAAAGTTAATTAAATGATGATTTAAGGATAATTACTTAATAACTAAAGGATAATTAATAAGTGTGATTAATTAATGATTTATTTAGGTTAATTAATCAATGTAATTAATTAAGGAGTGGTTATAATTAATTAAAGTTAATTAAGCAGGATTAAAGGTAATTAATTTAATCTATTTCATTTGATTAATTAAATTAATTGCTTGAGTATTAATCTTGCCTATAGATGATAACTTGAATCAAATACCTTGGTTTGTTTGAATATCTCTGATGTTGAGTTGTGATGTATTGTGATATGATATGATGGGTTAAACTGTGATATTATGAGTTATCTATCGATAATTGATTTGCTGTGAGAAACTATGTTTAAAGCTAACTTGTATCCACTTAAACAACTGGAATTAAGATGACATTGAATTCGAAGAGACCGAGGTCGGGTATCAGTAAATACCCGAAACCACTTCGATTTGAAATCTTCTATAATTCTTTATAGGTTGATATGTGAAATCAAATAGGCCGGTTAGGAATAATATGGACCATTTAAACTAAGTTGGATACTTAGATATAGTTTTATGGAAATAAGTGTTGATATATAAGTTGTTCACTTATAGTAAAGTACGAGTTGCCCCCGGGTTTAAATAAGTTCTATGGATTGAAATTTCATATTATACGAGTTTACTCACGCTGGTTTCCAGCCTGACCCGGGTGTTACTTTGATGTAATGCTCGGGTCAGACCGAGTATTACAGATTTTCAGGTAAGGACGTTCTGGAGCTCAGGAGTCGAGCTGGATGGCAGGAACGTATGGAGTGTATTCCGCTGTGATATATTATAGTTGACTGAGACATATTAATTCTAACTGTCTAGTATATTTGCGAATGTTGTAACTCTGATATATAAAAATGTAATTAACTGATACAGTTTTCTTTGTAAAACTGATATTATTATTTGATATTGTATTTTGATCCGCTGCGAATGTGAGAATCTGTGTCTTGTTCTGTTTCTTTCTTCTATCTCTTTTCTTTTTCTTCTAACTATCTGGAATTTTCGGGTTCGAAAATTCCGGGTCGTTACACTTGGTATCAGAGCGAAAGGTTAAGCGAGAACCTTGGCTCTGTCGGGATTACTCATTAAGGATAGGGTCAATAGTACCCTAGAATGAGTTGAGTGTATATATATATATATGAGAACGTATTTGTTATTTTCTTATATAAAGGTTTTAAAATGGTTTTAAAAATAAATAATCTTTATATAAGTTTATCTTTTGATATATATATATAGAAATAATTTTCTAATTATTAAATATATTAATGAAATTGGTTGTTAAATCATTGGAATTAAATAAAATAATAAGAATTAAGTGGTAATACAACCAAAATTGAAATTGAATGAAGATAAGTTTGAAATGAATCCAAACTGAAATTAAAATTTCGAATTTGTAGAAATGTTATCAAGAATAAAGATAACAATGAATTGGTTTCCAGATATGATAATCTTGGATGGTTGATAATGAAATGTTTAGGGAAGTAAACTTTTAGGTAAATATGACTTATTAATTGGAATTGAAGGTAATTTAAATTTGTAAGATTTTAAATCTAAGTCCAGAAAACTTGAAATAGTTTTAAAGAAATTTGTTTTTGAATTAAAACTAAAGGTGGTTTAAAAATTTAAAGTATAACTTGGTGTGTAAAGAAAATGTATATATGAGGAATATACATAATACCAATAATGATTTGAAATAAACACTTAGTGTTGAGTTTTAAATTGGAATGTGATGTGAAACCCAAAGTAAAGTAAGTTTTTAAACTTAAAAGGGGAAAGACTATTAATCTGAAGTTTGTTAAAATTTGAATGGGAATTCAAATTGTGAAAAGCTGACCGGATTAAGAAAATTTAACTTGGAGGAAGTTAAGTAAGTTTGAATGAAAAACTTGAATTGGAAATTTCAAGGTGAAATTTAATTTAACTTGGGTAGTTAAATGGTTAATTTAAATGGGAGTTATGAGTAATCTCAAAATGGGTTTGAGATCTGCAAATTTAAAATGGATACTGTTAATTGGTATTAGGATAAAAATTTGGATGTTTATTTATCCTGATATTATTCTATTAAATATATGAAATTGAGAATTGGTTTTGAAATTAGAAATGGATAATAAATTAGAATCTGAAGAGTAAATTATTTTTGAATTCTTATTTGAACTTTGTAATAAGTTAAGTAAAGTTAATTTTAAAATGGAATTTTGGAATTTGGGTTCAGAATTAAATGAATTAAAGATTTAAGTTGTTAAATTAGAATAAAGGTTGAATTAATTTAAAGGTTAAGGTTAATTTGATTTAAGGAATTAAATCAACATTTAAAAATTTAACTTGAATTTATATAATTCGAGAAAGTTTAAAATTGAGATTTAAATTGAATTAGCTCAAACTGAAATTGATTTGAATAAATGGGAATTGTGATTTAAGATGGATAAGTTTAAAAAAAAAATTCAAATGGAAAATTTGAATTGGATTAATTTGAAATAAAATTGAAGATTGAATGAGTTCAAATTCAAATGGAAATTGGGATTAATTCATATAGAAATTGAAATGATTTGAAATTAAAGTGGATTCAATTTGAAATTTATTTGAATTAATTTGAAATTGTAATAAAAGTTGAATAGGTTTAAAATTCAAATGGAATTTGATTTGAATTAGGAAAGAAATTGAGGATTAATTCAACTTGAATTGAGGTTAATTAATTTCAATGGAAATTGGAGTTATTTAAAAATTGGAATTGAGTTAATTTAAATGGAGGTGGAAATTTAAATTGAGTTGATGAGAATTGAACAGTTTGACTCTGGTTTATTTTCAAAATAAATTGTTTTAGTACAAATATATTTTTTCCAAACTATTTACTATACATTCTTTCTTCTTAAACCCCAAACTATCTTATACTTATTTTACAATTATTTTGGAACTATTTAACTATTTTGAAACTGTTTTATAAATTAATTACTATTTTTCAGTTATTTATATCTAATTACTATTTTAAAAAAAATTATTTTTGCAATTATTTAACTATTTTATACCTACTTAACTATTTTACAGCTATTTTATAAACTAATAACTATTTTTCAACTACTTATCTATTTTAAACTTTTTCAAGCTATTTTTAAATTTAAAAAGGTCAGAGTTCAAACTGTTTGTAATTGAAGTAATAACTCAATTGGAAATGGAAGAAATTGAGAATAAGTGAATGGAATTAAAGGAAATGTGAATAGAAAAGTAAATTGATTTGGCTAATAACCAATAAAGATAAATACGTAGGATATACGTATATTATTCTATTCGCATAGTGATTTGATCCAGATTCGAACACAGAATTTCGAGATAGTATTATCGATCCGAGTTGGGATTTTTTCGCTCGATTTTCGACGGCGAACCTGGATATGGATTTTTGATTGGTTCTGGATATTCTCTATCATAGTTGTGACTATGCAAGGAGAATGTCAGTTTCTGATCAAGGAATCAGATCTGAGTCCGCACTAGAAAGTCGGGTGGACAATACTAGTTCGAAAGTGAAATTGTGTTATCGAGTGAGCGATCAAATTGATATAGCGTACGGATGATATGTGTACATCGTACGGGTTTGAATGAAATTGGCATTGAAAATTTGTGAATAAGGAATTTGCAATGGTTTTGAAATGAAAAGTATATTTGTGAAATAAAATGGAATTGGATATTTCTTTGGTTGAAATTTACTTTATGGAAGTAAGTAAATGGTAAATAACTTTATAAAGAAATCAAACTTGAATATTTGATTTGGCAATAAATAAGGTTATATTTTATAATATGATAAACTCCCCTTATTGAATCTAGCCAGAATAAAAGGGTTTTTGGAAATATTTGAAGTATAAAAAGAGGTTTTATACAAGTTTGAAGTGATCCAAAGATTTTTTTTAAAAGTATATATATCTATATATATAAAGAGGATCTTATGAGAATGATTTTGAAAAAGGTTTTGAGAACCTATGAATTTGGAAATGGCTTTTGATTTTTGGGAAAATCAATTTTGGGAATTTGGAAAGCCTAGTTTGAGAATTATCGATTTTGGTAATCGATTTTGAGTAAATGAGATTTTGATAAATCATAAAGGATATGATTTGAAGATACTATAAGTGTATAGTACAAAGTGTTTTGAAAATAGCTCTGGGAAAAAAGGCGCTTCCTTAAAATGAACTTCTCAGGAGTGCCACTGGGTGGTACTGCCTTGAACCCCAAGGGGGGATTCTAAAGTTGATCCTGTGAGGAGTCCGGACAAACTAGTTCCTGAGGATTATTTGTGTAGCGAAAGTCGAGGGGCTGGTGCCCACAGAGGCATTTGGGTTATGTTGTGACGACAGTTTAACTCGATGCCACTGCGATCTACTGCAGACCATAGCGAAAGTCATGTGTGCCGCTGAGAGCCAACTGTCTACGTTTGATTTTATATCGGTAGACTGTGACACTATGGTAACATAGCGAAAGTCGTCTGTGCCGCTGAGAGCCAACAGTCTGCGTTTGATTTTATATCGGTAGACTGTGACCTATGTGGTAGAAGTTTCATTATTTGGCAGCGAAATTCGGTGGCGCTGATGCCTACAGTTATATGGGTTTGTGCTGTGATAGCAACGTAAGGCCCGGGTATAACTGCGATCTGTAGCGGGTTCCATGGCGTAATCGAGGAGCGCGGAGACCTACAGTTATCTGTGGATTTTGCCGGGACGGCAACGTAACCATCGGGTTAACTGCGACCATGGATGGAGGTGATGATTTCCAGAGCATTCTCACCAAAGATATTTCCTTGATTTCAAAAATGTTTTCCATATTTTCAATAAAATTATTTTCCAAGTATTTTCACTAGGTGTTGAAAACGGGTTTACCAAGTACTGATAGATTTTCAGTCTTACGCCTGATCAACGTATGACCGAATTTCTGTGAGAACAAGGATGGACTTGTTGAAACATCAAGTTATAAAAAGTATTTTTATAAAAACTATTTTGGAATAATATTATATAGATTTTAAAAAGGGTTTTAAAAATGTTCAAAGAGTAATTTATCTCATATAAGTATTTTAATAAATTATGGCTTCGTTTCTTTTCGGGGACGAAAAGATTTAAAGGGGGGAGGAATGTAATAACCCGGATTTTTGGGTATCAGATAATTGAATAATTATCTGATACTAACTATTAAAATGTGATAATCCCTTAATTAAATTATTTAAAATGGATAAAATTATTATCTTCAAATATAAATAACCAAAATAAAATTTGTTTTATATTAATTTAAAACAAAAGAATTTTACAAATTTAGAAAATATTTATTTAGTAGTAAATAAATGCAAAAGCATTTAAATTAGCATGTAAAAATGGATTAAATAATTTTATATTATTTTATTTGGAATCTAATTAGTTTATATCTTATTTTCTTTTGAAAGTTTTATTTTATAAGGGAGAAAAAAAAAGGATATATAAATTTATAAAAGCATTTAGGAAATAACAAAGTATTTACATATTAAGAAAATTAATAGTAAAGGCTTTTAAAAATCATTTAAAAATAATTTAAAAATAAGGAATGACATATGTTCATTTCTAAACTTCATTGAGTACATGTGTTATAAAGTAAGCAATGGTTTATGACAAATGTAAACAAAATTTAAACAAGTGTCTTATTTTCCTAATTTTCTTTTTTCTTTAATTTTAATATCCATAAATTTTATAATCTCCCATTCTTTCTCTCTTCATTTTTCTGTTCCTTCAAACCAAACAAGAATCCATGGCTACAATCTGAAAATGTTTCCTCAAGAAAAACTCAAAACTGAAATATTCTCATATGCAAACCAAAATTCTTAGAACCCTGAAAATTTCTTCTCAAAACTGAAACTCTCCTCTGAAACAATTTCTAAAAACCTGAACACCTCTTCTCAAACCAAATTTGCAAACCCTGTTACTCATTTTCAAACCAAAATACAACCTGTAATTTATTCCTCAAGTTCAAATGCAAACCAAAAGATCATCAAACCTGTAACCCTTTTTATCTCAAACCAGTTTTCAAAAAAAAAAGCCTGCAGCAAATCTATGTTCAAGCAAGCAATTAGTGATAAAAGTTTTAAAGATCATATCTGCAAATCCAAAGTTCTTAAAGCTTCAAACATTCAAAGTTTTCTCGAAAATCAAAGCATTTCTGTTTCAAAAGCTTTCCAGTTTTATATTTCTTCATGTTTTCAAAGTAAAGCTGTTTGCAAGCCTTCCAGTTTTCAAAATTCCAGTTATTTCCAAGCTCTGCATTTTCTAAGGTGAGTAAACCTTTAAATTGAGAGTTTAATTAGATGATTGATGGATGCTTATGAAATCTCTGTGATGATAATGTCTGCATGTGTATAAATAAGTGAGTAAACCTTTAAATTGAGAGTTTAATTAGATGATTGATGGATGCTTATGAAATCTCTGTGATGATAATGTCTGCATGTGTATAAATAAGTGAGTAAACTATCCTTGAACATCTTAAATCAGTTTGTATCTTGATCTGCATGTGATAATCATTGATGAATGGATGTAAATCATGTTTGCATGTATGTATATCTGAAGGTCTAATGAATGTAGGTCTGTATATATGAATATACTACTCTGTTTAAAAGCTTACAAGCTTTAACAATTTGAGAAATTGAAATCCTCATCTCTTAATCCTTTTCAGGATTTGATGTTGAGACAAAAATTGTTTGAATCAACATGATCTTAACCTTAAAAATATTTCCAAGTAAATAGTTAAAAAAAAATCTCCTGGTAAGATTTGAAAACACTGTAAGAATTCAAAAGTATGAAAATTCGAACACCTAGATTTATTGGTTCATTTCCATGATCTGATTTGTTATAGAAAACCATGATTTTTAGTAATAATATCAAGATTTTTAAATGAGTTTTTGGGTGGGAATTGAGAGTTGAACGGAAATTGGATACTCATCAATTTCCGGCGATCGAGGGTTCTAGGGATGTCAACTTCGTTGCTGGAGCAAGCTTGTTGCTCGGGAAAAATGGCCTTTGATTTTTCAGATTAACGTGGCGACGAGATGGTGGCGAAGTAGGGTTTAAAACCCCGACTGGGTCGATGTTGGATTCGTGGCCAATGCGGCGTCGTCATCGCGATGAACTCGATCGGTGGTGGGGGAAAAGCAGCGTGGGTCTTTGACGAGGGTCTGGACGCAGTGGCAATGTTTCAGGTGGTCGGAGGCGATGGTACGAGGTGGATTTGTCGAACAGTGTTGGGTTCCAGTATGCTTTGACTTGCTCGATTTTGAACGATGGTGAGATTGAGTGACCTGAGTGTTCGTGGCGATGGAGGAGAGCATCTTCGACTTGCTGGTGATCAGAACAATGGCCGGAGGTGGCCAGACCTCGTGTGCACGTGCACGATATATCGTGATATCTACGTGTTATGATTTGGGGAAGAAGGGTTCTGTAGGAAGAATTCGAAGTATTTGCGTGGTCAACTCGAAGCAGAAACGTACGTGAGTTTATCGTGTTTTGTTCGGGGCAGGCTTGTGTGTTTTGTGGGGTTTGCTCGGGTTGGTTTTGAACTGTATCTAGTTAAATAATTTAACAAGGAAAATGTTATAAGGTTTTTATTGTGAAGTAAATTTAGTTCCAGATTTATATTAAACAAAGGAAATCAAGTTTAAAAGTAAAGAAATTATTTCACAAGTTCAAACTAAATAAAAATGAAACAAGTTTTTCTTGTAAGAAGAAGTTTAGCCAAGTTTTAAAATGTATTTAAAAATGAAATAGGTTTCAAAAGAAATGGTTAACCAAGTTTTAGATTATATTTTTAAAATAGATAAGTTTTAAAGGATATGGTAATTAGGATTTCAAAAATAAATGAAAGTAATTAAAAGATAATTACTTAATAGATAATTACTTAATATAGGTAATTAAAGATTGATTGGAGGTTAATTAATTTAATAATTAAAGTTAATTAAATGATGATTTAAGGATAATTACTTAATAACTAAAGGATAATTAATAAGTGTGATTAATTAATGATTTATTTAGGTTAATTAATCAATGTAATTAATTAAGGAGTGGTTATAATTAATTAAAGTTAATTAAGCAGGATTAAAGGTAATTAATTTAATCTATTTCATTTGATTAATTAAATTAATTGCTTGAGTATTAATCTTGCCTATAGATGATAACTTGAATCAAATACCTTGGTTTGTTTGAATATCTCTGATGTTGAGTTGTGATGTATTGTGATATGATATGATGGGTTAAACTGTGATATTATGAGTTATCTATCGATAATTGATTTGCTGTGAGAAACTATGTTTAAAGCTAACTTGTATCCACTTAAACAACTGGAATTAAGATGACATTGAATTCGAAGAGACCGAGGTCGGGTATCAGTAAATACCCGAAACCACTTCGATTTGAAATCTTCTATAATTCTTTATAGGTTGATATGTGAAATCAAATAGGCCGGTTAGGAATAATATGGACCATTTAAACTAAGTTGGATACTTAGATATAGTTTTATGGAAATAAGTGTTGATATATAAGTTGTTCACTTATAGTAAAGTACGAGTTACCCCCGGGTTTAAATAAGTTCTATGGATTGAAATTTCATATTAGACGAGTTTACTCACGCTGGTTTCCAGCCTGACCCGGGTGTTACTTTGATGTAATGCTCGGGTCAGACCGAGTATTACAGATTTTCAGGTAAGGACGTTCTGGAGCTCAGGAGTCGAGCTGGATGGCAGGAACGTATGGAGTGTATTCCGCTGTGATATATTATAGTTGGCTGAGACATATTAATTCTAACTGTCTAGTATATTTGCGAATGTTGTAACTCTGATATATAAAAATGTAATTAACTGATACAGTTTTCTTTGTAAAACTGATATTATTATTTGATATTGTATTTTGATCCGCTGCGAATGTGAGAATCTGTGTCTTGTTCTGTTTCTTTCTTCTATCTCTTTTCTTTTTCTTCTAACTATCTGGAATTTTCGGGTTCGAAAATTCCGGGTCGTTACATCTAACATATATAAATTTCAGATCTGAAGGCATTATTTAATTACCTTAAATAATTTAAACCCAAAATTAACTATTTTCTCTTGTACAAAATTAACTATTTTCTCTCATAAAATTTTTATAATAAATCAATATTCACTTGGAAAATTATGAAACTTGAAACCCACTTCTAAAATAATATTTTTGACCATATATCAAAAAGCAACTCATTTGGATGTCATATGATAGGTTTTCTAATCTAAACATATCATAAAATTCTTATTAAATCTCCATAAATCATCAGCCTAAAACATATAATCATTTAATCACTATAACATGGCGTATAGTTGCAAAAGAAAACAGGTTTACCTTTAAACCAAAATCGTTCGTAAAAATAGAGATGTAAACTAATTATTCACCTTGGCTTTGTGTTACGAAAGTTGAAATTTGCCTTTAGATTGATTTGCTTAAGCTTTCTACTTGAATCCTAACTTTTTCTCCTTAAATCCTATTAATGGTGGCCATCCGAGCTCTTTAGGGTTTTAGTTTTGTTTGTGAAAGTTAAAATGAATGAGGAACGAAAAAATAGAAGGGTTTAGGGTACAAGAACAAAGGTTATTCCCATTCTACTCTTACCATATTCCTCCTACTTGCTTATTTTTAATTCTCTTTTACTAATACATTAATTAAGGCATGGCTCCTTCTTAATTAACAAATCTCAATCTCTTAACTATCTACATTATTTCATTTAATTTATCCAATTAAATGTTCTAAATAATGTTAGTCAAAATTAGGGTCATTACAGACCCCCCTCCTTAAAGAATTTTGTCCATGAAATACGATAAGGTACCAACAACAATCAAACATAAAGGTAAAACATACCATTAAACAAGTTAGGATAAGTGTCTCTAATCCTGCTCTCGGTTTCCCAAGTATAATCTCTCTCATCATCACTCCACTAGACTTTGACTAATCTAACTATCTTATTCCTTATTCTCTTTTCTTCTCTCGTGACTATACGAACTAATTTTCTAACTATAGTCAATCTGGTTTCACTATCGGATCCTCTAAAACAGTCGGTGTAATAGTAGTCTTTGGATCTTGAAAACACTTCCTTAGATGAGAAATATGGAAACATTGTAGACTTCTGCCAAACTATTTGGTAACTCTGCCCTATACGCTAGTTTCCTGATCCTTTCTACAAGAGGAAATGGTCCAACGAATCTTGGTGCTAACTTCCTTGATCTACTGAATCCTATCACGCCCTTCATCGATGACACTTTGACGAAAACATAATCTCTAACAGAGAATTCTAAGTTTTTCTATCTCTTATCAGCATAACTCTTCTGCCTAGATTGAGCCTCCTTCATTCTAGCCCAAATTAACTCAATATTCTCTACAGCTTCTTTAACCAAATCAGGACCAAGAATTAAAATATCCCCAGTCTCTAGCCAACAAACGAGAAATTCGCATGGTCTTTCATAACAAGCTTCAAACGGTGTCATCTCTATACTAGTCTGATAACTGTTGTTATATGAAAACTCAACCAAGTGTAGATGGTCTTCCCATGATCCTTAGAAATCTAGCACGTAAGCTCTTAAAAAATCCTCAAAGACTTTATTAACTCTCTCCATTTGCGCATTTGTCAACGAATGGTGAGTGGTACTCTATTGAGCTTGGTACCTAAAATATCCTTTAGACTCTTCTAGAATTCACTAGTGAATAAGGGATCTCTGCCACTTACTATACTACTAGGAATTCCATGCAATCTAACTATATTATTCATGAATAACATAGCTAAATCTGGTCACCTTAACGGGTATAAAGTGTGCACTCTTAGTCACCTGTCCACTATAACCCATATACTCTCATTTCCTCTATTCCAGCTCGGCAACCCATCTATGAAATCCATTGAGATAGAATCCCATATCCAGACTGGAACATCCAAAGGCTGAAGTAACCCACTCGGTTTTTGATATTTAGCTTTTACCTATTGACGGTTCAAACACTGCCTCACCCATAAGCCTATATCTCTCGTCATACCTTCCCAGTAGAAACTCCTCTTCATATCCTGATCATCTTGGTCCTCCTAGGATGAATCGTAAATTTTAATCGATGACATTATCTAAGGACCTCCTTTCTTAGGTTTTCTACATTCGGGACACATAATCATCCCTTCTTTCTCAAGCACCCTCTCTGGTCAAGACTAAAATCCTTGAGATCATCAATCTCGATTCTAGCCTCTAGACTTCTAATATTCTCAGCTAACACTGGGTCATCTTTCTGCTTAGATGCAATCCTTTCGATCGTCATCGGTCGAACTTCTAAACATAATAATATGGAAGTTTCTCGACTAGAACTAGCCTCATATTTCCATTGTACTCTGCATGTAGTCAATGTTTCTAAATCTTTCCACTCAGTTATCATTGCCAATACTACATTCTGATGTTTTCTGCTAAGTGCATTTGCAACCTTATTTCCTTTTTTGGATGTGTACTCAATACCAAAGTCGTATGCAGTTATGAACTCTAACCATCTCTGCTGTCTCATATTCAACTCCTTCTGAGAGAATAAATATTTTAGTGACTTATGATCCATAAACAACTCGAATCTTTCTTCCAAAAGGTAATGTCTCCACACCTTCAATGCGAAAATTACCGTAGCTAATTTCAAATCATGAGTTGGATATCTAACTTTATGTGGTCTGGGCTAAGCATAGGCAATCACTTTACCTATACATTAACATGGCTCCTAATCATGTTCCACATGCGTCCGTGTACACCACTAAGTCCTGATTCCCCTTTGGAATAAATAATATGGGTGCATTAGTCAATAAATGTTTCAGTTTCTGGAATGCCTCCTCACACTTATCAGTCCAAACAAATTTCACATCTTTCCGAGTTAGCTTAGTCATCGGTCCCATCTGGTCTTCTAGTATTTCAGTCATATACTTAGGGTTAACTACGCTATTCAATTTTCCTTGAAAACATTTCGTTCAAATTAATTTAACCCTTTTAAATCAACTTAAACAAGGAAAATATACTCTTTGTTTTACTCAAAATACCTATGCCATGATATATTCTTTTTACATAAAACTGTGTTGATGAAAACTTAAAATCAATAGGGTTATCTATCCTTTTAAAACAAGATAAATATTTTAACCTTGAAAACATTATGCTGAAAGGCCAAAATCTTCCTTTCAAATGTATTGGAAATAGACCTTTCAAAATCATTACTTAAAATCTTAAACATCCTTTTTCGAAGCCATTAATCATATCTTTCGAAATAATTAAAACAAATCTTTCGAAACACTTAAAACATACCTTTCGAAACACTTAAAACATACCTTTCGAAGGCATTGGGTTCAAGAAGTTATGGAAGCATAGCTTCGAAACCAATTAAAAGTATTACTTTCGAAACCATAGTTTGAAAATAAAAGAAAATACATAGCCCTTAAGGGGATTTACGCGAAAGTTATTCCTTCGAAACACTTAGAGCGACGATGAAAAACTTCCGCATGTATACTTGGGTTTAAACAAGTGGTTTCAACCATGTCGAAAGGTATGGGAGCGGCACCCACCCTTTCACATGTATAAGTTAAAAGAAAAGCAACTTCAATAGTTGCGGAAGGGTGTCGATTCGAAACCCTACCCTCCATACTCATTGATTTAAAGAGTTATAAAAGTGGCTTGGTACTAAGGCGAAGGGTACAAATGCGGGGGCTAGGGTATCGAAGGGGTTCAAAAGCGGCAACCCTTTCGTAAGCATACTTTAAGAACAAGGACGGGTCAATGGGTTCGAAAGCAAATAAAAGCAGTTTCAACCCTTTCGCAAGCATGCCTTCGACACCATATTTTCCTTCCGCCTTTCTCCAACACATTTCGTACCAAATGTTTGATACCATGTGCATTGGTTTCAAATGGGTGCAAAAGGTTTACTGAATATGGTGAAGGAAGTAAGCAAATGGAAGTGGCAAAGTTGTAATTCAATATAAAACTGATTTTATGCTTTTTAAAGTAATTCCTTTTCACCTAACTTACATAATTTGCCAAAATATGACTGGTTGCCATTACTTTACCAAAATTCTTTTCTAAAAAGCTGCCGAACTCAACATTGAACAATTGAAAACAATTTAGCACTTAAGCCCTTCTCCTTAATAAAACGTTTAAAACATTTAAGTCCTCTAACTTAAATAATTTATTAAATATAGGAAAATTCTTAGGAGAAATCTCCAAAAATCACAATAATTCGCATTAAATATGTTTTCTAACATATATAAATTACCCGAAGGCATTATTTAATTGCCTTAAATAATTTAAACCCAAAATTAACTATTTTCTCTCATAGAAAATTTATAATAAATCCATGTTCGTTTGGAAAATTATGAAACTTGAAACCCACTTCTAAAATAACATTTTTGACCATATATCAAAAATGCAACTCATTTGGATGTCATATGATAGGTTTTCTAATCTAAACATATCATAATTTTT
The DNA here is from genome assembly GCA_030737815.1 of Allium fistulosum. Classification (NCBI taxonomy): domain Eukaryota; kingdom Viridiplantae; phylum Streptophyta; class Magnoliopsida; order Asparagales; family Amaryllidaceae; genus Allium; species Allium fistulosum. Next base: position 345,359,638 of record CM060903.1, on the reverse strand, counting down.
TTCTTAAATTTACATAAACCATCAACTTAAAACATATAATCATTTAATCACTATAACATGGCATATACTTGCAAAAGAAAACAGGTTTACCATTAAACCGAAATCATTCATCAAAAATAGAGATGTAAACTAATTATTCACTTTGGCTTTGTGTCAAGAAGGTTGATATTTGCCTTTAGATTGATTTGCTTAAGATTTATACTTGAATCCTAGCTTTTTTTCTCCTTGAATCCTCTTAATAGTGGTTGGTCGAGTTCTTTAGGGTTATAGTTTTGTTTGTGAAAGTTAAAATAAATGAGGAATGAAGAATATAAGGGTTTAGGGTATAGGAACAAAGGCTATTCCCATTTTAACCTTAACATAGTTCTCCTACTTACTTATTTTTATTTCTCTTTTACTAATACATTCATTAAGGCATGGATCCTTCTTAATAACAAATCTCAGTCCCTTAACTATCTACATTATTTCTTTAATTTATAGAATTGAATGTTCTAAATAATGTTAGTCAAAATTAGGGGCATTACATAGCCACTAATGTCATTGAACAACTCCATCCAAATTTGAGTTGTTCAATGTCACCACAAGTGTTTGCCAACTCTCAAGCAATGAACTCATCAACATCAAAGCTTATATATCATTATCCATCTTTTAATTCGTGGCTCCCAATTGGTTCACAATTGTTGAAATCATTAAGATATTTGACTCACCTTCCTTAAGATTCAGATTTACCAATCTTCTTATTAGAAGAGACTTGTTTGTTGCAAAGTTCTTTGTGTAGATTCCTTTCAGTCTCTTCCAAATTCCAAAATCATATGTTTCATTAGCAACAATATGAAACATGGTATTCTTCAAAATAAATATACGAAATAGTTACTACAACATTTATATCCAAAGTTTCACACTTTGCTTCAGAAACATTACTAGGCTTCTCCCCTTTATTCCCCAATGGTTGGTGAAAATCGTTGACATATAGAAAATATTTCGTCTTGGCCTTCCATAACCCCCAATTTCTTCCATTATGCTTTTCAAACCTATCTTCTTCATAACCAAATTCTCTTCAGAAAAAATTGTGTAATAGGCTCTGATATCAATAGTTATGGTAATCATAGGGGTCCCTACACAATTAGATTTGAGAAGAGATAAGAGGTGAAGGTTAACAATAACAAACGTATTCTTCCAACCAAAACCTTTATTAATTTACCAAAGATTACAAGAGAAAACCTCTTAAACTTAAGAAGAAACATGTAACATCCCATAATTTTATCGTCTAGACTTTGGATATTTAATTAATTTTAAATATTTAAATAATTAGCTTTTTAAATTTTAATAACCTATATTCAAATATAGTGATTATTTAAATATTTGAATTGGGAATTAAATATTAGTGAATGGATTTAATAGCCTTATTTAACTCCTTTTAATTAATAAATAATAATGGTGGATTCATTTTGCAAATTTATTAACAATAATAATTATTTCGAATAAATAACAAGAAAATCAATTGTTAATAAAACGACTTGATTTTTACTGTAGTATTTTTTAATTAAATTTATTTGATTTTTCCCATGATTTTAAATTTGGAAAATATTTAAAAATGTCATTTAATGATTTTATGGCAAACGATGGTATTTTTAGAATTCCATAGAATAAAATAACCAGTGTATTTTATTGTTGTTTTGGGATGTGTCGCTTTTTGGTGCACAGCCGTATTTTTATTTCTACCATTTGCAATCCTTACGCGAACGAAATACTATGTAGCGGAGTACCGCAAATAATTCTTCTCAAAACCTTTTTGAATTAAATCAAATTCCAAAAAATTGAACTAATTTGATTGATACGGTGTGTTGCTTGGGAATATTAGTTAAGTTGAAAATTTCGGTTAACTTGTTTTTTAAGTAAAGAAAATTTATTTTGTTTATAAGAGTAAAATCAAAATCTATACTCACATTCTCTTCATTTTCAATCCTCCCCTCCTCTTTGTTTTATTTTCATTCATCACTTACACAGTAAAACAAAAGAAAAAAATGGCTGCAAGTTCAAAATTTAAATGTCAATCCACAACCCACTAAAAATCCCTAAAGTAGATTAATTATACTCATATGAGCATAAGCTTCGATTTGGTGTAGGTCTTGTAAGGTGCGGTTAAGATTTAGGTGGTTTGACATCATGGCAGTGGAGCTAGGGCTTGAGATCTTGGCCAATCTAGGTGGAGTTAGGTGTTGTCAAGGTTGTCCCCGAGTTTCTCCTAGTGAGCAGATGCTTTGGGTGAAATTTCGAGGTGTGCAGCCCTCTATGGTGAGATGCGATAGTTCATAGTCGCGCGACGAAGTGCATAGGTTGGGTTGTGTTTGGCAAGGTCGATCGAGGAAGTGATGGTCGCGTAGAGATTTCAGTGTATGACGCAATGGCAAAAACGATTTATCGAATTATCGAGTGGATAGGGAGACATTGGTGGAAGGATCGCATTTGAGCATATCTATTGTGCATGAGTATCGGTTTTTGGAGGGAATAGTTTGGGAAAGAAGTATGATTAAGTTAATCGATATTAAATTAAGTAATTAGTTAAATTTAATTATTTAATTAAAATCGATAACTTATAAAATTAATATCTTGCCCATACAAGGTCAGATTTAGACACGATCGGATGCATTGGACTCATAGGAAAGTTAGCTGCGCGTTGGAACTAGTTTCGTCGATTTTGGGGCTAGTAGAATTTTAGGCTAAAATTCAATGTCGTTTGATTTTAGACCAACCTGGAACATGAAAGCATTAACTGGAATTTCAGTGAATTTACTCACCTTCAAAATAAATTATATGGTATCTGTGTTGCCACAGATTACTGTTAAATGCTTGAATGATAGTTTATATTGTTGTTTGTTGTTTGTTTGGATTTAAATTCCAGCTTGAAAAGAGGATGGCATAAATAACCATAATGTTATAGGGAACAAAAACAAAAGGAAAGTCGAAGTGTACGTAGCGAATAGGTTGCTAGGGAATACTTCGAAAATTAACATTCATATGTGAGATTTACGGATGGACATTTTTAGAGAGACCCTAAGGGGTTTCTCGCTAATATTAATTTACTTATATTCTTATGTCACTTATATTGTTGTTTGGTTGAAAATGTTTATGACATACTGTTTGATTGTGTAAGTATCGTTACGACGATTATCGTTGTACCGTTAGTTTTGCAATATCATCCCCTTAAACCCTTGTTATGCATTGAACTTGAGCTTGTATTTTTACAAAATAAATATTTGGTCATGTTTTTGCACTTTGAAAGTGTTTAAGCTATATTTTCAAATATTTTGGGAATTTTGAAAATAAAGGACAAGTATTGATTAAAATTTATAAAAGAAGTTATAAATTTGATTAATTATATTTTGGGATAATTATTGTTGTTTTAAATTTATTAGAAGATTATAAACTTGATTAATTATCTTTTGGATAATTAATGTTGTTTTAAATTTATAAAAAAGTTATAAATTGGGTTAACCATCTTTCGGGGTAATTAATGTTGTTTTAAATTAATAAAATAGGTTATTAATTTAATTAATTATTTTTAATAATGATGTTTAATATTAATTAATAATTAAATAATGATGTTTAAATTTAATTAATCATTTTTAATAATGATGTTTAAGATTAATCATTCATTTTAATAAATGATGTTTAAAGTTAACTTGCAGATTTATTAAAGGTGTTTAAAATTAATTTACTAATTTATTAAAAGTGATTAAAGTTAATTAACTGATTTAATAAAGGCGTTTAAAGTTAATTAATGGATTTATTAAAGGAGTTGTAAGTTGATTAATTGTCTCTTGGGATAATTAATACGGTTTTAAACTTATAAAAGAATTATTTCAATTATTTTTCAGGATGATTAACATTGTTTAAAATTTATAAAAGCATTTTAATTGATTTATTATCTTTCACGATAATAAATGTTGTTTGAAATCTAAAACTAATAGTTTATAAACGAGAAATTTTTTTCATAAGGAATTTTTTTCAAAAATAATGCTAAGTGTAAATCATTTTTGGTTTATAGCAAACAATGTTTTAATGACATTTGTTTTTGACCCTTTTTTTAATACACTTACAAATATAACTTGCACTTTAAAAAATATATTTCAAGAGTGTTTTTAAAGTGTTTTACAAATACTTGTGATGTGAAATTCAAGCACAAGTTCGATTGTTAATAGTTTAGAATTTTGATTCGGTTACGGAGAGGATAAGAAATTTAATTTCTGTAAAATATATTGCTTATATGGAAAGGATTTTGTCATACTCGTAGCACTAAACGTCGAGGTATAGAAACTCATTTCTATCTTAAAGGTTAAAAATATCGTCAAGGTAATGCCTAGAGGTAACACTACCTTAACTTGCCCGGCGTCATATTCAACCGAGGGATAGTAGAAGTTTGAAATCGATGAGTAGTGGTCAGGGTATAAGATTTAATTTCTATATATGATCATTTTGATTATTCTTGATATATGATTTATTGACTATTGTTTTTGCTTTCTTCTTTGTGTGTCGTCAATTTAAGACGATTTGTTGCTCATTTGAGCAATGATATCCTTTGTCGAAAATGACTAGAACCAAAGAGCAAGTGAACATCTAGTTATGTGGGGTTACTTCCATTGGTTATATTCACATCTACTCTAGAATGGATTCGGTGGTTTTGCATGCGGAGATGTGAAATGGTTGGATATTTGATAAAGTTGGTGGGGTCTGGCTAGTACATTTCCAAGAGAGTCATAGATAAAATGGCCCTCTCAAGTATATTGTCTAGGGGTATACTTTCGGTAAAGGGGCACACCCTCCTGGTCATTGTTGGAAAATCCCTTTCCTTGTTGTTGAGTCAAATCTTTGAACTGTTTTCTTAATTGCATCGAGAAGTGACTAGAGCTCTTCTCGATGTTTAATTATTTCTATCCATTCTTTAAGTTTGAATTTTGACCTCGCTTATACCCATCCTTTCAAGTTTGGGTTTTATTTTAATTTGCTTCCATTCATTCATGTGTGGAAGTTATTCCTGTGAGATAAAATATGTCCCGTGTTCAGCGGCGAGGTCTCACAGAATTATTGTATGTTCATCATCTCACGTTGGTATTTCTAGACTGTTTCGGGTGTTATTTTATTATAATGCTTGGGTCAGATCGAGTATTTTTTTCAAGTTGTCATGGTGGGACGTGGAGCTCATTGAGCAGAGCTGAATGTTCACCTTCCGTAGTATTTTATTTCTACTATACTATTATATATACCCATCAGTAATTGTAAGGCCAGGAAGTTATACTGTCCAGGCTAATGGGATTTGTTTTTAACTTTGATATCCTATGTATTTTAGAGTGGCAACTTTTACTATCTTTGTTATGTTATATATGATCGCTCAGCTATGAGATTTTGTCTCTCCTATTCTTTTTCATTTTCTTTTTCTTTTTACCCTAACAATCTTCCTTTTCGACAATTGGATGCTTGCCATTTGAATACGGTGGATGTATGAGTGCCGACTTTTGATGGTCGAAAAGGTGGATCATTACAACTGGTATCAGAGCTAAAGGTTAAGTGAGGGCCTGGACTTTGGTAGGGTATGGCTCATTAGAGATATGGTAAGTGACACCCTAGAATGAGTTGAGAGTATTATATACACGAGAGTGTATTTGTTATTACTATAAAAATGTATTGTGTTAATTGGTCAATTGAGTGATTTATGAATTCTGGTTGAGATGCACGGTGTCGATAGGGGTTTCTAAACACTTGAACAAGGCAAACAGACATGATGATGATTTTTGAAAATTTGGTAAATGAAATATTTTATCTAGGACTATATATTTCATATATAAAGGAATAAATTTCAAATTTATTTAGTTATTCAAAATATGTTTGTTTGTTAATAATAATATCTCTTTATTATCATTATTATTTGATTTTTCATGCTCGGATAGTTTAAGAGCATCGATTATTGTTTATTGATTATTAATTTATGCTCGACCAGTTTATGGGCATTTATTTTTTTGAAAGTTATGAGTGTATTAAAAAGAATCCCTTGTGAATTAAGTTTAACGGTTTGACTATAAGGTCAGTCAAAATTTTAAGTTAAAAGTCATCTTTTAATAACGTTGAGTTAAAAGTAAAATTTTAATCAAAGCTGTTTAATATAATCTAAAAGGGGAGATAAGACATTTTGTAACGACCCGTATTTTTGATAATTAAAAATATTAAATTAAATAAGATTTTGGAATTTAATATTGTGAGAAATTAAAATTTGCGATTTATTAATGAGAAAAATAATTAGAATATGATTTAATAATGTTGTTTGAATGTTATTGACAACTATTTTAATGTAATTTCGATCAATTGAAATAAATGTAAAATTAATTTTATTATATTTGTAAATAAGGAATAAAATAATTGCTGGAATCAATTGTTGGAATTAATGTAATTAAACATTGTCGCTAATATGAATTAAGATGATAATTGTAGAATATGAATGTAATAAATTGTAAACTAATGTTAATTATATTCATAAGCTAATAGTTGATTCAATAATAAGAGTGTAAATCAAAATAAAAGAATTTATTGGAATTTAAAATATAATTAACTGGAATTTTATTATAATTGTAATTGAACTCTGAAATTAATGTATTATTTAAATAGTGGATTTAACATGGGAAATTTATTTTAAATAGATTATTAATTTCTATGTAATCAAGAATGATAAAAATTGTTAACTTTTAAATTTGAATTTGAAAGTGATTAAATCAATTTAATAATAATTTATTTAATTAACGTGAAAATTAGCCATTTCGACCCCTATCTCGGATTTCGACGAAACTAGTTTCATCGCATCCATAATAATGAATTATTGTAAGATTCCAAGTTTCATAGCGATCGGACTTATTGTTTGTTCAAGCGAGCTCGAAACGCGTAGAAATAAATTAGTAGAATTTAAATGAAATAATTTGATTTTGAAAGCTAACTTCTGTATACAATGGAATTAGAGTTTGAAACTAGTTCCATTGAGTTCAAAAATATTGAAAACCTATATTTTGATATATGGGATGACCTACTTTTGTTTCGGGGACGCAACGGGCTTTTCGGTCCGTTTGTACCATTTCGACCCAATTCGATATGTCTATTCGTTCTTATCCATCTGTCCATATAAATAGTTTTTTCTGAAACCCTAGCTATCTATTCCATATTTCTATATGTACTTTTATTCTCAATGGTTCCTTCTCAAACGACGGTCATCTCAAACCCTAACCAATTTCGAAACCCTAATTTCAAATTCAAAATCAAATTGAAAATTCAAACTCTTCAAATCATATCATATAATATACCATTTTGAAGCTCTCGATGAATGGAGTCAGCGTGTGGTGTTTATTTTTGGAAACAGCGCTCGTATCAACCGAAAATCGCGGTCAAAGGTGTTGGCGGCAAAGTCAAAGGGGGCAATTTGGATGTTTTTGATGGGAGCATCAATTGGCGAAATCGACTTCTGGGTATTGTATAGCTCGATGAGTAGATTCCAGATCTAGTTTCGATTTTAAGAATGGAGTAACGGTGTAGCCGGGATCTAACTTGGAAGTTGATCATTGCTGCAACTTTGACCGTCGATTGGCGACGATCAGAGTGTCTATATGAGATGTCAGAAGTTCAGTTGCGTCGAAGAGGTTGATAGCTTTTAGATACAAGTGGTCTCATTGCAAACGGAGCTCTGAGGTGATGGAAGATCGCGGTCAAAATTGACTGGGCGGAGGTGGTCTCGGCGTTGACCAGATCTAGCCAGAGGGTAATTTTGCAATAAAGTCCCTGTAATTTTTATATTTGCAAATTTGACCTTGAAACTTCTAACCTTAATAACTTTTGCATACGAACTCTGATTGACGCGCGGTTTCTTCCCTTGGACTCGTATTGAAATTCCAAACAACATGAACTGTTTGGCTACATTTGGAGACTGTTGAAATTTGGGCCTTCGTTTGGATTTTAAATGGGCTAAAAATCAAAGGTGAGTGATTTAACCCACTCATAAATACTAAACCTTCTTATGTTAGTTAAATTAAATTTATGATATGATAAGAATATTATTGGTTGCTGTTTGGTAGTTTAATTTGACATTTTAATTTAATTTGAATTTATATTGAATTAAATTACCATTTAAATTAATATTGAAATTAAATTGATAGTTAAATACCTGATATTGATAACCAGTCAATTGTTGTGATTTATTGGCTGATTTTATTATGATGAATGTTTATTTGTTGACATATAGGATGATTGGATGTTTGTATCCCTGTGATCACTATGGGTTGAAATGATACATACCCGAACGATCTTATAGATTAGGGAAACTCGTCATGGATTGAAATGATAAACCCAAGCGATTTTATTGATTTGGAAATCTTTGATTCGAGATACAAGTTGAAATGATATATACCCAAGAAATTTAACTATTTTGGGGTTGAAATGATACCTACCCTATCACTTGACTATATGGTAGAAAACTATATACGGACACCGTTGGTTGGTTTTAAATTATTTTCTAAATAGTAAAGTATGTTTGATTTATAAATTTTATTTTTAAAATTTTATTTAATGATTTTTATTTAAAATTTATATTTGGAAAATAATTTGTTTTATATGTTTTAAAGTTTCAAATTATAGGTTAATATATGGTTTAAATGTAAATTTAAGATTTTAATTATGATTTTATTTAGTTTTAAAATATATTTTTAGATAGTTTAAAATTTAATTTAATAAAATATCTAATATAATTTATATATATATATATATTTTAAATTTAATTTAATATAATAAATATAGTTTTGATTTAATATAATAAATATAGATTTTATAATAACTTTAATAAATAAAAATGTAAGAGGTTTTGTAAGGAATTTATAAAAGTTTTGTAAGAGATTTTATAATGGATTTTATAAAAGGATTCTTATAAAAGATTTTTATAAAGGATTTTATAATGGTTTTATAAAGGTTTTAAAGGATTTTATAAAAGAACTTGTATAAAGGGATTTGGAAGCCTATAAAGGAATTTGTGTATAAGTTTATGATAAAGGGAAGAGTTGTAAATTGTTTTGGGAATTTATAAATAGCTTTATAAATGGTTTTAAAGCATATAAATAGTTTATAAATGATTTAGAAGAGATTTATAAAAAAACAATTTCGAAATTGATTGAAAGAACTCTTCCTCGGTGCTTACGAATATATTTATACTTTTGGAATAAGTATATGGATATCTTGATATGAAAGTATAAACTGTTTTCTGGATTTATTATTAAAAAACTTTTTAAGTGACCATGGTGTGAAAAATATAACAATTGGTAGTTAAAGAGACCGAGATCGGATATTGTCATACTCTCTGCCAATTCCGAAACCACTTTAACAAATGTGCACGTGGTGGAGAATCCAGAACGAAGTAGGATGGTTTGGCGAACGCTACTGTATGAGGTATGAACACAGCCCTGACCCCCCTGGGTCAGCATGATATGACTAAATAGGAGCTATACCGGGCCAAGTGAGGTCGCTCCTCCGATCGGGCACATTTCTCGATACCATATCTGTTACTTTGTGATTGATTGGTGGCCACCCCTCGATTTGATTATGGATGCAAAACGGTAGAATCCTACCCTGGGCATTGCCTCGCGTGCCTTGTCATATGCCTTATTGAGCCCACTACGATTTTGGTTTGTGTCGTATGGAGTGTTCCCTGATAACCCACCGGTTTGGTGGAGTTTACAGTACTGTATAGACTACGACATTTACTTATATGGGTAACGCCTTAACGCTATTTTAATGCTTTACTTACTGATAAACGTTACATATATTGCTACATATAAATAGTTTAACGGATCCTTAGGAGATGGAAATCCCGAACATCTCTTAAGTTATTGCACGCACGTTATACACTGTATAGGAGATGTAAATCTCATAAACATCTCCGAAGCCATTACACTCATATTTATTTATATTGATTTAACTTACATAAGATCTTTTAGTTCTGACTCGAGTGTTTTGTTTTTTCATTACGCTCGGGTCAGCCTGAGCTTTTCAGTGTTGAAGACATTATTTCTAGAGGACGAAGACGGAGTTTAACATTATATTATTATTATTCCACTACTTCATATTGTTCCGCTGTATTATCCTATTGTACCTGATGTATATTTAACTCTGATTGTATTGTAAAAGTGTAATCAAATGTATTTGTAAAACAGCTTCATGGACTATTTATTTGATTATTATATTTTGTCATTCCGCTGTGAGATTCTGTGTTTTGTTTTTCTTCCTTTCTCTTATTTTCTTATTTACCCAATTAAGAATCCTCTCTTTTGAATGGTTTGAGTTTGACATGTGTGGCTTATTGTCGATTTAAATCATCCAAAAAGGTGAGTCGTTGCACATTTAGAAGATAAATATTGGTGAAATTTTTTTTATAATAAAGGAGAATTATTATAAAATGAAATGATTTTATATAAAGGCAATTTTATATAAATTTAATTTATAAAATGATTTATATGATTTATAAATGGTGTTTTATAAGGAAAAAAGAGTTTTTAAGAATTTAAACCCCAGTATTGCTTGAAACGATTTCAAAAGGATTTTTGAGAAAAGTAATAGTAGTATTACTTTGAACTATTTATAAGTATAAACATTTTGAAAGAGAAATTTTAAATGGAATGCATTTTCTTTGGGGTAATTCGGGGAAACATCTTGATTAGTTTTGTAGTAATCTGAATAATCTTCTAAGTGATGATCGAGTGTTTGCTTATGTGAACTTTGCAGCGCACTTAGTAAATTATTCTCTTTATCATTGTGCGATCGAAATGAGTTCAAACCCGAACGAACCAAAAGTGAGTTTTAGTAAATAAATTGTTAAAGTTATTTCATATAAAAATATGTGTAGTATGTTTTTAAAAAAAGGATTTTGAAATTAAAACCGGGTGTTTAGTTTTTAAGTTTCCTTAAGGAAATTGATTTAAAATAAAAGGGTACTTTGATAAATAATTCGTTAGAAGAAAATTTTAAACTCTTGGATAGAAAAGAGATAATTTAACTCAAGTTTTAAGTGGGTTAAATTTGATAGGAAGATTTAATAAGCATTGTTTTATTAAATCATAGTTTTTGTTTAAACATTTAAGTCATATAAACTGTTTGTTGCTATTGAGCTGACTAGTAAACATCTTTTCTTAGGACATTCTAGGGTAAAAGGTCGAAGTAGTCGACTTGGTTCAGAGCCATATTTTGTTTGGGCCTCCATTTGAATTTTGGAAAAAATAAATAATAAATAAAATAAAATTGACATTTTGTATATACTATTAGGATGTAGAAAAGTATTATACAAGTAAATAAAGTGGAGTAAGTTTTTAATTTAATGTTTTATAAAGTTGTGTCTTTATAATATGTTTATAAACTTAAGTAAAAGTTTTTGGAGTAATTCATATATAATTTTAGTATTGAATAAAATAATATAAATGAAAGTGATTTATAAAGAGATTAGTGTAGTTAAGAAGCCAATCAGATTAAGTACAAAAGTTATACGTAGATCGTTTTATTCGCATGGTTCTTGATCTAGAGTTCGAATACATAACTTTAGGCTGATTCACAGCAGACTAAAAAAGGATTTCTCACTTGATTCTTGTCAGCAAACACTTGATCCGAACTCTTGATATGATGTCGAGGTTTTCTATCATAATATATGGCTATGTAAGGAGGATGGAGATTTCTAATCAAGGAACCTAATCGGAGTCCACACTAGGGAGGTCGAGTGAGCGATACTAGTACGAAAGTGAAGTTTATATATCCGAGCAAGTGCTCGGATCAAATATTGTGTACGGATGATTTATGTACGTCATACGGGTTTAAGTATATTTGTATATTTTGTTCTATAGCTTAGGAAAGTCAGAGAGTGACTTTCAATTTTGTCTAAGGGAGTAATCTTCTAAGCAATATACAAAGGCGATGAGCATAATGGTAGGCTTAGGAAATTATCTATATCCTTGGACGATTAAGGAAATTGTGAACCTAAAAAAATTCTAAATCTTGTTTGGTGGTCATTTAACGTTTTAAAATCATGTTAACTATTAGTTTATTCTTTTCTGGAGTTTGATCTAATTGATAGTGTGATTTTATAGACCACGGTTTACAAAGTTGTTATTTGTTAGGACTTAAATCTTAATGCTTTTGAAAAAGGTGATTTTGAAAGAATATGTGAAAATAATGATAATTTTATTTTGAAAGTACTAGAGAAGTATTAATATTTCATAATATTTGAAAAACGTTTTGTGAAGTGGTTTTTCAAATATTTTTTGTTATGACTAAAGTTGGGCAATTAGAGGTTTTTCGATTTGGAAGACTCGCCAAGTATATTTGTTTACTCTAGTTCTTATTTTTGGAGGAACCAGAATACCATTGAATGCTTCATGTTGTTTTGATTTTAGAGTTATGTCATGCTAGGTAAGAGGAGCCCCCTCCTTGTCTTAATTAATTTTTGTTTTGATATATTTCCCTTTGGATAAATTTAAAAATATATTTTGAATATAAAAACTTATTGTTTTCTCTTGAAAAGATCAAATGTTTAGTATTTTATTGCAGAGTACTCTTTGTACTTTTGTTGCATATGATTGCTATAATTTTTTTATATTGTTATTGCTTATGATAAAAATAGCTTGTTTAATGCTTTTTGTCAGCATAGTTCTCTTTTTTATTATGAGTACAAGATAGGTATAGAAAAGCAAGAGATTGCTATTTGATTTCTTACACACCTCCATTTGCATTAAGATAGTAAATTGATTGCAAAAGAAAAATCAAATGCAAAAGAGATACGTGATAGATTTAGAAATTGGTATTTTAATTGATGACTTTATGCCCTAGATAGGAGGCCACTTGGCTTTTGTTTTCTTGGTTGAATTGAACCGGTTGTGGCGAGTTGTAGTTTTTTGGATCTAACCGCGCAAAGGAGATGTTGCCAAAAATTTTCGTAACATAAAGGGACTTTAAAAGTTTAATAACTTATTTTAATCAATAGTTTTTAAACATAAGGGTTTTGGAGACATTTTCCATCTTTGGGAATTTCGAAGACGAACTTTTTTTAAGGAGGGGGAATGTAACATTCCGTAATTTTATCTTGATTTTGGATATTTAATTACGTTTAAATATATAAATAATTGGTTTTTTTAAAGTTTAATAATCTATATTCATATATAGTGATTATTTAAATATTTGAATTGTGAATTAGAATTTGAACGGTGAATTTAATATTTGAATTGTGAGTTAAATATTTAATTAAATGAATTTAATAGCCTTATTCAACTTCTTTTAATTAATAAATAATAATGGTGAACCCATTTTGTAAATTTATTGACAATAATAAATAGTTCGAATAAATACAAGAAAATCAATTGTTAATAAAAACGACTTGATTTTTATTGTAGTATTTTTAATTGAATTTATTTAATTTTTCCATAATTTTTTATTTGCAAAATATTTAAAATTGTCGTTTGATGATTTTATAGCAAACAATGGTATTTTTGAAATTCCACAGAATAAAATAACCAATATATTTTATTATTGTTTTGGGATCGTGTCGCTTTTTGGTGCACGATCATATTTTTATTTCAGTCGTTTGCGGTTCATATGTGAATGGAATACTGTGTAGTGGAGTATCGCAATAAATTCATTTCAAAACCTTTTTGAGTTAAATCAAATTCAAAAAAATTGAACTTGATGATTTGATTGATATGGTGTATTGCTTGGAATATTAGTTAGCTTTAAAATTTTGGTTAACTTGTTTTTCAAGTAAAGAAAATTTATTTTGTTTACAAAAGTAAAATCAAAATCAACACACATTCTCATCATTTTCAATCCTTCCCTCCTCTCGGTTTTATTTTCGTTCATCACTTACATAGTAAAACTAAAGAAAAATATGTAGGATCTAGATTAACCCTAAAGGGGGGGTGAATAGGGTTATAGCAAATTTTAACGAATTAAACATGTAATCAAACTGCAGATAAACAAATATGCTGAAAAGTAAATCACACACAAAATTTACCCAGCTTCGGCAACCCCTGCCTACTGCTGCATTCCCATATTTCTATTAGGATTAAACAGTATCCCGCTTACAAACACTCTAACAGACTCGCACACCCTGCTCCGCCTATAGAGTTTCGAAAACTCGCACACCCTGCTCACTGAACTAACCCTAACTAGACAATCTGACACTACCTAAACCCTAGGTGGGGATTTACCCTAACTTGACTTGAAAAAGTACAAGCTGAAAAACTAAAAACCAATGAAAAACAAGGGCAAAATTAAATTGTAAACTTTAAAACACTTTTGCCCCTAATTAAAACAAATAACCCTAGCCCAAAATTAATTCAAAAACTCAAGCCCTTTTCTTTAATAACCAAGACCGGCCCCTTTGTATTTTGATCGGCCCGCTTGCATTCTCTTTCGATCCGCTTTCTTTTATCTGATGAAAGAAATGACGATTCTAAACTAGGGCTTCAGCTCGATCTCCTCTGTGAGATAATTGCGATGTCGTTCCTCTTCTAACTTAGGGCTTCTGCCTTTGTGATTGTGGGATTATCAACGGCTTTGGCTTGATGCTCTGTTGTTATGAATTAGGGTTGTGAAATTGAGGCTGCCGACTATATATTCTCGATCGAAAGATGATTTCGAACTTCATTGCTTTTGTCGATCGATTGTTTCTTCGTAGCTTGGCTTCGGCTGCTTCAGATCGAATTCGACTTGATGATTTCGGTATGTGATTTTCTCCTTTTACTTGCTGGTTTTGATTGCTTGAATTCGATGCTTTTAAAATTGCTGATGATGATTGTTTATATAGGGTTTATAACCCTTGATTTTCGTTCGTACATTCTTTGTTTGAATTTGTCACCTGATATAGCTCGGCCGTTGATTTTCGTTTGGATGTTGATGATGAATTCTGACCTTTTCAATTTCGTATATTTGATTATGCTTGGTTGACACGGCTTTGATATTTGTATATATCTCGATTCCTTGATAATCACGGTATTAAATTTCTTTGACTTCGGCCATTACAGTATTTTGATTTCGTCTTCTTTGATTCCGTGAATCTCTGGCTTGACTCGAATTTGACTTTGTTAAATGATTTCTTTTTGACTTTGATTATTCTTTGTTAAACTGAATTCTGGTCGGCTTCGACTTTGATTCTTCACTGTCCTATGTTGTTTCCATTCACTGTATTCATTGGAAACTGGTTGACATACTTCATGTAGCTTGAGTCATGTAGTTTACTTGATAGAATTGAGCTCTGACCAGTTCATTGACTGGAGTTGTCTTTGTTATATGTTGTACTTGTATGCAACTGCAGTTTCATGGGTTTTGGTGTTGGTCTGTCTCGACTCGGAGTCTGGTTGCTTCATTGACTTGTTTGCCTGTTCACTGGAGTCGATGCTTGAGTTTTTGTAGTCGAGTTGCTTCACCATACTTTAGTTCGAGCCTTGTTGTCCTGTGTCTGGTCATGTATCAATGTGCACAGTGCACTGTATGTTGTTCAGTTTGGATTTTTTCTTGGACTTGAATCTGGTTCTCTTAACATCTGGTCTAGTGATGTGTTTGTAGGTTAGGTCATTGCATATGTGGCTTCAAGTCTAGTTCTTGAGCATTCTGGTTTCATGAACATATGATGGCATATGCTTTGTTTTTATTTTCTTGTCCACTGTTGCATTCCTGTGTTCATGTTATTGTTTGGTGCCTTCTTGAATTTGTGTACATGTTGGCACTGGATTTGCTGTTTACCCATGTACATGCTTCACTGCATCTACACTTGCCTGTTGCACTTGCTATTTGTTGCTGTAGTATGCACTTGAGTCATGGTAGCATTTGCTCCTGCACTGATTCATACATTGCAATCTTCACTGATTCATTTTGAATTTTCCAGTTCAATCATTATTTCACTTGTACATTGTGAAGCAGTGTTGTATTTCTTGAAGTCTTCATTGCATATTGCTCTGATCTGGCTTCGAGTCTGTTTTGTTGCATTGTGGTCCACTGGTCTTTGTTTTTGCTGGTGCATGTGCTTATGCCTTCGAACTTGACTTTGTTAAAAGTTTGAGTGTGCATCACTGGTCTTTGCATTTTTACATATGATAGCATTCTGGTTTTGCACATGAACTGGTTGGTCTTGCATTTGAGTTGAGTCATGGTTGCAGTGACTTGACCTCTATTCCTCTGTGTTGAATCCAGCTTAAACGCTCGGGTTTGACCTTGTGCACATGTTCTGACTCTATTTGTGTTGCACTTGAGTTGAACCCGATTTTTGGGTTTGACCTGTGCTCACTTGTCCCTGTAAATATATCAAGTGTATATATATCGGTGTGCACAGCCTTGTGGCATGTACAGTGATACACTGTGCATGTCACATTGTTCGTGTGTGATGAATTCAAATATGAATGATGACGAACAACCCAAAAAACTAAGGCAAATTTTATTTTCAAAATCACATTTTTATTTTATATTGCAAAAATATTTCCTTTTCAATTTTACTGCATCAATGTATATTTCTGCAGATTGCTCAGATGGTGGATTCACATTGGAATGAAGTTGAAGATAAATACGAGTGTGAGTGATATGTAGTGAGGAACTGATGTAACTATGAAATTGTGATGTAATTGTATTGTGACTGAAATTGTATAGTTATAGTGAGAGCTTGAAATTGTACTATCAAAATTGTAATAAATATTTGTTTGAATAAAATATTCGTTTGAATTCCAGTTCTGTGTTATTTATTTTATTCAGCAAATATTTATTTTATCTATGAAAAATAAATAGTACAATATCAAATACATTTAAATGAATGTATATATGTTTATTATCATCAAACAAAAAACATATACATGCATATTCCACAATCTCCCCCTTTTGATGATAACAAACATATATTTAAGATTTTGACTATATTAAATGTATTTGATTATTCAGTTTGCTCCCCCTATTTGAATGCTCCCTTTCTACACAATACTCCCCCTACATATATGCATGAGAATAAAGAATTCAAATGAGCCTTGATATCTTTGACCTTTATTTTCAAAATCTTAACTTTTCTCTCCCCCTTTTGTTATCAGCAAAAGAATAATAGTAATAGAAAAATAGAGATATAGTGATAGACATTAATACAATATTAAAGCTCAATCGAGTGTAAATATTAATTTCAATAAGAAAATCAAACAAAAATCATAAATACTTTAATTGACGCATATTCCACTTTAGAATGATATGAATGATTTCATCAAATAAAACCATATAGTTGTGTCTATTTGTGGTATATTTATTTCAGGAAATTTGAATATCTACTAACCATGCATAACCGTTAGGACTTTTAAATGAGATTAGTAGTATTCTAAATTTTTATTTTAAAAATGAATTCAAGTATATTCTAACCACGCATAACCGTGAGGACTTTTAAACGGGATTAGAATCAACTTGCCTATTTAATCAATCAATTTTGATATGCGTTCCATACATACATAACCGTGAGGACTTTTAAATGAGCATGGAAGCACATAATCAAAAATCCAAGTAATTCACCCATGCATAACTGTGAGGACTTTTAAATGAGAGTGAATATTTTAGATATTATTATTTATTGTTAGAAATATAATAAAATTGAAGCACAAATGATTTCCTGTTTAAACTACCACATATTGACATACTATATTGACTTTTGATGACTGATGGTTGATAGAAAAATGATAGAAATAGAAATGATCATGGAATATTTATCAACAAATTTTTTTTATAACTCTTGTAAAATTTTCTAATTATACTTTCTCAAGTCATAATATTCGATTAATATCAACACTCATCTTATTTTCAATCACTATCTATCTTTTTAGATAATTATTAGGGGGTCAGATCAGTTAATCAATTTCAAAAATAGTTAGAAAATCAAATTTTCTTAAATAACTAATCTGATGCAAGGTCAACAGAAATTATTTCAAGTGAAAAATATGCAGATATTTTCTTTGAAAAATGATGCAGCAAATGAATGTCTCGAAATATAACCACGTTCCACTAGTAATTTTTCTATCAACTACATTACTAGTGTGATCTACATCTGATTTTAAATTTCACTCAATATTCACTCGTTGGATGTCATAGACCAGATTGTGAAATTTCAACAAACTATCTCAGAATTATTTTCAACAATTTTTAAACGAAATTTTCTTGACTTTGAATTGAAGTCGTGTTAACCATCAAACAAATATCATAGTGTCAGATTTAGAAACCGTAGGATCAACAGTCATTAAACCATCATCATTATTTCAAAGCAATTTCTTGAAGTTTCACCAATTTCATAAAGTTTCAACAATTTCTTAAAAACCTTTTTATAGCATGAGTAATCAGTAATCAATCAACATCATAATTTGACCAAACAGATTAAGTTCAATAAAAAAAATGGTTGGTCAACTTTTAAGCACAAATCAAAGTCATAGATAAGAACAAGTCATGTAAGATCATATCAAGTTAGTTAGAATCTGTCATTACTTCAAGTAATTCTATTTAAAGATGATTGGTTAATAAAAAATCAGAATTAACATCATCAATCATAACTGGCTGATTTAATTTAGATTATGGTGTAGATTTTCACATTTTATCTATCGTTTGAAAATAAATACAATTACCTGTTTTACCTGTACGATAATCTTTCGTTGTTTGCCCATTGTGAATCTGTCACCTTTATACTAGGCTAAGGAACGTTGATTTGTCGCCCGTTGTGTGTCTGGAACAGCCAGAATCCAGATAACACTAATGTTGTTCCTTAGCCTGCCACCACACCTACACGGTAAAAGATTTTTGTGACCTATTTGTTTTTATAGGTCCATGGTTATTAGTGGCAGAATAATTTGATGAATATGTTTGAGTAGACCCAAAACTATTTATATATGTTCCTTTTGGCACCCAAACTTGTTTTGTCCTTTCATTCTTGTTCCAATAGACATGAAATTTGTTTGTAGAATTCTTAGGAACCCAAACTTGTATAAATTTTGTGTTCTTGTTCCTATGACTACAATTGTCAACACGATGTCCAATTATTTCACATCCAGTAAAGACACTCTTACCTTTTGCACTATCATCAGCTTGTGTTTTCCCAAATCCTAGTCCTTTTCTGTTTTTAGCAAACAGTTGATTTCCCAATAACATGTTGAATGATTTTTCTCCTCTTGAAAAGTTATTCAGTGATTTCTCAAGATCTTGGACTTTGGTTTTCAGTGTTGTGTTTTCAGTCACAAGTGAAGTGCACCTATTTATAAAATCCTTTTTCCTAGTGTCAATGGTTTCCTTAAGATTCAA
The DNA here is from genome assembly GCA_030737815.1 of Allium fistulosum. Taxonomy (NCBI): domain Eukaryota; kingdom Viridiplantae; phylum Streptophyta; class Magnoliopsida; order Asparagales; family Amaryllidaceae; genus Allium; species Allium fistulosum. The sequence continues at coordinate 345,340,291 of CM060903.1, read as the reverse complement.
GTTGTAACGACCCGACTTTCCAGACCCGGAAAATCAAACCATTTTAGTTAAGAAGAAGAGGTAGAAGAAGAAAAATAGAAAAACAACATCAGAATCTAACCATCGCGGCGGAAAAAAATATAATATATATTAACAGATCTTTACACAAATCAAAAACTATATCTGTTTATACAATACATCATCAGAGTACATCAACATCCATAACATACAACTGAATACACAGCGGAAAAATAATAGCAAGTACGGGAGTACGTATCGTCATCCAGCTCGTCTCCTGAGCTCCACAGCATCATATCCTATATCCTATAATACTCGGTCTGACCCGAGCATCATATAAACAATACCCGAGTCAGTCTGGAAAACCAGCGTGAGAAAAATCACACTCAATTGATTATTAATGTTTCAAAAATCCTTTTGAAAAAAAAAGCATCTCGTAAGACCATGCCACAAATAAACATGTCTGGTTTTTACCTTACGATAGCTAAAACACTTTATATCAAAATCCTCTGATATTATAATAGTGTCTATTCACAAATACTTATTCAAATAGCTGAAATTGTTACATGATTAAATTCCAGCATACTAGGTATACAAACAAAACTCGTACAAGGCACGTAGGAAGAATGGATATCCAACGAATGACTAGGCACTGGGGTACCACCTGTCATAGTACGTGGCCTAGATCACAGTACCGAGGAGTACGCCCGCTCCCCTGCAACACAAGGCCGGAATCATCCCTTACTGGATAATTCCAAATAAAATCACCCCACGGTTGGGATCAGCAACCGCAACACTAAGCCGAAATAAAAGGGACATCTAGACAGGGATGACCTTACTCTCAAGTGGGGGCTACCCACGAAGCCTTGCTGCATAACCCCTGATTTTCAGTCATTCCCGGTTGATGAGGCTTGAGGCTAAACGATACCTTTTTCAGAACATATCCCTTAGAATGCCCATCGTCCACCTGACGATGTTTCGCAAGCATTCGTCCATACAAGTCCGTCCCGGGTTCGAACGGAACCGAAGGCACTATTCCTACTACATCCATTTTGGAAATATCCTCAGGATTAGTAGCGACTAGCCCTTGCACTTCACTGCTCCATCTTCGCCTCCGAAATCGTTACACGAAACGTACAAACCGGATCGAAGTGGTATTCGAGTCTCCAGACCTAGAATCCCGGTATACGAAAACTCGATCCCGGTCTCTTCGATACGATCAACGCATTTGGCCAATATTGATAGTCGGTTATTTAACTATCAATTAACATCCACAAGTAACCATCACACAATAAATAATTTCCCACATTATTTATTTGCCCAAATATCTTTCCAAGATATATTTCTATTTCAAACTCCTTTTGAAAACAAATTTCAAACAGTTTCCGCTTACGGAATACATTTCCCCAAATATTTATTTCTCTGAAACACCAAGTACAAAACACTTTTAGATTTTAAAATAATTTAAACACTTTATTTTAAATATACTTTATAACATTGAAATCAAACTAGCTTAATACTTTATTAAAAATATATACTTTAAAATAAACCACTTTATAAATATAAACTAAATTTCTTCTTTTAAAACATAATAGCAAATCACTTTTATATAATTACTACAATAATAGATTTTTGAAAATACTTACTTTAGACTTTAACATTTAGAAATAATCAATCTTCTAAGATATGCTTTTTAAAACATATTAAACTTTTAACTTGTATTTAAAATTTCCTTGGAAAAACGTACTTGGCAATCCAGAGAAATACACTTCTCATTTTCCATCTTTTAAAAATAAACCAACATTTATTTTTAAACCAATCCATATCCTTTTATAAATTCCCATCTTGAATTTATATTCTCAAATATCCACTGATATTTTATTTTACTTTATAAACCCAGTTTATATCTCCAAAATCTCATTTCTCTTTTAAAAATCCAAGTTTTTAAACACTTAAATCAATTTCCAATTGATTTCCATTTTACTTTACTTTGAAGTAAATTTCCCTATTTGCTTCAATTATTTCAAATACATTAACTTTCATATTTTATTTCTTTATTATGAGTTAAAACCCTTTTAACTAAAATACCAATTTCGGATTTCCAAACTTCTTCAATTAATATTTTAATTAAATTAAATCTTTAAATTCAATAAAATCAATCCTTTTATATTTTAGATAATATCACTTTAGTTAAAGATTTATTTCTTCCCTGTTAAATTCAAAATCTTTTTTTTTCCATATTTGTTCGAATTAAGAAATTTCTTTTACAATTCCTTATTTAATTTATTCGAATTCACTAGAATTATTTAACTTGAATTTTACTCTTTTATTTCTTTCCAAAAATCCAATTCAATTGCTTTTGATAACTCATTATACTGGGAAATTCAATCCAACCAGATTATCATATATAAATCATCACAGGATATCAACAATCATATCACAGAATATTTAAACAAAATTAAATATTTTGAGGAATCCAGTTGGATCCCTCCAACCTGTTTCCCTGCATCCACAAACGTTAGCACAATACCAATTCCACTTCAAGGTGGAATATCGCGGTATATGGGTTTTATATAAAATCATCCGCTATTATGCGGCGCATAGGGTCTCATCCGCTATACAATGCGGGAATATCAACAACTCAAATATATACATATGCCAATATGTATATATTGCTATATACTACTATATACCATATCAATCAAATCCATCAAATCAATCAATTCAATCATCCATCAATATTTAAATTTAACCAATTAAATTTAAATTATAATTTAACTGAGTGAGATTAACTCACCTTTGCTTTTATTGTTGTAATCCGATCCACACCGTCCTGATTTTCCACGATTTAGACCTTGTATAAACATTCATATGGTTTATTAATATTCTGAAAATATCGGACAATCTATTAACGCTTATTTATAAATTTTATTTAAACCAATTTGTTCGAATTGGAATCCACTTTATTCTCGATTTAATTCCATGGTTTCTCAACCTTGTATGACCATTTAAAGTTTATTAATATTCCAAATAAATCAGAAAATAAATTTCCATTTATTTATCTAATTTAAACTAAAATTAAATTTATCTAAAATTAAATTTTAAAACTAACTTTATATAGATATTTCAATGTCTAAACTCCTATTTTTTTTTCTCTGATCTACATAAGTTTAACACAGCAACTTTAAATTATATATATATTCATTTCCTATTAAATCTAAAATACAGATTCAATTTAAATTAACAAAATATAGGAAGACCCATACCTGTTTCCCAAAACACTCACGACCGGCACGCCAATCACAAACGACAATTGTACGGCGACACCTTCATCTATCCCAGCCTCCATCATCGAGCTTCACGAGTGCTGCTGTAACCCTACCCTATCGCGACACTGAAGATCGCAACCAAACCCACACCGGAATTGCCTAGAACCCGCACCCTCTGTCGAACGAACGCCGATCCAAATCGCGAACCATAGCTACGAATCGAACGCCCTACAACCGAGCGTGCGGCTCCCCATCGTGCTCGAATCTCCTCGTCGCACTCGCCACTCGAGCCCCCGCCAAGTCGCCTGCTAACTGACTTGCCTCACACGCCTTCGATTTGGAAATTCTTTTCGTTCCGTGCTTTGATTTCAAACTGAAGGGATGAGAACAATCGATTTCGTTCGATTTGGGTTTCGAATCTTAAAAGAGCAGTGGTTTCGCTCATTCTTCTCTAAACGAATCTGAGATTTTGAACCTCAGAAGGGAACGTGATTTCAAATGGTGGAAGAGATGTCTCGCGAGTTTTTAATAAGGAAGGAGAAAGAGACGTACGCGATTAAAATTTAAAGAATTTCGCTCCACCCCTTTTTTTTCTCTCGTTTGATAATAACTGAAATCGAATGAAATGAACGAGGAAGGAACAGGCAAATTTTAGAAGGAACGAGAAGTGTACGATGGAAGATAAGGGTAGCGTGTTCGAGAAGGCAAACGAACGGGTTGGAAAAATATCTAGCTACAGTGTTTTGCTTAAATTATTTATATTAAATTTTCGATTTGATTTCAACGCGTTTGTATGACGTACGCTCACACAACAACTCTGATTACTACGAAACTTGAAATCCGATAATAATACAATATTACGGATCCAATGGAACTGGTTTCGTCGAAATCCGAGACTGTGTCCCGGAAGGCTATTTTTAAATATCGATTCAAACGATATAATTTCAAAACTGAATAAAACAGTTTGAAATTACATTCTGAAGCTTCTATTACCTTTAGTATTATCATTACGAATTTTACGAGCTTTCAAAATATTTTTAATTAGCTTAGAATGCCAGATTTACTATTTTATCCAACTTCAAATAAATTTAATTTGATTATTAAATTACTCGATAAACAATGATATTTGAAATTTAAGTTTATAATTAACCTCTGAATATTTAAAATTAATTAAATATTCCAATTTCAAATGCTCAAAAATTCCGGGTCGTCACACAAGTTTTCTTTTTCAAGATTCTCAAAGCTATTCTTCAGTTTTGATAATTCTGAATCTAGAATTTTACGTTTTTTACAGTCTAGATTTTGAATATTTTCAAGTTCAGTTTCTAACCTAAAATTTTCATGAGCAAGTTTTCTTCTATCAGATTTCAGTTTTTCAATTTTAGAATCAAGATCATCAACTGTTTTAGTAAGATCAAGGCACATAAAAACAAGTTCTTTGTATGAATAGTTACTTACCTCACTCGATTCCTCTGAGCTTGCTTCTGAATCTGATTTTCCCATAAGACACAAGTTAGCCTCCTCTGAGCTATCATCCGAGACTTCCTCTCCTTCTTCATCATCCCAAGTTGCTGCGAAGGCCTTTTTCTTCTTTTTCTTTCCTTTGGTGTTTTTGAGAAGTGGGCAATTTTGTTTGAAGTGACCAGGCTTGTTGCAGTTATAGCAGGTTAATTCATTTTCAGAATTGTCAGAATCTTTTGACCTATTACCACTCGTTTTCTTCTTGCGTGGCCTGAATCTTGACAATTTTCTAAGATTATTGACAGCCATTGCAAGTTCTTCAATTGGATCTTCTTCTTCTTCATCGCTCTCTTCTTTGCACTTTAAGGCAATCGTCTTCTTCTTTGGTTCAGAGTTGTTGCGTTCCTCCTTTGTTTTTAGCTCAAGCTCATATGTCATCAAGTTGCCGATCAATTCCTCCATGCTTAGTTTACTCAGATCTTTCGATTCTTGTATTGCCGTGACTTTTGCCTCAAAGCTCATCGGTAAGACTCGTAGCACCTTCCTCACAAGCTCTACCTCTGTGAATACCTTCCCAAGCGCTCTAGCATTGTACACCAAGGTTGAGAAGCATCCAAACATGTTTTTTATGCTCTCGCCTTTGTCCATCACAAAGTTCTCGTATTCATTGCTGAACAGGGCTAGACGAGACTCCTTGACTTGAGAAGTTCCTTCATGTGTCACCTCCAAGGTATGCCAAATTTCCTGCGCAGTTTTACAATGAGAAATTCTATTAAATTCATTTTTATCAAGAGCACAGATCAAAGCATTCATGGCTTTAGCATTTGTGGTTTTTAATTTCTTATCGTTAGCATCCCACCTATCCCTAGGTTTAGGAATCTCAATATCACCTATAGTTATAGTGGGAGATGTATAGCCATTTTCAATAATGTCCCAAACATCATAATCAACAGAACTAAGATAAATACTCATCCTAACTTTACAGTAAGCATAATCATTCCCATTAAACATTGGTGGCCTAGCAATAGATTGCCCCTCAGAAAAAGCATTATTCGATGGATTCATGACTCTAGAGTTAAAGAAAAAATACCGGGCTTTGATACCACTTGTAGGATCTAGATTAACCCTAGAGGGGGGTGAATAGGGTTATAGCAAATTTTAACGAATTAAACACGTAATCAAACTGCAGATAAACAAATATGCTGAAAAGTAAATCACACACAAAATTTACCCAGCTTCGGCAACCCCTGCCTACTGCTGCATTCCCAGATTTCTATTAGGATTAAACAGTATCTCGCTTACAAACACTCTAACAGACTCGCACACCCTGCTCCGCCTATAGAGTTTCGTAAACACGCACACCCTGCTCACTGAACTAACCCTAACTAGACAATCTGACACTACCTAAACCATAGGTGGTGATTTACCCTGACTTGACTTGAAAAAGTACAAACTGAAAAACTAAAAACCAATGAAAAACAAGGGCAAAATTAAATTGTAAACTTTAAAACACTTTTGCCCCTAATTAAAACAAATAACCCTAGCCCAAAATTAATTCAAAAACTCAAGCCCTTTTCTTTAATAACCAAGACCGGTCCCTTTGTATTTTGATCGGCCCGCTTGCATTCTCTTTCGATCCGCTTTCTTTTATCTGATGAAAGAAATGACGATTCTAAACTAGGGCTTCAGCTCGATCTCCTCTGTGAGATAATTGCGATGTCGTTCCTCTTCTAACTCAGGGCTTCTGCCTTTGTGATTGTGGGATTATCAACGGCTTTGGCTCGATGCTCTGTTGTTATGAATTAGGGTTGTGAAATTGAGGCTTTCGACTATATATTCTCGATCGAAAGATGATTTCGAACTTCGTTGCTTTTGTCGATCGATTGTTTCTTCGTAGCTTGGCTTCGGCTGCTTCAGATCGAATTCGACTTGATGATTTCGGTATGTGATTTTCTCCTTTTACTTGCTGGTTTTGATTGCTTGAATTCGATGCTTTTAAAATTGCCGATGATGATTGTTTATATAGGGTTTATAACCCTTGATTTTCGTTCGTACATTCTTTGTTTGAATTTGTCACCTGATATAGCTCGGCCGTTGATTTTCGTTTGGATGTTGATGATGAATTCTGACCTTTTCAATTTCGTATATTTGATTATGCTTGGTTGACACGGCTTTGATATTTGTATATATCTCGATTCCTTGATAATCACGGTATTGAATTTCTTTGACTTCGGCCATTACAGTATTTTGATTTCGTCTTCTTTGATTCCGTGAATCTCTGGCTTGACTCGAATTTGACTTTGTTAGATGATTTCTTTTTGACTTTGATTATTCTTTGTTAAACTGAATTCTGGTCGGCTTCGACTTTGATTCTTCACTGTCCTATGTTGTTTCCATTCACTGTATTCATTGGGAACTGGTCGACATACTTCATGTAGCTTGAGTCATGTAGTTTACTTGATAGAATTGAGCTCTGACCAGTTCATTGACTGGAGTTGTCTTTGCTATATGTTGTACTTGTATGCAACTGCAGTTTCATGGGTTTTGGTGTTGGTCTGTCTCGACTCGGAGTCTGGTTGCTTCATTGACTTGTTTGCCTGTTCACTGGAGTCGATGCTTGAGTTGTTGTAGTCGAGTTGCTTCACCATACTTTAGTTCGAGCCTTGTTGTCCTATGTCTGGTCATGTATCAATGTGTACAGTGCACTGTATGTTGTTCAGTTTGGATTTTTGCTTGGACTTGAATCTGGTTCTCTTAACATCTGGTCTAGTGATGTGTTTGTAGGTTAGGTCATTGCATATGTGGCTTCAAGTCTAGTTCTTGAGCATTCTGGTTTCATGAACATATGATGGCATATGCTTTGTTTTTATTTTCCTGTCCACTGTTGCATTCATGTGTCCATGTTATTGTTTGGTGCCTTCTTGAATTTGTGTACATGTTGGCACTGGATTTGCTGTTTACCCATGTACATGCTTCACTGCATCTACACTTGCCTTTTGCACTTGCTATTTGTTGCTGTAGTATGCACTTGAGTCATGGTAGCATTTGCTCCTGCACTGATTCATACATTGCAATCTTCACTGATTCATTTTGAATTTTCCAGTTCAATCACTGTTTCACTTGTACATTGTGAAGCAGTGTTGTATTTCTTGAAGTCTTCATTGCATATTGCTCTGATCTGGCTTCGAGTCTGTTTTGTTGCATTGTGGTCCACTGGTCTTTGTTTTTACTGGTGCATGTGCTTATGCCTTCGAACTTGACTTTGTTAAAAGTTTGAGTGTGCATCACTGGTCTTTGCATTTGTACATATGATAGCATTCTGGTTTTGCACATGAACTGGTTGGTCTTGCATTTGAGTTGAGTCATGGTTGCAGTGACTTGACCTCTATTCCCCTGTGTTGAATCCAGCTTAAATGCTCGGGTTTGACCTTGTGCACGTGTTCTGACTCTATTTGTGTTGCACTTGAGTTGAACCCGATTTTTGGGTTTGACCTGTGCTCACCTGTCCCTGTAAATATATCAAGTGTATATATATCGGTGTGCACGGCCTTGTGGCATGTACAGTGATACACTGTGCATGTCACATTGTTCGTGTGTGATGAATTCAAATATGAATGATGATGAATAACCCAAAAAACTGAGGCAAATATTATTTTCAAAATCACATTTTTATTTTATATTGCAAAAATATTTCCTTTTCAATTTTACTGCGTCAATGTATATTTCTGCAGATTGCTCAAATGGTGGATTCACATTGGAATGAAGTTGAAGATAAATACGAGTGTGAGTGATATGTAGTGAGGAACTGATGTAACTATGAAATTGTGATGTAATTGTATTGTGACTGAAATTGTATAGTTATAGTGAGAGCTTGAAATTGTACTGTCAAAATTGTAATAAATATTTGTTTGAATAAAATATTCGTTTGAATTCCAATTCTGTGTTATTTATTTTATTCAGCAAATATTTATTTTATCTGTGAAAAATAAATAGTACAATATCAAATACATTTAAATGAATGTATATATGTTTATTACCATCAAACAAAAAACATATACATGCATATTCCACAAAATAATGGCTGCAAGTTCAAAAATTTTAAATCTCAATCCAAACTCCACTAAAAATCCCCAAACTAGATTCATTATACTCGTATGAGCATAGGCTTTGATTTGGTGTAGGTTTTGTAGGGTGCGATCGAGATTTGGGTAGTTCAACATCATGGCAGTGGAGATAGGGCTTGAGATCTTGGCCGATCTAGGTGGAGTTAGGTGTTGTTGAGGTTGTCCCCGAGTTTCTCTTGGCAAGCAGCTGCTTTGGGTGAAATTCGAAGGTGTGCGGCCCTCTATGGTGAGATGCGACAGTTCATGGTCGCGTAAGGAAGCACCCAGTTCGGGTTGTATTCTACAAGGTCGAGTGCTTCGAGTTATTGATGGTCGCGTAGAGATTTCAGTGTGTGACACGATGGCGAAAACGGTTTGTCGAATTGTTGAGTAGATAGGGAGAAATCATTACTGGAAGGATCAGATTTGAGCATATCTGTTGCGAACGAGTATCAGTTTTTGGAGTAGTTTGGGGTAGAAGTATAATCAAGTTAATCAATAATTAATTAAGTAATTAGTTAAATTTAATTATTTAATTGAAATCGATAACTTATATAAAATTGATATCTTGCCCATACAAGGTCGGATTTGGACGCGGTCAGTTGTATTGGACTCGTCGGAATGTTTGCTCCGAGTTGGAACTAGTTTCGTCGATTTTGGAGCTTGTAGAATTTTGGACTAAACTCAAACTTCGTTCCATTTAGACCAACCCAGAACGCGAAATCGTCCACTGAAATTTCGGTGAATTTACTCACCTTAAAATAAATTATATGATATATGTGTTGCAATAGATAATTGTTAAATGCTTGAATGATAGTTTATATTATTGTTTGGATTTAAATTCCCACTTGGAAAGAGGACGACATAAATAACCATTGTGTTGCAGGGAGCAAAAACAGAAGGAAAGTCGAAGTGTACATGGCGAATAGGTCGCCACGGAACACTTCGAAAATTCATGTTCATATGTGAGATTTATAAGGGGACTTTTGTAGAGAGACCCTAAAAGGTTTCTCGTCAATATTAATTTACTTATATTATTATGTCACTTATATTTTTGTTTGGTTGAAAATATTTAGGACATACTATTTGATTGTGTAAGTGTTATCACGGTGATTGTCACTGTACTGTCAGTTATGAAATATCATCTCCTTAACCCCTTGTTGTGCGTTGAACTTGAGCTTGTATTTTTAGAAAATAAATGTTTGGTCTTGTTTTTCACTTTAAAAGTTATAAACTATATTTTGAAAATTTTGAAAATAAAGGATAGGTATTGATTAGAATTTATAAATGAAGTTATAAATTTGATTAATTATCTAATTAATGTTGTTTTAAACTAATAAAATAGATTATTAATTTAATTAATCACTTTTAATACTGATGTTTGCATTTTAAATAATAACGTTTAAATTTACTTAATAATTTTTAATAATGATGTTTAAGATTAATCAATCATTTTAATAAATTATGTTTAAAGTTAATTAGCCGATTTAATAAAGATGTCTAAAATTAATTTGCTGATTTAATAAAAGTGATTAAAGTTAATTAACTGATTTAATAAAGGTGTTTAAAGTTAATTAATGGATTTATTAATGGAGTTATAAGTTGATTAATTGTATCTTGGGATAATTAATGTGGTTTTAAACTTATAAAAGAATTATATCAATTATTTTTCAGGATGATTGACATTGTTTAAAATTTATAAAAGCATTTTAATTGATTTATTATCTTTCGGGATAATAAATGTTGTTTGAAATTTATAAATGATAGTTTATAAATCAGAAAAATATTTTGAAAGGAATTGTTTTCAAAAATAAAGCAAAGTGTAAATTGTTTTGGGTTTATAGTAAACAATGTTTTAATGACATTTGTTTTTAATCTATCTTTTTAATACACTTATAAATATAACTTGCGGTTCAAATTATATATTTCAAGAATGTTTTTAAAGTGTTTTACAAATATTTGTGATTAAAATTCAAGCACAAGTTCAGTTTTTAAAAGTTTAAAGATTTGATTCGGTTATGGAGAGGATAAGAAATTTAATTTCCGTAAACGATATCGTTTATATGGAAAAGATTAATCATACTCGTAGCACTAAACGTCGAAGTATGGAAACTCGATTTTATATCGAAGGTTAAATTTTTTTATCAAGGAAATGCCTAGAGGTAACACTACCTTAACTTTCCCGAATTCATTTTTGACCGAGGAATAGTACAAGTTTGAAATCGACAAGCAGTGGTTAGGGTATGAGATTTAATTTCCATATACGATCATTTTGATTATTTCCGAAAGTTGATTTATTGACTATTGTTTCAGGTTTCTTCTTTATGTATCGTCATTTAAGACGATTTGTTGCTCATTTGAGCATTAATATCATTTGTCGGTAATGACTAAAATGAAAGAGCGAGTGGACGTCTAGTTACATGGGGTTGCTCCCATTAAGGTATATTCATATCTACTCTAGATTGGATTTGATGGTATAAGCACGAAGATGCGAAATACTCGGATACTTGGTAAGGTTGGCGGGGTCTGGCTAGTACATTTCCGAGAGAGTCACAGAGAAAATGACCCTCTCAAGTATATTGTCTAGAGGTATACTTTCGGTAAGTGGGGCGCACCCTTCTAGTCATTGTTGGGAAATCTCTTTCCTTGTTGTTGATTCAAATCTTTGAAGTGTTTTCTTAATTGCATCGAGAAGTGATTGGAGCTCTTCTTGATGTTTAATTCTTTGTGGCCATTCTTTAAGTTTGGATTTTGATCTTATTTATACCCATCCTTTCAAGTTCGCGTATTATTTTAATTTGCTTCCATTCATTCACGTGTGGAAGTTGTTTCTGTGTTCAGTGACATGGTCTCATAGAATTATTGTATGTTCATCATATTATTTGAGTTTTCTCACGCTGATATTTCCAGACTGATCCGGATGTTATTTTATTATAATGCTCGAGTCAGACTGGGTACTTTTTTCAAGTTGTCGTTGGTGGGACGTGGAGCTCATGGAGCAAAGCTATGTTCACCTTCCGTTGTATTTTATTTCCGCTGTATTATTATATATACCCATCGGTAATTGTAAAGTCGGGAAGTTGTAACTGTCCAGGTTGATGAAGTTTGTTTTTAACTCTTATATGCTATGTATTTCAGGGTGACAACTTTTACTGTCTTTGTTATATTATATGTGATCGTTCCGTTGTGAGATTTTGTTTCTCATGTTCTTTTTCTTTTTACACTAACAATCTATCTTTCCGACGATTGGATGTTCGACATTTGAATACCATGCATGTATTGAGTGCTAACTTTCGATGGTAAAAAAAGGCGAACCGTTACAAAACACCAATGCCAAAAACTCTAGAACAATAACCCTTCAGCTTACATTAAATGATCCTTATACAAGCGTACTAATAATAAAAGATTTCTGATGCTCAACTCCTTATTTATGCCGCAACAAATAAATTTTCATCTAATTTAAAAGAGTAAAATCTTCTCTTTTATTATAATATGCATATCCATATATGCAATATTATTTTGAACAAGTCCAAATCCGTGTATTTTGCATCATAAATCATAATAGTGTGTGTATTAACATCAAATAAGTTTAAATACATTTCAAGAATTAATGAGAAAATTAAAATAACATAATCCTAACTGTAACATTTCAAATCTCTTTAAATGCATTAGATATGACTTAATGCAATAATTTATTAACATTAACACACCTGATGTAGCATTTTCAATGCATTAAATGTGATTTAATGCATCAAATTATTTGCATAACGCACCATAAGATTCAGAGTTTTAAATTAATTGAATAAATCATTTGAAATATGGACCTAATTACCCACTGCCCAATGCATCCAGCAAAAACCATGATGCATTTTAGTTGTTTTTGATGTAGTATAACTTTGATCATTCACGGTGGTGTCGTCATACACCAAATTACCAATCATGTAGAACCGGTGCTATGAGTTTTGGTACCTAAAGCCAAAAGTGAAAATAAGGCCCCTATACAGAAACTGATATTATGACCATTAATTAAATCATTAAAAATTTATATTGTTCATAAATAATTAGCAGAGAAAAAAAGAAAATAACTTTATCTGTGATAACAATTCAAGTTGTACACCAAAATTAATATCAACTATCTATGACAATTTTTCTAGCCTTGTGACTTGCAAAATTACTTATATATTATCATATTCAAGTTCATTGACCATATCTTGTTCAATCGACAAAAGTGCCAAACCGTTTAATCTTTCTTGTGACATAGTGGAGCGAAGATAAGACTTTATCAACTTTTGCTTTGAAAAACTTCTTTCGGCTGAGGCAACTGTAACTGGTATAGTCAAAATTATTCTATATGCTATCCAAGCATTAGGAAAATTTAACTCTCTCGAACAAGAATTTATGAAATTCAGTAGCTCAATTGCTTTTGTTTTTTCCTTTGGCAAGATAACTTTCAATACTTTTAACTCTGAAAATAACTCTCTTACATCAATATCAGAGTGCAAATCATGTGTCAAATATTCCTCAAGTTTTAAACAATGACTTTTCAGTTTCTCATCATCTATAGAAGTGAATTTTTTTTAAATTAAATAAGAAGCCAAACTTGTCATCATATTTTTTGAATTGCTCAAATCGAGTCACTAATGAAACACGTGCTTTATCTACAATTTTCAAAAAGTAATTGATTCGAAATGATTCTTCTAATGTTTGCATCGGTTCTTCAACATTCGCATCTTCATCAAACTGTTTCTTTCTATGAATAATTCTTTTTTGAGGAAAAATGGGTTCAATATCCAACATATGAGCTATCTCTTTAGCATCAGCCATCGTAGAATTAAATCCTGTGTTTCTAATATCTTCAAAAAAAATCAATAAGCTCTTGCAATCTAGCGATAGTAACATCAATTTGCATATCTTCAGTTTGAAGAATCTTGCTAACAGTGTTTACATTTTTAACATTTCATACCAAATGCACAATCCGAATAAGAATTCAAAATTTTCAATCTCATTTGTTACAAGACTTCTAGCTTCACTCTTCGCCATAGAATCCTTGGTGCTATTTGATAAGGAAATTAGAGCATCTCTTATCTCCACGCTTTGATATCTTATAGATTTTACTGCTTCAATGTGACTTTCCCAACGTGTGTCTGATAATGGTTTAACAGTACAACCTGATACATGATTTTTAAAAACTTGCCATCTCTGTGTAGATGAAGAAAATACATTAAATATCCGTTGGATCACCCCAAAAAAGTTTGATGTTTTAGGACACGATTTAGCCATATCATACAACACAAGATTAAGACTATGACAACCACAAGGTGTGTAGAAAGCTCTTGGATTAATTTCTAATAGTCTTTGTTGCACCCCTTGGTGTTTTCCTTTCATATTTGATCCATTATCATAACCTTGTCCTCTAATATCATAAATATCAAGCTTAATATCCTCTAATACTTCTTTAAGCTTGTTAAAAATTCCAAGTCCAGTAGTATCATCCACTTTTAGAAATTCAATAAAAAACTCTTCCACCTTTACGGGATTAGTTGAAACATTAACACATCTTATTACAAGAGACATCTGTTCAACACGACTAATATCTGGAGTGCAGTCTAATATAACTGAAAAATACTTGGCCTTTTTTATTTTTATAAGAATTTTATTTTTAATTTCATTCGCCAATGTGAGTATTAACTCATTTTGAATCTTGTGTCCAAGGTAATGTATATGAATTTCTTTTTGTTCAACTCGTCGAACATGTTCCTGCATTACTGGATCAAATTCTGCTATCATTTCAATTAATTTACAAAAAAGACCATTATTTTGTTCATAAAGCCATTCGTTCGTTCCACGAAATGCTAAATTATTGGAAGCAAGTGTTTTCACAACAGCAATTATTCTTATTAACACTTTCTTCCAACGTTCTTTTTCCTTCTGTATTTGATCTATTACACTTTGAACTATAGTTGCTTTGACTTTCAATCTTGTTTACAACTCAATCCAACTGCTCATATTCAAAAGATGATCTTTACTACTTTCATGTTGTTTCAGCTTAGTACTAAGGTTGCGCCAATCATTAATTCCTTCATTAGCAAGATGACTAGCCGTTGTTTGATTTGTGAATAATTTGCAACAGAAACAAAATACTTTATCAAGTGAATTTGAATATACCAACCATTTTCTATCTTGTTTATTCCTGTTAGGCAAATATCAGACATATAATGTGGAAGAAAAATGTCTATTAATAGCATTTTTTGGAAAATCAGAGTCATTATCTTTTAGTACTTTAAAAGGACCTCTTTCAACTAGCAAGTCTCTCAATTTTTGATCAATTTTTTTCCATGTACCGGGATCATTTGATACTAAACTAACATTCTCCACATGTGATGATGAATCAATATTTGCTTCCTCCTCGCTCATATTTTCATTGTCATGTTCGTTCAGTAGAATATCATCATCAACATTATCATCATTCTCATCAATAAGGGGAGCATTATCCACATTCAAACTCGAACTTTCTATTGGACTACTTTTGATGAAAAATTTATTAAGAGCGCCTTTCTGCGAATTAGTGAGTTCCTCTAGCCTTCTTTTTCTAGCCCTTTTGGCATGTTCAGATTCTTGTTTACACATTTCTAAACACTATAAAAGTTCAAATAAATAGTTGTTATACAATTGATTTCAGTAATTGAATTTTGATTTTACATTTCATTGTAATTGAACACGACAATACAATTCAATTGAATATGACAATACAGCTGACCTATTTAAGCCTTAGAATCATGGAAATATTATGATATCCAACACCTATTTTATTTCTCATCATTTCAGCTTCAAGACCATACTGTAAATTCAATTAATAAATTAAATTGAATTGAATTTGTACTATAAATTTTTAAATTGAATTATCGAATTATCAAACAATTATCAAATTAAATTGAAATATCAAATTATCAAATTGAATTATGGTACTGTAAATTAAATTGAATTTGTATTGTAAATTATTAAATTGAATTATCAAATTATCAAACAATTATCAAATTGAATTGAATTATCAAATTGAATTATGGTATTGTAAATTGAATTGAATTTGTACTGTAAATTATTAAATTGAATTACCAAATAATCAAAACCTACTGTGATACTATAGTCTATCATACTATTACTGATTACTTCATAACAAAAACAATTATCAAATCAAGTTAATTGACATTACTAAATTGAATTTGTATATACTGTAAGTCTGTAAAGTGTAATGCTGTGAATTTCAAAATTGTAAAATGGCACCTTTTCTTTCTAAAGCTTCAAAATTGTAAATCCAATTATCCACACAGCAGTGAAAGCACAGAGTCGGAGACTGGACGCTGCCGCCGCTGTGCCGTGCCGTTGCCGTGCCGTGCCGCTGCCGTGCCGTTGGAGGATGGAGCCGCCCCTTCCCCAACTCGAGATCGACGACGACGAGATGTCAAATCGAGAAGCCCTAGCTTTGAATCGCTGCGCCGGCTGCTGGAGCTTGGAGGAGCCGATGGACGAATCGCGATGTCAAATCGAAATCGACAACGAGATGAACGGGAATACTATTGCTTGGACGAATCGCGATTGAGAGATCCACGTTTTTTTCCCTTGTATGCTACTCGTCGGTAAAATTTGATTCCCTAGGTTAAATGGTGTCCTAAGCGGTTGCTTCCCCCGCTTTGGGGAAGGGCCGGGCCTGCAATCATGCATGTTGTATTTTATATTTTAGGCAGTCTAATGTTGAATGGAAGGATGAAATTCATATAAGTACTATGTCCCATTATCATTATATGAAAAATAGACGAATCACATATTGAAAATAAGGTTGTATAAGCTTTACCACTATAAGTCTATAATATTCATTTTCAGATCCCAAAGTGAGATATGTTATGTAATATTTTAATGTCAGTTATTCAATAAAATAGATAAACTAATTGTTAATCAATTTAGGTAACTATATGGAAAACCCATGCTAACACCTACCATATGAATATTTTTTTAAAACTCGAGCATGTATTGGTTTTCACTTTATGAGCTGTAGACTTTGTTTTTGAATATGGTTCATTAATGCAAACAAGTATCGATCTCGGAGATCGAACTCCTAAAATTTAATCTCATAGTTTAGACTACCAACCAACTAAGCCATCCATATTAGCTTAAATTGCCTTTCTTTTCCCTTCTTTCATTATCATCACTGCATTTTCCCAAATTATTGGAGTTGGCCACATGAACTTTCAATTTCCATGATTATTTTATCTGGAATCGTATTATTATTTAAATTAAACTTATATGTGTGTATGTATGTGTGTGTGTATGTATGTACATATGTATATGTATATATGTATGTATGTGTGTGTATGTACATGTGTATGACTTTTAATGCTCTATTTCCATGTTAATTTAGATTTTTCTTTTTTTCTTTTTACTCCAATGTAAATATTACATTTTTCCCCGTATGGGTGCATTATCTTATCTTCTTTTTCTTTGTATGCGTGCATGCCATCTTAGCGTACATTCTCTAATTTTCTAATATATTTGTACCCTTCTAATTTCTCTTTCACCCTTCCATTACTAACCATATTTTCTTGTAATTCCATTAATTCCCCTTAGCATTCTCATTTCCCCACATTTAACTAATTTCTCGGTTTCTTTTTTTAAGATTAACATTCTGTTCCATTCAGTTCTGCTTGTCCACTTGTTGATTGATATAAATTATTATTTTAGTTTATCTTGTACTCTCCTACCACATAAAATGACATTAATTTGTCTCCATTTTATCAATCCCGCACTAATTCTATTTCTTATCTCTGTCAATCTCTTCATCGTCTTCTATTATTGAATCTAAATATGTTTTAACATGTTTGTTTAATTAATCATTTGATCTTGTTTTTATATCATATTTAGACACAACTAGTAGTGGTTTGTTCACTTAAAAAAACACTGAACAAGCTGTCGTGCAGATAAGTGTGATTTGTTCATTTTGAAAAGCTAGCCATAAGCAGTCTCCGTGACTAGTGAACTAAATAGAAAGATCACTTGTTAAATCGACAAAGAAGTTACCACTTTAATTCAGAATGCACTAAAAAGGCAACCACTTTGCCGTTTTAATGCATATTAATTTGTTTGTTTTATATTTCAATAAATGATTATTATTTAGAAAACTGGTTTTGTTGTTGGTGCGGATGTGTAGAGTTATTTTGTTTAGTTTTTCCAATACCAAAAAAAAATATGAAAAATGACGAAGTGAAAAAATCAGATGTCGGTAGTTGTCCTAATTTCTATATATTTTCCCAAAAATTACGTAACATATAAGCAGAAGCCCTTTTGACTCTAATGCATTCGTTCATATTTCTAATGATTGTTCTGCCTTTTCTTTTAAAAGGTATCACAATGTCATCAACAAATATTATGCATCATACGTACTTTATATTGAATTCATTTTGTTAATCCATCAGTGTAAATTAATATGAATTTAGAACCCGTTTTTGATATATTCTTACCATCAGTGTAAATTCGTTGGTCTCTGAAGATGTAAGTCGCACATTTATCTCATAGCTTTCACATACATATGTGTGTATCGAACAAGATATATCATGTGCCTGTAGACTAATTTTTACTTAGGGTCCACCAAATCGTGTCTTTGCGTACTCTATCACACTTCTAGTTTTCTCTTTTTTTCCCTTTGTTTGAACGAAATTCTTGTAGAAGTCCAATGCACCTGCGTTTGATTTTTAATTTTGTAAATTTTTTTAAATAAATATAACAAACAGAAGATAATAATTCTCCAGAAAGTTGGATTCAAAATAGGCAAAAACAGATAAACTTTTTTGAGGGGATTCACGTAAGTAAAAAGTCAAGAAACAGAAAAGAAGCCTAAAAGGGTAAATGTAAATAAATGCCAAACTAGAATGTATATACAAAATTCATACCTCCAAAGATCCAACCCCCAATACGAAGAACTTGCGCTGTGCAATTAATATGCAATTAAAAACAGGCTCCGTCTATTAACCCCCCGCCATTTTCTCTTCACACCCCGATTAAAATTTTAAATTTTTTATTCCAATTATACCCTTTAACAGTTATCTCGACGTACAATGCGTCCACCCTCTCCCCCTCCACTGCACTTCGTCCTGCCCATCCCACTCGTCCGCCTGCCCCACTCCACCCCGCCCATGCATCCGCCTCCAGCCTCCCTCCGCCCCACCACCAACCCGCCTGCCTCCAACGCCCAGACCACCCACCGCACCTCCGGCCTCCGCCTCCCCACCCGCTCCGCCACAACAGCTCGCCAGCAGCACCAGCCCACCAATCCCGGCCCACTCCCCTCCACTCTGCACCCACCACCGCCAGCCCCTCCGCTCCAGCACCCGCTGACCCCAGCTCCGTCCGCCGCCCACTCCGCCCCTTCTCCAACTCGCACCTCCCCCACACGCCCACGTCTCCAGCCTGCCCTGTGCCAATCGCCAGCCCTCCGCCATGCCACAGCACCTCCGCCTGCTTCGCCCGCCACCCTACCCCACCTCCAACCTCACGCCAGCCTCACCGCCATGCAACTGCCGTCCCCGTACCCTCCGCCCCACCACGCCGAATTGACACACCACGTTCCATACGAACGAGGTTGTTGAGTCAACCTCGTCCGCCGCGAACGTGGTTGTTGTCACAATCTCGTTCGCGGCGGACGAGGTTGACTCAACAACCTCGTTCGCGGGAACAACCACGAACATTTACTTTTTTCATTCGAGCACGGGAAATTTTTTTTTTTTTTACAAAAAGCGAAGGGTAGTTTAGGAATTAGACGGGGTGAGAAGAGCAAAAAATGGGGTGGATTTTTTTTTCTCAAAACGCCGGGGTGGGAAGAGCAAAACACGGGGTGAGAATAGACGGACCCTTAAAAACATCCATAAACTTAGATTTCATCATTGATTGACACGCCAATCCAACGTGCTTAGCATATAATCCCCTCTACGCGTGTTCCATTCTTTCACTCATCATTTTATTCCTTTTCTCTGGTGCACTCTTTCCAGTCGAGCTTCCGAATGAGAAATAACTTCAATCTCCTGCTCACATTTCTCTTAATCACAACATCGTCCTCCTTCAGTCCAACTCTATCAAAATGTCATCCTGAAGATCACTCGTCGCTTCTTTCACTCAAATCAGAAATCACTGACGATCCATTCGGCCTCCTTGGCAAATGGAACGAAACTACAGACTGCTGCAAATGGGATGGAATCAAGTGTGATCCAATAACAAACCGAGTAACATCCCTAATCCGACCCGGTTTATTCGATGGTGGATCCACCTGGGGTCCAGTCGACACTTCCATGACTGGCATCATTCCTCCTTCCATCTCCGGTTTGAAATACCTTCGCATTCTCGATCTCAGCAACCTCAAAAAACTATCTGGTTCTATTCCTCCTTCCATTGGCCAACTTTCTTTCTTGACTCATCTTAAACTTAGCTATAATAACTTATCGGGTCCAATTCCATCATCGTTTTCCAATCTATCCCGTTTGCATATTCTATGGTTGGACCATAACCGTTTTTCAGGTGCAATTCCTCCTCCTATCTTTTCATCTGCTCCAAATATTACTAGTATCGACTTATCATCCAACAGCCTCTCTGGTTTTATTGACCCTTCCATTGGGCGGCTGAGATCGCTCCAAAGGATCGATCTCAGTCAGAACAATTACATTGCTGGTGTGCTTCCTCACGGGATCGGCATGCTATCACAGTTAAGATACATTGACATTAGACATAATCTCATTTCTGGTGCTATTCCTACATCAATAGGAAAATTATCTAAATTACAAGTATTATGGGCCGGGTGCAACCGCCTTAATGGATCCATCCCACCATCCATTTCAGGCATGAACATGCTTGCCATCTTTGACTTGTCCATGAATCAGCTAACTGGTACGTTACCTGTAACCATTTGCGGTATGAAGAACATTGAGAGATTTTTTTTGAATGACAATCGGCTGACGGGTGAAATTCCTGAATGCATTTCCAATTTGGTCGATGTCAGCTACATTTATTTATCAAACAATCGCCTAACTGCTAAAATTCCATCTAGCATTGCAAAACTCGGAAGGCTTTTCGACCTTGTTTTATCCAGCAACAACTTATCAGGTCCTATCCCGGAAGGGATTTCAAAATTGAGGTCCTTAAAGACGCTTAGTCTTTCATACAATCCACTAAATCTAAAGACTGTACCGGACTGGATTTTTGCGAAAACCACCCTACAAACTCTAGAATTGGCTGGCACTGGAATTAAAGGGCACTTACCGCAAAGCCTGCTGGATTTATCATTAGGCGTGCTTGATCTATCGAGCAATGAATTGGCCGGAGAGTTTCCTTCATGGATTGCGAACATGACTAGTCTCTACCAATTGAACTTATCGAACAATGCAATTGAGTCGAAATTACCTGAACATGTGTTTGGTAAAATGGAAGGAATTCATACGGTCGATCTTCATTCGAATAAATTGAGCGGATCGATAAGCGCATTATTGACTCTTCCGAAAGGCAGCGGTCGAATTGGTGCTCTTGCTCCTGCGACTTACATCGATATATCGAACAACAAATTTTCTGGTGGGATGGATGCAAACATTGGGAAATCAGAAGGATTGAGGTTTGTTGAGCACTTGATAATGAGTAATAATAGATTAGGTGGAGAAATTCCAGAATCGATTGGGATGATGGAGCGTTTGGTTGAGTTGAGGATAGCGGGTAACGGGTTGACGGGTTCGATACCCAAGGGGTTATTGAATTTAGAGAAGCTTAGCATATTGGATGTTTCTCATAATGATTTGAGGGGTAAGATTCCGGATCATAGGGGAAAGTTTACAGCCGAGGCATTTAAAGGGAATCCGGGTCTATGTGGAGCTCCGTTAACGCCTTGCAAGCGTTCTCTGTAGTTCATGCTAGGCTGATAGCTTATCTTTACCCTTGCAGTTTGTCATTTTGAAATTGAGTTTTTTTTTTGTTTGGTATGACTTTGTTGCATCACGAATTGATCATATCTCGTTAAGTCCATATTTATCCATGTGTCCATATTTATCCAAAATAAATAAGTTTTATGAGTGTAAGGTGTGTTCTGTTCGAGAACAACAGCAGCAGTCAATCTCTGGCATCAAGCTTTCCAGCTATCTATCGATTCCAATTATGGCGAGTCATCCGGTTTCTTTAATTCACCTACAAATCAATGGTCATTCCAAACCGTCATAACTAAGGACTATAATCCTTGCTTGAGTGTTGGTCATAAACCATAATCATTTCGTTTTCATCCGGAGTTATCATATAGTATCTCAAAATCGTCCTGTGTTCGTTGGGATTTATCTATTCTAGTCTAATCACACGACGTTCAAATCCTAAGGTCAAACCAACGTCCATTCTAGGGTTCGATCTCTCTAAATCGTTTAAATCCAATCTAGGGTTCGATCTATTCGGATCGTTTAACATCCAATCTAGGGTTTGATCTTTCTGGATCTATGTTGAGTCCAATCCTCTCACTCTTCGACGAGGTGACCCAATGTCCAAGCAAGTCCATCCGCTCGCTCTCTAGTGAGGGGACTTACTTTCATAACTAACCCATACACACACTCTCCAGGGAGGAGGCTAGCTATTTGTACAAATCCAATCCACTCGCTCTCCAACAAAAGGACTTGAAACCTTATGGTCATTGCCCCGTCTCTTCGAATAGGACTACCATGTTCAATCAATATTAGTCATCACGTTCCAGTGGTTTTCAAGATCAAATATTCACTTGTAAAATCCAAATTGAAACAATAAACAAATATCCTAAGTATCCATCCCAAACATCCAACTCAGAACATGCCTAAGATCTATCGAGGTCTCGTACACGTGTAAGCAGCCCTAAGGTTATTATTGTCTTATTTATTCAAAACAGAAAGCAAAACTAAGGAATCGAATCGTACTCCCGTTCGTCCCAACCAAGGGATTATTATTCTCGACCCAACTTTGTGGTCGTATCCATATGTGTTTTTGTAGATGGTGGCTACTTCTACCACACCATTGCAATTTGTTTTCTCACATACTGTTGTAGCTGGTTGTTTCGAACCTGCTCTTCTATTAGATCACGAAGGTGTCTGCACTCATTCGTTCCATGTCTGTCCATCTCATGGAAAATGCAAAATCTTCTGTACCTTTTCTCCCGATCTGTTGGCTCTCTCTTAATTGACTTCTGATAGAGGATCTGCCCATAGTATCTAAGTAAATCCTCTTCGGGGTTTCATAGGTCAATATAGAAAGAGAATTTTGGATCCTACCTTTGTTGATTTAGTCCTCCAAAGCCATCTTCAACTTTTTGCTTTCCTTTATTATATCCTGCTCCGAATAGTCCTCTTTCATCCACGTCATTAACTTCAGCGTTTTCTGCTTCGGCGTCCTCTTGACACTAGTATCTCTCAACTTCATGGTAGAACTCCATAAAATCCATTGGTGGATCCCTTTCCAAAGCAATTTGAACTCAGTCTTACTCGCAACTTCAGAAACTGACGCCATGAGAACAATCGATGGATCCGGCTTGTGAACCACATTAGTTGCTATGTTAAACCTAGTCACGTAACTATTTAGGGTCTCTCTGGCCCTCTGCTTCATGCTTGAAAGTGTCATCACATTCTTTGGTCGAGAAATGAACTCTAAACTCTCTCAAGAACCTATATACAACTCGGAACTACGTGCTTATGAACCCATTTTCTAACTGCCTAAACCATATAGTAGCCAACTCTGTCAAGTACAATGGGAAACAATGTCCCACTATTTCCTCAAAAGCACCTAACATCTCCATATGTCGAATGTATCTCATCAGATGAACGATCACATATATCCTCCCATTGTACAGTTCTAGTGTCGATAGCTTAAAATCGGGTGGATTCCTTGCATACCAGATGTTAAAGGTGAATGGATTCTTGTTCACGTTCTCCAAATTCTGATCCGGTGGTCCACCTCACACAATTCTTCTGACCATCTCAGCTATTCGGTCATTGTCATCTAATGGAGGTCTCTAATCCATAGCTACATTCTACCCACCCCCCAACCCCCTCTCACTCCGACAGGAAAATTCTGGCAAATACTCCTTTAGTTTTATGTTAGTGTTCTGATTCGCATCTCTGGCTCCAACATCATCCACTCTCGGCATCCTAACTCGTCCCAAATCTAATTGACAGTGCCCGTGCCCCTAATAAATTCAGGTCGGTACCGACACGATTCAGGATGGTATCGATATGATTTTGTGGTGGGGGCACCGTTCCATTTTGCTCTGCTCCAACTCTAGATGCTCCAGCATTAGTTTCTAGCCATTGGTTCTGAATTCCAACTGCTCCAGCTGTTCTTTGTTGATCAATCCTTCTGAAAATCCCTCTAGCATTTCTTGTTGTAGAGCCATCATCTCATCTTACATCTCTTTCATAATATTTCCATCTTTTCTCTAGTCACATAGACAAATGGATTAGAACTTGAGGCACCTTCTGGCTGCCCTCATGCTCTGGTTGACTTGGTCTTGCAATAGCTCTGTTAGAAGGTCTGGTTGACTTCGTCTTGCAATAGCTCTGGTAGAAAGTCTCCTCATCTCTTCCAAACTTCAGATCCAACTTTAAATTTTTAAATCTTGCTTGTTCTCAATAAAAGCACCAAAAATGTTGCGTTGGAAAATGGCACAATACCCTAAAATAGATAAATCCAAATCAAACAAGAAAAAATGGAAAGAAAATAAAAACATACAAGCACTTTTATAGTGGTTCGACAAATACTCCAGCCTATGTCCACTTTAACTTTATTATCCTTTTGATTCTCTCTGGAATACAAAATATACGACTCAAATCCGATAACAATCTAGTAGATCTCGGATTTGATAGAGTTTTTCAAAGTAAAGATTGAAGAAGATAACACTTAGATCTCAGAAAAGGCCAATCCTTTTCCTAGTTGCAAGCTGCCTCCTATTTATAGATGATTCCAGCATAGATCCCCGTATTCTAGCTCATAAAATGTCCAAATCTTCAAGGTCCAATAATCCAGCATGAAGACTAGGTCAAGCCGCATGATCATATGGAAGAAAATCAAGTTGGTACCGACTTGATCGGGTCGGTACCAATCTGAATTTAAGAATCAAAACCCTCTTTTTCCTCAAGTTCAAGTTCCTTCCATCAATCTGTTGCTATTTCAAGCCTCGAAATCAGGTCATGTTTGCCAATACAAATCAGTACTGACTTGAATTATAGGCTTCAAACTCCACCAAACTTCTTATACTCTTTCATTTCTTCATTCTTGACAGCTTTCCAAGTCTTTGGGTCCATTCCTTCATCATTCGTTAGTCTGCTTTGTCTGTTTGAGCCTGATTATGAGACCATGTAAAATTTAGCAGTAATAGTGAATCTTTAATATAAGTTGTCTTCTATCGTTTATATACTAATAGGTTACTTACATGCACTTTAGTTGTTGATATTCCTCAAGAAGAGATGTTATGTGTGTAATATTAATATATTGAATAGACCAGGTAAGATATATGCATCTATTCGTTGATTTTCCTCAAGGTAAGTGCATTTATACACAGGTCGTCATGAAATGGTAGGTATGAAATATTAATCTTTTTTGATTTGTTGATATTCCGTAAGGTCGAGATGAGATTAGGACAAAGAGCATAGGCTAGGAGTCGTATATTATACAACCGATAAAGTGTTATCCATAGCTTGCAGGCCTATGATTTGTTGATATTTCTTAAGGTCAGAACCCTAAGGCAAGCGAGTCCTAAGACCCACTAAAGAGATCAAAATATTTCTATGTTTTCTTTTAGGGTTTTGAGAAACATAAAAAACTTATATCTGCCTTGTTAGAAAAATAAAATGAATACATTTAACCTTCCTAATATTATATGAATATATGCTCTACTAGTTAAAATAATCTACTGTGATAAATATATGCAACCAATATGACTTATTTATTAATTAAAATATACAAATGAACAAGATTAAGGTAGACATAGAAATATAAAATATACTTACGAATAAATCTTTTGGTATGTAGTCACTTCAAGACCCATGCAAGAGCCAATTACACAACTACCAAAACATTCATGCCTCAATCGCTTATGTGTTTGTTTGTCCGAGACGGTGCATTGTCTTTTTATGAGTTTTGAACTCTTAAGAAATACAAGAATATGAATATTTGATCCATATTCAATCACATATAAATGTTATATGGTGAATAGTCACGATTCATAATGTACGGAACTTCAATGAAAGTAGTTCATTTGAAATAAGAGAGTAAACCATAATTGTGACGCCCCATCCCGAGACCCACATTACAAAGAGTATTTTTGGGTAATACTGTTTGATAATGCGGAGAATAGGGCTGGTTAGGAGCGACCATCTATAGCTTTGTCTTAAACATCTATTAAATACGTCGATTAATGCTCTAATTTTTTTTCTATCTCAAGTGGATCGACATATCTAATAAATGCTTAATACAAAACTATAGGTGGCTAACGGATCTATCAGAACAAAATACAATAACTAAAATGTACATCACATCACAGAACAACAAACAGCAGATATATACATATATACAGATACATCCCTAGTACAATACAAAATGATACATCATTAGTGGTTCGAAGACCACATTATATACAATGAGTCAAAATAATATAGATATCAGAGTCAAGCAAAAAAACTACAACAACAAAAGGTGATAGACATATATCCAAGCGGAAGCAACTAAGCAAAGCTAAGTCCAAAAGCAGTTACCTAACCTGAAATAACTCGGTCTGACCGAGTATAAAATACATGGGTGAGTCTAGCCAAAACAATCAGTTTAATAGGACAAACAATAATATAATGCATGAGGATAAGGGCGATAATTCTTCTCAAATGAGAATAAATAATTCTAAGTTCATGTGATTACTTTGATGAGGTGGTATCACTAAACAAATATATAATCTCAAAGAGATAAACTCCATAACAAAAACACTAAACATAGCATGCCTCGTATCATCGGCATATCCCAAAACAACAATAATGGTTTAGAGAAACCATAACTCCTAAATAGGAGGAATCTCAAAACCCGCAATAACGGCAATCTCAAACGCATTCCCAAAAGAGAAACCTCAATCTCAAAAATACGCCATAAAGGAAATTACATATATCTCCAAAATAGGAGAATATAAATCTCAAATAAACGCCAAGAATGGAAAATATCAATCTCAAATAAACGACAAGTGTTGGCAACACAAATCCCAAATATAGAACTCAAAGGAGTTCAAATTTTCAAAGATGTGATCGCCACATATATATGATTTCTCAAACGGCTCAAATGGCTAATAATGTGAAAAGACGATACCCTTGGAAAATCACAAATAATCAATGAAATCATCTCAAAGATATAGCACATGCTTTTGGCCGAAGCTTGCCAAGTATTGTTCTCTCAAAATAAAGCACTACGTCTCGAAGACAAACTCCTGAAGGACAAATACGTCGCAATGACAGACATCCCGAAGGACAAATACGTCGCAATGAAAGCATTCCAAAGGACAAATACGTCGCAATGAAAAACATCCCGAAGGACAAATGACCCGAACGTCTAGTACTGGCAAATACGTCTTGAAGATAAATGTGTCACAAACTCTCAGGCAAGAACCCGAAAAGTGTTAACGTGCGTCCCATACCACCAGTTCGCACCCAATGGTTTACTAACCGCTAGTAAATGTCACTCTAGAAAGCAGTAAAATGTTTACCCCATCTCATCGGTAAACACGACCCGAAGGTCAAAACGATCAAACGGACAAGTCAGAAATTAACTGATAAGATAAACGCACGTGTCCTATACCACATGTTTTACCGAACTGTGTAATTCTCCTTCTCATTCGCTCGAATAGTGCAAAAACGTGTATTTTTATATAAAATAATTTATTTGAGAAAACAAGCTTTTAAAACAATTTTTCAAAATCATTTTTGAAAACAATCTTTGAAAAATCCCTTATGATAGAGAATATATAGTTTTTATAACTTGGAAATAATTGAAAAATATTATATAATAATTATTTCAAAAGCCAAGATATTTTAAAAATTATTTCAAATTCGTTTGGAAAAACCCATGCTCGAAATCAAAGAAAACATCGAAAAATACTCAAAACGGATACTCGAATTCATTTCAAAAACGATTCAATTTGAATATCAAATTCTCCAAAATCTTGGCTAGCCTATTGATAGGCATCATCACCCTCAAAACAGTTCAGAAATATCACCAAAACATGAAGTAGAAGTTAAAAGTCGGATGGAAAAAGAAGGCAGAACATAAAAAATGCATAGGCAAAAACAATACCCAGATCTGAAATCTTCTCCGGGTTTAACTTTCGGACATAATTTGAATGGTTTAATGACCTCGGAATGGTCTGAAATTTGACGTACACAAAGTAGAACAATGAATTGGAAAAAGATTCACTGAATTCCGACATGAAATAGTAAAGATATGGAATTCCAAACATGGACTCAGGCCATGTTGAATTCTGCCCAGGTTTGAAAACCCTCTCGGTTCAACTTTCATACATGAAACAGGTGACCAAACAACCTCTGATTGAACTGAAAATTGGTATGCACATAGTAGAAAACTTCAACTTTCAAATAAAAAAAATCAATGAATTCCGACAGGAAATAAAAAAGATACGCTGTCTCAAACATGGACCCAGGCCATGTTTGCAGCAGCTCAGAAAACAGAAATATGTACAGGCCTGAAAACCATCTCGGGTTCAACTTTCAAGCATGAAACAGAGGACCAAACTACCTCTGATTGAACTGAAAATTGGTATGCACATAGTAGAAAACTTTAACTTTCAAATAAAAAAAAACCAATCAATTCCGACAGGAAATGAGAAAGATATGCTGTCTCAAACATGGACTCAAGCCATGTTTGCAGCTACTCGAAAAATAGGTGTATTGGCAAAAATCTGGGTTTGTATTGATTTTGCAGCAAAGTTTTCAGGTATCAAA
This sequence comes from Allium fistulosum, assembly GCA_030737815.1. Lineage (NCBI taxonomy): Eukaryota > Viridiplantae > Streptophyta > Magnoliopsida > Asparagales > Amaryllidaceae > Allium > Allium fistulosum. The sequence continues at coordinate 345,311,452 of CM060903.1, read as the reverse complement.
CGAAAGAGTTTTGCTATGAAATTTTGCACACTTATACTACAACACATGAACTACTATTAGAATAAAATCCGGCAGCATTTCATTGCCAGAGTTGCAAGAAATTGACATGCAAAGTGGAGGTCAGAATAGTTTTAGCACAGAAACAAAACTGAGCATAAAACAAGTTATAGAGCAAAAAATTTCACAATTTTAAGCTATTTGAAGCATTGGCTTCAACTAGATTCGTGAGCTTATCAACTCACCTTGCTTTTGAAGTTCAAAAGTTAGATTTAATGCTGAAAGATTGAAGCTTGTGATGATTTTAGCCTTCAAGAACCTGTAGAAAAGAAGAACAAATACATGCAAACAAGAAAAAGACAATTAACAGACAATTCTTTTCACAAATTAAGATTTTGGTTAAATATTTAAGTTTTGGATTTGATTACCTGTAAATTTCACTCTATATTGATAAAAATCACAGCTTGTTTGAAGAAATTTTGAGATTGAAAGCTTTGAATTTGAGAAAATGGGAAGTTTTCTATTTACTGGCTTTTGAAAAAGAAGATGAGAACAAATTTTGTACGTACAGTAAATGTTTTCTCACTTCTTCAATTTCTGGTTTAGTGCACTAATGGGCTTTGGACCCAAAAATTAAAAGAAAATTAATTAGGCCTAGGAATTAATTCAACACTAAAATCAAATTTGCACATATACACAAAGTTATAATGAAAACAATACATTTCTCTAAGTTTTTAACACTAACAATTTATGTAAACATACCTACATTTAAAATAAAATATCTTACACTATATAAAAAGATAATTTTAGTTTAAAAGACATTTTTATTATTAAAACCCCTTATTTATACATAAATACACAATTTTCACAAATAAATGCATAAATCCTTATTTTTAACTTGAATAATTTTACAAATATTATTTTCTTGCATAGAAAAATAGGAAAAACCATTTCAAACTCAATTTTATAGCCAAAACACATTTTTAAACCAATTTTCATCTTTTTATTTAAATAAACAACATTTAAAAATCAAATACTTCCTTTAAAAATTATTAAAAGAAGTTGTTATCCCATTTTTGGTCAAAACTGGAATATCAATGTTGTATGCGTTCCCACCACGACCGAGCCAAGAAGAAGCAAGCAAGCATATATAAGTATGGGATTTCACTCAAGGTTCAGGGTCCATTCGGTACTCCAACACTCAAGCCCATTCGGTAGATTTCATTCGGCATTCCCAATGCCGAGGTCCATTCGGCATGTCCATTCGGCATTCTCCATGCCGAACCAGCCCATTCTCCTCCAATGCCGAACCAAGAAGCCTCTCCATGCTCCTACCTCCGAACCATGTTGGTACCGGACCAAAGTCCTACCGGTCCAAACACCACCGGTCCAATCAATACTCCACCCACCGTCGAACCAGGGTGTTGCCGAACCAAAGTCGCCAGTCCAGGTTTCGCCAGTCCAGATTTCGCCAGTCCAGATTCCGCCAGTCCAGGTTTCGCCAGTCCAGATTTCGCCAGTCCAGGTTTCGCCAGTCCAGATTTCGCCAGTCCAGGTTTCGCCAGTCCAGGTTTCGCCAGTCCAGATTTCGCCAGTCCAGATTTCGCCAGTCCAGATCCACCAGCAGCTATATACATCCAAGACCCCTGCCCCCCTGCCTCACTCTATAAATAGAGGGGCAGGGGTACAACAATGGGGGACAAGTTTGAGAGCTGAAGCATGGAGAGAACTTTCAAACAACTTTCTTTTACTTGTATCAAAGCTTTGTACTTGTAATCTAAACTAGAGAAGAGAAATAACATATAAAGTGGACGTAGGCACATTCTGGCTGAACCACTATAAATCCGCGTGTCTTTTTACAGTTTAGCCCCTGCTTTTCATATATTTGCATAAATCACCCAAACCACTAAGAACAACATTAGATCTACTAAATCATACGACTTTGAGGTGTTTGTCCATTTTTTGTGCAAACATTTTTGGTGCTTTCACTGAGAGTTGAACTCAGGGATTCTACAGCTTGGAATTTGAATTTGAGAGTTTAGAGATTCGAATTGGAAGAGTCATGGCGAGACAATCAAGCAGAAGACCAACACCAGAGCAAAGTCAACAGGAAGGGAGTCAAGAGGCTTCCTCAGGAGCAAACCAAGCTTCAGTCTTCATCACCAGGGATGAGATGGAGGCCATGATGAGAAGACAAGAAGAGATGATCCAGAACTTGCTTCAACAGATTGGACAACTTGGAGCACGGAACCAAGGCGCAACTGGAGTTCAGAACGGAGCAGGACCATCTGGCGTAGCACCAGAGCTAGGGGGCACCCACGCAGAACATGTCGATCCGACCCAGGGAAGAGAGATGGGGGAAACACACGACAACTCCCGCGGACTCGGGGGGCAGGTCGAAGGCACTGAACAAGGACTACAGCTCGGAGACAATGACAGATTAGCAGAGATGGTTAGGAAAGCTATGAGAGGCGGTTTAGTAAACAGAGACTTGGAAGATGTAAACAGGAGTCCTTTTTCTTCGGCGATTAGGATGGCTAGGAACCCACCAGAATTCAAGCTACCATCGGTAGAGATGTACGATGGGAGGACAGACCCTGCGGTCCATCTTACTAAGTATATGAGGCACATGGAAGTGCTGGGGGCATCACAGGAGGTCATGGCCCGGTGCTTTCCACTGTATTTGACGGACATCGCAGCGTTATGGTTTAGGCAACTGGAGAGCAGCTCCATAGGAACATGGGCAGATTTAACTGAGAGATTCATGAGGCAATTCAGGGTCCATATTGCGAGACCTAAGAATGTGATGACTTTGGCAACCTTGAAGCAGAAAACTGGAGAGACTTTGAGGAGTTTTCTGACGCGATTTAATGCGGCAGCAGCATCAGTGGATCGACCAGATCCGTCCATGGTTATGATGGCGGCTGTATCTGGAATAGCTGATAGCACAGAGTTCAAGAATTCGTTAACTAAGGACCCGCCTATGAATCTAGGTGAGTTCTATCATGAGGCTGAAAAGTTTTTGCGTTTGGAAGATGCTAATGCAGAAAGAGGGGAAGAAGATGATGTTTACACAATCAAGAGCGGAAATCCACCTGGAAGGGGTGCGGAAACTAGCAATGGAAAGAGAAAGGCTGAGGATAATGATGACAGGACAAAGCGGCTACGAAGAGAGCCACGATTCACCACCTATTCAGAGCTGAATGAGAGTTTGGAGCGAATTTATCAAGATACAAGAGAGCGGGTTCCCTACCGTAGACCAATGCGAAGGGATCCAACCACTGACGAAAGGAGATCAGACAGATATTGTTTGTTCCACGACCTAAACGGTCATCATACCAACGATTGCAGGCATCTGAGAGATGAGGTGGAGGGACATATCAGGAACGGTATGCTTCTTCAGTATGTAAGGAGGCGAGCTCCAGCGGTGGAGCCAGAGCGACCACCATCTACATCAGCCAGGGCTGCCCCTGAACCAAGACACCATTTGGTTATCCACTGATTTAAATAACGATGAACAAGTCGTAAACTTCCCACTAACACAGTTAAATCATTTACACATGTATGAGATCTCGAACGATCTCCAGGCATGCTCTGAATGATCATTGACTGTTTCACAGTGAGAATTTACACTTTGACATCTTTGCTTTGCTTTTGTTTCGTTTTGATTTGAACATTTAGACTTGGTTTGTTTGAACATTTCTATTTCTAAACTCAGCTGTTGAATGGGTATTTGGTTCTGATAATTCTGAAATGGCTAAGCTACTTACACGTGTACGGGGTCGCGAACGACCCTTAGGCATGCTCTGAGATGGCGATAAACCGCCCTGACAAAAAGATCCAGGGACCCACTCGAGCGTGAACCTGGTATCGACAATATTAAGCCCCCTCGGGCACACCTATTCGCCTCGAACAGACACCCAAACAATCCAGGGACCCACTCGAACGTGAACCTGGCATCGATAATATTAAAGCCCTCCCGGGCACACACACAACTCGCCTCGAACGGCACCCGATCGCGAACGGTCACAACTCGCCTCGAACGGCAAAACTCGCCTCGAACGGCACAAAATTCGCCTCGAACGGCAAAAATTCGCCTCGAACGGCAAAACTCGCCTCGAACGGCACAACTCACCTCGCCACAAATGGCTCGATCGCGAAAGGTCGCCATTTGAGGTCCACCCCCGACCGCCAACAGTCGCACCTTACCACGAATGGCTCGATCTCGAACGATCGTCATTCGAAGTAAGGCGCTTGACCGCGAACGGTCACATTTCACCCCAAGTGGCTTGATCGCGAACGGTCGCCATTTGAGGTCCGCCCTCTGACCGGGCTCGGTCGCACTTTACCTCGAATGGCTCGATCCCGAACGGTCGTCATTTGAAGTAAAGCGCTTGACCGTGAACGATCACATTCCACCGCAAATGACTCGATCTCGAACGATCGTCGCATGGATTTAGACGCTTGACCGCGAACGGTCGCACTTCACCTCAAATGACTCGATCTCGAACGGTCGTCATTTGAAGTTAGGCGCTTGACCATGAACGGCCGCGCTTCATCCCAAATAGCTCGATCACGAACGGTCGTCATTTGGGGCCATATAAAATTATCAAGCTCTTTACAGGTTGTTGATAGGATATGAACATCCAGCTCATGGCATTACAAAACACGCCTTCCTACCGCAAGGCATATTTTGGGGGGCAAAGTGTTATCCCATTTTTGGTCAAAACTGGAATATCAATGTTGTATGCGTTCCCACCACGACCGAGCCAAGAAGAAGCAAGCAAGCATATATAAGTCTGGGATTTCACTCAAGGTTCAGGGTCCATTCGGTACTCCAACACTCAAGCCCATTCGGCAGATTTCATTCGGCATTCCCAATGCCGAGGTCCATTCGGCATGTCCATTCGGCATTCTCCATGCCGAACCAGCCCATTCTCCTCCAATGCCGAACCAAGAAGCCTCTCCATGCTCCTACCTCCGAACCATGTTGGTACCGGACCAAAGTCCTACCGGTCCAAACACCACCGGTCCAATCAATACTCCACCCACCGTCGAACCAGGGTGTTGCCGAACCAAAGTCGCCAGTCCAGGTTTCGCCAGTCCAGATTTCGCCAGTCCAGATTTCGCCAGTCCAGGTTTCGCCAGTCCAGATTTCGCCAGTCCAGGTTTCGCCAGTCCAGGTTTCGCCAGTCCAGATTTCGCCAGTCCAGATTTCGCCAGTCCAGATCCACCAGCAGCTATATACATCCAAGACCCCTGCCCCCCTGCCTCACTCTATAAATAGAGGGGCAGGGGTACAACAATGGGGGACAAGTTTGAGAGCTGAAGCATGGAGAGAACTTTCAAACAACTTTCTTTTACTTGTATCAAAGCTTTGTACTTGTAATCTAAACTAGAGAAGAGAAATAACATATAAAGTGGACGTAGGCACATTCTGGCTGAACCACTATAAATCCGCGTGTCTTTTTACAGTTTAGCCCCTGCTTTTCATATATTTGCATAAATCACCCAAACCACTAAGAACAACATTAGATCTACTAAATCATACGACTTTGAGGTGTTTGTCCATTTTTTGTGCAAACAGAAGTAATTGGCAATAATTAATAAAATTATTGCATTTACACTAAATAAAAATTATTTTCCATTCATTATTATCTCAAACAAATAAAATAAAGTTTCCAAACTTTATTTTCTCATTTTATTTCCAAAATTCATTGTTTATTCCAAATAAACAATTTAAAATATCCAATTTTATTTTAATTCACAATATTAAATTATAACTACCGTTATAATTTAATATTTACAAGTAATCACCAAAACCAGGGTTGTTACAAACTCCCCCTTATGAAAATTGCGTCCTCGCAATTTCTAGAGAAGAGCTTGTATTCAACACAGTTATTTCATCAATTAAAGAAAAAGACAAGCTTGAGTTAAAAATATTCTCACCATCGCTATGAGAAGAAAGAAAACCAGGGTAGGATTGCTCGATAAACTCTTTGGTTTCCCAAGTGCAGTCATTGGGATTTGCGGACCATTGAACTTTAGCGAGCGGCACATCCTTGTTTCGAAGGCGTCTCACCTCCAAAGCAAGTACGCGAATAGGCTACTGCACAATAGATAAGTCCGGTGAGATCTCAAGCTCTTGCAAATCAGGAGAATCGATAATAGAATCCGACTCTCGAAGACACTTCCGAAGCTGAGAGACGTGAAACACGTCATGAATGCCAGATAGATGAGCTGGAAGTGAAACTCTATAAGCCATAGGGCCAATACGTTCAGTAATAAGAAACGATCCTATAAAGTGAGGAGCCAATTTCCTAGTCTTACTGAAACGCATAACCCCCTTCAAAGGAGATACATGGATATACACAAGATCACCAATAGAGAACTCAAGAGGCTTCCTACGGTTGTCCGCGTAGGATTTCTGACGGCTCTGTGCCTCTTTCATTCTCGAACAGATAAGAATAATCTTCTCAGAAGAATCACGAATAGAATCGGGGACTAAAATAAGCTTCTCCCCGGATTCCAACCAACAAGAAGGTGATCGACATGGCCTTCCGTATAAGGCTTCGAAAGGAGCCATACCAATACTAGACTGAAAGCTATTGTTGTAGGAGAACTCTACAAGCGGTAAGTGGTCCTCCCAACTACCACCAAAATCCAGAATGCAAGCACGAAGAAGATCCTCAAGAATACGATTCACCCGTTCAGTCTGTCCATCAGACTGCGGATGATATGCTGTGCTGAAATTAAGCTTTGTTCCCAAAGCTTGTTGAAGACTCTGCTAGAAATGACTCATGAAAAGTGGATCATGGTCACAAACAATCAAACTAGGAATACCGTGAAGTCTCGCGATTTCCTTAATATAAATCTTGGCCAGATGAGAAGCGGTCATGTTAGACTTAATAGGAATGAAATGAGCTGACTTAGTGAGGCGATCAACAATAACCCAAATACTACAATGGCCCGATCTCGAACGAGGTAGGCCATCAATGAAATCCATGGAAATGTATCCCACTTCCACAATGGGACATCAAGAGGCTGAAGAAGACCAGAAAGGCGCTTATGCTCGGCTTTGATGAGTTGAAAAGTCATGCAATTACTCACATAACTTGCCACATCACGCTTCATGCCTTCCCAATAATAAAGGCGTCTAATGTCGACATACATCTTCCTACTCGCGGGATGAATGGTATGTTTAGAATGGTGACAATCATCGAGAATGTCCCGCCTAAGTCCAGAATCAGAAGGCACGACTAAACGGTTCTTCTTACGAAGACACCCATGAGAATCAATGCAGAAATCCCTCAACTCCTCGTCACGGGATTCAGACTCACAAATCTAAATGAGATGCATAAGATCTGGATCTTGCCGCTGAGCATCGGCAATACGATCCAATAAGCTAGGTCGAGCTTCCAAATTGAATAATAAAATAGGAGAATCAGAAGCTGGAGCACGATCACGAATAGCACAAAAAGATAAGGTCTCTAAGACATCCCACTCGGCTAGCATCATAGAAACAACGACCGAGTGTTTGCGACTAAGCGCATCCGGGACTCGGTTCCCCTTTCCATGAGTGTACTGGATATCGAAGTCATAAGAGGCAAGGAACTCGATCCAACGCTGTTGCCGCATATTGAGCTCCTTCTGGGTGAACAGATACTTCAAAGATTTGTGATCGATATAGAGAATGAAGCGCTCGCCTAAAAGATAATGTCGCGAAATCTTCAAGGCGAAGACTATGGCGGCTAACTCGAGGTCATGAGTGGAATAGCGAACTTCATTCCGCAGTTGCCTAGAAGCATAAGCAACTACCCGATCCTTTAGCATAAGCACGACACCAAGGCCACATCTACTAGCATCGGTGTAGACAACAAGATCATGATTCCCTTCGGGAACCACTTGAATAGGAGCATTAGTTAGAAGCTCTTTTAACTGCTGAAAAGGAGCTTCACACTTATTAGACCAAATAAATCGAATGCCTTTCCTAGTAAGGCTAGTTAGAGGAAGCACAATGCGGGAAAAATCCTTAATGAATCGACGGTAATAACCCGCCAATCCAAGGAAGCTATGAATCTCAGTAACATTCTCAGGCCTCTACCAATTCTGGATGGCTTCGATCTTCAATGGATCGACCGAAATGCCCTCAGAAGAAACAACATGACCTAAGAACTTCACCTTATTCTCCAAAAATTGCCACTTAGAGAATTTGGCTTTGATTTGATGTTGATGAAGGGTACTCAAAACAATTCTCACATGGTGAGCATGATCGGCTTCAGACTTAGAGTAGACAAAGATGTCATTAATAAACACAAGGACGAACTTATCGTGATATTCCTAGAATACTTGATTCATAAGATTGACAAAGAAAGCAGGAGCGTTTGTCAAACCGAACGGCATAACGAGCCACTCAAAAGAACCTTAACGAGTGCAGAAAGCTATGAGAGGAATGTTGTCCTCCGCACCTCCACTACAAGAAAATGTGCTTTTAGTTGCAATAAATGGCAGCGTTTCAACTCTGAATGCAACTATTTGTTTCATGAAGTAATTAAAACTAGATCAAAACGCAACAAATTGCCAAAATTTTGTTAGGCGGGAACCTTATTTATTTTAGCGGGTCATAAAAATATTTCCAAACTTCCTAGCTATTACCCAAAGAAACCATGAACTCCTGTTACCTAACCACAAACAAATTAATGGTAGTAAAATCTTTCTCAAGCCCTTCTCCGCCTCCGCCTTGCTCTAATTTTATGGCCTAGGTTCCAACTCAGTGACCATGCTCCTACTCTAGCGCCTCCGCTTCAATTCAATTGCCTCTATCCATCTCCAGTCTTCTACCATTGACAAAATGGGTTTTTCACATCGGAGAATTCAGTAAAAGGTAAAATTACCAAATTATCATTATAACACCATATCACAATCTATTTATTTGAGTACATTTTTTTTATTTTCATAAGTTAATACGAGAATAGGGTATGCGATGATGCCTTTGATTTTGTGAGTACTTATGGTTATTGAATTGTAGGTTCAATTGAAGTTTGCATATGTTCTACTTTACTAATATTTGTTGCAGTATGAAGAAGAATGAAACTGAATCCCTTTTTCATAGCAGGTTCAATCTGTTAAGATACACAATCAATGATTTAAACTAACTCTTGTTATTTAGTGTTAGGAAATGCATTTTTTGTAATATTCTTTAGTAGGAAGTTAAGATAATAAACATGTATTGAAAAACACAGTAAATAACCACTTGATTAAAAAACTAGAGGAAGAGTTATTGTTGTTATTTTGTGCTTTTGCCTTATTTATACATGAATTAAGTGAGTATTTTCTTCTTCTTTTTTCTTAATTTGATCTCAAAATGGCACTGGTTGATTTGTGAATCATTTATATGACAAATTAGGAGTTTTTTGTCTCTAGTTGGATGATCTCAAAATTAGGCCATTTGAACTTGAAAGTGATCTTCAAGTCGGCTTTCCACAATGACTTACTATCAAGTGTTCTAGTTTTTTTAGGCTATCAGATTACGTCTATCTTACTAGACCCCTAAGAATTGAGCTGATCAATTCTACCTATGTTTACATAGAAATATTGTATAACTTAAGCTACTCTTTGTTTATCATTTTCATTTATTGCACATACAAAATAGTAGAACTACTAGAATATCTAAAATTTGATGTGTTTTTGATCCATCTTCTTTTCTTGATGGTTACAAATATCTAATTTTGTTTATATTCAAAAGTAACGAACAAAATTATAAGTCAAATATAAAATGTAAAATATAGAGTTGGAAGATTGCCTCTAGACCAAAGAGATGCTTATTTTGATAAAGTGGTGAAGATAGATAAACTTGGAGAAATTGGTATGTCATGCCCACAATGCAAATATATCAATACTCCTAGGTTCAGAAGCACATACTTAAATTCCTAAAGATACTAAATATATAGGTTTTTTTAACTTCATGTATTTGCTCCATGCAATATTTAACTATTAAAGGATTCAATCTTATGTGTATATTATGCATTGAAGCTTCAAGATATATCACACATGTTTTCAGATGTGTACAGAACTTAACTCACTTGTTGCTTTATATGACATTATGTTTATATTATATATGTTGAGCCATTTATAACTTCATTCATTACATTATAGCTTTATAACTTCATTAACAACGTTTTATATGCATAATCAAACTGTTTTACTACTATCATTAGCAGTTATTGGCCCATTTATAAATCTTAGTGCTTGTACAGGAGTATAAAGTATAATGATTCGTATTGGTTGATCACTCTAAATTGTGAAAATATGTTTATAATTATATGTACGTAATTTATGCAATCATCCAGCTCTTTAACCTTTGGATCAAACATAATCAAACTTTTTTAAATCAATGATCGATGACATGTCCACTCTGAAATAAATTTTGACCCTCTTGAATCATTTATTAAACCATTGTATCATATATTTACCTTCCTACAGAAAAGTCGCTTCATTAAATTGCAGATTTAGTACACTGTGTCCAATATAGATGCTTTTGTTGTAGCAATAGCTATGATTGTTAATTATCTTCCTCTTGTTGCCAAAAAGAAAAAAAATGGAAAAAGGAAAAAGAAAAGAAAAGGAAAAGAGAAGAGAAGAAACAAAAGAAGAGAATTGAACTTAATATATTTGACTGCATGTTTCATTGTAATAGATATAACTGTTAATTATCTTCTTTGAATGTGTAAAGGTTGATAAGTGATGATTCATTGAAGAGATTTGTAACATATGCAAGTGAGAGTTGCATTCAAGAACTCCTATCTGCTTCAGACTCCAAAAATCATGATGGTTGGAAAATTCTATCAATGGATGATGGCGTAGAGTTTCCAAGCAAATGCCTGGATCGCTGCATGTGTTTCGCAGTCGATGGCTTCTACATTCTACGTCCCCAGAATAGTTTATTAATGTTGCAAATGCCACTGATGCTGCTAAGGTGAATTTTATTTTTAAAGCATTTTAACCGTACATATTAACTTACACATCCATCATAAAAACCTTATACAAATAGTAATATATTGATATCCATGAGGATTATGTGCAATGTCAATGCTTAACTGGCTTGAATAAATGTACTTGTATATGGGATAGAGATTGTAAAGTATAGGAGATAAAGATTCCATTTCTGTTATAAAATAATTCGAAATTTTGTTGGTGTCCAATATTGAACTTATATTGGCATGCTATAAATACCTTAAATCATGTTGTTATATGCATATGATATAGCAGTGAGTTAGTTATATATACAAAATGTTGTTTAATACCTTTAATTCTCAGCGTATAACATATCTCATTACTGTTATGCATGTTATAGCAATGGGATGTAGACTTAGTAGAAACCAAGTACATCAAAGAACTCTCTACTAACCTCGACATGATTCGATTAAGATTTGGTAGTGCCTCAAAAACTCTGTTCAAAAACAAAGAATTCATAGTTTACGAACTTTGTGAAACAATGGATGATGGCACTCTGGTAACTAAACACAACTCTCAACTTATCGGATCAAATCGGTTATCCTTTTTTCCTCTTAAACGCGGTAGAAATTTTTGTATAGGTGGTTACCGTAGCTTCTTTACCAAAAGAGATAGCAGAAGGGCTGCAGCCAAAGATAAGTAAATCAATTAGAGGTCTCTTGCTGTAGTCTGGATGGGTTGTTGAAAAATTGCGTGGTGATTCTTGTTTGGTTACTTATGTTGTTCAGGTAACTTTTCTTCACACACACACTGCCCACAACCACCCCACCCCCCAACCCACCCCACCCAAAACTGCAGGAGCTTTCTTCGATCAAAATTCAGAAATTGACGAAAAAAGGCTTGTATCTTTTTCTTCCTTCTGTTACTGCCATTTCCCTCATTCACGTAGAAAAATCACCGAGAACTCAAACATTACTTACGAGAATTTATCTATGTTTAGTTGTGGTATGTTATACTGTTGAACCTCTCCAATGTCTAAAATGAAGTGGTACTCTATCAAGGAATAACTCTCATATGATAATATTACATTATAGTTCCACGGCCAGCTGCTGTAATAAGTTGTAGAAGCTTAGGTCCTTCCCTAGTAAAATGCCTAAACATTGGAGTAACTAGTCAAAATTGGACAACTTATGCTACATTGTACAATATAACTATACAGTCAAAATTGGATAGAATTGATAATATTCTATAAAACTATTCAACTGATAACAACTACACCTTGTATATTTTATTTTGTTGTTCTGGATCCATGGGAGTAAATATGCAGACTCAAAATGAATCCAAAAATGGAGAAAGAATTGTCAATAGACCGCTTGATTGACACAGACTGAACCTTAATAGCAATATTAACATAGGTTGAATCACTCTCTTCCATATTCATTAATTACATTTTTGTAGTTGATAGTAGGCAATATTTATTCATCACTGGAATCAGAGTTATGTAAAGATAGGTAAAAGGAAATAGCTTCCTATTGTAGTTTTCTATTTCACACAGCATCTCTCCATTGGCTAATATTAATGTTTTTATATTACTTCTATGCTTTCTCATTGTCATTCCTGCATAATTTTTTTAGATCAATTTTCTGATGTAGGAAAAGAAGATTAGTGTTTATGCAATGTGCTTCTGTGTTGGGTCATGATAACGAGGTGGCAGATTGGGTTGAAAGCGGGAGAGAAATAAAGAGCAGCATATCGGATATGAGGTAGAATGATTCAATGGATGGTGATCTTTGTGTGCATGTTAGAACAAACCTAACTCAAATGTTATCAAGGCATTGCACCATGAAATTCTCATCAACGTACATGAAAGGTATGGAATGGTTTATAACATTGAATGCTAGTAATGTACTTTTACCCTTATAAAAATCTTTGGGTTACAGCACAGGCACATGAACAGACTAAAAATTATGTTCGTATTTTAATTTAGCATTTATTAAAATATTGTGTTCAGCAAAGAAAATGCTCTAAATTTCATGACCCACTGCTTTAGACAAGGATTCTAAGGCTTTGCAGCAAAGAGTGGAGAATCACAAGAAAACTGTACTAAATTTTTGTGAATAAATTTTCATTAAGTAGAATTCAGAACTGCCTTATGTACATGTAACTAAAAAAATACCAAACGTACATAAAAGTAGTTCAAATACAGGCTGAAAATGAAAAGTGGCAGTACGAAGATAGTTAGACATTGGTTTACTGAAAATGAAAATTCAATGTTTGTTGCTGCCTAATGACATAGATCTTGCATTGACTACAGTCACTTCCATTATTGCAGTCTAATTGGAAATCTCTGCAAGTCGTCTACAATAGCCTGTTGATTATTAATCGAAAATCTGCATAAGCTATCGATCTTGATTCTGGAAAAAGGCCTAAGATGAGTCAGGTTGTTAGAATGCTGGAAATTGAAGATGAACTATATCTCGAGGTTTGATTATTCATATTTACTTATCATAATTTTATTGTGGTTACAACACATGTATTGGTACAGAGATTTATATAAACATATATTGTTGATTGTTAAACTCGTTTGCAGGTAATTAGCTATTTCGAAGCGAAGACTGTCGACAACAAGGAACTATTGGTAATCAAGCAACGAACATGAATTTAATTGTTATATATGTTGTCGTATTTTGTTAGTACCATTTGTGGAAACTTGTCTATGAATGCTTGTACTATGTGACTTATTTTGTTGAAAAACTACTATCGAATTGATTATGGATATTATATTTGATTGTGAGATTAGCATGTTTTTGCAATTATTTGAATATGATGATCATATGATTGATTGTTTGTATATGCTAATTATGTGATTTAATTGTTTGTTTGAATATATGAAAATTATGCGATTGATCGTTCGTTTTAATATGAATAGTATATAAGCGATTGCTGGAAATGGTATAAACCATCAATGGTATAAGACTTATGGTAGCGTTTTTTTAACCCTACAGAAAAAACCTATAGCTGCATTTAAAAGTGACTTTTGGTAGCGTTTTTTAAATCCTACAGAAAATACCTATAGTTGCATTTAAAAGTGACGTTTGGTAGCGTTTAATACAACGCAACAAAAAGTTTTAGACTTTTAGTTGCATGTCGTATAGCAGCGTTCTCTAAAACGCTACCATAAGTTATGGTAGCGTTTTTTCAACGCTACCAAAAGTCTTTTCTGGTGTAGTGCTCGTAGCCGATGACAACCAGTGGCAAGGTCGAGTTGAGAAAAGACCTTAGCACCACTCAATTGATCGAACATATCGTTGATCTTAGGCAACAGATACTTATTCTTGATGGTTACCTCGTTAAGCTTGCGATAATCGATGCAAAGCCTAAGAGTACCATCAGACTTCTCCATGAAGATGACCCGGCACCCCACGGTGAAGAACTAGACTAGATAAACTACTTAGCTTCAAGCTCCAACAACTACTTCTTGAGTTCCTCATTTTCCTTTATAGACATCCTCATGGGAGGACAACTAACTGGCTGCACGCCTGGAATGAGATCAATGTGGAACTCGATAGCCCGCTTGGGTGGCAAACTCGAAACAGGCTCAAACACATCAGAGAAGTCACAAACAACAGGAATACGAGATATATCATCATCATCTCATGAGTCGAGAGAAAATAAAGATGCTTCAGAATTATCCACATTTCGAAGAACAAGTGATAGCTGAGCAGACGAATCTGGATATCAAAGATACAAAACTCTCTCAGAACAAATAATCCTGGCTTCGTATCGCACTAGCCAGTCCATACCCAAAATCATATCAAAACCCAGAAAAGAAATAACATGCATATTCGTACGGAAAGAAAAGGCACACAAAACAATCTCAACATCCTCACAAAGCATGCTAAGGGTTGCGGATCCCCCGATAGGATTCGCAATCCTCGATGAAGTAACTAAACAAGAAACATCCAAAGGAACAGCATCGAAAAGCTCCTTCGATACGAATGAATGCGACGCACCCATATCGAAGAGGACTCGAATATATCGGTCATGAAACAACAAAGAACCTTCAGGGATAGAAGGAGATGTACCTCTGCGCTGAGAAGAACCTCCAGAAGCATCCACTAGATTTAGCTTGCCAGATTTAGAATTATTCGAAGCAATAGGACAAGTGGCAACTCGATGACCCTCCTTCTTGCAATAGCGGCAAATAAGAGGCTTAGGGCAGTCACGGATATATGATCAGATAAGCCATAATTGAAACACCCATTCTGAGTAGGAGGTGCTCCACGAGGCTGAGAATTTGAACCAACAGACTTCTTCTTCTTCTTGTTGTGAGGAAAAGACTTCGACTTGTGAAATGGGAACTTCTTCTTATTGGGGTTCTTGCGAACCTCAGTCTCATCACTGCCGTCCCTCTCTTTCTCAATGGCTTTGAGGTGAAGCGCCGAGTTAATAACTCCTCGAAAGATAATTTGAGCTGGAGCATCACAGACTTCTTCAGATATTTCTTCAAACCAAATACAAACTTCAAATTCTTCTTGTAAGAGGTGTTGATATATTTAAGACCATATTTGGATAAGGCCTCGAAGGAAGATACATAATCAGAAACAGAAGATTTCCCTTGCTTCAACTCGAGGAAGCGACGGGCTAATAAGGCTTTCTCTGATTCAGGAACGAACTTGAGCTTGAATTATTCCCGAAACTGTGTCCAAGTAGGGGTGGACTCATCGAGCTCAGCAATGAGAAGCTCGTACCAGTTGAGAGCATGCTCTTGCAGCATACTTGATGCTACAAGAACTCTATAGTGGTCAGAAAGATCCATGCAATAAAAGATGCCTCGCACGTGCGAATCCAAACCTGGACCTCTAATACAGACTCAGACCTTTGACCGACTTGCCTCCGAGATGAGAGAAATCACTACACATGCGTGCAAAGGCAGACTTGCATGGAGGAGACACTGGAGTAGGAGCTGGAGGCTGAGTGCTCCTGAATAACTCCATAAACTGATCGGCAGACATGTATACGCCGTCTGGATGCGAGCCGCTGGATTGCCCAGCATCCGAGCGACGTCCTTTGAATCTTCCAGCCATTAGCTAAAAGTTAAGATAAGATAAAGGTTATTCATAGAGTAGATATCATTAATTCAAATATGGAATACTACGGAATTTAAAATGCATTTCTAGATGTATTCCCAACTATATCTACCCTAAAGGAGACGAAAAGGTCAAGGATACGATGATTAGGGGTTTAGTAACACTTGTACTATACTTTGATGTACCGTAATATATGTTTCTGTTCTGCGTTTATCATATTTTATTCCCAACTATATCTACCCCAAAGGACACAAAAAGGTCAAAGTATTTCTGGGTAATACTGTCTGCTAATGCGGAAAATAGGGCTGGTTAGGAACGACCATCTATAGCTTTGTCTTAAACATCTATTAAATACATCAGTTAATGCTCTAATTTTTTTTTCAATCTCAAGTGGATCGACATATCTAATAAATGCTTAATACAAAACTATAGGTGGCTAACAGATCTATCAGAATAAAATACAACAACTAAAATGTACATCACATCACAAAACAACAAACATCGGATATATACATATATATAGATACATCCCCAGTACAATACAAAATGATACATCATAAGTGGTTCGAAGACCACACTATATACAACGATTCAAAATAATATACATATCAGAGTCAAGCAAAAAGACTGCAACAACAAAAGGTGATAGACAGATATCCAAGCAGAAGCATCTAAGCGAAGCTAAGTCCAAAAGCAGGTACCTAACCTGAAACAACTCGGTCTGACCCAAGTATAAAATACATGGGTCAGTCAAGCTAAAACAATCAGTTTAATAGGATAAACGATAATATAGTGCATGAAGATAAGGGTGATAATTCTTCTCAAATGAGAAGAAATAATTCTAAGTTCCTGTGATTACTTCAAGTGATGAGGTCGTATCACTAAACATATAATCTCAAAGAGATAAACTCCATAAAAAAAACACTAAACATAGCATGCCTCATATCATCGGCATATCCCAAAAAAACAATAATGGTTTAGAGAAACCATAACTCCTAAATAGTAGGAATCTCAAAACCCGCCATAACGGCAATCTCAAACGCATTCCCAAAAGAGAAACCTCAATCTCAAAAATACGCCATAAAGGCAATTACATATATCTCCAAAATAGGAGAATATAAATCTCAAATAAACGCCAAGAATGGCAAATCTCAATCTCAAATAAACGCCAAGTGTTGGCAACTCAAATCCCAAATATAGAACTCAAAGGAGTTCAAATTTCCAAAGATGCGATCGCCACATATATATGATTACTCAAACGGCTCAAATGGCCAATAATGTAAAAAGGCGATACCCTTGGAAAATCATAAATAATCAATGAAATCATCTCAAAGATATAGCATGTGCTTTTGGCCGAAGCCTGCCAAGTACTGTTCTCTCAAAATAAGGTGCCACGTCTCAAAAACAAACGTACCGAAGGACAAATACGTCACAATGAAAACCATCCCGAAGGACAAATACGTCGCATGACAAACATCCCAAAGGAAAAATAAGTCACAATGACAAACATTCCGAAGGACAAATGACCCGAAGGTCCAGTACTGGAAAATACGTCTCGAAGACAAATGTGTCGGAAACTCTTAGGTAGGAACCCGAAAAGTGTTAACGTGTGTCCCATACCACACGTTCGCACCCAACGGTTTACTAACTGCTAGTAAATGCCACACTAGAAAGCAGTAAAATGTTTACCTCATCTCATCGGTAAACACGACCCGAAGGTCAAAACGATCAAACAGACAAGTCAGGAATTAACCAATAAGATAAACGCATGTGTCCCATACCACGTGTTTTACCGAACTGTTTAATTCTTCTTCTCATTCGCTTGAATAATGCAAAAACGTGTATTTTATATATAAAATAATTTATTTGAGAAAACAAGCTTTTAAAAAAAATCGAAATCGTTTTTGAAAACAATCTTTGAAAATTCCCTTATTATAGAGAATATATAGTTTTTATAACTTGGAAATAATTGAAAAATATTATATAATAATTATCCAAAAGCCAATTTATTTTAAAAATTATTTCAAATTCGTTTGGAAAAACCCATGTTCGAAATCAAAGAAAACATTGAAAAATACTCAAAACGGACACTCGAATTCATTTAAAAAACGATTCAATTTGAATATCAAATTCTTCAAAATCTTGGCTAGCCTATTGATAAGCATCATAGCCCTCAAAACAGTTCAGAAATATTACAAAAACATGAAGTAGAAGTCAAAAGTCAGACGGAAAAAGAAGGCGGAACACAAAAAATGCATAAGCAAAAACAATACCCAGGTTTGAAATATTCTCCGCGTTCAACTTTCAGACATAATTTGAATGGCTTAATGACTTCGGAATGGTCTGAAATTTGACATACACAAAGTAGAACAATGAACTGGAAAAAGATTCACTGAATTCCGACATGAAATGGTAAAGATATGGAATTCCAAACATGGAGTCAGGCCATGTTGAATTCTGCCCAGGTCTGAAAACCCTCTTGTGTTCAACTTTCAGACATGAAACAGAGGACCAAACAACCTATTATTAAACTGAAAATTGGTGTGCACATAGTAGAAAAATTCAACTTTCAAATAAAAAAAATCAATGAATTCCGACAAGAAACGAAAAAGATACGCTGTCTCAAATATGGACTCAGGCCATGTTTGCAGCAGCTCAGAAAACAGAAATATGTACAGGCCTGAAAACCATCTCGGGTTCAACTTTCAAGCATGAAACAGAGGACCAAACTACCTTTGATTGAACTGAAAATTGGTATGCACATAGTAGAAAACTTCAACTTTCAAATAAAAAAATCAATCAATTCCGACAGGAAATGAAAAAGATACGCTGTCTCAAACATGGACTCAGGCCATGTTTGCAGCTACTCGGAAAATAGAAATGTGTACAGGCAAAAATCCGGGTTCGTATTGATTTTGCAGCAAATTTTTTAGGTATCAAACGAAAGAGTTTTTCTATGAAATATTGCACACTTATACTACAACACATGAACTACTATCAGAAGAAAATTCGGCAGCATTTCATTGCCGGAGTTCAAGAAATTGACATGCAAAGTGGAGGTCAGAACAGTTTTAGCACAGAAACAAAACTGAGCATAAAACAAGTTATAGAGCAAAAAATTTCCCAGTTTTAAGCGATTTGAAGCATTGGCTTCAGCTAGATTCGTGAGCTTATCAACTCACATTGCTTTTGAAGTGCAAAAGTTGGATTTTATGCTAAAAGATTGAAGTTGTGATGATTTTAGCCTTCAAGAACCTGTAGAAAGGAAGAACATATACATGCAAACAAGAAAAAGACAATTAATAGACAATTCTTATCACAAATTAAGATTTTGGTGAAATATTTAGGTTTGGATTGGATTACCATAAATTTCACTCTAGATTGATAAAAATCACGGCTTGTTTGAAGAAATTTTTAGATTGAAAGCTTTGAATTTGAGAAAATGGGAAGTTTTCTATTTACTGGCTTTTGAGGAAGAAGATGAGAACAAATTTTACACGTACAGTAAATGTTTTCTCACTTCTTCAATTTCTGGTTTAGTGCGCTAATGGGCTTTGGACCCAAAAATTAAAAGAAAATTAATTAGGCCTAGGAATTAATTCAACACTAAAATCAAATTTTCACATATACACAAAGTTATAATGAAAACAATACATTTCTCCAAGTTTTTAACACTAATAATTTATGTAAACATACTTACATATAAAATAAATATTTTACACTATGTAAAAAGATATTTTTAGTTTAAAAGACATTTCTATTATTAAAAACACTTATTTATACATAAATACACAATTGTCACAAATAAATGCATAAATCCTTATTTTTAACTTCAATAATTTTACAAAAATTATTTTCTTACATAGAAAAATAGGAAAAACCATTTCAAACTCAATTTTATAGCCAAAACACATTTTTAAACCAAATTTCATCTTTTCATTTAAATAAACAACATTTAAAAATCAAATACTTTCTTTAAAAATTATTAAAAGAAGTAATTGGCAATAATTAATAAAATTATATCTTTTACACTAAATAAAAATCATATTCCATTCATTATTAACTCAAACAAACAAAATAAAGTTTCCAAACTTTATTTTCACATTTTATTTCCAAAATTCATTGTTTATTCCAAATAAACAATTTAAAATCTCTAATTTTATTTTAATTCACAATATTAAATTATAACTACCGTTATAATTTAATATCTACAGGTAATCACCAAACCAGGGTTGTTACAATAATGCAAGATTGTGTACTCATATGATTAACTACAATAAGGATCTTGTTGTGTTAGATGTAGCACTAGACCAAGAGCTACAAGATGTATGTAGAAATTCGATCATCGAAATGTCATTTGGATCAGTTTACTAAAATGCAACTTATTCGATATCCTTAAATGTTGAGGATGACCAAATGCATTTTTGTAAAGAGGTCATTATGGTCTTGAAGTAGTGGTTTCTTTTTTTAATGGTTCAACCATTTTGAAAGGAAAGTGAATGTACAAGAGTAGATGTAACTTAGGCATAGTTGGGATGAAGAGAGTGAATGGTCGTCTCTTCTTCATAAAGGGACATTGGAAATGAGAATGGTTTAAAGTACTAAAATATACTTAATATGGAATGAGAATTGTGGTTTCTATTCTAAATGTATTTTCATATAGAATGTTTTTCTATGAAAGTTATTTCTTCGAGTTTAAGATATCTTATATGAAACTCTCAACTGTAACTAATTGCAGGTTTAAAAATAAATTCCGTAATAAGTGATTGAATGGAGCTATGTAACAACCCACCCTTTTAACCATGGATCCAACGCCCGTACCGATGTCGACAACCCGAGAACTGAAAGGGGTCGAGTCATTGTGGTTTGGATAAAATAAGCATATTACTGACATAGTTCCAACTATCTACTTTTCGAACCTTACAATGGAAGGAAATAAAATATAATGCATCAATAATAACCATAGTCACATCAGCATAACATGTCTACAATGTCAAATACATATGTTTGAACAATATAAATACAACAACAGCCCAATACATACCAATAGTCAAATCCAAGTTATAACACTTATTTACATCACATACAATATATATAATATAAATGAGTCTACCTTTGATACCATCTCATCTCCAAACTCCCTCAACCTGGATATATATAATGGGGAAAAATTGGAGTGGGTCAGACATAACTCTGGTGAGTGAGCCATACTTTTACTCTACATATACTACAAAAATAATACTATAACATGATATGAGTCTATTGCTTGGTCACCTCACGTCCTGTCATCACGTCATACCTAACTATCGTATGCATCTAGTCGTGCTACATCATCGCCATATGGAATCACTTCCGTGGACCGGCCTCATGCCCTAAAGGGTCGCATGTTGCCTATCATCACGTAAATTGCATATAGGACTCACTTCCCTAGACCGTCCAAAGTCTATAGGAAAGCCTATATTCCTCATACTAATTGGACTCATACCTTAGTCTGTCCGTGGCCTATAGGGTCGCTTAACATCCACATTCTCCACCAGGCCCATTGAAGCACTATAGGGGAGTAATGTAATACCTGGATCACCTACTTGTATGACATGTCTGTATCTACATCTATATCCATATCCTTATCTATATCCATATCCATATCTGTATCCATATTTGTATCTATATCTGTATCCATATCCACATCCATATCTATATCCATATTTATGTCTCATGATGTCTACCTGAACCACATAATTGTTCACGTTTCACATTCATCATCGTATTACGTCTCTTCATTACAATAACATACACATTCATTTCAAATAGAAACCAATCATCACAAACATTTAATCAATTTGTAATGTCGTCGTTTGCCTCATTAATAGCCTCTAATCGCCTTCCAAAACATAACAGAAACAATACTTGAATCGATCTTTTATTATTTATATAGGCCTTTTTGGGTCCTGGTTCAACCTAAGCCCAGAATAGGCCATCAGTGCACCAATCACATCCGTCAATGGGCCAGTGCACATAATTCCTGGCAATTGCCAAGTTGTGAAAATTTGTGGTTTTCATCGTCGTTTCCACCTTCAATCGCCTCTATTCCACCTCCGGTCGCCAAAGAATATACCTAGTATCCAGCCCTATGTTTTTAAGTCCATTTTATCACATTATTTCATCAAATTCTCATACCCTAGCATAACCTAGTTCTAATTCGCTGTTATTGACCAATTCCCTCCCAAATCCCCATTTAATATGAATTTAGTTGTTTAATTATGTTATGATATGCTACTATAGCTAGCATATCATAATTAGACTATCATGATTGCATTATATGAGGAGAAAGGTCAATCACTCAACAAGACGCTCTCTATTGACCAGATCTCCACTGTCTGGCCTGCTGCATCTTAATGCTTCAGAGTTTTGCCCCCAAATCACTTCATTTTGTATTTCTCTTCGGTAGCTTTGTAACGCTTTTGGTCTCGTGAATTTTCGTTGAGTTTTGAGGGAGATATTGAAGTTTGATCTTTGGTATGTCAAGAGAAAGAAGAGAAAAGGAAGATGTAGTCAGTTCTGAAAACTGAATGTGAATATGTGAGTCAGTTTTTAAGTGGTAGGACAGAAAGTATTTGTCCGCTTAAATTCAAATTTCAAACTTTGATTTTTTGGCGCTCGTTCGACCGGATACCATTTCACCCATAATTTTTTCATACGAACTCCAAACAAGGAAAATAAGAATACTAAGCGGATCAGTAAAACAAGATGGCCGTAATAACACTGGTTTCATCGTCAAATTCCAAAGTTGGAAAATGACCATTTTGCTCTTCCTTATTTAATATTTATTTATTAACACATTGAATTCAATTATTTTCATGTTATTATATTATAAATATTATTTTATGCTCCTTAGTGGTGAGCTATGAAGTCGTACTTGTGTTATCTTCACATTTGTATTACAAAAATTATCATACAGGTAAACAAACAATCAAACTTAAAGCTAATTAAAAGTGATAGATATGTTGGGTCTTGTTGAGCTGCTTATATGTCCTGCAAAGAAACTTCACACAAGGAAGCATGGAAGTACAAAGTGAAGAAGTTAATGTATAAAGAGTAAAATTATCATCTAATGGAAGCGGAGGATGAACTTGCAGAGATGTTGAAGATAGGTTTCTCCGGATCTGATCTTTAGCAAAATTTAAGCTGATTGAGTAACTATTTCGTTCTTCAACTAGATCTATATGTAAGGTCAGATCTATATAGATGTGGCCGCAAGGTTTTTAAATCTGAAGGAAAAAATTGGTTTTGATGAAGTTTTGAGTGAATTCAGTTCAAGCCATTAATGTATCCGTGGACTAAAAAAGGAAAGAAGGAGTTAAAACTGAGAAGATGAGAAAAGGAAGAAGCTATCTTGAATCGATCAAGATATACGGGATAGAGGCACGTGTGCCACATGGCTTCGGGAATGTTCGATAAGAGGAACTGAAGTTGTTGTTTTTAGGCTTTAGGTATATGGTTGTGAGCAGTATGCTAGAGCATGGGATGGGCCTGTTTGGGGTAAGGTGGAAGGTGTATAATGTTTTATTTGTTATTTTACTATTTTTTGATGGATGTATATTTTTGGGAAAGTTTATTTCCTTTGTGACTTTTGTATAAACTTGTTGGTTTTTGATACGCAATAAAGGAATTTTGAGCCTGGTTCAAAAAATATATTAATTTAAAGTATTTACAAAATTTTGGGGTATTACATACTCTCTCTTATAAAATTTCTTCCTCGAAATTCCTAAGGAATGGAGGATATTTTATAATGCTTGCTCGTTAAACATATATCAACCAAGTTAGCAAACATGTCATCCAATTTATGTAAATAATATATGTATATAAATAATATAGAAATCATATAGGTATGAATAATGTCATGTACTCGTAGTTTCTATACCTACGACACAGAAATGCAGCTAATGCAACCTATATGAATGCAATAAGATTGCATATTAGGCATGCTGCATAACAACCTAATATAAACATATACATATTTCTATATGAATGGAAATCCAATCATATACAAACAAACCTAACAATCAATTCATCCAAGACATCCAAATCCTAATCTTAAATTAATCTAAACGAAGAAAATCAAACAAAATTAGGAAACATACCAGAAAAGAGTTGAGGATGAGTAGCCATTATCTTCTCTTCAGGCTTCCATGTGCTCTTCCCCGGTATGTTCCCCCATGGTACTTAAAACAATTTCACTACTTTGTTTCTAAGTCATTTCACCCCATGTTCCACAATACGGGTTGGACCACGAGATGAACTCAACTCAGATTCGAACTATATTCCTCTACTTGACTAGGTGCAATCACAGTTATTGGATCGTGTATACATTTCTGCAAATGTGACACGTGAAATACGTCATGGACTCCTGCCATCTTTTCCAAAAGTTCCACTCTATATGCCAAACTCTATATCCTCTCCTGTATTTGAAATGGGCCGACAAATCTAGGTGCTAACTTCCATAAATTTCCAAATCTTACCACCTCTTCAATGAAGGGACTTTGATAAAGACCAGATCTCCCACTTTGAATTCCAAATCTTTCCTTCTCCTATTTGCATATGACTTTTGTTGGTCTTATGCAGTTGTCATCCTCTTCCTTATAAGCTCCACATTTTCTTTAATATCTCTAACATATCTGGGCCCAAAACAATCTTATTCATAGATTCCGACCAACACGAAGGTTACTAACATGGCCTTTCATATAACGCTTCAAACGGTGTATATGCGAATTCTACAAGAGGTGGATGGCTCTCCCAAGGTCCTCTAAAATCCAATATATAAGCCCTCGACAAATTCTCTAACACTTGGGTTTATTTCTTTGTATGTCCATCGGTCTACGGGTGATATATCATACTCAAATTCAACTCCATCCCTAATGCTTCTGGTAGACTCCACCAAAATTCGCTCATGAAAATTGGATCTCAATCACTCGCTGTACTAGCTCGAACTCCATGTAGTCAGACTACTTCTTTAATATACCGTGTCGCTAGTGTCGCTATCATTCTCATACTCTTTATCGGAATAAAGTGTGCGCTTTTCCTAAGATGGTCCATTATCACCTATATGCTTTTGTTTCCTTTTCTACTTCGAGGTAATCCATCCACAAAATCCATAGATACGCATTCCCACTTCCACTGCAGCATGTTTAATAGAAGTAATAGCCCACTCGGCTTCTTCTGTTCTGCCTTCACTCTTTGGAACGTCATACATTTCGCCACATACTCAGCTACCTGCCACTTCATTTCTGGACAATAGAATATTCACTTTACATCTCGATACATCTTATCCCCTCCTAGATGAATAGTCATCCTAGAGTAATAACAATCACCCAAGACTTTTATCGAATCCTTATCCTGTGGTACACATAGCCTTCCATCTCTCATCAAATAATCCTTTTGATCCTTACAGTAATGATCTAAATGACTCGATAGTTCATCCCTTTCTAGCAGCTCTATAACACTAATCAATGAAGTGTCTTGCCCTTAACTCAGCTCAATATGATCCATTAGTGCAGGTCTAACCTCTATCGCCGCTAACAATCTAGGTGCATACTCCGATAGGGGTAGGAAATCAAACTCTGATATAAACTCAAAATTCCTCTACTATAACAACATGGAATTCACCTCATTGTCTTTCCTACTCAAAGAATCATTGACTACGTTTCCTTTCCATAGAGTATAAGAAATCACAAAATCATACGATGATAAGAACTCCATCCATTGTCATTGTCTCTAATTCAAATCGTTCTGAGAAAATAAGTAATCGAAAGATTTATGGTCCTTAAATAACTCGAATCTCTCACCCAAAAAATAATGCCTTCATGATTTTAATGCATACAATGGCAGCTAACTCTAAGTCATGTGTCGAATAATTCTCCTCATGGTTCTTCAACTGCCTACTCGCGTACGCCATTACTTTTCCTACTTACGTAAGGATGACACCAAGACTAGTACCACATGCATCGGTATACATGGCAAAAGGTTTGGTGCTATCTGGAATCACCAAATTGTAGCACCAATCAATAACTCTTTCAATTTAAAGAATGGTGCTTCACACTCTGGACTCCAAGCATAAATTAGATTCTTTTTCGTCAAACAGGTTAGAGGTGCCAATTTCTTTGAAAAATTCTTGATAAACTTCCATTGGAATATAGTCAAACCAAAAAAGCTATGGACCTCTGAAGCATTTTTGGCATTTTTCAATCTCCAACTATAGCTGCTTTCCTTAGGTTACCACCAATCCATCTACTAATACAACATTCCCTAGGAAACAAAATTATTTCCTCCAGAAGTGACATTTGGAGAACTTAGTCTTCAATGGTTTCTCCTCAAAACATCCATCACTTCTCTCAAATGGATCTCATGCTCCTCCTCCCTTTTGGAATATGTAAGATGTCATCCATGAAGACCACAACAAACCTATTCAAATGTGATTGGAATACCTAACTCATCAAACCTACAAAATAAGATGGATCATTGGTCAACCCAAATTGAATAACCAACAACTTAAACAATCCATCACGTGTACAGACAGCAGTCTGCTAGATACTATCTTCAGCCAATCTCAACTGGTGTAACCCAATTGCCAAATTAAACTGAGAGAAAACCTTCGTCCCGACCAACTGATCGAAGAGGTCATCATTATGAGGCAATGGATCGTGTTTTTTCTTCATCGGTTTATTTAATTCTCAATAGTCGATGCATAACCTTAGGAGACCATCTTCCTAAGTAGTAAAAATGTCAGGTGCTCCCCATTCTAAAATATTCCTATGAATAAAACCTTTCTGTGACAATTCCAAAACTTGCTTATCCAATTCTCTTCACTCCTAAGAGGCATCACTACCGGCCTTGCGTCTTTCTCGAGACCAATAAGAAATTCGATTTCTCTTCAGGGAGGGAGACCAAAAACTTCTTCAAATACATCCGGATAAACCTTCACTACGAGTATACACGATAGCTCTTCATGCGACAAGCTGAGCGAGTACAAGTACATTTCCATAGTAGAAGTATCGAGTTCACACCATAGAATCAAATCAAGTCCTTCACCCTTCCTCAATCAAACCATCATCCTTTCAAAATCCAACACTACCCTATAGTGAGACATCCAATCCATTCCCAAAATCAACCCTGAAAAGTGTAGTACATATGCATCACAAGTAACTTTACATCATGGATGACCAATTTTAAATTACAACATAACATCGAAAAATGGGTCGATCCCACAACAGATTCGACACCGAAATAGATTCATGAACGAGGTTAAGTTTAAGGGCTAAATTATCGACTAATAAACTTGCTATGAATGAATGAGATGCACTAGCAAATAAAGTACAAACAAGAGAATGAGATAAAATCAATAACCTTCCATCACAAAATGTTTCCCCTTCTCCTAAGCCAATGGTAGTGCTTTACTGAAGTTGGAATGACATCCAGATCATATGCCTTCACTATCTAACCTTCACTTTTCAAATCTGGGTGGCCTTTTTCATATGTCCGAACCGATAATTATTATAGCACTTCAAATTTCTTTGAGCTAGGGCTGCCTTATAATCCTTCGCCAAATGTCCTACATGGTTATAGTTATAACACCCATCAATCAAAAGGTTCATCCTACAGTTCTTGGCCATGTGTCTCACATCTATGATAAGTAACTACCTACTTCTTGCTTTGCCCTCCCCACGGTCCATTTCCTTTGTGCTTTCCATGTTGCCAACTTTCTACTCCCTTAGCCTGGTCCTTAATCATCATTATATTCAGCGAAATCAATAGTGCTGCCTTTACCAGTTCCTCAAAAGTGGCTCCATATAGCATCTGATTCAATGCAAGTTCTCTTAAGAGTGAACTCAAACCTTTCACAAACTTCAATGCCTTCTCCACTTGGATATTCACTAACTCAAATCCAAATCTTGTCGACTCATTGAACTGACTAACATACTCTCCAAATTTCATTTCTCCTTGCTTCAGATGAATAAACTTTTCCAACAACAGATCCCTCTTAGCACCAGAAAGAAACTTCATCTCAAACCTTGTCTTTAACATCCCTTAAGTAACAGTATTCTCGTCTACTTTGGTTGTCACCACTTCCGACAAACATGCCACCTCTCCTTTCAAATGCTAAGTAGCTAATTGTTTCTTAGTAGCATCACCAAGCCCTAACAGGTTGAAAATATTTTCACAATCATTCTACCATGCCTGAGTCACTGAGTAAGATTCTGCCTTAAGAAAAGGCTTCCCACCAAGGTTGGAGAAATCCTTACATGGCTTAGGAAAGTCAACGGCCGGTGGTGTTGGGGCTGGAATCACATCTTGGTTAGTAGTGATAGTAGTGGTGGCCAAGGATTCAATGGGGTTGGCACTAGACTATCTCATCGCCTGAATATAGCATATGCACCATATTAGAATATTTACTCTAGGAATATGTGGTACATCTACTCGGGTGCTAGTACATGCTATGGTTTCTACCCCATAAGCATTGACTACGTTGGTTTTGTTAGAGGGGATATAGTGACTAATGTGATAACCTAATCTATACTACAACCGAATGGAGCTTAAGGCAAATTTACACCAAAGTGGGTGAGTAGTGTATTTAATTTTTTTTATCAATATACTTATAGATTCTGAACTTAATGACAGAGAATTCAAATATAAACAGAGAGTATAATCATAGAACAATCAGATAACAATAAGCAAATGTATTAACGTAAAGGTAACCAAGAATTTTATACTAGTTTAGATTCTCAATCGTACTTCCAATCATGTACCCCTATACAGAATTTCACTAATCATGTCTTGACATTCATCAGGTGGCAAGAATATCCTTTACACTTGACTTTGACTCAAATGGCAAGGACACATATTGGAGTTTGACACGGTAATCAGCACACCTTCTGGAATATGTCTCAGGTAGCCATAACACCTATCTTGTCTTTCACTTAGGAGGTAGGACAACTCCCTTTACAATCTTGTCTTAACTTTCACTCGGGTGGTTAAGATCACCCTTTTACAAGTAGTAGTAATGGATAACAAGAAATCGAATCTTTCGACCATAAACTCAAGTGGTTTGTTGATACAATCACATACAGACCTTTGGTAGTTAAATATCTTTGTAGTGGAATTGAGTAGAGAACAAAGAGTTAATGGTGTAGAATAGAAGTGAATCTTCTATGATCTTTTGTATGAATGAAGAGAGAGATTTGATTAAGAAATCAATAGCACCTTGTGGAAATGCCAAAGAGAATAGGAAAGAAGAGAGAGATGAAGAGAATAGAGAGAATTATGTTTTTAAATTTTGAAATCAAAGGCCTTTAAATAGATGTTGAAGAGTTGCGTCCATTTTTGAAAGGATGGAATCCAAAGTTGCTTCTTTTGAAATTTTAAAAAACAACTCAACGGTCAATGTGTTGAAATAGAAAAAATGATATGTCGACATATACATATTTAATTGTATATGTTTAAAACCACTCGAAATATTTAAACTATATTTCTTTACAAAACTCTATTAAAGTGATTTTATAAATAAACTAAATATCTATTCTCTTATAAAAACATGTTGAAAATAATTTTGAAGTTAAGTTAATAAAAGATATGTTACTACTCAGCTCTTTAACATTTATTCTAAGACTCATTACAATATTGACCTTCGTGCTTTTGTTCTTGAATTCTTTAGAACACATAAGTCTTCAGATGTATCTGGATCAACTCATATATCTTGATCTACTCTTTATTTATACCGATTAGTTCTTCAAGCTTTCATTCAATCAACACTTGTATAAACCCGTTTAATATTTCTGATATCCTGCACAATACACTATATAACTCGAGAAAACATTAGCAATAATATTTATATGGTGTTGTAACCAAAATCAATACCTTGGGTATTAACAATCTCCCCATTTTGATGATGGCTACCATTAAATATTTTGTTATAAAATACAATGATGTTTAAGTAAATCTTCCATTAACTCCACCTAAATATATGCTATATGACTTCCTATCTTTTTGCCAAATTATATTTATACAACTTCTCTCTCTTTGTCATCAACAAAAAAAGGGTAAAGTAGATGAATAATGAGTTAGATAAGGAGTTATCATATTTCTATACTTAGTAAAGAAATTAATATAATTCTTACTGATTATATATGGAGAGTTCCTAGTGTATTTTAATGTAGTCATATTGAGTCATCAAAAATCAAAAAAGAACTACTTTTATTAAATATTTACAAATGTACGTAAGTATAATTACAACAATTATATGAGTACATTGTTACAAGAAACATTTAAAACACAAACAGTATGAAATAATACAAGAAATTATGATAACAAATACTTTATGGAAATATGGTTTCTACGATGGAACTTTTACCCATCCATCGTCTGGACCAAAGATTCCTTCAATGGAATTTTCTTCCCAGTCTTTGAGATTATCCATGTCCACTTCCATGTCCTCATCATCGATCTCCTTATAACCAGTCCTTTTAGGAATAATTTTCTTTCCAGTCTTTGAGATTATCAGTATCAACCCGCACCTCCCGACACACTGATCTAAAGCCTAATGTGATCTTAGACGCGTCATGCCGAGAAATATGAGTTGTTGGATTTTTAAATATTACAAAGCATAAATATAAGGATGAAGTTCTATGATATTCAACACTTTCATATCTCATGATGGAAGGAATTAAAATACAATTATACAAAATAGACATCTCAGAAAATAGTTTCCAAAATACTTGTTTTACATATACACTATTCTCATAGTACAATATAGGCTTTACATATATTTAATATAATAGACGCCCACTCGGGAACAATGAATAATATAAGAACTCTAATGTGAAGCTCCTTTCTCCACATACTATGTCCAGTCATCCAAATATATCCATTAGCATTCATTATCCATGACATGTCCTATTGACACGTTGCAACCATTCCTACTATCCAATGGTTTCTACCTCAACTAGAACCTAAATATAAAAGTAACCTATGTTTTCTAACTAAAATAGAAACGTGCTAGAAAAGAGTTTGGGATGGGTAGCTCGGATTTCTCCCTAAGCTCCCATATACTCTCAACCGGATCGTCTCCCTATTGGACTCTAACCAGTTTTATTTACTTTACTACAAAATCAGTTGTCTCATGCTAAAAAATAGGCAGGTGCATGGTGATTAAGGGACTCGCCTATCCTTTCCAATTTCCTTAACTGACATGGCTCGACCATGGTAATTGCATCGCATAAACACTTCTGCAAGTGTGACATAAAATAAAGATTGTGAACTCCCGCCAACTCTCTAGGAAGGTCCACTCCATAAGCTAACTCCCAAGCTCTATCCAAAATTTGAAAAGGCCCAACAACTCTCGGCACTAACTTTCCTGAACTATCAACCCAAAACATATCGACGAGGCAAGATGTTCGCACGGACTATGTCATCATCGCGGATCTCGATTCCATGCATCTCTTGTCAGTTTATGCTTTCTTCTTATCTTATGCAGTCCTTATCCTTCTATGAATCGAATTCATTGCCTAACTGCATTTCTCATCCTTTATCACTGGCATGAATCTTCAGTCCAATTGTATGTGCATCAACAACCCTTTGCAATGCTTGCTACAACTCAAATGATGCCAGCTTGCATCACTTTAAATAACTTAAGCATAAGTGTGCTCTCACGAAACTGTAGCCTCATTCCATTATCAATGCATAGCCAAACCGTTTTAAATCATCCAGTTATATATCTAATCACTGCATCCCCTATATACCAGGTGGAACAACCCAAAGGTGAACGGTGTCTCTTTTCATGATACTTCCTATTTAGCTATGTTATTTCTCCACTTTACCCAAAGGGTAACTAAACTTGTTGATTCCTTAACTGTTGCAAATAGTATAATATCCCTTCTAATTCGATTCTACTTAGGTCATTTCATTTTACCTTTTGAATCGTTTCTTCAATCCTTCAAAAAATTAATTAAAGTTATAATTTAGGATTATTTTAGCATTAGTTCTAATCACTTAAGTGAAATTTCGTTCGCATGCAATAGTTATGTAACCATAAACTACGTATTCCAAATGAGTCTTCTCCCAACCCGAGAGATGACCAGAGAGAATATTTTTTATCCCTTACTCTAAGTCTTACCAAAAGTTTCTGATCTGATTTCCTTTAAAATCGCCTCTGCATTCTCAATGCGTGCAAATAACAATATATTTTTTCTTGACGAAGACCCAAATCCTTGAATTCATCCCTTGCACAAACTTTTTGCATCTTCAGCATTCTTGATGTAATAAAGCATCCTAGCCTACTATTTCCTTATTTGCAAATATGTTCACCCAAATCATACTTTTCAATCTTCCTTACGCAAGGATCCTACAATTCCAACCATACTTGGGTGGAAAGATACATGATGGTGTTTTACTCTTCACCATTAAGGAAAGTTTGACTTAATACTTTATCATTCCAATTAAACCGTTAATTGAAAAGATAATAAATTCCTATGTTTCCTTTTTATTTCTGTCCCAAACATTTAAGGCTTCCAAATTACATAATCAATTTCTTTCCTAGTGGGTTATTTTAATACTATTTATCTAACTCCAGTCCATTTCTTTTCTTTTAAGTTTAAGTGATAATCATAACACTTTTACTTTACCTTTTAATCAAAACCTTTTATTTTTAACATCATTTCAATAAAACTAGTATTTAAAACTGTAAAACCCTTCTTGTATTTTTTGATAACCATTTCCTTGTTACTAAGATCATAATATTTTCTTTTATTAAATTATCAAAACAGTTTAAGCTTAATTTAACAAAGCGTACATAAAACACCTTTCCAAAAAAAATTCCTTTTATAAAGATTTTTTTTTCAAGAGTGTATTTCAAAAATAACGTAACATTTTTAACTTATTATTATTATAGTTTGACAAAAGCATCTATAAAAGCCATTTTCAAATATTAACCATTTCTTATTTATAAAAAGAGTTCTAAAATCGGATCTTACATACTACTCAATTTTTATTTTTCAAAAATTCTATTATTAAAAGCAAAGTGCACATTGAGATAAGTAGAAAAATGTGCCCAAAACAAAACAAAAGCTTTTAAAAACAGTTATTAAAAATAACTTTTCACCAAACTCTTTAATTTTTCTTTTTAAAAAAATCCTATAAAGTTTATCTGACCATTTTATATAAAATCATAAACCAAAACTTTTCTATTTAAAATGCCAGATATCTGCCATTTCTAACTTTTTGAAAACATTTTCATTTGTATATCAGTTAAATTGGAGTAGACAACAACAAACTAATTACCTAAGCCCACTTATACCTAGCAATGTTTTAAGTGCATAAGATTTTCCCTTTCTTTACAAAGATGGTTAACTCAAGTTTCTTTTATAATACAATACATAACTTCAATATGAAAATATTCTACTTGTTCCTTTAAGTAAATATGAGTCCTTGCAACTACTACCAATATGAGAATAGGGTTTCTACTTTAATTGGGGAATTTTCCTTATTTTATAGAAATCTTGGTCCTAATCTTCATCATTTACCCTTAAATTCATAACTTACTTGTTACTACTAGTTGGTATAGGAAACCTCTACTAGCATTTCGTTATGAGTAAATCATAATAAATGTGAAAAGTCTATTTTTCACCTCAACCGTTATAGCCTTAACATTTATTCTAACAAACAATTATTTGCTTACATAAGGGGATAAATCGACAACAACCTTATGGGTCAAAATGTATAAGGTGTTCTATATTAATACACATATCAGAAGATCAAAATTTGCTCTCCTAGTCCGAGTTAGCTCAATTTATCTCCTAAAACTTGTACTCATTCTCACTATCTGTGTGTGGGAATTATTTTCAACTTTCCCACACATAGCATAGGCACGAATAAAAAGAAATTTCTATATATATATATATATATATAAAGTCTTTGGAAATCTCTTTGAAACTTATATATATATAATTTTTCAAAACCCATTTTTTTGAAAACTTTTCGAAAAACATTTTTGAAAACTATATTTATTTTACTTAAAAACTTTTCAAGTATATTCCCTCAGTACATGCCTATGTCTTAGGGGATCCTAAACCTAAGCTCTAATACCAAATGTAACAACCCGCACGTTCTGATACACCTATCCAAAGCCTAATATAACCTTGGACACGTCAGGCCGAGAAATACGAGCTGTTAGGATTTTAAAACATTGCAGAGCATAATTATAAGGGTGGAATTCTAAAACATTCTACACTTTCAGACTCACAGAAGAAGGAATTAAAATATAAGTATATGAAATAGACATCTCAGAAAAACAGTTTTCAAAATACTTGTTTTACATATACAATGTTCTCAAAGTATAATATAAGCTTTACATATATTTAATACAATAGATGACTACTCGGTAACAATGAATAATATGAGAACTCATACATGAAGCTCCTTTCTCCATGTACTATGTCCAATCATCTGCTAACCTGTCATACTATGGTGGTGGAAAATGGAAAGAAGGGGTGTAGACAAAAGTTTGATGAATGAGAACAAGTTTAACAAGATGATTAAGTGAAATCGACCTTAAATATACTCTAAGTGATATAGAATGTAAATCTAGTGTTTGTGAACTCCTAAAATCTAATACTTAAGGATTAATATCTAACGCAATGGGTCGAACCTACTAATCAAACCTCACACTAATGACCGGCCAAAACAGGATCTACTCTCCCATTAAAACTATACCGACTCTACGCCGAAGAGGGAGAACACCGAAAATGCAAACTCGCATAATGACTCATCGTAAACAATGTTCATCTTTCCGTCGTAGTGGCAAAATGCCACTTATTGTACTACACGGGGTCCACCTTGCATGAACACCCATTAGCATCGGGCTCAAATTTAATACCTATAGCCACTTATTGTACTGCACCGGGGTTCCATAGAAACACCCGTTAGTTCTGGGCTCTAATTTAATCGATACCTATAGCCGCTTATTGTATTGCACCGGCGTCCACCCATACTACATTGCACTAGAAACGTGCATGCCTGGATCTCCCCTTAGTACCGGACTCTCTCAAAAAGCGTCTCTGACATTGCTGTGCTCATCCATATGGAACACCCCTGAGCCTATGAAAAATAAATCGCCCTAATCAACTCCATGTATGCAATATACATCGCCCCTACCAAATCAACCATTTCAAAATATATTCGCATACACCAATATCGAACATTGCGAAATACATCACCCTAACCACTATGATAGGGAACTAATTTCCCTATTCTCTTCTGCATGTAACTTAGCCCAAATTAGTCCACTAACCAGTTCACTAATTACGTAAGTTCTAATTAAATTACATGATTTATATCCCTTTGATTTAGGCCTTATGCCAAGTTTCATTATGCGCATTTTTAAATCAATCGGTCGACCTTGGCATTGCCCAAGTCGATCGCCACCGGTCGACCAAGAAAATGCCAAGTCGACCGTTCAAGCTCATTTATTTAGAGTTTCGATTATTTTTTAATGTCAATTAATTTTTAATTAATGTCGTTAATTCAGGACGATTAATAACTATAATTAACCTTAATTTCCCATTTAATTAATTTCCTAATTTCAATCAATTCTAGGGTTTGTGATCTAGGGTTACAAGTTAGCGTCAACAAGTGTCAAATTA
Source organism: Allium fistulosum (assembly GCA_030737815.1). Lineage (NCBI taxonomy): Eukaryota > Viridiplantae > Streptophyta > Magnoliopsida > Asparagales > Amaryllidaceae > Allium > Allium fistulosum. The sequence continues at coordinate 345,275,727 of CM060903.1, read as the reverse complement.
CTCCTATTTCAAATTTAATTCTAGGGTTTAACAAATTCAATTTCAAATTAACAAGTTAATTGTAAGGGTTTAATAATTCTAATAACTTAAAAAAGTTTAAAATCAATCTCATTAACCAAATTATTGAATCTATACCCACTCACCTTTTAGCTTAAACGCTTGCCCTTGAGAAACCGGCCCCCAATAATAGTTCCTTTCCTAAATCGCCTTATTTTCCCTTTAATTGCTTGCTCTTGCCTCTTAGATTGGTTAGAGTTTGATTTTTATTTTTATGTTTAAGAAAATTTGGGTTTTGAGGAGAAAATCTGATAGAGTTTAGTTATAGTACATTCAACAAAGAGATTAGGATTAGGTTTACTAACTAATTTTAGTGTTAGGTTAACATCTTGGACCATTAGATTAACCTCAGCTGTCATCTCAACCACTCATCAAGTGCTTCAGGTGCAAGCAATCGATTAGGGCCCCTAGAACACGTCACTCCAGATGGACAAACATCCAACTTTTATTAACACAGGTCGACTGCCTCTACGTTAGGGTCGACCGCCACTGGTCGACCTAACTTATGGTTGGGTCGACCTGCGTATTTTAGTTTTTAACTTTGAAATTTTAAATTCTAATATCCGTTCTGACGCTCATAACTCTCTCATACTAACTCAGATTTCGATAAGTTATACATGAAAATCATCCAGAAAATCGTTATGAACTCAATGTTGCAGGTTTCGTAGCCAAATTCGAATATTTGTAACAAATTTCTTTCTAGTCCTTGTTTTAATTAAATTAACTTTTCTTATTAAATTTCTATTAAATTCTTGTTAAAGTTCACATAAATTCCGGGGTGTTACATTATCCATATCCACGTCCATGTCCTCATCATTGATCTCCTTATAATTAGTGCTTTTAGGATAAGAGGAGCTTTGTTCCCTTAAGACATAGTATATGAAACATCAAAGTGATGCGATATGTCTTTCAAGTTCATGAATCATTTACCTTTAATTCATTTCCAAATGTGTTTGTTTCCTTGGAATCACATGGAAAGCCTACTTGAAAGATTGTAATGTCTCCTCCATGTTGTCGCTTAAGTTCTCTTTATAAATTCCATTTCCAAAATCCATTTTCTTTGAAAATAAGTTGGGATTTAGAAAAAGGAAATATGTTCGTTTCTTTATGTTTAATTGTGTATTTGTAGAAGAGAAATTTAGTTAAATAACTGTACACTCTTTAAAATAATTTAAATTTAAAATTTGAAAACTAGCCTTATATGTCGACATATGATTTTTATGTATATTGACAAACATATTTTAGTTCAGATAATTCTAATCTTTATTTTGTTTACGTAGTTATTTTATACTAAATTTCGTAGTTATTATTTTTGAAGAGTAAGTTATCATATAAAATTAATATTCTTTGTTTAAGTGTACTATACTTGTTCATTAATGGTATGTTATGCATTAAATATTTATATAATAATATAACAGTACTAATTCTATAAGATTCAATATTATTATATAAAACAACATTGATTATAGACTATTTACAAATATATTTACAAACTAACATACGGATTGATGGCCAATTTTCTATCGGATTAGAAAATAACCGATCAAATATAAGTTAAAAATTAACTACAAGCGCACAGTGTACAATGTTAGTACGTGGCGAGTATGGGTCGACCCACAGGAAATTATATTGATTTAAAATTCTATTCAATCAAATTAAACCAAGATTTGAAGTTGTGTTAAGCTAAAAAACGTAAAAACTAACAAAAGCTAGAATGGATAAAAATATAAGAGTTTGAAGGCAATTTAGAGGCAATGTCCTTCTCAAGATCACATAAATCAACATATATGAAATTATGATCTCTCTTTTGGTCTTAGTGAATTTAGTTGATATGTTTATCAATAAGTATGGAATATTTGTGCTATTAATTAGCCCAATATAAACCATCAAACTTTAACATACCCACTAAACCACTTTTTAACTCTCATGAAAATGACAATGAACTTGAAAATAAAATCTATTCTAAGAACGATCTATTAACTATTGATTAGAAATATAGACCATCAAATTTTGATTTTAACATTCACTTCATTACCATAATCATATTTAGATGAAGAGGTAATTTGTGTTTTTTTTGTTTAAGCATAGCCTATTTGGTGTCAACAACATACACTATCAAATTCAAAGCTAAAACAACAAAGTTTAACCACATCAAACATTTCCATTAAGCACAAAAAGTGATCAAAAATTATCAAAATGTTGAATCTACATGATTAAGAGAGCTTTATTACCCCTAAATTGAAGGGGGTTTAGCTTCTCATATTTGTTATCATCTCAACAAATGCAAATTGCAACATAGAACAAAAAACAAGAAGAAAATGAGGGCTAACTAATTTTGCATGAAATAAATCTACTCCACTTGTAAGAAATAAAACTATACTAATTTCATAAAATAAAGAACAAGAATTAAAAGAGCATGAAATTAAATTGCATAAAAAAGAAAATTACATAAAAGAAGAAAATGGCTAAGTAGCCATGAAAGAGAGAAAGAGAGCTTGTAATTTATTTTTGAGCTAAAACTAAACTAACTAAAGAGGAGGCTCAAAGGAGGCTAAGGCTGAATTACATGAACATATGGGGTATTTATACATGTTTTGAAACCATAATCATATTTTTGGGAAATACCCAAATTGCTCTTGAGAAAGTGTGGCCACCAAGTTATTATTAGCATGAATTAATCCTCCATTAAGCGTGCATGTAACTTTAATGGCCGTTAGCATGTGCATTAGCTCCTAATTGTACATCATTGTAAGTGGGTTGGTGGGGTCCTCCATGTTGTCATGGAATGAATTATTTCCATCTTCATTTGCTTGTCTAGTGTTCCACAAAGCCTCTTGTAATTTTCATTCAAATTCCTACAAATAAAAATAAATGCACAAAAAAATATTCTCAAAATTAATATATGCACAAAAATGACCATTTTTCCCCTATGAAGATGAATAAATGATGCTTTGAAAATAATTGAAATATTGGTTTAAACATGTTAAAACACCCTATATGCTCATTTATTTACTTAAATTAGATTAAATATGGAAGTAAAAATATGCATATTTACGTGCACATCTCATACACGTAAGCAATTATCTTAACGACGTTTCTTGATTATTAAGGATTTATGAATGCTACAATTTGGAAAATAAAGACAAAAAATTCCTTTTTGTTCCATTAAGTTCCCACTGGCATCGAACGTTACTTCTCCGACACATCTTACTTCATTTTCATCATCAACATCTATCTCTACTTCCCCCTCTTCTTCTTTCTCTTACTCCTCTCTCTTCTTTAGATTCACTTTCCACATTAATGGGGTTTTGAACAACCAAATTTCAATTTCTTCCCCAACGATTACAATAGGGTCTATTTGATTATTCAGGAAATGATTCTAAAGATTCCTTAGTATCTTTCCATGCCTTTCTTATTCGTTATTCACTTATATTTTTTGCACTTATATTTTAGTAAGCTTGTTGATGGCATACTTCAAATCTTTCTTTATTTTCCCTAGTTTTGAGAATGTGAAATCACAAAAAGGCAAATTTCTTTCCAATTGTTGTTTGGAAGAATTTAGTTCCATTTATGGTGTTAATTCTTAATTTTTATAGAGTGAAAATGAGTGGAAATGAGTCTGGAGACGAAATGGTGTAGTTATATGGGCAGTTTTAACTTTTAATTTTAAATTAAGGAGGGAAATCGAAATCAATGGTTCATACGTCGACATATATAATTTTTTGTATGTTGACATATCCATTTTTCGTGATATACTCTATTTTTTAATTTATTTGAATTCTATATATAAACATATAATATATTTTATAAAATAATCAGATTCCTAATTTTCTTCCTTACTAAATAAAATTATAGTAATTTTGTTAGTATATTGACTACTGGATTTATTGTTTTCTGAATTAATTATTAGTATAAGAAAATTAGGAAAGATAGATTTAATATTTCAAAAGGAATCATGATTGTAAAAATTCTTTTTACTAAACTAAGATATTTTAATGACTTAAAAGTACTTAATTTTATATAATAGTGTTACCTTATTATTAATTAATGTATGTGTTGTAATATTTTTAAGTTTATTCTTAAATATGTAATTATTTACATATATTTACGTATGTTTCATGATTTTATTATTTGTAAATTTGTATTTTATATTTATCTATATTATTTAATATTTTGAATTTTTTAATTTATATGAATTTTTATATTAAATATGAAGACTATTTATTTGAAACACCTTTTTGCTGTTTCAAACAAATTTCTAAACGAAATTTTAAAACAGAAACATATATTATCTATTTATGAAAGTCTATTTGTCTAAACTAAAGAATTCTATTGGAATAAATAAACAACATAAAAAATTATTGACTTTGAGTTACTCCTGGTTTCCTTCAGTGTTAGTGGCTTTTGTTTTATGATCAACTGGTGTTTGTTTATCTTAAGTTAGAAGGCGTATATCTGCATTTTCTATTTCTAAGTCACTGCTGCTTGATGTGGAGTCTGAATCATCCCATATTACATTGTAAGCATGTTTCGTCATTTTGTTTAAGGAGTCTGAATTGGGAAATGACTTCAACTTCCTTTGATTTGGACTATCCTTTTGAAAGCATCTAATTTTGTTGCATCCAAAGCATTTGATGGTATCTTTGCTCCCTGATTTGTTCAGGTTTCCATCAGTTCTTCTGAATTTGTTCTTTTTCAATACTTCGGAAATTGTTTAAAATTCCTAGTCATAAACACCATTTTCTTGTCCTCATACGATCCTTCATCTCCATAAGTAGCATTAAATTCCATTGTTTATTCTCACCTGACTGACTTTTCTTTCTACCCTGCAATTGAAATTCATATGACATTAAATTACCTATTAATTTCTCTACTTTTATTGTACCGATATCATTGGCTTCTTTTATGGTCAGAGTCTTCTAATCTCATTCACTTTTAAGTGAATTAAGAACCTTTCAGACTTGGCCCTCTTCAGTATACTCTTTTCCTAGGGAAATTCAGGCATGTAATATGTCTTGAAATCTTGAATACATGTCAAAAATAATTCATTCGGTCCATTTTAAATAATTGAAATTGGTTAGTTAACATAGAAATCTTGGTTTGTTTGACTTTACTAGTGCCTTCATGTGTAACTTGCAATATTCTCCATATTTCATATGTAGACTTACATATATAAACTTTATTAATTTCATTCTACCTAGTGAACAGAACAATATATTCATGTATTTTGAATTACTAAGTGTCTGTGCCTTTTGCTTATTTTTCCATTAATCATATGCAGTTTCGAGTTCCCTATACTCATTTTGTGTAATATTCGAAATGTCAAATCCATTATATTGTAAATGGATTTTCATCCTACATGACCAGTATGCATTAAAAAAAAGGGTCTATCAGTTGATGGGCCTTCTACAAATGTGTTAAACAGTGTGTTACTAGTGTTAGTATCCATTAAAAAAGTTTCAAAAAATTAGAATATGAGTTTTTTTAGAAACCGTGTTCTTCAATACCAAATGTGAGAGGGAAAATGGTGATAGATGTGATAACCTAATCTATACTACAATGTCATAGACCTTAAGGCTAATTTACACTAGAGGGGGGTGAATAGTGTATTTATTTATCAATATACTTGTAGATTCTAAACTTTATCGTAGATAATTCTAATATAAACAGAGAGTATAATCACAGAACAATCAGATAACAGTAAGTAAATGCAGAAAAAGTAAATGTAAAGAGGACATCAAGAATATTATACTAGTTCAAATTCTCAATCCAACTTCCAGTCCTATACCCTATACATAATTTCACTAATTATGTCTTGACTTTCAATGAGGTAGCTAGAACACCCTTTACACTTGATCTTGACTTAGGTGTTAAGGACACCTACCGGAATTTGACTCGGGTTACCAACACACCCTTTGGAATTTGGCTTAGGTAAAAAGAACGTCTAACATGTCTTTTACTCAACTGGCAGTACAACCCCCTTTACAATCTTGTCTTAACTTTCACTCGGGTGGTTAAGATCACTGCTTTACGAATGGTACCGGTGGACTATAAGAAATTGAATCTTTCTATCATTGTCTCAAGTAGTTTGTTGATACAATCTCCTATAGAGCTTCAGTAGTTAAATATCTTTATATTTGAGTGAAATTGAGTGAAGATCAGAGAGTTAGTGGTGTAGAATAGAAGTGAATCTTCATTGACATTTTGTATGAATGTAGAGAGAGAAAGAGAGAGATTTGATTTAGAAATCAGCAACACTTCATTGAAATGGCGAACAGAATGAGTGAGAAGAAAGAGAAGAAGAGAATATATAGAATTATGTTTTTAAATTTGGAAATCAGGGCCTTTAAATAGATGTTGAAGAGTTTCATCCATTCGTGAAAGGATGGTACCAAAAGTTGATTCTTTTCAAAATTTAGAAATCATCTCAATAGTCTATATATCGACATATAAAAAATGATATGTCCACATATACATATTTACTTGTATATGTTCAAAACCACTTGGAAAATATTTTAAACTAGATTTCTTTATAAAAACTCTATTAAAATGATTTAATAAATAAATTAAATATTTTTCTTTTATAAAAATACGTAGAAAATAATTTTCAAATTTAAGATAATAAAGATATGATACTACTTAGGTCTTTAGCATTTATTCTATGACTCAATATAATACCGTCACACATGTCTTGAGCTCTTCATGCTTTTGTTCTTGAATTCTTCAGAAGTCATGAGTCTTCAGATATGTCTTGATCAACTCAGTATATCTTAATCTACTTTTGATTTATACTGATCAGTTCATCAAGTCTTTCATTCAATCAGCTATTGTATAAACCTGTTTAGTATTTCTGATATCCTACACAATACACTATATAACTCGAGAAAACATTAGTAACAATATTTATATCGTTGTTCTCATCAAAATCAATATCTTGGTTATTAATAGGTCTAAGTTTTAGTTTTGACTAAATTACTTATTTCAGCTATCTATAAAAATGCGATTCATTAGCAACTTCCCAATAGATAGTAAACAAACCGGAACAAAAATTGGATATGTGCCAATGTACATAATTCCTATATAAAAAACATATATATTTAATAGAAAATACAAATACGCTCTCTCAATACATTCGTAATTCCTATCCTAATTCCTAGTCTAAGCTCTAATATCAAATGAAACAACCCGCCCTTTTGGCCCTGGATCCAATGCCCGAATCGACGTCGACAACCCGAGAACCGAAAGGGCAAGTCGTGGGGTTTGGGATAAATTAAGCATATAACTGCTATAGTTCTAATTATCTACTTACATAATCTCATAGAGGAAGGAAATAAAATATAATACATCAATAATAACCATAGTCACATCACCATAAAATGTCTACATTATCAAATACATATGTCTGTACAATATAAATACAACTACAACACAATACATACCAATAGTCAAATCTAGGTTATAACACTTATTTAAATCATACACAATATATATATATTGTGTATGATGGAAATAAGTGTTATAACCTAGATTTGACTATTGGTATATATATTAACAAGTCTCTGCCTCTGATACCATCTCTTCTCCAAACTCCATCTACCTTGACATATATATAATGGGGAAAAATTGGAGTGGGTCAGACATAAGTCTGGTGAGTGAGCCATACTTTTACTCTACATATACTACAAAAATAATACTATAACATGAAATGAGTCTATCGCTCGGTCACCTAACATCCTACTGTGACATCATGCCTAACTATCGTAAACATCTAGTCATACTACAACATCACTATGTGGACTCACTTCCTTGGACCGGCCTTATGCCATACAGTTCACATGTTGCCCATCCTCACGTAAATCGTGTATTAGAATCACATCCCTGGACCACCCAAAGCCTATAGGAAATCCTAGTCCTCGTATTAATTAGACCCATGCCATGGTCCGCCCGTAGCCTACTGGTCGCTTAACATCCACCTCCTCCACCTGGCCCGTTGAAGCACTATAGGGGAGCAATGTAATACTTGGACCACATACTTATGTCACAGGTTTGTATCCACATATGTATCGATATCCATATGTGTCTCTATATTTGTATATGTATTCATATCCATATCCATATCCACATCCATATATGCATCCATATCCATGTCTCTATTTCACATTCACCATTATATCACGTCTCCCATTGCAATAATATATATTCATTACATATAACAATTGCCAGGTTGTGGAAATTGAAGGTTTTCTTTGTTGTTTCCGCCTCCAACCGCCTCCGGTCACCTGAGAATATACCTAGTACCTAGCCCTACATTTCTAAGTCCATTTGATCACTTTATTTCATCAAACTGAATATATATTCATCAAATTCCCATACTCATACCTAGTTCCAATTAGCTATTATTTTAACCAATTCCCTCAAAAATCACCATTTAGTCCGTATTTATTTGTTTAATTATGTTATTCTACACTAGTATAGCCATCATATCATATTTAGAGTGTTATGATTGCATTATATAAGGAGAAAAGGATGAATCACTCGCCAAAATGCTCTCCACTACCTAGTTCTCTCTGTCTAGACTATTGCTTTTCATTGATTTAGAGTTTCGCTTCCAAATCACTTCAGGTTTGTATCCACTTTGGTAGCTTTACAATGCTTTTGGTCCCATGAATTTTCGTTAAGTTTGAGGGAGATACTAAAGTTTGATATTTGGTATGGTAAGAGGAAGAAGGGAGCAGGGAGAAGGAGTAGTCAGTTCCGAAAACTGAAAGTGAATACGTGAGTTAGATTTTAAGTGAAAGGAGAAAAAGTATCTGTCCACTCAAATTCAAATTTCAAATTTCAAACTTCAGGTTTTTGGCCACCATTTGACCCGATACAATTTCACCCATAATTTCTTTATAGGAAGTTCAAGCGAGGCAAACAAAAATGCTATACGGATTTGATAAACAAGACAGTCACAATGGCACCAGTTTTGTTATCAAATTCAAAAGTTTGAAAAATGCCCATTTTTCCCCTTCTTATTTAATATTTATTTTATTAACACATTAAATTAAATTACTATCACTTTATTATGTTATTAATATTATTTTAAAATATTTACAAATTTTCTAGGGTATTACAAGCTACGTATTTCATAAGCAATTATATTAATGGCGGAATAATGGCAGAAATACTAGGAGTATATCATATAACACTTCTCGATGGATGCATCAAGTTCAAAAAATTGTTTTCATAAACATACCAAATATTATTTATGAAATAATAATTATTTTCATTATTGACTGAGATATAGTTTTATTTCAATATGAATATTAGTTATAAGGTAAAACTATAAGAATGGTAGTTGTTTTCATAACAAAAGTGATGCATTAGAAAATACAGAAGTATCTAATTTTTTTTAAATTCTTTTTGAATTATGGACTAAAACACATAATAATGAAACATAGGGTATTAGTGAATTGTACCTCAAAAGATTAACGGTAAAGCACCCATTCAATGGGAGCGACTTAAGAGTTGATGAACTTTTCGAATTAACACTTTCGATGTATGCAATCTTAGTCCTAATGATACCAAAACGGTTCCAAATACTTTGCTAAATTCACTAATGAATTATCGTAGAAATTAAATATGTGTATTTGATACACATGCAGTATTTTATGATAAATTCATTAAATGTAAACATTAGAGGAAAACATAACATGCAAAGAAAATAAAAGAATTCTATTTGATCATATAAGTGAGTGTATTGGGAAAGAGTTCCAAATGTTCCTAAAAACAAATAAGATTCAATCTCAAAAGTCACTCCTCCTTATTATACATAATGATGTTCCAATAAGAAGTAATCTTAATTTGCTGGACAAAGTATGGTTAAAGATGAGTGAAATTGAGTTAATTTCTTTATGTAAGGATGCGTACTTACGAGTAAGTACATAGGTTAAATTAATTTCATCTAAAGTGTAGTTTATGAGATCATATAAGATAAGAGTTGATAACAAACCCTTACATATAGTGAGTCAAGGAGTTGATAGGTTGTGTGAGTTGAGAGGATGCACATAATACTTGCTTGTGGTGTATCTTATGTGGATCACCCCAAAGGAGTTTGGGATCGACCAACATTGGTTGACAGTTTTATTTTATGAACATAAACTATTGTAAACTCAAAACGAAATCAGTTTTATTCATATATAAAAGTGGCTTATAAAAGGTTTATGGCTTCCTAATCTGTTATATTGAGAAACAACTATTGATTCAAGAAATGCCAACTTCACGATGAGGAATTTCTATTAGAAATTATTGGTAGTGAAATGGATTTGGGTATGATCCAAAGAAAAAATGAAGTACATAGGATGAAACAAAATTAACTAAGCCTAAATGAACACAGCACTTAGAATGGTCTAATAATTCTTTCATATTAAGGAGAAACTATGGGTTTTGTATCAATGTCGAGAAAAGAATTTCCTCAATTGTTAGTTAGTCATTAAGATTATTGACTCGCCATATGGCATGCTATGTACATCCAAAATGGATTCCAAATACACTATCATAATATGATTTTGATAGTTTTATCCAGAGGGATATGACCCATCGGCCGCAAAAGTGTCTTCGATAAGAAGACCAATGTAACCAGAATGTAGTAATCTACGTTAATAAATAACATTGTAAATTTCAACTTAACGTTATAGATTCGATATTCAACTTGCTTAAGTTAATTCAGATTTTACATGATTAAAATTATCCCTCGATATGATTTTTAATTTTTGGTACATGTATGTTGAAACAAAAATTCTAAATAATAATTTAGAATAAGATATTTGCACATAACAAACAAAGTATCTCGAAGATAGTGGGAGTGATACTGCGTTTGTGGGATTTGGATAGGATCTTAGAACAGGTAAGAAAGTATCATTCAACAAGCATTAGAGTTGAGCATATATTTTGACAGAAAAATTAAACAGTTTGAATTCCAGTCAATATGAAGAGGAAGTGTGCGTCTGTAGGAAAGAACTATAAAGTTACTAGAATATTTCTAAAAATATAAGTAAACAACAAACTTATGATTTTTAACGATATAACCGTGTTATAATCATTTTTTGGTCATTTAATACTCAACATTGGATTTAAAAATGACATATTTTATAAACAGTATAAAATGATGTCTGGATTGTCCAATATGATATACATATTGTTGTAAAAATCCTTCTAGGCCTCCGCTTAGGCGTTAAGCCAGGCTTTTCATCTAATGATTTGCCTAAGCCTGCCTAGACAAGGAGTACCGCTTCATGTAAGAGTCAAATCGTGTATTTAGGCACTGGTTGGGCATTATTTAAGGATCAATGCCATATATATGCATCAATGTGCTAGTGTTAGGTGATCTTGCCTCCTTAGCTACTCCTAAGCACATTCAAAATCCCAAAACTTCAATTTATATCAATTGATACTAAATAAAACATTAAAATTTTATCCAAAATACGCGAGTTATAAAAAATTCCTAGCTCTGATTAATCCTCGCCTAAACGATTAATCCCAAGTTCGTACTAACCACCCAACAACTGCCTAGCGATTTTACAACCTTTGATATACATAAACACCATATTAGAACAGTTAATGTGGAGTATATAAGATAAATTCCTTATGCATAAGCAATCAGAATTATCATATATGCTATGATATCTACTAAATTGCTAATCGCTTAGGTAATTGGTATATCGAGCGAGTATCAAACCCAATTTAAGATTGCTAAATAGTAGGAAAGGGTATTGTCGAGTATTTATGAAATATTAGATAATTGTTTATAGAAACAACGAACTCTAGAACGAAGGAACATTCGTACTCAAATTTCATAAGTTATATCAAGCATAATGTGTCAATCCAAAATTCAAATTTAACCTTGTTTAAGGAACTTCAAGTTGAAATTGTTCCAAACACGAGTTGTGGCTAATTCAACCAATAGGCAACGTACATTGCCAAGAATAACGCGTTGATAAAAGCAATTTACACGTATATAAATGCACAAAATTTTAATCGAGTTAGGGATGATTCCAAATATTGAGAATCCTATAATATTGTTATATGATAAAAATGTTGTAATACAGATCATGAAAGAACCTAGATCTCACTAGAAGACGAGAAGCATACTCCAAAAAGTTTTACATGATAAAGGCAGTTTATCAACATTGGAGAGAGTTAATTGATAGAGTTGATAATTAAAACAACATTGTATATTCATTCACTAAGAGACTAGCTCAATTGTTTTGAGAAAACTGGTCGAAGGAATAGGAATAAGGTTCCATAATTGACCCCAAGTGCAAGCAGGATATTGATAGAGTTAGATGTATGCTCTTGGGGAAATTTTGTAATTCGTTACATATATCTAACTCTATGATTAATCTTGTTCATAATAAAGGTGTAACGACCCGCCATTTTGGACCATTCGCATCCATTATAAGTGTATAGGTAGACACTCATGCCGGAATTGAATTGCTCAAAATACCGCGTTGTTAATTTAAATTTGGCAAAACTGAACATATATAGTAAATGAATAATCACAAAACACAGACATAGAGTAATAATTTGCAGCGGAAATAAAAGAGATAGTAGTTCATGAAGCTACTATATGAATATATAAAATACATCAGAGTTTTACAACAGAAGAGTAATACGATACATCAGATACAATCAGAATACATCACTGGAATCATCGAATACTGAAAGCAGAATAGATGGCAGGATCTTCAAGCAAAGCTCCAACTTCAAAGGTGAGTCTCGAATACTGGATCACTCAGTCTGACCCGAGCGTAAAGCAAAAACACAAAACACTCGAGTCAGGATTAACATTCTTATATTAATAAATCCAACTCAAGTGAAATAGCAATTGAAATACAAGTAACTCAAAGGATGTTTGGAATAACCATCCTTTAAGGATCCGTTAAACTATCTACTATGTAGTAGTGTACGATAAGTAGATAATGTCTATCAGTAATATAAAAAGATATCAAAATAGCGTTAAGTCATGGCCCATTCCACCCTTAACACATTTTTATTCCCAAAAGCATATACAAGACCGTAGTTTCCCCAAAACCGGAAGTCACCAGAGGGCAATCCATATACTAAAGGTACAAATCAAAATCGTAGTGGTCGCGCATAAATGGAATACAAGTATGACAAGGCACATGAGGCAATACCCAAGGTAGTGATACTACTGTTCGCCTGATCCGGACTGGTGAGAACGCAACGCCGCAGCGCCCGCAACACCGTGAAACAACACTCCCAAAATCAAGGGTGCACCAATCGACAACAAGTAATAAGTAGTTCGAAGAAGTGTGTCCACTTGAGGTAGCTAATCCTCCATTGGCCCGGCACAACTCCTGTTTTAGTCATTTCCAATTTGACACAAGTGTCAAGGCTATCCATTATCGTTCACTTTCTTCAGTCATCACGAACATCATTCCAACCACTTCATTCTGGATCATCACTCCGCGTATAGTTATTAAAGTGGTTTTCGGTTTAGAAAGAGAGTATATCCATAACCGAATTCCGGTCTCTTTAATAACTTCCGTAATTATTACACCGATTGGTCGTTTATATATTTCAAAAACCAAATCAATTTCAATTCGTAAACCAGCATTTCATTTGTCTTTCTAAACCAATTTCCAATATTTACGTTTCAAAACTTCCAAGTTACCATTTCATAATCTCATAATTCAATTTCCATATTCATTTAAAACAATTCAAATATCAATTCAAGTTCGTATATAAGTTTCATTCCGAAAATCATTTAAATTAATTTAATTTAACATTCAAATCAGTTTAACTTCATTTATCGATTTCATTCAATATTCGTTAGGTAAACTTGCCATTCAAAACAATTTATATTAAATTTCCGATTCATTAAATCCATTATTTAAATTCAACTTCATTATATCAAAACTTACAAATTTAATTAAATTAAATTCATCAAATCAAATTTTCTTTAAATTTCAAGTCTTACATTAATTTCAATAAATCGCATTTGATTTCTTGTTAAAGAAAATTCAATTTCACTTATTTATTTACTTAGTTACAATTCCAAAGCTTAATTAATAAAGAAAACTCAATTTCAATTATTTACGAAGAAAAATTCACTTATTCAAAAATTCAATTCCACTTATTAAAGAATTCAATTCAATTTAATCATTAAAATAATTCAATCTTATTAAATTATTAAATAATTCAACCTTAATTATTAAATAATTTCAAAGTTTAACAATTTCAAACTTAATTATAATTTCAAACTTGATTATTAAATCATTTCAAACTTAATTCAATCATTTCTCAAATTAAACAACATTCTTCCATCAATTACATTGTTAACATTTTGTTTCAGATTATTAAATATTAACATTTTCCTTTCATTAAAATTCAAATTTCAACTTCATTTCAAAACCATATTATTTATTCAAATAAAATCTTTATTAAATTTTAAATCAAATTATTGACTAATCGGGTTTTATTAAATTCTCTATCCTAAGTCAAGTTCATTTGGGTATTTATCATTTCAACCCGATTCCAGTTTAATTCAAAATCAAAACATAGCAAAGGGAACTTGCAGTGTGATAACTGGGATGGTGTTAAAGTAAATAAACAAGCAATAACAACAAACAATAACAATCCAATAATCAAATTAAATAATCCCGAAATAATCGTATTAATTCGCATTGTTATTTGTACGACTTAATATAATTATTTCTAGAATCTACACTATCATTTCATGTAGATTAAAGATTATTACATTACAGTTTTTCATTTGTCATCTATTACAATTTCATCCATCATCAATTTAAACAACCTACATTCAACGGTTCAAGGTATAATCAACCAAATCCTACGTGTTAATTAATTTAACATTAAAGGGGTCATATTATACGAAATTTTAACTAATCAAATTCAACATATAGATCCAATTTAAATCGTTAACTATTATATATCAATTCAATTGCATATTATTTATCACTTTAACATTAACAATTTAACGTCCAATATAAACATCAACAATCAATCATTTAACAACCAAACTGGATTATCATTGCATATATATAACAGATAATGGTGTCGGATGTCACAGGTGAACTGATACAGGTAATAGCATATATAACAGTGTAATTAACTAACAGCAGTATATTTCAATTGTCGTTTCAATTGAAATCAAATTTAATAAATAAAAGAACATTAATCGTGAGTGATTGCTCACCTTTCGAGGCTAGAAGAATTTGATGACTCGACAAGGTACGGATTGGATCACGATCTAGCTCGTCGAACAATCCAAGCGATAATTCAAAGCAAAGTGAGGTGGGTACGAGTTATACGGACAAAGCTGATAAATAGAAATAGGCGAAATCAAATCAGAACTGGATCGATGTAGATAATTGATACAAGTGAGCTTACATATGACTATAAATATAACTATATATATATATAATCATATTTTTAAATTCAAACATATTCATATTTAATATATACATGTATTTCAAATTTTTTTTTATTCAAGTTAAAACGTACATATATATTATTATTATATTAAAATCAAAATTTTAAACCCACATTACAACAAGCATCATTATTTTACATTTAAACTAAATATTTAACAACAATTATATTATCTTTCAAAAACTTTCATATAATTATATATATCAAACTATTCATATACGAACAAATGTACGTACATAAAATTTGAAAATAAAACTATATATAACAAAGACTGATAAAATAAACTTCCTGTAGATTGCAAATTTACCCACAGCATAATATATTTTATGTATATAAGTCAACACCATTTTTTTGTGTTTTTTTTAAATAATAAAGAAAACCCCACTCGAATAAGTATATAGACTGTAAGCAAAACATACGTTAAGCCCAAACAGAACTGACGCAAAATCAATTATATATGTATCCACTTTTATACCATATATAGACATGCGATATGTAAACACGGTGTTACTTCATTTGAAATGTTATATACTCACGCTCATACAATGTATAAACTGGGAGTAAATATAAACAGCCTACATACATAAATATAAAACATATATAAACACTTCTCTGACAACCTTCCAAAAGCAAGCCAACTTATAAACTTTACAGATAACATGCAGCTTTATGAAATGTGAACAAGCAAACCTTTTATATAAACTGATCTTTAAACCTACCTATATTATTATACGTATAATATATAACTCAAATTCAAAACAAGCTTAAAAAAAAAACTCACGACAAGAAGAAAGGTGGCTGTGGGGAGTGAGTTCGACTGTGGTGCTGGGCAAAGATGGAAGGGCGCGTGGGGAGGAGGAGCGGTTGCCGAAAAGGAGGGGTTTGAGAGCGGAGAAGAGAGATGTAGGGGAAGTCAGGAAAATGAACGTCACTTATTTTCTTTCAAAGGCAATAGGCAAAGAGAAAGGATTTGTAAAATATGAACGTAAAGGCTTAATTTCTTTACATGAATCGAAACCAAAGTCGAAATACAGAATTCAAGAAAATAATAGTGGCTGTTCATTCCAGCTGAGCAAACGAATGGATATAAACAAATAACGCATAGAAAAATTACGTTGAAAAGTGTAAAGCCAGCCGTTTGAATTCAAAACAATAATGACGAAAGGTTACTAGTGAATAACTGGTGAAATATAATAATAACAAACGACTATTAGTTTACTGCATTGGAAAATGGAAATGCACAGAGGAGCAAAAGACTAAAACAATTATCGGTACGGCTACCGATCGCCGGTTTCACCGTGTTCCGGACATCAAAATACCAAATTGAATATGTCATAGAGATCAACACGATGAGATGATCAAAACGATATATAGATATCGGTGATACGATTGAATTATAAAATTTCGAATTTTCAACTGGCGGAAAATGCAAGAAAACGCAGAAAAATAAGATCGACGGAGCCAAAGATGTCCGAATTTGGAAAAACGACAAACTAACATCTTGCTCAGAAGATGGTTTAGAATTTTTCTATGTAAAAATATTTAGGTTTCGAAAACATTTTATTTTCATTGCTTTTTAACTGATTAAATTGAAGTGAATTTACGCGCGAAATAAACTTTCACATTTTCGGACGAAAATTTACCAGTTGCTATGTTTAACTAGACGTATTTCAAATATACAATTTTTATTTCAAAATTTTATCGTATAAAATTTCACAAAATTTCAACTAATTGCGTTATTAAAACAGTTGAAATTTACGGGTCGTTACACTCTCCCCCACTCAAAACTTTTCGTCCCCGAAAAGGAACGAGGTAGGAGAATAGAAACAACCTGAAAGAAACAGATTTGAAATACAAAATAACAATTAATTTAAACCATATAAATTCAAATTTAAATTAATTGATATTCAATAATTGATTTAATCCATTTGATTTCACTAAAATCAATCTCAACTATTTCTAAATTTATTATCTTATTATCCAATTTCTTCAATTTATAATTTCTAAACCATAAATTTGAATAGTCTTTTATTATAATCATATTTTCTTCAACAATTTTAAATTCTTCTTTATTCCAAATTATTGTTAAATTTATTCTACTTAATATATCTACTCACATATATTTAACTCATATAAATTAATTTAAAACATAAAAGTTTCGATTTAAATTAATTTATATTTACTAATTGCTTTTAAATTCAAGGTATTTTCATAAGTTGATCAAATTTCAATTTATTAATTCTTCAAAACAAATTTATTAATTCTTTCAAAACAATTTATTTCATTATTAACTGAGTTTTATTTATTATTCTATCTAACTCTAGTAACATCTTTATAATCAAAATTTAGTGTATAACGTTTTATTATAAACATTCAAATTTTATTTATAAATTCAATTTATTTTATATATTATCCAAATACATATTCAACTTCTGAACGATTTAGGTAAGTTGTATTAGAATGCAGTTGAACAATATACAAATAAAATTTTCCCAATTCAATTATTTCAAGTTTAAATAATTATTCAAATTTTAGCTTTATTTATAATTGAAGACATCTTTTAACAGGATTTTTAAGAATCAAATTTCCGTTTAATTTCAAACCCTTTAGAAATAATTATGTATATGCTATATATATTAAATCAAATTAAATTTAAAATAATATACCCATATATATATATATATAAATCAAGTCATATTTAAGAAATTCTAATTAAAATATTTTTCCAAAACAAAACCGTAGCAAATCTACAGAATGGTTTCTTCACTTCGAAACTCGAAAATGAAAGTCGATGATGCGGCCGCCATCACCGAAATTATTTTCCAGCGACAAAGAGAAGAGCACTGATTTCAACATTAAAATTCATTGGAAACGATTTCTATTCGAAAATACTATCAATAATATATACTTTAAAATTTTAAAACCAAAGTTCGAAATCACCGGGAACTAAATTCTCAAATTTCTGAATTAAATTCATTTCAAATTCCAAATCAATTTATAAACCGTATTTATAAATTTATTTAGAATAATAAATGATAATCAAATATTATCATTTCAAACAACAATTTAATTAACCTATTAAATTCCAGAAAATTTTACTTATATTTTCACAATATAATCAAACAAATTTATTTCATTTTCCAAATTTGAAAATAATATTGTGTCAGTTTGCTATGTTCAAGTGTTTTGGAAATCCTATCGATAGCGTTGATCAGACGTATCGATCGAAAAACCCAAATCAACATCAACAACTCAAACAACACAATACATAAAACATTCTAATATTAATTTACAATTACACTTCTTTGCTCGACGATACAGGAAAGAATTTTCAAAATAAGGATAGGGTTTCAAATTTTGATGTACTCAAATAAAAGAGAATTTGATTCGAAGATAAGTTCGAAACAAGATATGATGATTAATAGCAAAGTAGGAAGATTGATAAGTTTATATAAATTGCGGGCAACCTGAACCGGGTCGACCGTAACTTCAAAATAAGATCGGTGTAGAATTCCAAGGTAAATCGACATTCGATCTCAAGAAATAAAATTCAGGTATAGCAGGAGATAGATAGCATCGTAAACCGAGGATACAGGAATCTCCGGTAAATCAATGCCTATTATAAAGGAGTTTACTCCTTTACGAATCATTCTAAGATTGGCGAGACCGCCGATCTATTATAGATAACATTCAGAATGGAGTTATGGAATGCTCCATGATTGAAAGAAGACGAATAATAAAGGAAATGAATGAATTTCGGAACCGAGGGGAACGTTCCAAAATTCAAAGAAATCGAGTCAAAAGGAAGAGATTGAAACTCGAATGAGAGTGATTTTGTAAATACATTTACCCTATATGTTAAGTTTTGCCTAGAGCTACCAAAGCTCTGATACCAACTATAACGACCCGCCATTTTGGACCATTCGCATCCATTATAAGTGTATAGGTAGACACTCATGCCGGAATTGAATTGCTCAAAATACCGCGTTGTTAATTTAAATTTGGCAAAACTGAACATATACAGTAAATAAATAATCACAGAACACAGACACAGAGTAATAATTTGCAGCGGAAATAAAAGAGATAGTAGTTCATGAAGCTACTATATGAATATATAAAATACATCAGAGTTTTACAACAGAAGAGTAATACGATACATCAGATACAATCAGAATACATCACTGGAATCATCGAATACTGAAAGCGGAATAGATGGCAGGATCTTCAAGCAAAGCTCCAACTTCAAAGGTGAGTCTCGAATACTGGATCACTCAGTCTGACCCGAGCGTAAAGCAAAAACACAAAACACTCGAGTCAGGATTAACATTCTTATATTAATAAATCCAACTCAAGTGAAATAGCAATTGAAATACAAGTAACTCAAAGGATGTTTGGAATAACCATCCTTTAAGGATCCGTTAAACTATCTACTATGTAGTAGTGTACGATAAGTAGATAATGTCTATCAGTAATATAAAAAGATATCAAAATAGCGTTAAGTCATGGCCCATTCCACCCTTAACACATTTTTATTCCCAAAAGCATATACAAGACCGTAGTGTCCCCAAAACCGGAAGTCACCAGAGGGCAATCCATATACTAAAGGTACAAATCAAAATCGTAGTGGTCGCGCATAAATGGAATACAAGTATGACAAGGCACATGAGGCAATACCCAAGGTAGTGATACTACCGTTCGCCTGATCCGGACTGGTGAGAACGCAACGCCGCAGCGCCCGCAACACCGTGAAACAACACTCCCAAAATCAAGGGTGCACCAATCGACAACAAGTAATAAGTAGTTCGAAGAAGTGTGTCCACTTGAGGTAGCTAATCCTCCATTGGCCCGGCACAACTCCTGTTTTAGTCATTTCCAATTTGACACAAGTGTCAAGGCTATCCATTATCGTTCACTTTCTTCAGTCATCACGAACATCATTCCAACCACTTCATTCTGGATCATCACTCCGCGTATAGTTATTAAAGTGGTTTTCGGTTTAGATAGAGAGTATATCCATAACCGAATTCCGGTCTCTTTGATAACTTCCGTAATTATTACACCGATTGGTCGTTTATATATTTCAAAAACCAAATCAATTTCAATTTCAATTTCAATTCGTAAACCAGCATTTCATTTGTATTTCTAAACCAATTTCCAATATTTACGTTTCAAAACTTCCAAGTTACCATTTCATAATCTCATAATTCAATTTCCATATTCATTTAAAACAATTCAAATATCAATTCAAGTTCGTATATAAGTTTCATTCCGAAAATCATTTGAATTAATTTAATTTAACATTCAAATCAGTTTAACTTCATTTATCGATTTCATTCAATATTCGTTAGGTAAACTTGCCATTCAAAACAATTTCTATTAAATTTCCGATTCATTAAATCCATTATTTAAATTCAACTTCATTATATCAAAACTTACAAATTTAATTAAATTAAATTCATCAAATCAAATTTTCTTTAAATTTCAAGTCTTACATTAATTTCAATAAATCGCATTTGATTTCTTGTTAAAGAAAATTCAATTTCACTTATTTATTTACTTAGTTACAATTTCAAAGCTTAATTAATAAAGAAAACTCAATTTCAATTATTTACGAAGAAAAATTCACTTATTCAAAAATTCAATTCCACTTATTAAAGAATTCAA
Organism: Allium fistulosum; assembly: GCA_030737815.1. Lineage (NCBI taxonomy): Eukaryota > Viridiplantae > Streptophyta > Magnoliopsida > Asparagales > Amaryllidaceae > Allium > Allium fistulosum. The sequence goes on along the minus strand of CM060903.1, from coordinate 345,254,544 downwards.
TTCAATTTAATCATTAAAATAATTCAATCTTATTAAATTATTAAATAATTCAACCTTAATTATTAAATAATTTCAAAGTTTAACAATTTCAAACTTAATTATAATTTCAAACTTGATTATTAAATCATTTCAAACTTAATTCAATCATTTCTCAAATTAAACAACATTCTTCCATCAATTACATTGTTAACATTTTGTTTCAAATTATTATATATTAACATTTTCCTTTCATTAAAATTCAAATTTCAACTTCATTTCAAAACCATATTATTTATTCAAATAAAATCTTTATTGAATTTTAAATCAAATTATTGACCAATCGGGTTTTATTAAATTCTCTATCCTAAGTCAAGTTCATTTGGGTATTTATCATTTCAACCCGATTCCAATTTAATTCAAAATCAAAACATAGCAAAGGGAACTTGCAGTGTGATAACTGGGATGGTGTCAAAGTAAATAAACAAGCAATAACAACAAACAATAACAATCCAATAATCAAATTAAATAATCCCGAAATAATCGTATTAATTCGCATTGTTATTTGTACGACTTAATATAATTATTTCTAGAATCTACACTATCATTTCATGTAGATTAAAGATTATTACATTACAGTTTTTCATTTGTCATCTATTACAATTTCATCCATCATCAATTTAAACAACCTACATTCAACGGTTCAAGGTATAATCAACCAAATCCTACGTGTTAATTAATTTAACATTAAAGGGGTCATATTATACGAAATTTTAACTAATCAAATTCAACATATAGATCCAATTTAAATCGTTAACTATTATATATCAATTCAATTGCATATTATTTATCACTTTAACATTAACAATTTAACGTCCAATATAAACATCAACAATCAATCATTTAACAACCAAACTGGATTATCATTGCATATATATAACAGATAATGGTGTCGGATGTCATAGGTGAACTGATACAGGTAATAGCATATATAACAGTGTAATTAACTAACAACAGTATATTTCAATTGTCGTTTCAATTGAAATCAAATTTAATAAATAAAAGAACATTAATCGTGAGTGATTGCTCACCTTTCGAGGCTAGAAGAATTTGATGACTCGACAAGATACGAATTGGATCACGATCTAGCCCGTCGAACAATCCAAGCGATAATTCAAAGCAAAATGAGGTGGGTACGAGTTATACGGACAAAGCTGATAAATAGAAATAGGCGAAATCAAATCAGAACTGGATCGATGTAGATAATTGATACAAGTGAGCTTACATATGACTATAAATATAACTATATATATATAATCATATTTTTAAATTCAAACATATTCATATTTAATATATACATGTATTTCAAATTTTTTTTATTCAAGTTAAAACGTACATATATATTATTATTATATTAAAATCAAAATTTTAAACCCACATTACAACAAGCATCATTATTTTACATTTAAACTAAATATTTAACAACAATTATATTATCTTTCAAAAACTTTCATATAATTATATATATCAAACTATTCATATACGAACAAATGTACGTACATAAAATTTGAAAATAAAACTATATATAACAAAGACTGATAAAATAAACTTCCTGTAGATTGCAAATTTACCCACAGCATAATATATTTTATGTATATAAGTCAACACCATTTTTTTTTGTGTTTTTTTTTAAATAATAAAGAAAACCCCACTCGAATAAGTATATAGACTGTAAGCAAAACATACGTTAAGCCCAAACAGAACTGACGCAAAATCAATTATATATGTATCCACTTTTATACCATATATAGACATGCGATATGTAAACACGGTGTTACTTCATTTGAAATGTTATATACTCACGCTCATGCAATGTATAAACTGGGAGTAAATATAAACAGCCTACATACATAAATATAAAACATATATAAACACTTCTCTGACAACCTTCCAAAAGCAAGCCAACTTATAAACTTTACAGAGAACATGCAGCTTTATGAAATGTGAACAAGCAAACCTTTTATATAAACTGATCTTTAAACCTACCTATATTATTATACGTATAATATATAACTCAAATTCAAAACAAGCTTAAAAAAAAACTCACGACAAGAAGAAAGGTGGCTGTGGGGAGTGAGTTCGACTGTGGTGCTGGGCAAAGATGGAAGGGCGCATGGGGAGGAGGAGCGGTTGCCGAAAAGGAGGGGTTTGAGAGCGGAGAAGAGAGATGTAGGGGAAGTCAGGAAAATGAACGTCACTTATTTTCTTTCAAAGGCAATAGGCAAAGAGAAAGGATTTGTAAAATATGAACGTAAAGGCTTAATTTCTTTACATGAATCAAAACCAAAGTCGAAATACAGAATTCAAGAAAATAATAGTGCCTGTTCATTCCAGCTGAGCAAACGAATGGATATAAACAAATAACGCATAGAAAAATTACGTTGAAAAGTGTAAAGCCAGCCGTTTGAATTCAAAACAATAATGACGAAAGGTTACTAGTGAATAACCGGTGAAATATAATAATAACAAACGGCTATTAGTTTACTGCATTGGAAAATGGAAATGCACAGAGGAGCAAAAGACTAAAACAATTATCGGTACGGCTACCGATCGCCGGTTTCACCGTGTTCCGGACATCAAAATACCAAATTGAATATGTCATAGAGATCAACACGATGAGATGATCAAAACTATATATATAGATATCGGTGATACGATTGAATTATAAAATTTCGAATTTTCAACTGGCGGAAAATGCAAGAAAACGCAGAAAAATAAGATCGACGGAGCCAAAGATGTCCGAATTTGGAAAAACGACAAACTAACATCTTGCTCAGAAGATGGTTTAGAATTTTTCTATGTAAAAATATTTAGGTTTTGAAAACATTTTATTTTCATTGCTTTTTAACTGATTAAATTGAAGTGAATTTACGCGCGAAATAAACTTTCACATTTTCGGACGAAAATTTACCAGTTGCTATGTTTAACTAGACGTATTTCAAATATACAATTTTTATTTCAAAATTTTATCGTTTAAAATTTCACAAAATTTCAACTAATTGCGTTATTAAAACAGTTGAAATTTACGGGTCGTTACAAAAGGTATTTGATTTCTAATATACTTTGTTATATAGTGATATAATTAATTAAGTAATTAATTTAAAGTTATAAATAAGAAAATGTTTAAATGATATGTTATATGATAGTTTTTACAAAGTGTTGTAATCACGAGAAATTTCTCATATTAAAAATAACATATTATTTTAAATATTCTTAGTTAAGATGTTTCGAGACGTGATATTGATACATCCATTGAGACTAGAGTATGTAACGCTATCCACGTGTCAGACAGTGTATTACTTATGGATGCTAGGGGAAATAAGAGGTTACATACTAATCGTTATTGGATAACTACGGAATGATTCATTCGAGATTTTTATGTTGGTTAATATAACGAGAGGTCTAATAGAGAATCTTGAAATGACGATATTACACAATTCTATTGACTTGAGAATACTATTGAACTTCAATGTGAATACCCCACTTTGATTATAGTTAAATCATGGCATGGTGACCATCGAATGGCTATAATTGGGTCCGAGTTGAACCATCGAAAGTGAAACATTATTTAATAGAAAATTCGCCTCCTCGGTTATACGAGGTTAGTATCATGGTCAACTACTATCAACTTAAGTCAAAGTCTTTGGCCAGAGCAATACTATTAATGATATATGTTGTTATTGAACCAAAGACGTTGTGTTTGGACTAATCAAGTTGAATGTTGACGATGTTGGAATTTTTACCAATGCAAAATTCCATAAGTCCAAAAGCGATATAGTTCTGATAAAGATAATTGGTGTATACAATCGTTACTATTGGGTACCATTTAAAATGATAAAATTGGATTTTACCGAAAAGAAGCATGTGTAAAAATTTTGGCCAAACTATCATACCACAAGCTAAGGTGATAAGTGAACGTTTGTATTTGAACCGTTCGATATTAACCGCTGATTAATTCTACATCTTTTAGCCGCATGACCATAATGATGAATACTCTGAAATATCAAACACTTTAATTTATTTATAATTTTTGTGAATTATTTAAATTTGTAACGATCCGGATTTTCGCGTTCGAAAATCGACATCCATACTTTACATCGTACTCGAATGCCATAGATTCGACCGTTCAAATCCGATTCGCCGGAGCTTATAACACCATTAAGTATAACAACACAGCGGAAGAAAAAGAATAATACATTGATATACAATATCTGATACAATAGAGTGATACAATGAATATCAATATACATCAGAGATATGATACAAGAAATAGCAGCGGAAAGAAAATAGATAACATCAGCAGTGGATAGAATATCTCCAATAGAATGCTCCAAGATAAGCAACGTCAGTCCATGGACTCCAAGAACTGAACTGGCTCCAGATAATCTACTAAACCTGAATATCTGAAAAACCCAACTCTAGACTGCCCGTGTGGAAAATAGTGGGCACCCAGAGTTTAGGAAGGGAACAATAAACTCTGGATCAGTCATGGGACTGGTGTGAGCAACAAAAACAGTTTATCTTCAAACAAACACAAAAGGCTTTTAAACATTGAAACCCGCAATGCTTTTCGAAAATGAAACTACCATAAGGCCTCCCGCCACACACACAATGCAATCGCAAAATTGGAGGAGATTTCTCCTTATGATAGTCAAACATGCTTACTACGCAAAAATCATTCGATATTATTATCATTAGTGCATAGTGTCGAAAACATTTCGAAAATATAATATCAATCTTAGCCAACATACAACTATTGTTGTATGCCTACTATAGCTACTACGTTCAATAGCAGGTTACCGCCACATTCCATAGCAGGTAATACAACTAAAACCGTACAGGGTTCGTATTGTTTCTTTGGATTTCCAACAAATGATCAGGCTAAGGAACTTCCTTACCGAAATAGAAACGCCTCTGGAAAGACGCCCCGAGAACCTAACCGGATCTCTGCAAACAAAAGGCCGACGCTACCTCACACTGTACAGCTGTAACTAGGTAACTAACACACTGACGCTACCTCACGCTGTACAGCTGTAACTAGGTAACTAACACACGAGCTATGTCATCCCCCGGTCGTAACCAACCTTTATCGGAGGATCCTCAATCGCAAAGCAACAGCCACAAAGTATAATCAACATAGGTAAAATATCTGGGCTCCATACCATGATATCACCTTTTATCCAGAAGGAAATGACATACCCTAGGGGCGCTACCCCTACAAACCTTTGCCGCAACATTCCTGTTTCGACCATTACTGGGTTGTGAGGCTCGACGAAGTCTCGTCCACATACGCTACGCTTTTTCACAAAGCCACGCTTTTTCACAAAGCCACGCTTTTTCACAAAGCCACGCTTTGATCCACAAATGATCATCAGCACTTCGTATGCCACATTACCAAATTGGGAATGTATCACTAGTAACCATCAACTACATAACCTCTGAGCTCGTACGTCTCAGAGAAGGGTGTTAAGCTAAGAGAATAAATTCTCCGCCACCAACAGAAATGTATTTGATAGAAACCAGCTTTACATCTCAAAGTGTAACGTCAGACACACATCCATACAAGTTTGTTCCGGGTTCGAACAGAACCGAAGGCACTTCCAATGAAGCCCTTGCAAATCCGGGTATTCACAATCCTGATCGGACTTCCCATCACTTAGGAAATCTCTATACCGTAGCTACTCAGTGCAGAGACAATCGATAGGTCATCCTATCGCTCTTGCAAATACCCGATCTTCACCACCGGTCTTCAAATGCTATCCATATCGTCGTATCACTATTCGGAATGGGTTATATGACACAAAGGTCCTTTCCCGGCTAAACCGAATAACGAGCGCAATTAAAAATCATATGGATACTGGGATCTCAGTTAAATCACAGCTTAAAGCCCAAACTTTTCATTCGAATGGTTAAAACAATTACCATTTCCAATCTTTTAAACAAAAAGATTCATTTCAAAAACCTTCAATGGTTTAAACAATTTCCACACTTTTAATCTTTTAAACAAAAGATTTAATTCACAAAGTTTACCCCGTTCACAAAGATTCATTCATGTATTTCAAAACAATTTCCATTTTAATTGAATTAACTCGTTAAATCTTTAAATCAAGATTTAACTTATAGCTTTCAAAACTCGTTTCCAAAGATTCATTCATAGCCTTTCAAAACAATTCTATTTCAAGTTAGATTAACTCATCTGGTCTTTGAAATCAAAGACTCGTTTCATAGTTTTCAAAACATTTCAATTCCATTTCAAACTTGAAATTTTTCAACCCAATTTGGAAATTCATTCCTTATGTGAAAGCTATTATTATTTGAAAACAAGTAGTTTCCGTTTTATAAAAATCCAGTTATATTTACACGAGTTAAAACCCTTGAATTAAATTCAAATTCCCAAATCAATACCTTTAAAATGGTTTAACCCATATATAACTTGTACATCATCTTTAATCCTTAGTTTCAAATCATAGAATTCAATTTCAAACTTGAATTCAAATTTAAATCAAATTATTTAAATTTCAAAACTCGATTAAGTTATTCAAAATAACTTTTATCTTTGAAATCCCATTTCAAAAGCTTTTCACCTTAAACCCAAATTTCCAATTTCAAGATCAATTGAAATTAAAATTTCAAGTTCAAAACATCAAATTTAAATAATCTGTGACTTAACCGATTTCCACGTGAAATCCATATTTGTGTGTGTATGGTGTAGTCCAGGGGTTTCACACAAAAGTGCACAACATCAATCATCACAGATATAACGATAAGCGGTATAATCGATAACGCTTATCTTCATTCACAGATTCATAGATAAAATAAATTTATCAGTCACAAAGATTCACTATTACAATTCGATGTGGGTTTCGGATAACCAACTGGAATCCGACTCCCTGTCGCATCGAAATTCAAATGTCGTTTACGGGTCAAAGGTTTTCATATTCACATAGCAATATATTCATCACAGGTATCACAATTCAGCATAAAGCAATTCATAGCATCATAATCACATAACAGAGATATCAATCCAATATGCAGCATTCAATGAAATCCAAACATCATAAGTAAGGTCAATTAATCATCTGACTAACTTAAATCAGATTAGTCACTAATCCTGGTTAATTACTGATTAATTACAAATTATTTTGGTTAATTAACCTTTAATTAATTATTCTCAAATTAATCACCTTAATTAATTTATCACATTAATTAATTATCCTTTAATTAATTATTGTTCAATCACTTGATTTATCAACCTTAAATCAATAATTAATTTCTTTTAATTACTTCCATTAGGTAATCATCTTTAAGTAATTAATCACCCTCAATTACTTATATTACTTAATTATCCTTAATCACCTTCATTAATTATTAAGTAATTTTTATCAAAATCTTTAACTAATCGCACACTTAAATAAAAACAATTATTTAAAAGAATAAGTTAAAAATGTTAAAAATTGAATTTTGTTTAAAGTTTGAAAACTGTTATTATACCTACCTGGGACAAAACCCGAGTCAAATCTCGTTCTACCCGAGCTACTCCCCGGGTAAAATCACGTTCCCACCTACTTCGAGAAGAACTCTCGTTTCCCCGAGTACGACTTCGAGTTTCATTAGAACTTTCCCAGGCCAACTTCTTCTTCCCCAAAAATGTTCGAACCCAGATACGTGCACAACCACGTATACGTGCACGAGCAATCGGAATGTCTCCGACCATCGCCGAGTTGGCCATCGAGTCGACTACGATCCCAACCACAACTCCGACCTCCCAAATCATCAAAAACCCTCATGAATCAAAATGGAACTTCCATCCTCAACCTGGAACTTCATCACCGAAGTCACCCAAACCTGAAACGTTGCCGTTCGCCCAACCTCCTCCACCAGAAAATTCAAAACTTCGGCTACAAACTCGTCACCTTCCATACTATCATCCCACAAACCCATGTGCAACTCGATGCACGCGCGAAACCCCAGCGACCTCTTTTCCAACCTCGTCCAAAATTAGGGTTTAAAACTTAACCACCCTTTCGCCGACGCCATGGTCACCATGCACCCCTTCCATCATTTTTCTCGACTTCCACGCTCACTCACCTAGCCTCGGCCCAAACCCCAAGGTCCCTCAACGACGAGATCACTCGAATTCATCAAAACAAAGAAGTTCGAACAAATGAAAACTGCTCTTGAATTTTTGATCTAAAAATTATAAATCTTGCTTTAAAAATCAAGTTAAGGTATAAAAATTCAGATTTTATACTTGAATCCAGAAATCATTTAAGTCAAATTTTCAATATAATTTGAGTCCTTCTGTTCTTCTTTCTCTTTGCTAAAATTAGCTCCAGATTTAGCTTAAAATTGTTTTAAATTTGATTTCATGTTACGACAAACAAATTTTGTTTATAAATCTAGATCTAAGAAGATCAGAGAAAAGAACTTGATTTTTCTTTCGAATTTTAAACCTGAGCAACCAGAGCAGAACAACTTCAGTGTACATCCATTCAGTGCATACATGTAAACACAATTCATATTTAAAGTCATACAATAATTATCACACATCACCTCAGTTACTTATTGCATGTATTCAGATTTCATATACTTAAACAAAGTGATGTTACTCACCAGATTTTTGAAAAGGCAGAGAGATTGATCTTTTTGTAAACTGGAAAGGATTGAAAAATGTATTTACTTTGATCTTCCTGCTAAATCATCTTGCTTCTCTGTTTTGCATTGAGTTGCTTGCTTGAGAATGTTTGCTTAAGTCTTGAAATGGAGTTTTATTTTGGTTTTACTTAGTTCGAAAGGAAAATGAAAACTGGAATGGGGAAAAATGCTTACAGGCTGATATATAAAACAGGGCATCATTTTCTTTTACAAAACAGTGTACATTTTGTACAAATTATCAGAGATAGTTCATAGTTTTGGAGGCTGAAAGGATTCTTTTATACAATTCGAATAGACTTGGTTTGCTGCTAATAAATGGAGACATTAAATGCTATTTGTACCTTATGTTATTTTTTATACTTATCCTATTTTTCTTATGCTTGCCTGCCTAGATTTTCACTTACATACTTACTTAATATTGTATGTTTTCTTTACAGCCTATAAAACTTTTGATTTAGTTGTACTCAAATCTGCATACCCATCATATTCGAACCACTTGTCTTCTAATTTGTTTACAAACTCTTGTTATTTTATTATGTATGTACTTATTGCTTTGCACATTTTCTTGTCTACATATATTTCTTTTAGTTTCGGCTGTACTAAAACATGAGATGACTTGATGTGCTTCTTTTACAAACTTCATTTGCTTTGCCTTCATACTTTTATTTATTCATCTCTATTTATAACTCAAATACACTTGGCCTTGAAATATAAGTAATTTCCGTTTCTAGTTTAAATATTAATTATTGTTATTTAACTTCATATTTATTTTATAAATTCAAACCATTATCAACCATCAATTCTAATATTTATTATTATCATTTATTATTAAACCATTTATTTAAGTTTTAAATTCAAATCAAATAGATATATACATATATATCATTTCAAATTCACTCATATATAATAATTACAATATTTTTACATTTAAATGATTTATACAAAATTTATTTTAATTCGGGGAAACTCGCTTCCATTTATAATAAATTTTACAATTTTTATTCAAAAATCAATTTAATTATCAATTTAAATTTATAAAAATTCGGCACGTTACAGACTTCCCCCCTTAAAAGAATTTCGTCCTCGAAATTTGCCAGGGAGACACAAAGATAGATGAAGAATATTTTATCAGATCAACTGAACATCTATTCTGCATTTGGCTTACCCAATCAGAATATCAATAATAGATACGAAAACGAATCTTTTTGAATTCTTTCACCCGATACTGGGGTTATCCGGATCTACGAAATATGCAGAGGCATCGGTTAGTTCGAAGGGATAACTAACTACTCGTAGAATATATTGAAACCCAAAGAATAGATAGATATGTGGATACAAATTTCAAAAATTTCAGTTTAAAACTAAAGTGTACATATCAACCATAGCAACCAAAACAACCAATACACCCAAACAAACAATTTTGGTCCATCCGGAGTTTATGTCCCATATTAATATATATCGAATCTTCTTCCTAGATCTACCAGAAATTATCGATGAATTGAGAAAAGATGCTGAACAAAAGAGATTGATAGAGAAAAGATGGCTTCCTCGTTGTTACAGGATATCGATCATTTATAGTCGTATTCTCCTGTCCCCTATCTCATCCTCTTTTCGCACTCATACTCACTATCAGTAGATAGCAAGAGAATTTACTGAGGCATTCGAACGGATACCTGAGGATACTCATTCTAGAGTTTACTTCACTCCATCTCTAATGAGCTACTTAACGTGTTATACTCCTGAGCTAAAGTTCAACCTTAGCTCTGATACCAAATGTAACGATCCGAGACAGTGGGCACCGGTAGGCTTTTCAACCATCCCAGCCCCACCGTGGCTTACACTGGCACCTCGCAGTTGCTTTTATGGCCAGCCTCTCAACTGTCACGGCCTCTGCCTAACCAACCCATCCCTCTCAGGGACATGTAGGGGTAAGAGTCTCCCGTTCGCCACCAAACCGCGAAGCGAGAACCCCCTATCATGCTGTAATATAGCAAATGTGATCCATATCGTCGTATCACTATTCGGAATGGGTTATATGACACAAAGGTCCTTTCCCGGCTAAACCGAATAACGAGCGCAATTAAAAACCATATGGATACTGGGATCTCAGTTAAATCACAGCTTAAAGCCCAAACTTTTCATTCGAATGGTTAAAACAATTACCATTTCCAATCTTTTAAACAAAAAGATTCATTTCAAAAACCTTCAATGGTTTAAACAATTTCCACACTTTTAATCTTTTAAACAAAAGATTTAATTCACAAAGTTTACCCCGTTCACAAAGATTCATTCATGGATTTCAAAACAATTTCCATTTTAATTGAATTAACTCGTTAAATCTTTAAATCAAGATTTAACTTATAGCTTTCAAAACTCGTTTCCAAAGATTCATTCATAGCCTTTCAAAACAATTCTATTTCAAGTTAGATTAACTCATCTGGTCTTTGAAATCAAAGACTCGTTTCATAGTTTTCAAAACATTTCAATTCCATTTCAAACTTGAAATTTTTCAACCCAATTTGGAAATTCATTCCTTATGTGAAAGCTATTATTATTTGAAAACAAGTAGTTTCCGTTTTATAAAAATCCAGTTATATTTACACGAGTTAAAACCCTTGAATTAAATTCAAAATCCCAAATCAATACCTTTAAAATGGTTTAACCCATATATAACTTGTACATCATCTTTAATCCTTAATTTCAAATCATAGAATTCAATTTCAAACTTGAATTCAAATTTAAATCAAATTATTTAAATTTCAAAACTCGATTAAGTTATTCAAAATAACTTTTATCTTTGAAATCCCATTTCAAAAGCTTTTCACCTTAAACCCAAATTTCCAATTTCAAGATCAATTGAAATTAAAATTTCAAGTTCAAAACATCAAATTTAAATAATCTGTGACTTAACCGATTTCCACGTGAAATCCATATTTGTGTGTGTATGGTGTAGTCCAGGGGTTTCACACAAAAGTGCACAACATCAATCATCACAGATATAACGATAAGCGGTATAATCGATAACGCTTATCTTCATTCACAGATTCATAGATAAAATAAATTTATCAGTCACAAAGATTCACTATTACAATTCGATGTGGGTTTCGGATAACCAACTGGAATCCGACTCCCTGTCGCATCGAAATTCAAATGTCGTTTACGGGTCAAAGGTTTTCATATTCACATAGCAATATATTCATCACAGGTATCACAATTCAGCATAAAGCAATTCATAGCATCATAATCACATAACAGAGATATCAATCCAATATGCAGCATTCAATGAAATCCAAACATCATAAGTAAGGTCAATTAATCATCTGACTAACTTAAATCAGATTAGTCACTAATCCTGGTTAATTACTGATTAATTACAAATTATTTTGGTTAATTAACCTTTAATTAATTATTCTCAAATTAATCACCTTAATTAATTTATCACATTAATTAATTATCCTTTAATTAATTATTGTTCAATCACTTGATTTATCAACCTTAAATCAATAATTAATTTCTTTTAATTACTTCCATTAGGTAATCATCTTTAAGTAATTAATCACCCTCAATTACTTATATTACTTAATTATCCTTAATCACCTTCATTAATTATTAAGTAATTTTTATCAAAATCTTTAACTAATCTCACACTTAAATAAAAACAATTATTTAAAAGAATAAGTTAAAAATGTTAAAACTTGAATTTTGTTTAAAGTTTGAAAACTGTTATTATACCTACCCGGGACAAAACCCGAGTCAAATCTCGTTCTACCCGAGCTACTCCCCGGGTAAAATCACGTTCCCACCTACTTCGAGAAGAACTCTCGTTTCCCCGAGTACGACTTCGAGTTTCATTAGAACTTTCCCAGGCCAACTTCTTCTTCCCCAAAAATGTTCGAACCCAGATACGTGCACAACCACGTATACGTGCACGAGCAATCGGAATGTCTCCGACCATCGCCGAGTTGGCCATCGAGTCGACTACGATCCCAACCACAACTCCGACCTCCCAAATCATCAAAAACCCTCATGAATCAAAATGGAACTTCCATCCTCAACCTGGAACTTCATCACCGAAGTCACCCAAACCTGAAACGTTGCCGTTCGCCCAACCTCCTCCACCAGAAAATTCAAAACTTCGGCTACAAACTCGTCACCTTCCATACTATCATCCCACAAACCCATGTGCAACTCGATGCACGCGCGAAACCCCAGCGACCTCTTTTCCAACCTCGTCCAAAATTAGGGTTTAAAACTTAACCACCCTTTCGCCGACGCCATGGTCACCATGCACCCCTTCCATCATTTTTCTCGACTTCCACGCTCACTCACCTAGCCTCGGCCCAAACCCCAAGGTCCCTCAACGACGAGATCACTCGAATTCATCAAAACAAAGAAGTTCGAACAAATGAAAACTGCTCTTGAATTTTTGATCTAAAAATTATAAATCTTGCTTTAAAAATCAAGTTAAGGTATAAAAATTCAGATTTTATACTTGAATCCAGAAATCATTTAAGTCAAATTTTCAATATAATTTGAGTCCTTCTGTTCTTCTTTCTCTTTGCTAAAATTAGCTCCAGATTTAGCTTAAAATTGTTTTAAATTTGATTTCATGTTACGACAAACAAATTTTGTTTATAAATCTAGATCTAAGAAGATCAGAGAAAAGAACTTGATTTTTCTTTCGAATTTTAAACCTGAGCAACCAGAGCAGAACAACTTCAGTGTACATCCATTCAGTGCATACATGTAAACACAATTCATATTTAAAGTCATACAATAATTATCACACATCACCTCAGTTACTTATTGCATGTATTCAGATTTCATATACTTAAACAAAGTGATGTTACTCACCAGATTTTTGAAAAGGCAGAGAGATTGATCTTTTTGTAAACTGGAAAGGATTGAAAAATGTATTTACTTTGATCTTCCTGCCAAATCATCTTGCTTCTCTGTTTTGCATTGAGTTGCTTGCTTGAGAATGTTTGCTTAAGTCTTGAAATGGAGTTTTATTTTGGTTTTACTTAGTTCGAAAGGAAAATGAAAACTGGAATGGGGAAAAATGCTTACAGGCTGATATATAAAACAGGGCATCATTTTCTTTTACAAAACAGTGTACATTTTGTACAAATTATCAGAGATAGTTCATAGTTTTGGAGGCTGAAAGGATTCTTTTATACAATTCGAATAGACTTGGTTTGCTGCTAATAAATGGAGACATTAAATGCTATTTGTACCTTATGTTATTTTTTATACTTATCCTATTTTTCTTATGCTTGCCTGCCTAGATTTTCACTTACATACTTACTTAATATTGTATGTTTTCTTTACAGCCTACAAAACTTTTGATTTAGTTGTACTCAAATCTGCATACCCATCATATTCGAACCACTTGTCTTCTAATTTGTTTACAAACTCTTGTTATTTTATTATGTATGTACTTATTGCTTTGCACATTTTCTTGTCTACATATATTTCTTTTAGTTTCGGCTGTACTAAAACATGAGATGACTTGATGTGCTTCTTTTACAAACTTCATTTGCTTTGCCTTCATACTTTTATTTATTCATCTCTATTTATAACTCAAATACACTTGGCCTTGAAATATAAGTAATTTCCGTTTCTAGTTTAAATATTAATTATTGTTATTTAACTTCATATTTATTTTATAAATTCAAACCATTATCAACCATCAATTCTAATATTTATTATTATCATTTATTATTAAACCATTTATTTAAGTTTTAAATTCAAATCAAATAGATATATACATATATATCATTTCAAATTCACTCATATATAATAATTACAATATTTTTACATTTAAATGATTTATACAAAATTTATTTTAATTCGGGGAAACTCGCTTCCATTTATAATAAATTTTACAATTTTTATTCAAAAATCAATTTAATTATCAATTTAAATTTATAAAAATTCGGGGTCGTTACAAAATTAATCAATATTTAAAAAATATTAATTATTAAATTTTATTTGATTTTTGGGTGCCATTAATATTTGATAAAGTGCTTATACAAAACTTATAGCTTTACGTATCGTTATATCTATACATATTGGTATGCAATATAGATAAATATTAAAATTTGATTTAAATCGATAAATTACTAAATGGGTTTAGGAATTTTTTAAGGCCCATACTGCCTCAGTCATGGCCAGGCTAGGGTGTAAGGAGAGGAAGGGTTTGAGTGTACAAAATTGCTTTGAAATGGTATTAAAAGAATGAGAAAAGGAAGGATAAAAGACCTCCACTTTTTCCTTATCCTAAGTGGTTAGTTAAACACATAAATTTTCATTATTCTGGCTCTCTCCTCTTGTTCATTTCAATCGAAAATTTCATGGTCCTAAGGCATTAAAATTCCTAAAACAAAATCAAAATAAATAAAATTAATGCAAGGTGGTGTTCATCTCTAGATCGTAGCAACATCCAGAGGCTGATTTGGTTAGATTTAGGAGTTATTCGATCATTCAAGGTGTAAATCTTATGCCACATAATAAAGTGTTTATGAAGTCCCATTTTGATTACATATTACATCATTTTAATTTAGTTTAGATCTCATATATTATAAAATGAATTTATATATGCCTATATTGTCTAATCTATTGTTTGCTATTGATTTTTGAAATCGATGTTTAATAACAAAAGAAAAATACATTCATAATAACATTACATTGAAATTGTTTTCAAAAAATAGAAAAAAATTCGAATTCAAAACTCTTTTAATTGGTTAAAACAAGTTTATAACAAATTATATATATAAGTAAGTTAGACACATTAATTATTTGAAGTTATCTTGTAAAATTGAATATAAGTTATATATGTATGTATGTATGTTATTTTTCAAATTAAAGAATAATTTTATTATTATGTGTATATATACATATATATACACATATACAAATACACACACACACACACACACATATATATATATATATTTCAAATCAACAATTATAAAAGACTTTTTTAAAATCATAGATCTAATTTTGAATTCTACCGAAGCCAAAGCTAGATTTTAAATTGTTAATTTCAAATTTCAAAAAATATAGAATTAGTCAAAATTAATTTTAAGTTGTGCATATATATATAATTGTTATTTAATATTATTTCATAATAAAGCCATAGACGACAAAGGCATATATAAAGGGCGGCTGTGTTCATTGCAGCGTAAATTCCAGGCTTCCAACACCTACAAACGTACGCATTAACCATGTACACTATTTATATGTTGCACTTGCAATTCACTTACATGAGTATATTTAAATATACTTACAAGCTTACCAAATACAAATTTGGTCAAACCAAAAATTGTAGATACAATTTCTAATTAACTACACATTTATAACATTTATAACATATTAAATAACATCCCATAAATAACAATTGACTCTTAACTTACTTAAACAATAACATGAAATAAGTTATTGTTACACACATAAGAGTATATTTAATCTACTATATTTTAAAATAACTAATTAAAATCCTTTCAAAATAAATTAAATTATATAAGATATTATTTGAAATTTTTTATAGATTAGATCTATAATCCATTAGATTTCGTAAGCTCAACAAAGATCCAAAAATAGAATTTTTTGAAATTCACCCATTTAACCTACTTCCGACCAACCCGGATCCCTCATCTCATGCACAATAGAGATACTAAGTATTCTCATGCATGGAAAGAATGAGGATCGTGTCTTAGAAGAAGACATTCCCCTCAAATTCGATAGCATTGCAGAGTAAATACTCTATACTTTGGCTTGAAGCTATGAAATCTGAGATGGATTGCATGTATGACAACAAAGTTGTGACTTTAGGTGATATACCCAAAGGGATAAATCCCATTGGCTGAAAATGGATTTTTAAGAAAAAATTAAATGTAGATGGAAATGTGGAGACTTATAAGATAAGGCTAGTTGTGAAAGGTTTTCATCAAATTCAAGGCATTGATTATAACGAAGCGTTTTCACCTATAGCCATGCTTAAGTCCATTCAGATAATGCTTACTATCATCATGTTCTATAACTACGAAATATGGTAGGTGAATGTTAAAATTACATTTCTCAATGATGGTTAAGAAGAGAATATTTATATGTCATGGCCCAATGATTTCGAGGTCAATGGAAGCGAGGGAAAGGCATGCCGATTGTTAAGGTTAGTTTATAGTCTTAAGCAAGCTTCAAGAAGTTGGAATAAGTGTTTTGTTAAAGTAATCAGATAGTTTGGTTCTTAATAGAATATAGAGGAAGCATGCATATACCAGAAAGAACAAGGAAGGGCTATGTGCTCTAAGCTTATATGTCAATGATTTGCTCCTGATTGACAATGAAATTGCATTGTTGCAATCATTGAAAGCATGATTGTCCAAGAACTTCTCCATGAATAATTTGAGACAAGAAACCCACAAATTGGTACTAGGATCTATGGAGATAGATATAAAAGGTTATTGGGATTGTCTTAATCCCTATACATATGGTACCATACTGAAAAGGTTTTGTATGAGGAATTCCAAGAACGAAAATGTTCTGATGCAATTTGGAATCATTCTTCTTAAAATGGGCACTCTTCATACCGATGAAGTGAAGGAGTGTATGAAGAGGCTAATGTATGCATCTCCAATCGGTTCCATCATATACGCCATACTATATACTAATTCAGATGTGGCTTATGCATTAGGATGCATAAGCCAATATTAGTCTAATCTCGGAGAAAATCATTTGACAGAGTGAAGTGTATTCTTAAATATTTAAATAATACTAAAGTCTTATTCCTTATATATAGGAAGGAATATCTCCTTATGAAGTGTATACAGATCTAGCATTCAGATTGATACCGATGATAGTGTATGTATGTTGGATTATGTATTTACATTAAACGGTTGAGCGATTAGTTGGAAAAGTTCCAAGAAAAAAACATAGCGGATTCAATGATGGAGGCTAAGTACGTCACTTTCAATGAAGTAGCTAAAGAAGTGGTCTGGATGCGCAAGTTTACGTATGAGCTAGGGGTGATTGCAAACGCTGAGAATCATATATCATTGTACTATGATAACAATATCACGATGCATATTGCGAAAGAACCAAGAGCTCACATGAAGTTAAGACATATTGTTTAAAAGCTCCACCTAATAAGGAAGTTTATCAGTAATAAAGAAGTTGTGATTGAAAGAGTAGACACAAAGGACAACATAGAAGATCCCTTCATGAAGGGACTGGCTCGATTAATTTTGAGCAAACTGAACGAATTAATAGGATTGAGTTCCCATAATTGGCCCCGAGTGCAAGTGAGACACTGAGAGAGTTAGGGATATGTCCTAGGGGCAATTTTATAATCAGTTTTATAATCAGTTGTAAATTATTAACTTTGTAATAAAATCTCGTTCAAAATAAAAGGTGTTTGTTTTCTAATATATACTTGGTAAATTATGATATAGTAATTAAGTAATTAATTTAAGTATATTACATAGAAAATTCTTAAATGATATGTTATGTGATAGTTATCAGAAGTAGTTGTAATCATGAGAAAATCATCGTAATATAAACTAATTAATTAATTATATTAAATACAAGTGGAAACCCGTGTGATGAACAAGTGCATAGCTTATTGAGTGTTGTAGGTTTGTGGGTATGAATGGGTGGTTAGAATATATTAGGTAGACATAATATTGTCATATATAAGTTATGCATATTTTTCTTATAATGTCTTATTCAATGTGAGGTAATACATGATATATGTATGTATGTATGTATGTATGTATGTATGTATGTATGTGTATGTATATGTATGTGTGTATACAATTTTTGGTTATATTCTAAACTAGGTTGAACTAATATAGATTGAAGTTCAATGGTACTTAAGCTTTTCAACTACGTAAGGTTTGTCATTATATTTTGATTCTTTGCATTTATTGTGCTTATATTACATAAAAATTTGAAACAGTATACTAGGAGAATCATCAATCATCCACAATAATAGTGAGGCTGAGGTATAAATTAGCATAGATCATAAAAACAGAAGCAGTGTTTGAATGTCACCGCTTTTAGGTGGTAGCATGGTAATATAGCAACATAAGATTATTTGCATCATCCTTTCTGTAAAGAATTATTGTACGGATATTGAGACGAACTATAGTACTCTATAGAAGTATGTTTTCTAGAATCAATGAATTATTAATGTATATTTTTTTTGCTTTATAAGTTAGTGGATAAGAGATTGTAAATACTATCTTAATTTTGTTCATGTAAGTGTCAATACACACATGTAAATGCACTTAGTATAGTACATATATGGCAACTCGATATCTTTAATAGTTAATACTTTTAACCTATTGATACATGAACGAGTTGTTAAGCATTTTCTTACTTGGATTTCACATCAAGACTATGAACATTAAAAGCTCAAACACAATAAAGAAGAACAAAAATAAAGAAGAAAGAGAAAACTATATAAATTTCATCTCCATAAATAATCATATGTTTGATACATTTATGGTACATGCAACTTAATTGTGATTAATAAGTGTGAATAAAATTGTTTGCCACGTTTGTCGACAAACCAAAATGACATGATAAAGCTACATTAATACAAATATCACATATGAACCACTATTCAGAAAATAATAATAAAAAGGTATGCAGTAGTATCTAGTTTCTTTTGGTTATTCTCAATATGTTGTAGTAGTTGTTTCTTGTTGTATAGCTTTCAAAAGTAATACTTGAATATGAAAATGCTCTTATGCTACCACCAACTGCTACCTTTAAGAACTATGTCCCAAAAGAGATGTTGTGCCACATTCCTTTTGGCCATTAACACATACCATCTTCCAAATATTAGAAGAAATCCCATGTGCACTATGCCATACCAGTTCATCATTCAAAAAGGCATTTTCTCTAAGATTCTATGACCTATATGACTATTCTCCCTTACATGAAATTGAAAAGATAAGTAGAAGAACACCGATGTGAAATAACTGAAGTACTAAATACATTACATGGATGCTTTCAAAATGCAACCATATTTATAGTATAAATTATAAAAGTTGTATTACATTTGCTTTCAAAACACACTTTTCAAACATATGCATAAGCAATGAAAAAAATTCATGAAAAAACATGTGAGAACTCTTGACAAACCTTTATGTAATACTACACCATACAATCAAACAACCATGAGGTTGCACTAAAGAATAATAGTTATGCACATCTAATGGTAAACCAACATTTATTTAACTTGCTGGACTAAAAAATAAAATTACACATATACTTTCTATATACACACATACAATAACATAAATAATTAAGGAAAGTCTTTACACTCAATTTTTATAAATTATAGCTTAAGTAAATCATTAAAAGCTTTCACTCTCTTCTTCATCAAGTCCATATTTATAGGTCAACCACTTGAAAATATTAGCAAACCTTGTCTACCCGTATGGTCGTAGCTTACTCGAACGCTCTCTCTCTTTCAAACTATATCTCTGTGTCTCGAATATCAAGTTGCCTATGTTATGAAATTTGAATTCAAGACCACTCTAATATAACATCCAAAACGCAACGGAAAGACTAGATCGTTGAATGATGTGCAAAATCAACCAATCAATATCTCAACACCAAATCACAATCCTATCCAAATAAAACTAAATCATAATTTCAAACAAGCAATAAAAGCAATAATGTAACATCCCCAGTTAGAGGCCCAAAACTAATGGTTACGAATGCTGCAGTCATCCATAGTTATTAATCCTCGGTAGGGTAATGTTAGATACATTGATATAACAGAAACATACAGATATGGAAAAATTTTAAAATCATTAAACAACTTCCACATTCCATTTCAAATCATTTAAAATTCATTACATAATCCCAATACGAGAACCACGTTCAAAGAAAATATAATTATTACAACATACAGCAAGAGCGACATATGAAGATGCACCATTGGATGATCAGAGTAAATATAGGCAATTAAACAACTTTGCCTTTACAACAAAACATAGCGGAATCAAAATAGAAAAGAACTCCTAGTAGCTATCTTGCCTCCTGCATGTCTCCGGAAGCTTATTCGTCTAAAGAGGTACCTGAAAACCTCAACTCTCAAACTACTCAAAGTTAATTGAGCTCCCGAGAGTTTAAGGGGAAATCATAAACTTCGAGTCAGACATAAAGCCTGGTATGATTAATAACCTACCATCTCGAACCATTTAGATATCTAGCGAGACTACGCCGCTTAATGGGATGGGTTTTCCCCTCACTAGTATCTTATCCAAAACTTTATAATAACCATATACTGTGCTCTTGCATCCATAATGGTTAAAACATAACAATTCAAAATATTTGATGTACAAACAAGTAAATCAATTCTGGATTTCCCATCCCTATTAAATTTGACTATCTGTCTCATTTTAGTTTCTAGGGTCACTATTAACCTGTTAGTTTTCATGGGTTGACTAATAACCTATTTAATGCTTATGGACTCCCTGTCCAGTCTCATAGTTTTCATGGGATCACTGAGAACCTATTGGCCCCTACCAATAACTTCATTCATTCATGGGTTCTCCCTGAACCTATTGGTATCACCAATAAATTCCCTCTTATTATAGTTTTCATGGGTTGGCTAGATCCAATTGACTTCTTTCAATAACTTTATCTGGATATAGTTTTCATGGGTTCACTACAAACCTATTGGCCCCTGCCAATAACTCTTTCTAATCATAGTTTTCATGGGTGTAACGACCTGTAAATTTTAACTGTTTTAATAATGTAATTAGTTGAAATTTTGTGAAATTGTAAACGATAAATTTTGAAATAAAAATTTGATATTTGGAATGCGTCTAATTAATCATAGCAACTGGTAAATTTTCAACAGATAATTTGGAAGTTTATTTTATAGTGTAATTTTATTCCAATTTATATCAGTTAAAATCGATGATAATAAAATGTTTTCTAAACCTGAATATTTTTACATAGAAAAATTCTAATTCATCTTCTGACTAAGACGTCATTTTTCGTTTTTCCAAATTCGGACTTCTTTAGCTCCGTCGATCTTATTTTTCTGCATTTTTGCTGCATTTTCCGCTAGTAGAAAATTCAAATTTTTATAATTCAATCATACCACTGATATCTGTATACCATTTTGATCGGCTCATCGTGCTGATTGCCACAGTATATTCATCCTTGTGTTTCGGCTTCCGGTACTGAGCGAAATCAATAAAACAATTCTGTACCGGTACCCAATTTCACGCTTTTGGTTTCTTGTCCTTTTGTCTGTCTAACCGTTGAAACAAACAGCCATTAGTCATTATTATTCCTCAATTCTCGCGTTGGACTCTTACTCTTCCATCACTTTAGTTTACATTGCTATTTGTTCCACTTTCTTCCTCTCTGTTCACTATTTTCCTATTTCCCCAGAAAAAAAAACTGTTGCCAGCTCATTCTTCCTCCTCTCCTATTTGAAAAAAAACTATTCCTCTTCTTTTTTTTCTCCTTGCCGAACCAAACTTATAATTTTCCTTCCTCCTCTCCACATCACCGATCCAGTCCCCTGCCGTGGCCTCATCCACCCCGACTGCATCATCTCGTCGACCGCCGCCCCACACTCACTCCATCTCGGCAACCAGGTACCTAGATTGGCCTTTTCGTGATCATCGGCGCCTCAACTCCATCCTCCCTACGTCAGTGCCCCACCGAACTCAGCGGCCGATCGCCACTCCACCTGGCAGTCTAAACCCGTACCTTGCTTCCTCCCTTCCATGCGCTGCAAACTCCATTGACAAACCAAAGCTCAGCCCATCTCTTCTTCACCTCAGCCGAGCTCTCTACTTTCTTATTCTTATCAGGTATAGACTTATATATATATTATTCAAAGTCTGTTATTTAAAAAATATATACTTTGTTATTTATATAAGTTATAAAGTTTATATATGTGTATCTATATACGAGTCAGGGATATGGTTTATTTTGCTTGTTGCTTTTGTATTCTATTATATATATAGTATGCCTGTACATATTATGGGTTAGATATATATATATATATATTGTTGTTTAGATTTATATACTTATATATATATTTTTGTGTGGTATAATATGTATAGCTTGATATAAGAAGTTCTGTTAATCAAAATAGGTTGCGACTTGCATATGTATATATTGTATAAGGCTTTATTAAGGAGCCGCATTCATATTGTTTTCATCACATGTATCATATGAATTTTAAAGATAGTGTACTGTTTATTAAGTTTTATATAAGCATAGATTTAATATATTCTTTTATATGATGTACTGTTAAAGCATTCATTTATATA
Source organism: Allium fistulosum (assembly GCA_030737815.1). Lineage (NCBI taxonomy): Eukaryota > Viridiplantae > Streptophyta > Magnoliopsida > Asparagales > Amaryllidaceae > Allium > Allium fistulosum. The sequence continues at coordinate 345,231,535 of CM060903.1, read as the reverse complement.
TTGTTAAGTACCGTATAAAGATAATTGTACTGTTTATTAATAAAGATAATATATTGTTCTATTATATCAAGATATGTATATACATATAGATTTTAAAACTGTTATAATGCATAAGTTTTGAATGTTGCATACAATTTGTTAGTGGGCATATTAGTTATAAAGAGGTTATATATGATCTATTTAAGTTTTTATATATACTATATAAAGTAAGTACACATGAGTCTGCAGCTGCACGTTCATTTTTGCTCATGCTCATACTTTTCTTGCTTGACGTTTCACGTTTGGGGTATTCAAGGCTTGCATATATATAAGCATACCGTGTATATATCTGAGAAGAGATGTTTGGAAGATCCTTAATATATTTGAAAAAGAAAACAAGAGGTAGTATGTTTTAAAGTATATGTAAAGCTATACGTTTTTTCATATATTAGTTTACTTAAACTATAATATGTATGTATAGTTTGATTTTTATAAATAAGTGTAACGACCCGGGATTTTCGATCACGAAAATTCCAGATAGTTAGTAAAGAAGAAAGAGATAGAAGAAAGAAACAGAAATCACAACACAGATTCTCACATTCGCAGCGGATCAAAATATAATATCAAATCATAACAGTTCACAAAGAATACTGTATATGTCAATTTACAATTATAATACATCAGAGGTATAATCATATACATTAACAATGTACATATACAAATCAAATATGTCTCAAACAAACAGAAATAATAGTCACAACTGAACACTCCATACGTTCTTGCCATCCAACTCGCCTTCTAAGCTCCAGAACGTCCTTACCTGAAAATCTGTAATACTCGGTCTGATCCGAGCATTACATCAAGGTAACACCCGGGTCAGGCTGGAAACCAGCGTGAGTAAAACTATATAATATGGAATACCAGTCATAACATATGTGAATATCAGGGTAACTCGTGCTCTTTACGAGTTCTTATGGTCACACATTTACCACACACAACAGTTTCAGGTCAAATGTCCTTGTTAATCAATTCATTTCATTCCAGCCTGTGAAATTTCTCGTTTCCAATTTATAAAGAATTTAGTTTACTAATCGAAGCGGTTTCGGGTATTACTGATACCCGACCTCAGACTCTTCTAATCCAATGTCCTTATTACTCCAGATTTCAGTAGAACCATTCAACTCAATTTTAGAGTAACATATTCACATATCATAGATATCAAATAACCCAAAGAAATCGATATAATTTATCAACCATAAGCAAGACTTATTAATCCAAACTATAATTAATTTAATTAACTCAATTTAAATTAATCACTTAAGAACTAATCACCTAACCCTGCTTAAGTAATCATAAATTAACTACAATCATTTGGATAAATTAATCATTCTTAATTATCCAGCCTAAGTAATTTCCTTAATTACTTAAATTTTCCTTAATTAATCACATTAATTATCTTCGACAAATTTATTTCGTTAACGAATTAACCCTTTAATTACTTACATTATGTAATTGCCTTTTTAGAAATTTAATTATCTCTAAATTATTTCCATCAATTAATTATCCCTTGATCACTTAAATTAATAAATTAACCTTTAACAAATAAATCTTTAATTACTTCTTTATGTAATTATCATCTAAGTAATTAACCTCTAATTACTGACATTGATAAATACCAAATTCCTAATTAATAAACCTCTAATTAATTTTATCATCTCTTAATTAAAATTTAATTTAATCCAAAATCATTAATTTATTAATCTCCCTTAAATCACTTCATTAATTAAATTGATCATTAATTCCAAGTCCTTAATTACCTTTAAGATAAATCATTTATCTTGCTCATTACTTAATTAACCCATAAATTTTAAACAGTTAAATTTTTCTCCTTTACTTACTTATTTAAAATTAAGTATGAATAATTCAAGAATTTATCTTGATTCGTTAAGTTAAACAAAACTTACCCCTTTCATAAATCAAGATAGATCATTTATTTATAAAGAAATAGGTTTAAGAAATAATTTATACTAGATTCATTTAAGTTCAAAATCTTGCCTTTATTTAATTTAAAACTGTTATAAATACCCGGGTTTCCCTTCGTGCCACAAAACAAATTTCCCGAGCAACCCTCGTGATCTCATCCCTTCGAGTCGATCATAATTTTCCTCGAGCTCACCTCCGAGAATCCCTCATGCATCTTCCCGACACTACCCTTCACCAGACATTGATGTGCACGCGTGCACGTGCACGTTGGTCTGGCCGGCTCCGATGCTTCGTCGAAGCCTCCCTCAAGTCATCGATCAACTTCCCACTATCTCCGGCCTTCCAGATCAACACAATCGACAGCCTATCAAAATTGAGCCCTCTGATTCAAATCTGGAAACACCCAAACGAGAATCCCTTCGTCGACGACGAACTAGATCACCAGAAATCGTACCACTTCACTCAGAGCCACGCCACGACGTGCCCCATCGAATCTCCTCGGTTCGACCTTGACCGATTCCACGACGACGATGAATTTCCACTTCCAACCCCGTCGAGCAAAACTGTGCCTAAAACCCTACAAATCCATCGTGCCGCCACCATGATCATCAGATAAATTATTGAACATTTTTCCATGAATCCCTATCACCCAGGAAACCTTCAGCCTATATCTCGACCCACCCGGACTTGCCGATCGACGGCAATTGACATTAACATCAATTCCGATCAACCCAAAACTGCTTGCTAATTTCATTCTTAAAAGTCTTGAAACTTGCATCAAAATTCATGGATTTGCAACACGAATACATTCATATGATCAGAATTCAAAATCCAGATATATGATTTTGAACATTAATTTGGATGGTCACTGTAAATTTTAATTTCTGGAATGATTACATGATATAAAGTCTCCAAACCACTTTTAAAAATGAGTTTACACTATTACCATCATTTTATATTTAGAGATCAAAGCCAAATATTTATTCGTTTGGTTGATATGAATTTTGAAACAGGTTTAAGAGCCTGTCATATATAAAAGAGGATATTTTTGTTTGTTCACAACAGATACACAGATGTTATACATGCAATCATTTTTAAATAACATACAAATCACATTCCATATCATACTTCAGAAGATTATTACTTGCTAATTTCAAGTTAAATCAGGGTTTTAAGAGTTTACTCACCTACAAAATCTCTGAACAAAGAACACTTATTGTTTCTTTTGAAACCTGTAGTTGATACCATCTTTGAATCTGTCCTGAATTTTGTTTGAACTGCAGTTTTGGATTGAGTTTGCTTTCTCTTTTTTTTTCTTGTTTTATAAGTTACTGAACGAACTAAATAGCAAGATAGACACACCTATATATATAAAAAAGAAACAGGATGTTTAAGGAAGGTTCTAACTGGTTAAGCTATTTTCTTATCTTTGTTTTATTTGACCAGATTTTCTTCTGAAAAGTAAAGATTTGCAATGTTTTCAGTTGACAAAAGGTTGGCTTGAGAAGATGGCATTAAATGCCTTGTTTCTTAATTAGTTTACATATTATAATTATGTTTTCTGTGTATATAGATATTTATACAAGATATATACTTTTGCAGGTAGGCTTGGCTTATGAATGAAGATATTGTGTAAAGATGTTTGTTTTGTTATTAACTTCCAGTTTGAATAGTTCACACATATATGGTTGTGTTATTTTATTTTATGCTTTCAAATTTACAGTTTATGTTGTATGCTTTCTTATTCATTTTAATTCCATTTGTATGTTAACTATCAATGTTTAAATTAGATTCATAAGTTTGACTTACTTATATTTATATTTATATTGATAGAATTTGGTTTTATTTCAACATTATGATCTATATATAATATTTACCAAATGTAAACAAAGTAAATTATTTTAATTCAATCATATAAGATAAGTCTATTGTAAATATTATTGAGATATTTTATTCTAAATTTTCAAAATCAAATTTCCTTTTTAAAAATACAAATCCATACAAATAAATGGCAATTATTCCAAAAGTCATATTCATTTTAAAATGATAAGTTCACTCTTTATTTAAATTAGATTAAATATTTATTAAAATAATAGAGCCAAAATCCAGGGTCGTCACATTCCTCCCCCCTTTGAATCTTTTCGTCCTCGAAAAGGAATGAAGCCAGATTCATTAAAATGCTTAAAATCATATAAATTTTTCTTTGATCATTTTTAAACTACTTTAAAAATCTATATAATATTACTAAAATACTTTTATAACTCGATGTTTTGACAAGTCCATCCTTGTTCTCATAGAAATTCGGTCATACGTTGATCAGGCGTACGACTGAAAATCTATAAGTGCTTAGCAGACCTGTTTCCAACATCCAGTGAAAATATTTTGAAAAATAATTTTATTGAAAATATAGAAAACAGTTTTTGAAAATAGAGGAAAATCTTGGTGAGAATGCTCTGGAAATCATCACACCCATCCATGGTCACAGTTACATCCTGGGTTACGTTGCCGTCACAGCAAAAGTCCATGTAACTGATTACACCATGGAACCCACAACAGATCGCAGTTACATCCAGGGTTACGTTGCCGTCACAGCAAAAGTCCATGTAACTGCAGGCTCTCTGCGGCCTCCCAATTACGCTGTCGAAATGAAACTTCTCCACTCCTACATAGGTCGCAGTCTACCGATACAAAATCAAATGCAGACTGTTGGCTCTCAGCGGCACACACGACTTTCGCTATGTTACCATAGTGTCGCAGTCTACCGATATAAAATCAAACGCAGACTGTTGGCTCTCAGCGGCACACACGACTTTCGCTATGGTCTGCAATAGATCGCAGTGGCATCGAGTTACACTATCGTCACAGCATAACCCAAATGCCTCTGTAGGCACCAGCCCCTCGACTTTCGCTACACAATAATCCTCAGGAACTAGTTTTGTCCGGACTCCTCATAGGATCAACTTTAGAACCTCCCTCTTAGAGGCTCAAGGCAGTGCCACCCTGTGACACTCCTGAGAAGTTCATTTCAAGGGAGCGCCTTTTTCCCCAGAGCCAATCTCAAAACACTTTATACTATACATATAGTATTTTCCAAATCATACACCTAGTATGAATTCCATATAAAGCTCCCTTTACACAAAATCGATTCCCAAAATCGATATTGCACAAACTAGGCTTTCCAAACTTCAAATTTGATTTTACCCAAAAATCAAAAGCCTTTTCAAATCAAAAGGTTCCCAAAACCTTTTCTCAAAACCATTTCCATAAAATCTTTTATATATATATGCATATATATAATTTTCTTGGGAAATCTTTAAATCACTTTATACTTATACAAGTTCCCTTTGTATACGTTAAAACTTTCAAAAACCCCTTTTATTCTGGCTAGATTCAACAAGGGAAGTTTTATCTTATATAACAAAGATATATAACTTTGTTTATTCCAAATCATATATTCAAATTTGATTTACTCTTTTATAAATTCATTTACCATATGACTTATTCCCATAAAGTAAATTTGTAACGACCCACTATTTTGGACCATTCAAATCGACAATAAATCCACACATGTCTGACTTGAATAATTCAAAATATCAGATTGTTAATTTAAATTTGGCAAAACTCAGCATATGCAGTAAATAAATCAATCACAGAATCACAGACACAGAGTAATACAATAATACGCAGCGGAATAGATAAAATAGTAGTTCATGAAGCTACTATATAAACATCAGAGTTAAAATAAAATACAACATAATATCTCAAATACAGTGAAGTCTTCAGTACGAATAGATGACCTCTCTGAACAAGTCAACTGGAAAAGCTGAAAACTGAATCGATAGTTGGATCTCTAAATGAAGCTCCAAACTCCAAGGGTGAGTCTCAAATGCTGTATCACTCAGTCTGACCCGAGCGTAAAGCAAAACACAAAACACTCAAGTCAGGATTAACATTCTTATATAAATAAATCCAACCCAACTGAAATATCAACTGAAATACAAGTAACTTAAAGGATGTTTGGGATAACCATCCTCTAAGGATCCGTGCAACTATCTACAATGTAGAAATATACACTATAACACCGTGGTCATTTCAATTAAATTTACTTCAAAACCCAAATATCATTTCATTTCAAATATATCTATTTTCCAAAATAGTATATATATATATTAAGTGATTTAAAAAGTAAAGTATTTATAATTTCCTCAAGTCTCGCAAATCGATTCAAATCAACTTCAAATTCCAAATTCAAATTTATTCAAAGCTTAATTGATCAATTTAATTCAGTTCTAAATATACCACTTATTTTTCAATATATTTCAAAGCTTTAATATTCAACATTTTCAAAGTTAGATTTAACAGTTTCATATAGCTCTTGATTTAACTTCATTATTATTTAATCAGGGAATATTCACTTAATAAATTCAATATCATTTAACTAGCCTTAAATTTCATTTTTACTAAATATTTCCTTAAATTTATTTTAAACAAGAAATATTCACTAAATTATTTAAATCAAACTCAAGTTATAAATCATATCTTAAATCCCAATTTCAATAAGTTTTAAATCGGTTTAATTAAAAAAATTCTTTACTAAATTCAAATTATCCTCCCAACCTTAATTTATTCAAATTATTACTGAAATCTATTTTTGAAACATAAATTTAAATACTCAACCATATTATATGTATTTAATCAATCATTCCCATTTATATATAATAATTTAAGGCTCAACAATTTAAAACCATATATTTCTTTCCAAACCATAGAATTTATTTTCAAAATATTTATATATATGGACCAACGGTGTTTGTATATATATTTATCATATGGTTAAGTGATACGGATATTTATCATTTCAATCCGAAATTTAAATATGTACGGGTAGATATCATTTCGACCCGTAATCCCAATTTCAATTCAAATGAAAATCGTTTGGGTTTATCATTTCAACCCATAACGATTTTCTCCTATTCTAAAGTCTGTTCGGGTATGTATCATTTCAACCCATAGTGATTTCTATACTAACAGGGAACTTGCAGAGTGATAACAGATATAGAAATAATATAACAGGCATAGATATATCATCAATAACAATATAATATAAATGGCAGGATATGGTGTCATATCCCACAGGTGAAGAGTTACAGATAATAGCATATGTAACAAATTTAAATAACTACAGCAGCATATTTCAATTGTCGTTTCAATTGAAATCAAACTTAATAAATATAAGAACATTAATCGTGAGTGATTGCTCACCTTTCGTGGTTAGAGACGAACAGGATGAGATGAGTTACGAATCCAAACACAAATCCCAAATCAAAGCTAGATTGACACGAAGTTGGACGGACAAGGCTGATAGATCGGAATTGATGATATCAAATTAGAACTGGATCGATGATGATAAATGGTATAAGTGACTCATATATATTCATGTATACAACACAAGATACATGTATTTGCCTACCAGAACAGGTTATAAAATTATTATACAAACCAAAGCTGAGGTACAATTAACACCCTACTCATATACCTTTTGACCAAAACTGTATATATGTGTTCCATAGCTAACAACTTTATATATATATATATATATATATTTTAACACTAATACATGTGCATATATGATACTTCTTTGACAGAGGATGAACACAAAACTAACTGTAGATTTAATATTTTATAACCCTCCTATAAATGTGGAAACACATATATTTTGCAGTGCCAAAGATATAGATCTTCACTGTACAATAATATACATTTAAAACTTAATAGTTTAACCATTATACTTATGTTACTTATGAGATCAAACAACAAACCAGAGCCTTAAAACTGAAAAATATCAACCCTGTACGTTCTATTTAAACAACATTTATTTTAAATTTATTATTTATAAACCAATTTAAATTCAAAATAGTATATACATATATTTTAAATATTATATTAAAGCAAGTAAAATAATATATATCAGGTTACAAAGTCTGCATACACTTACTATAAACCCAGTATCAGGAAAATAGTTCAAAATATGGAAAAAAAAGTAAAGTAGTCTGCATACTTATATTTATATAAACATACTTAAAAATCAATATTTGGTAACATATGTATATAACTTTAATATAAACATATATAGATATTAACAAAATATACTTTATAACAAATTCTATTATAGTAAAAAAAAATATACATAGAAGACTTAAACAAAGCGTGAGCAAAAAAATCACATAAGTGGCTCAAATATATATTAATAACAGTCATACGCAACTCGTATACTTAAATATATAACTGCAATGTCAGAACTTACATAACCAATATATATAGACAAGTATATCATGCATACCTACATTAGGATATAAATGTATAACTGTAAGTTTTAAAACTATAAGCACAACTGAAAAATATATATATAAACTACCATTACTTTATAAACATACAAACTCATGTAACAGGTTATATGCGTAAAGCATATATACTTACAAGAGACAGAGAAGCTCGGCTGCTTCTGGAGGTGGAGGCCGAGTCTCTGGGTTGCTCGGTACAGTAGTGGAGAGAGGGGAGGACGAAAGACATTGGTTGCGGATTGAAGGCGGAAGTTGGTGACGTGGGGAGGAGGTGATGTGAAGTGGTGGTGGCTGGGAGGGAGATGGCGAAGAGAGGAAGCACAGTTGGTGACGAGTCTGAGGTTGTTGATGTGGAGGGACTCGGCGAATGGATGATGGTTCGCAAGCATGGTTTCGGCCATGGGAAGATGGAGTTGATCGAAAAGAAGAAATGGAGTAGATGTACAGGAAGATATATAGACTTTTATATATTTTAGTTATAATCATAAAACTGTTCGTAGGTGATGGATTTCCTTTTGTTGAGGGAGGTTTGGAAATAAGAAAAAGAGGAAGAGGAAAGGACACGCAACTGAGCTCTGCTGTAAAACTATATATATGTGTGGGTTTCGAATAGTGTGAACAGAGAAAAGAGATTAAAACAAATATATATAAAAAATTTAAATGAATGGAAACGGTCACCAGTTTGAATCACGTGAAATAATTGAAGCAAATTATTGTTTTGGAACCGAACGAAATTGTAGAGTCAAATATTATGGTACCGTTACGACGAACCATTATAGTGCTTCCGTCACGTACCGGACATCAAAACACAAAAATAATTATACTGCAGAGATCAGTACGATGAGACGATCAAAACGGTATACAGATATCAGTGGTACGATCATCCTATCAAAAGTCGATAATCGGTACCGATATACGTTGCTATTCCGTACGAAAAAATCCAAACGGAGCTAGAAACGTCCGAATTTCGCGAAACGAATTTCACAATCTGATTCAGAGTGTTCTAAATAAATTTTCTCATGTTGACATATTTAGGTTTCAGAACACTTTTAAATTCAACTGTTATTAACTGGTTTAAATTGAAATAAAATTTCACAGGAAAGTGAATACTCCAGATAATCAAGATAACAAAAGCTTTCTCTAATGGCTTCCCTCTCCAACCTTCCGCAAGCCCCTCCTAACTCCTCCTCTACCTCATCCCAAAACCTTCCCAACCCCTCCCACTTACCAGTAACCGCTCCACCAGCCTCTGTATCATTCGACAAACCCCCACCAATCTCATTCGTACCCAAAAGGTACGTTTCCCACCTCTGCGATAAGTCCAACTCATCCCAGCCGACTTCGGGAAGTACTAAGGCTACTTCAACCAACCTATTTCAACCCTCCACAGTCAATATCAAAACTATCCCAGAAAGATCTTACGCACAAGTGGCCGCCCTCCCACCACTCATTCCCGAACTTCCGAAACTGAAACGTCGAAGATCACTGCCGTCTTTCGATAATGTACGCGCCATGATAGAATTTTTAAAATCTAAGGGACGATGTCTAAAATGCGCCGGAAGAGGACACCTGGCCCGAAGCTGCAGAGACTCAAAGATCTGCTACAGGTGCAATCTCTTCGGTCACTCGCAATCTTCATGCCCCGAGGCAAACAAATCAACAGCCTCGTATCCCGTGCGTGCCTCTGCCCCTCCCACAAAAAACAAAATATCAGTTCATTCGCATAGGGACCCAGCGCCACATAATTACACTGCAAAGCCCAAAAGCACCTTCAAACCAATCAAAACCCCTGAGTCTCCTCGTTCCCCGCTCCATCCTCAATCCAAAAAAAATACTGAACCCAGAACCTCTGCTCCTTCTCCACACCAATTCTCAATGGACAATTCCACCCTATACCTCACCGCAACAGTAATCAACGGAATCTGGACGTTAGAATCACTCCACCAAGCCCTCTCCACCGCCCTCCAGCACAACGAGCTACCAATTTGGATTCTAAGCAACAACAGCTTCGTCTTTTGCTATCCCACTCACGAAACTCTCGTCCGAGCCCTTCAACTCCGAACTTTGACCAAACCAGGCGGGGCCATCCTCATCCAACCCTGGTCAGACCCGGAACCATCCTCCGTTAACCTCGAACCAACCACCTGGGCCCGCGTCCAGGGCTTTCCAGAGCTTCTTCGAGACGAAGTCGACGCGGTGCGCTCTGCATTGAACCCATTAGGTCGCTTCGTCGAATTCGACTGCTGCAACTGGGCATTGATTGATCACCGATACCTCTACATCAAAATGCAATTTTTCTCAGGTGTTTCCACCCCCACCGCTATCGTAGCAAACCTAAACAACCACGACTACCTCCTCACTGTCGACAGATGGGAACACGAACATCCAAACCGAAACCCTGAATCGATACCAATAGGGACTGACTTGGAGGAGGCCTTCAGATGCTTTGATGAACACATCCCCCCACACGAACTTAACTCGGAGGATAGATTTGATGCTATGAACTTCGACCCGGACATCTTCGCCCCCCTCTCCCCCCTAGACAACATCCATATGGTTGACCCAATCCACCAAAACATACCAGAACCCGAAGCCCCAAACCTCCCTGAAAACTCCTTTGAAGTAATGGGTCCTCTAGGCTGGGACAGCTGGCCGGCTGAAGAACCTAACTGGAACCCTTACGCAGACCTGGACCTATCCAACCCTTGGCCCTTCCAACTCCCCATACACAGTCTCCCCCCAGATCCCAACCCTAGTAACCAACTTGCACTCATCCCCTCAGCTTCGCACCCGCCTCCATTCTATTTTCACATCCCAAGAAACCAAACCGAGAACTTTACACCATCTCCCATGGAAGACAGTGCAGCCCACAGACACCCTCCTACTCCCAATAATCAACTAGCACTCATCCCCCCGTCTCCAGTCAACCTGGGCAACCAATTCGAGAATAACGCTCCCCCAGACGAAAGAGCAGCCGCACTCACCCCACCTCGGACCAGACAAGAATCTCCAATGATCACCCCCACAGCTGTCAGAAGAAGCGCCAGACTACACAAAGCTGCATCTCATCCTGGTAGTTTTTTCAAACCCGTAGTCTTTTCCTCTGCAAATAAAATTTTAAATAAAAAAATTGCACGTTGCATGGGGGTGAAACTGCGAGAGGAACATCTCGCTGCCATGCAATCACTAGAACTGGAGCGTTCATCCTCATCCCAATGAAGATTATCACCTGGAATGTCAGGGGCCTAGGGGACCCCAATAAAAGAATCGCCCTAAATCTCACACTGTCCCCACACAAAAGCGACATTCTCCTCATCCAAGAAACTAAACTTGTAGACCCCTCTCCTACCCTAATTAGACAGCTAGGTGGGGCCCATCTTTCTGGGTGGGCCCACTCGAATGCCAATGGTTCCAGTGGTGGTTTAATCACCCTCTGGAATGAATCCATTTGGTCTCACTGTCAAACCATCCTTCAGCCTTCTGCTCTTCATGTTTCACTTCGACACATCCAAACCAACACCATCTACTTCTTTTCCAACATATACGGCCCCCAAAACCCCACCGATAGAAACACCCTCTGGAACAACTGCCTCACCTTCGCCACACACCTCAATGGCCCCTGGTTACTAGGGGGAGACTTCAATACTACCAGAAACACCCTCGAAAGAAACTCCGGAAACGCCTCCCTAGACTCAGATTCATTCAACTCCTTCATCAACTCCGGTTCCCTAATCGACCCACCAATCACCAATAGACTCTATACCTGGTCAAACCGTAGATCGGACCCATCCCTAGCTAAGCTTGACAGATTCCTTTTCAATATCAATTGGGATGATTTGCACCCTCTTTCTAACGTATCCGGTCTAGCCTCGACAATTTCCGATCACTGTCCACTAATCCTAGACTCGGGCTCATCCCCTAACCCAAATCGCCCCTTCCGCTTCGAACGACTTTGGACCATGGAACCCTCCTTCGACAATTTCATCCAGTCTTCTTGGTCCCAACCTGTGCCGTCCAATTCCGCAACCGCCAGAGTAGTCTCCAAACTCCGCTCACTCAGAAAGATCATCAGACCTTGGGCCAAAAATATTTGGGGCTCCCTTCGCTCGCGTATTTCCTCCACCCAAGATGCCATCCTAGATCTCAACATTCTCGAAGAATCTCGACCCCTCACCCCAACCGAACACTCTCAACTGAAGACTTTAGAAACCGAGCTGGATAGACTAATCAAACAGGAGGAAATTGGATGGAAGCAAAGATCCAAAGCCAAATGGTTGGAGGAGGGGGATAGGAACACCTCCTACTTCCATCGCATGGCCAATGGCAGACGTAGATCTCTTTACATCTCGGAACTAGTGCACAACAACCACAGCTACACCGAAACGCCGGATCACCTCCGTCTCTTCACCGAATACTACCGTAGTATCCTAGGCCTAGCTTCGCAGACAATACCCCCCATAGATTGGAACCTCCTATACCCATCCTGTCCCCAAATCTCTGTTGACCACCCCTTTACCGAAGAGGAAGTTTGGGCCGCACTTAAAAACTTGCCAGATGACAAGGCCCCGGGCCCGGATGGCTTCGGCCCATTCTTCTTTAAACGATACTGGGAAACCATCAAAACCGACATACTTGACATGTGCGAAGAATTCCAAGCCAACCCCTATTCAATTGCCCGCCTCAATTATGCCAACGTCATCCTTCTTCCTAAATCCTCTGGCGCCAACACCCTTCCCGCTTTCAGACCAATCAGTCTCCTTAACACCACATTCAAAATAATCACGAAGGTCCTTGCCAACAGACTCCAAGCTGTCATCGACCCCCTGGTTGGAGCGGAACAATCGGCCTTCATACAAGGCAGAAACATTTTAGATTGCGTCGCCGCCACTCAAGAAGTCGTCTCCTACTGTCATAAAACATCAACCCCTGGAACCCTTTTAAAACTTGATTTCTCCAAAGCTTTCGACACGGTACATTGGGACTTCATCTTGGACCTTATGAAGCACAGGGGCTTCCCAACAAAATGGTGTGGGTGGATCGAAGTGATACTCAACACAAGTACCTCATCCATCTCAATCAATGGCTCTACTGGTGGCCACATCAAATCAGCAAGGGGTCTGAGGCAAGGAGACCCGCTCTCTCCCTTAATCTTTGTCCTGGTAGCGGATGTGCTCAACCAAATGATCAAGCTTGCATCGACCAATAATCTTTTTAAAGGTATCCAGCTCCAAAACTCCGATTTAGCTGTGTCTAACCTTCAATTTGCAGATGACACGATCCTATTCGCCACTACTGACATCAAACACATCCATTGCCTCAAGGTAGCACTATATGTTTTCGAAACAATCTTTGGCCTCTCCATAAATTTTAACAAAAGCTCCGTCATCATGCTTGGCAACTCCGCAAACCTCGGCCCTACAATCTCATCCCTACTCAACTGCAACTTAGCCTCATTTCCCATCTCCTATCTAGGCATCCCTATCCGTCCTTCCAACCTCCACCGGGCAGACTGGCTTCCTCTAATTTCCAGAATTGAATCCAGACTCGCAACCTGGAAGGCACACTCGTTATCCTCTGCAGGTCGACTCGTTCTAGTCAAATCGGTCCTATCAACTATCCCCGCATACTGGATGTCCATCCTCAAGCTTCCATCCTGGGTTATCAAGAAAATCGACTCAATCAGACGAACATTCCTTTGGAATGGAGGCAAAATAAAATGTCTGGTGAACTGGAAGACGGTGTGTTTGCACCGCAACCATGGTGGGTTAGGGATTACAGACCTTCGTTCCTTCAATCAGGCGCTGCTGTCCAAATGGCTCTGGAGATTACTTACTCCCGGAAATTTTATCTGGAAATCGTGGATCCTAGGTTATCATTACCAATCAAACCCTCACTTGGCACTACACCTTACCATCCGGCCCCACCCATCCCCATTCTGGTCGGGGGTCCTTCATACCCTACCCAGAGTCAAAGCACTGTTCCAGGTGAAAATAGAAAGCGGTAACAGATGCCTGTTCTGGTTAGATACATGGCTTGAACAACTACCCCTCGCTAAAACTCTACCCAACCTCTTTTCACACACCACCCTCCCCAATGCAACGGTTGAAGATTATCTCACCCTTGGCCTTGACCACCTTTGCCCTCCCTCCATCTTCGAAGCAGACCTAATCCCTGAACTTCTCTCTGCCACAAATATCCTTCAGTCGATCCGCCCTTCCACCAGTCAAGACCATTTTCTCTGGGCCCTTGCACCTTCCAAAGGATTCTCAGTCGCCTCCTGTTATCATTATCTATCCCACCCCGGTCGCCTTTTCTCCTACCCCAGGGTTTGGCTTTGCAAACTCCCACCCCGTATAGCCTTCTTCCAATGGTGCTTAATCTCAGGCCGAATCAATACCAAAGACAGACTCATCAGACTCAACATCCCTATCGACCCACGCTGCGTCCTTTGCTCAACCCAAAACGAATCAGTAACTCACCTCTTCTTTGAATGCGATTTCTCATATTCAATATGGGCGGCAACTAGTGCCTATCTCCTAGGATATATTCCCAGTGTGACCTCTCACTTCGAATACTGGCAGCTCAATCAGCAGAATCTGCTGATGGACGCCTTCATATCAACCTTTAGCTGGTACATCTGGAAAGAAAGGAATGCCATTGTATTTGGAAAACCATCACGACATTTCGAAGGAACTTGTAGAAGTATCACTCATATTTTCTCCTCCATAACAGGTCAGAGTCACTCCGCACCCTTCCGCCTGAGCCTTCCACAGTGCAGCGTCCAACCAGTAGAATCCCAAGGAAGCACCACCGCATCTCCGGAAAGATAGTCTTGACCTTCAGGGAGTTATCTCGTACTACAGTTAACATGTAATAGTTAATGATACTCTTGTATTTTCAGTACAGTTTGTAGCTTCACTTCTATTTTTGGCCATCGATCGGGCTTGTCGATCGACCTCTTTAGTACTATATAATATAACTATCTAACCGGCTGTGTAGCTCCACGCTACACACCCGTCACTCTCAAAAAAAAAAAAAAAAATTTCACAGGAAAATAAACTTCAATATTATCAGATGAAAATTTACCGGTTTCTATATTAAAATAGACGTATTCCAAATAATAAATTTTTATTTTCAAATTTTATTGTTTAAAATTTCACAAAATTTCAATTAATTTAACAAATAAAATCACTAAAAGTTTTGGGTCGTTACACTCTCCCCCACTCAAAACTTTTCGTCCCCGAAAAGAGATGAGGTAGGAGAATAGAACAACTAGAAATAGAAGTAGATTGAAAGTCAAGATTAAACAATTAATTTGAACTATATAAATTTTATTTAAAATTTGAAAACTTCATTTGCAATTCAGTTGTCTTATATACTTTAAAACTTTTCAAGACCCATTTGTAAAATTTCTTGCTTCCTTTACAATTACCATTTATATGCTTAAATAACAACTTTATAAATATATGAAAACTATTTGAAAACAATTATTTACATTATTACTTATATTTACAAAGAAGCTATTTGAAAACATTAAATCCATAATTCATAATTTATTAATTTTTTTATCTCAAGATACTTTTCAAATATTATTAATAATCAATAATCATTTACTTTAAATAAGTTTTATTTAATTAATAACCTCAAAATATTTATACACTAAAATTTCTATTAAACCATGTAGTTTATAAATAAACAATATTTTAAAGAATATAGTCAACAAGGAAAAAGGGAGGATTTGGAAAGACAGAATATAGATGAATAAATAAGCTGAGCAGATAAGGTAGATTCAAAAGGATAGTATCGGGCATGAATGATTAATTCAAACCATAAGAAATTCAATTTCAAATATTAATAAAAAAATTCTTTTGTTGAAAATACCTTTATAATAAAATACTGTTGGGTATATTTCGACACCATCTACCGGACCAAGCATCTACCGAACCAACCTACCTCCTATGATTGTCGGACCAAGCATCTACCGAACCAACCTACCTCCTATGATTGCCGGATCAACCATCTACCGGACCAAGCATCTACCAGACCAAGCTCTTCCAACCATCTACCGGACCAAGCATCTACCGGACCAAGCTCCTCCCACCATCTACCGGACCAAGCATCTACCGGACCAAGCTCCTCCAACCATCTACCGGACCAAGCATCTACCAGACCAAGCTCCTCCCACCATCTACCGGACCAAGCATCTACCGGACCAAGCTCCACCCACCATCTACCGGACCAACCATCTACCAGACCAAGATATTCCGAACCAACCTACCGAACCATGCTCCTACCGGACCAACTCCTTCCGGGCCAACAATACCAGGCCAAGTCGCGTCAGCCCAGGCCCACCAGCTGTTATATACATCCATGACCCCTACCTCCAGCCTCACTCTATAAATAGAGGGGCAGGGGTACAACAATGGGGACAAGTTTGAGAGCTCAAGCGCGGAAGGAACTTTCAAACAACTTTCTTTTACTTGTACCAAAGCTTTGTACTTGTAATCATAACAAAAGAAGAGAAATAACATATAAAGTGGATGTAGGCACATTCTGGCTGAACCACTATAAATCTGCGTGTCTTTTTACAATTTAGCCCCTGTTTTTCATATATTTGCATAAATCTCCAAAATCACTAAGAACAACCTAAGATCTACTAAATCATATAACTTTGAGGTGTTTGTCCATTTTTTGTGCAAACATTTTTGGTGCTTTCACTGAGAAGGGAGAAGCTCGAAGCTTCAGCTTCATCCACTTAACAGCTTTCCTAACAGCATCGTTCGCTACTTGGAAAACATGCCTCCCAAACAGAGAAAAGATGTTAACAAAGGAAAAAACATCGCATCCAGCAGTCTTCCAGATCCAGCTATCACGAATCAAGTAAATCGTCCTCCTCTGGCAGCAGTAACGAATGAAGGACAGGCTAACCCAACCATTCCTGCCACAGAACAGCCTGCAGCAATTACTAGGGCAGATTTGGACAGAGTTGTGGTTGAAGTAACTAACCGCTTCACGTCCCAGCAGGAAGCTTTGGTGGACCATCTCATGTCACGCTTAAGGGACGCTGAAGAATCCAACCGCAACACTGAATCATGGGGCGAGTCCCAGTCCGGAGGATCTCAGAGACAACAAAGATCTTCCTTCTTCGAAGGAGCTAACGGCAGAAGTAGGCATGGTAGGAGCCGAGACCGAGCACAGCCCGAAGTTAGGCCTGAGGAAACGTTTGGTACCGAACCCAACGGGGGAGGTACTGGACGGAGGTCAACTGTAGTTGAGCCTGTCATACTGCCTAACCACGGAAACGCTAGTGAACGGGGCCGAGCTAGAGTCCAGCCCGAAGTTGGACCCGAGGAAGTGCTTAGATCAGAACCCGGTAGGGGAAGATCAAGGCAAGGGCCAACTATAGCTGACCCTAGCATGCTCCCAGAAGATCAAAGGCAGCCACTGGAAAATATGAGGAATGATAGACGATACCATCCCTACAGGTCATCTGGACGGAATCAATCCCACAGAACAGAACCAAACTCATTTCTATCTGCTCCAAGTTCTGATGAAAGGATGGCACGCTTATTCAGAGAGTGTATCCAACGGGAGCAAAGAGATCGAGGGATAGGCGCTAGGGTAACCAGCCCTTTCACCCGCAATATCGAAATTGCTATCACCCCCCGAGAATGGAAGATGCCAACAATGGAACCCTACAAAGGAACCTCCGACCCCGTTGTACACTTACAGAGGTACACGCAGCATATGCTCATGAGTGGGGCGACAGAGGGAGTACTGTGCAAATGCTTTCCGCTCTTCTTAGCAGATCTTGCTACCTCTTGGTTCTGTCATCTACCCCAGGGATCCATCAGCTCGTGGGAGATGTTGAAAGAAAAATTTATCAATCAGTTCCGCATTCATGTGGAGCAACCTAAGGACGCTTATTCCTTATCCAGCGTCAAACAGAAACCTGGAGAGAAGCTGCAGCAATACCTAACCAGATTCAACGCCGCAGCAGCCGCAGTCCAAGATGCCGATGAGAAGCTTATCCTAATGGCCCTCTGCAGTGGTGTGCATCCGGACACTAAATTTGCTAGAAGGTTGACAAAAGAAAAACCAGCTACTTTACCCGATTTCTTCCATGAAGCCGGGAAATACATGAGGCTTGAGGATGCTGCCGTTGAGGGGCAGTCAGGATAGCAAAATAAGACAACCCATGGCAACGCCCCTGCTGTGGCAAGGGACGTTCGAAGAAATGATTCTAGAGACAATGCTGGGGGCAAGAAGGGAGAAAAGCGCCTATATCGGCCAGGACCAAGATTCGACACTTACACTCCTTTGAACGAGACCGTCGAAAATATCTTCCTTGCCACCCAAGGCGAAGTTAGATATAAACGCCCACCATACAAGAAGGAATCAGATAACGCACAGAAGTCTGGAAAGTTCTGCCGCTTCCACGAATCTCACGGGCATGATACCAACGAATGCCATCATCTCCGAGATCTGATCGAGGAACACATCAGAAGAAAGAAACTGGAACGTTATGTAAAAGGTCAGGACAGGACCCCAGCTCCTGCCAATGAAAACCCAAGGCTACCCTCACCGAGGGCCGACAGAGGAAACCGCAACGCTAGCAGCTCTAGTCAAGAAAAGATAGTGGTCCATACCATCTCAGGAGGGCCACACATCGCAGAAAGAAGCTGGAAAGAGATGGAAAGATACGGAAAGTCGCTTAGAGACAATAAAGACTATGTCAATTCGGTTATAGAAGAATGCCACCCGAAGCGGAAAGAAAGTGATGACATCACATTCGGTAAGCGTGACCTAGAAGGAAGGCAGTACCCTCACATGGATCCCATTGTCATCTCTGCCCGACTTGGTCCCGCCGAAGTTTACCGAATCCTGGTAGACACTGGAAGCTCAGTAAACATCCTGTTCAAACACGCATTCGACAAAATGAAGCTGTCAATGTAGGATGTATCTCCCTGCGATAAACCACTACACGGTTTCACTGGGGATGCTAAGATGCCCCTCGGGCAACTGGACCTCTTTGTTGAGATTGGGAGCCATCCCCGCTCCATTGTACGGAAGCAGACATTCGTGCTAATAGAAAACCATTCGGCCTACAACGCCTTCTTAGGAAGACCAGCCTTGTCTGACTTCCAAATTGTCCTAGCCCCATGGTGCCTAAAGATGAAATTTCCAACGGACAATGGAGTAGGGGAAGTAGAAGGAGACCAGGACGTTGCTCGAGACTGCTATGTGATTGAACTTCGCAACAACCACAGGAAGGATAAAGGGAAGGGTGTAGAGATTGCCCTCTGCACAAAAAGTCTGGAAGCATAACAACTAAAGAAAGCCCCTCCTCTTCGATATACCAGCGACCCTTTCAATGAATTAGACCCTAGGGACAAAGAGGAGGAGGCCACCGCCAAGCCTGCAGAGGCTATGGAGTTTATATCTGTAGACAAGCACAACTCAAGTAGACTATTGAAAATTGGGTCCCAACTAAAAGCCGAATTGAAGGAACAACTCATCGATTTTCTCCGCCACAACTTGGATGTATTCGCTTGGTCACACGCTGACATGACCGGAATCTCCCCCACATAGCATGCCACGTATTAAACATTGATCCTACCAAGGCGCCTGTAAAACAAAGAAAGAGAAGTAAGGGGGCAGAGCGATCAGCAGCCCTCGATGAAGAAGTAAAGAACCTACTCGCCAATGACTTCATACGAGAAGCTATCTACCCGGAATGGATCGCCAACCCGG
Organism: Allium fistulosum; assembly: GCA_030737815.1. Taxonomy (NCBI): domain Eukaryota; kingdom Viridiplantae; phylum Streptophyta; class Magnoliopsida; order Asparagales; family Amaryllidaceae; genus Allium; species Allium fistulosum. The sequence goes on along the minus strand of CM060903.1, from coordinate 345,211,478 downwards.
TGCTGGTAAAAAAGGCTAATGGGAAGTGGCGAACCTGCATTGACTTTTCCAACCTAAACGACGCCCGCCCAAAGGATTGTTTCCCACTTCCCAGAATCGACCAACTTGTAGACAGCACAGCCGGGCACGAGCTCCTATCTTTTATGGATGCATACTCAGGGTATAACCAAATTCCTATGCATGCTCCCAACCAAGACCACACTAGTTTCATCACCGACCGGGGTTTATACTGCTATAAGGTAATGCCTTTCGGACTTAAAAATGCAGGGGCCACCTACTAGCGCCTCGTCAACAAAATGTTTGCAGGGCTAATAGGACAAACTATGGAAGTATATGTGGATGACATGCTGGTAAAGTCAAGGAAAGCCCAAGATCACGTAAGCCACTTAGGCAAGATGTTTCAAGTACTTCGACAATATGGAATGAAGTTGAATCCACTAAAATGCTCCTTTGGAGTGTCATCAGGAAAGTTCTTAGGATTCATCGTTCATGCCAGAGGGATAGAAGCAAACCCTGAACAGGTCCGAGCGTTAAGGGATATCAAGATACCTTCCACTCGGAAGGAAATGCAAAGTTTGAATGGAAAAGTGGCCGCTCTAAGCCGATTCATCTCCAAGGCGACGGACAAGTGCGTCCCCTTTTTTGAAGCCCTAAAGAAAGACAAGGGAAAGTTCGAATGGACTGGCGAATGCCTGACCGCTTTCCTTCACTTAATCGAACACCTCCAGAAACCATCGGTACTCTTAACTCCAAGCGAAGGAGAAGAATTATACATATACCTCGCTGTGTCATCTCACGCCCTAAGCGCTGCCTTGGTAAGGGAAGACAACCGCACGCAACGGCCAGTTTACTTCATCAGCAAAAGGTTTACTGGGGCAGAAGTTAGATATCCTAAACTTGAGAAGTTAGCATACTGTTTACTAATCACTTCACGGAAACTGCGTCACTACTTCCAGTCCCATTCCATCAAAGTTCTGACCGATCAACCACTGAGGCAGGTACTCCATCGTCCCGACACTTCCGGGCGACTACTTAAATGGTGCATTGAGCTGAGTTAATATGATATCACCTATCACCCTCGCACCGCCATCAAGGGACAAGCCATGGCTGATTTCATTGCAGAATTCACTACCAACGAGGATAAGGAGCAATTGGAAATAACAGAAGATACCAAGTGGAATCTCTTTGTGGACGGTGCATCTAACGAACAAGGCTCGGGGGCAGGTGTGGTAATAATCACTCCCAGGGGAAACAAACTACACTATGCTATAAGATTGGAGTTCGCTGCCACCAATAACGATGCAGAATATGAAGCAGTGATTGCCGGACTAGAAATTGCCATCGAAATCGGAGCCAATTCTTTGTGTCTTCATAGCGATTCTCAACTTATTGTTAATCAAATACTAGGAGAATTCCAAGCTCGAGAAGAACGACTCATAGCATATCTAAAGAAGACCAAGTTACTTCTCAGCCGACTGGACCAGTACTTAGTCAAACACATCCCTCGGGAAGAGAACCAAGAGGCCGACGAATTGGCGAAGCAAGCAAGTGTGAGAGACATCACCATCTTCGGGGCGGTAACCATCTCAAAGCAACTGGCCCCAAGTTTTGAACAAGTGAATCTGGTAGCTGCAACCGAAGAAGCAACTTGGATGACTCCCATCCGAGACTACCTACAGAGTGGCACACTACCCAACGGGCGTAACGAAGTCAAGAAAATCTTGAGGAAAGCATCCCGCTACACAATACAAGAAGACATCCTCTATCGGTGCGGTTTCTCTAACCCGTTATTAAGGTGTGTCGCTGGGAGAGAAGCCAAGGAAATCTTATCCAACATCCATCAGGGAAGCTGCGGAGATCACACCGGAGGGCAAACGTTAGCAAAAAAGATACTCCGATATGGATATTTCTGGCCCACCTTAAGCAAGGACGCCTTAGATTTCGTCAAAAAGTGTGACAGATGCCAAAAGTTTGCTAAGATTCCGCGGCTACCAACAACTGAGATTACTCAAATGACCAGCCCTTGGCCCTTCGCAATATGGGGAATTGACTTAATCGGCGAGCTACCAATGGGCCGAGGCGGGGCAAAATATGCTATAGTAGCAGTCGACTATTTCACCAAATGGGTGGAAGCGGAACCTCTGAATAAAGTATCTTCAGCAAAAGTTATTAACTTCTTGATCAAAAATGTTCTGTGCAGGTACAGAGTCCCACTCAAAATCATATCAGACAATGGACTTCAGTTTAACAGCGAGGAATTCGCCAACTGGTGCCAAGAGCACGGAATTCACAAGAGCTTCTCATCCGTAGCGTACCCCCAAGCAAACGGACAAGTCGAAGCCGTCAACAAAATTCTGAAAACTCTAATAAAAAAGAAGCTCGAAAAGTCAATGGGCGCTTGGGTGGATGAACTCCCTACGGCACTATGGGCCTATCGCACATCTTTCAGAACATCAATGGGGCACACTCCTTTCTCTATGGCATACGGATCGGAGGCTATGCTCCCAGTTGAAACCATTGTGCCTTCCCACCGTAGAATCCACTATAACCCAGAAGAGAACGAAGAACTCCTTCACATGTCTTTGGATCTAATTGAGGAGAGAAGAAATGATGCAGTCCTTAAAACAGCAGCCCACAAACAAAAAGTGGCGGCACACTACAACTCCAAAGTCAAGCATCGAACCTTACGAGAAGGGGATCTTGTCCTCAAGCGAATCTTCCCTCGTCCCGGAGCACTAGACCCAATCTGGAATGGACCATATGTAATTCATAAAGATCTCCACAACGGAGCCTATATTTTGTCAACAGTGGACGGAGAGGTGTTCCAGAGGGCATGGAACATCCAACACCTCCGTCGATACTTTTCTTAACTTGTATTTCCCATATGAAGTGAATTAACAAAGAGAATCAGTGGACGTAGGCATTTTCGTGCCGAACCACTTTAAAAAACCTTGTCTCTTTTTTAACTTGTTCCTTTGTATCTTGGCTGCTTGTTAACTTTATCCTTTTCTGTTGAACAAAATCCTGAGCATATAGCATTTCTATTCAAAGCACTCCACAACGCAACTTCACCTGGACAAGACCTAGCAAGTACTATGCGAATCTATGCCCTCGCCAATGAGACACTTTTGCTCCGGCATCCCTCTGCTGCGGGTTAACTCATTGCTCGCGGCGGCCCTCAAAGCCAACTGTAATGAGCCGATTATAAGCCACCGAGAAGGCCGACTATAGCCAAGGCAGCTCATTACGGCGTTAGGCTCGCCGGCAACTGTGAACCGACTATAAGCCTCAACATAAGGTGTGGCCAGCCAGGGGCAGTTCACAGTTGACGATCGGCACCCACGCTAGCCGGCCACAGCAAATCGAATAATACCCATGATTACGGGCCATAATGGCTCGGGTAGTTACTGTGCGCGATCTCGGCTCCGATGTGTCTTAAGTGCGGCTGTGGTAAAAAAGAATTAACTCCCCGCGGAGGCGTAAGATGGGTGACAAATGTCTCCAAGACCCACAGCTAGGGAAAGTGACTACTAAACCCATTTGCCACGAACTTAAGCACATCGAAGGCCTTCCGTGATTGGAAGTTTTACTTTTTCACATATTCCAATTTTACTTGAGAAACTTTTCTCCTATCCTCTGTAACAATTCTTGAAGTAAAGGACACAGAATAGGAGACACTCACTAATAGAAGCGGATATTCGCAGCAAGATATTGGAACGCATCCTTCAATCGATCACACAGGATATTCAAAGCTGCCACCTACAAGCAAGATATAAAGGGCAGTACTTCTTTCTTTCATATGTAAACACGTGACTATAATTTATTCACACCTCACACTAACATTGCAAGTCACGAAATTATCCTGGCATCAAACACTACTTGATCACGAGAATATGCATAGCTATATTTCTCATACAATATGTCAAAATAACAAAAACACTCAAAAGACGACAGAATCAGCTTAAGTTAAAAAATTACACGTCAAGAATAGTGTTGATTATTACAAATAGCAAGAATTACAACCTAAAAGTTACTCTACTGTTTTAAAGCTAACGTATACAGCCATGTCAAGTCTACCAAAAGAATTTTCCAGGTCTAATCAGGGAGCCGGCTGCGTTGGAGTCTTGTCTTTGTCCTGTTGACCACCTGTCCAGTCAAAGAAAGGATTCATTAGTGATAAAACAACTAAGTTAATGGAGAGACTAAAAAAGGAAGACTTACCAGCACCTGCTCCTTGACTATCCTGGTCGTCATCCTCTACTTGCACACCTGCCTCCTCAGCAGCAAGCAACCGCATACCCTCCTTCACCGTCACCTTCTCCTCCTTGGTAAACTGGGCAGTGACCACATCCATGCTGAAGGCCACACCACCCTCTTTATCCGCATCCGCCTTAGCTTCCTCCAGAGCCTGAAGATAAATCTTAGCCATGACCCTAGGATAATCATCCATCCAGGATAGGTTGCCCTGCTTCCAAGTTCGGAAGTACATGTCCTGAAGCATTTCATCCATCATCCCCTCATTCTCCTCAAACTCCCTCATCCGGGCCTCGGAAGCCGACAACCTTCCAACAGCAGCTTCTCTCTCCAAACGGTATCTCGAGCAGTCAGCCTGAAGGGATTTCCGCATCGCCTCCATATCCTCCTTCAGCCTAACATGAGCAAGCTCTACGGCTTCAAGCTTCCCCGACAACTCCTCTACCCGCTCAAGATCCACCCTCCGAACCTCATCCACTGTCGAGATGGCCATATTTATCTGCTCCTTGCAGGCAGCCTCCATCTTCCGCAGTTCCGCCTTACTAGCCTCCTCCATAGCCTTCCTCAACCGCCCGAAGGCAGCCTCATGCTGAGAAATCTGAATGGCCTGATCAGCGAGCTGTTTGGCCTGGTCCGAAACCATCAATCTTAGTCGGATGTTGGCACTCCCAATCTCCTCTCCAGCCTTAACCAGCCAGGCATGATGCCCCATCAGCTTCCTAGTCTCCTCCGCCACCCGATCAATATTAGCCTTGGCCTCGTCTCCCATGGTAACTATCCAAGTAGTAAGTAGATCGAGATCTAAGGACTTAGCCTCATCAAGCACCCGTACCATGGGATTGCGGGGAAGAAGGTGCTTACCAGTAACCTCGTCAAAGGTAATATCATGGGAACTTGGACCCAGGTCAGGATGACCCGCAAATGGATTCCGAGCCAAGTCAGGACGATCAATCTGAGTGACGGTAGGATTTTCAGACGGGTGCGGAGAAAGTACGAACTCAGTATCCTCCTCCGTGATATCATGAAGAGGCTGAACTAGAGGCTGAGGACCAAGTGAAGATTCAGATAAGGGATGGCTCCTCTTTCTCTTTTGAATGCCCTCGTCAATAACCCCGAGAAGAGGACGGTAGCCGACTACATCCCCGGAACGGTGGGCCGAAGGCTTCGGCTTGGCGGAAGCTTTGGAGAACTTGTACTGTTCAAGCCTGTGCCGAAGATCTGAGGCCTTGGCCGTTTTGCCTACTCCTGATATGAAAAAAAAGTATCACAAGCATGCATTGATCTATAATTCGAGAAAACACGGGAAATTAAAAGGTAAAAAGAAAGGAAACACATCTGAGGTTGTACAAACCCTGGGGAGGAGTAGCATACTGCAATAAGTCCTGGATTTCATTCCAGGACGGGAGCGGGTCATAAAATATTCCTAAGTCCCTATCATAAATGGAGCCCGCAGGAGTCAAAAGTTCACCTTGAGTCGTCGGAGCCACCTTGGCTGGAATAGTCTGAGGAGGCTCGCTTGCACCAGTCCCAGCCTTGTCAGCTTTCCTAGGTTTCTCTATCAAAACCGGTTCCCCGTCCAGCCCCTCAAAAGCTTGGTGGAATACATCATCCGTCCACTCCTGAATCTCGCCTGCTTGCCTAGGAAGCAGGGCCCCGATGCCATCACCACCATCGCCACCTTCCTGGTCACCTCCACCCTCACCTCTTTCCTCCTCTACGTCTTCCTCCTCCTGAGTAAGTGGACAATTGCTAGGGGAGGGACCGTCCGACTTCTTAAGTTTCTTACCTCCGACGGCTGGAGGTTTTGTGAAAGGTTTCCTCTTGCTACTCTCTACCGTGACACTTCCCTTAGCCTGAGCAGCCGCCCTCTCCTCCGCCGTTTCCCTCAGCTTGACTACTGACTGCTGTGGAAGAATTAAGTTATACTCCAGAAGGGTCGTGTTTTTGATCAGGTAGGCAGATGACCTATATCTCCCGAGAATAGCTTCTATCTCAGCCGCCATCTGAACCAGGCGATCAGTCTCCACAACTGCAAAGCCACCCGTCACTAGCAAAAAATGAAAATGTATGAGGAGAAGCATCGCAGCCAGAATGGAAATTATAAATAAAGCATCAACTTACATCCAGAAGTAAAACGCCGAATAGAAACAGAGTCGTCTCTGACGAAGAACCACTCCTTCTTGAACATACTGAATTTGGAATACAGATCCAAGACCGGCTTGAAGGTTACAGCTGACTCCAAGCTGATGTATGGGGACCCCTTCTTATAGCCCCTCAGATTATATAAGTACCGGATCTCCCGGTTGGAAGGAGCACGACCATACTTCCTCTGGAAAATGATGAAGAGGCTCACCAGTATAGCATAGGAGTTGGGTTGAAGCTGGAATGGGGCCACCTTTAGATATGTGAGGAAGCTGGCTACCCAAGCGTTAAGAGGAGGAATGGCACCAACATACAGTGGTATCTGCTGTAGGCAAAGTACCCTTCAGGAGGGTCGTATGGCATAACTTCTCTCCATGGCAACAGCAAGTGCGCCCTATCAATTCCGAAAGAACGGGAGATGACATCAAGCTGCTCCTCCTTGAGGGAGCTAGGAAAGCAATCGGGCGGGGAGTTCAGGAGCTCCTGTGGGCCGTACCCGTCTACTAGTGATCTCGGGGCAGATCCGTGACGTCCTGGATTCGGCTGAGCTGGGGGCACGGCAGAGGAACCTCCTTCGCCCCCGGATTTCTTTTTGTCTGATCGAGTTTCCGCTTTACGAGACATTATCTGCAACACCGGAAAAACACATTGTTAGAACAGAGGATGTAAACAAGTATGTGTGTAATATGAAATTTCACTCATAAAATCAAAATGCCCAAATTCCTATTGTCATTCGATAAGGTGAAGGTTAAAATTCATTCGGTATTCAGAGTCTCAAGGTTCATTCGGCATTCCCCGTGTGGAATTCATTCGGTGATCCAAGTAAGAATACTCATTCGGCATTTAAAGTCACGAGCTCATTCGGCATTTAAAGTCACGAGCTCATTCGACATTCAAATCTCGAACTCATTCGGCATTCAAAGTCTCGAACTCACTCGGCATTTAAAGTCTCGAGCTCATTCGACATTTACTAATAGAGTTCATTCGGTACACACAAGTCTCATTCGGCGAAGGGAAGTTAAGTACCTGATTCGGCAGGCGTAGGCAGTTCAGTAGATTGATTCGGCTATGCAACAAATTTGGCTCAAGTGCTTCGTTCGGTAGGAAATAACAAGGGCCCTAGCTCCGTACTTATAGATGAAGGTGGACCTCCGAACCAACCGGTTCGGCGTCTGGAACCGGATGTGACTATTCAAAGGAGAAACAAAGCACGCCATGTGTTGGCACATAACCTGCTTTAGGGGGCAAATGTTGGGTATATTTCGACACCATCTACCGGACTAAGCATCTACCGAACCAACCTACCTCCTATGATTGCCGGACCAAGCATCTACCGAACCAACCTACCTCCTATGATTGTCGGACCAACCATCTACCGGACCAAGCATCTACCAGACCAAGCTCCTCCAACCATCTACTGGACCAAGCTCCTCCCACCATCTACCGGACCAAGCATCTACCGGACCAAGCTCCTCCAACCATCTACCGGACCAAGCTCCTCCCACCATCTACCGGACCAAGCATCAACCGGACCAAGCTCCTCCCACCATCTACCGGACCAACCATCTACCGGACCAAGACATTCCGAACCAACCTACCGGACCATGCTCCTACCGGACCAACTCCTTCCGGGCCAACAATACCAGGCCAGGTCGCGTCAGCCCAGGCCCACCAGCTGTTATATACATCCATGACCCCTACCCCCAGCCTCACTCTATAAATAGAGGGGCAGGGGTACAACAATGGGGACAAGTTTGAGAGCTCAAGCACGGAAGGAACTTTCAAACAACTTTCTTTTACTTGTACCAAAGCTTTGTACTTGTAATCATAACAAAAGAAGAGAAATAACATATAAAGTGGATGTAGGCACATTATGGCTGAACCACTATAAATCTGCATGTCTTTTTACAATTTAGCCCCTGTTTTTCATATATTTGCATAAATCTCAAAAATCACTAAGAATAACCTAAGATCTACTAAATCATATAACTTTGAGGTGTTTGTCCATTTTTTGTGCAAACAAATACTTTTATAACTCGATGTTTCAACAAGTTTATCCTCGTTCCTGCAGACTCTGGTAGTGCGTTGATCAGGCGCAAAACTAGAATTCTCTACGTACTTAGTAGACCTGTTTCAACACCCAGTGAAAATACGGGAAAACTTTTAAAACAGATATGGAAAGTACAATCCAAACAAAACAAACAAAACCTTTGTCTAACCATGGTTCGCAGATACACAATGGTTATGCCTGGATCCCCCAAGAAACAATCCATATCCGTAAGCTTTCTCAGCCCTGCGAGTTACGCCATGATGACTAGTAGAATGTAGGATACACAATGGTTACGCCTGGATCCCCCAGGAAACAATCCGTACCCCCAGGCAAGACTCAGCCAAGCATTTGCGCTACTATTCGCGACCTACATAGATGCAGGATACACAATGATTACGCCTGGATCCCCCAGGAAACAGTCCGTACCCCTAGGCAAGACTCAGCCAGGCAGTTGCGCTATGCATCCGCGCTCGTAAGACCATGGGTAACGCCATGGAATTCGAAGGACACTCGAGTATCATATCCGGAAAACCAAAAATCAGAGAAATATCGATAGAATGAATCCAAGATGTGGCCACAAATCGGATATCAAGCAGAAGGCACTTTCCATATATTTACTTCGAAAATATGTATCATATAGTACCTTTTCAAATCACTTTCAAATATCATACTTATATAAAATCCATTATATATAAGATTTAATTTTCAAGTCAAATACTTTTCCAAAATCAAAAGTATATCAAATCACACTTATATAGACTTTAATTATATAAGATTTCACTTTTCAAATTGAGTACCCTTTTCAAATCCATAGTTTTCGAATCAATTTCATACTCATACAAATCAATTTTATATAAGTTCGACAACTCCCAAATCAAGTATTTAGTAACACAAGGTTCTCAAATTTCAATTTGTTTCAATATCAGTTCGATTTCAAAATCATATACAATTTCACCAAATTATTTCTTCTCAAATTAAATATCTTTAGTTTCAAAGTATCCAAAATAATAGATTTAGAAAATAAATCCAAATTTCCAAATCAATATAATTTAAGTCAACCAATTCATTTCCAAAATCAAATGTTTTCAAAATCATCTTATACTTACGTAAGGTCCATCTTATATAAGGATCAAATTTTTCAAAATAAATTTCGATGTATGAAGAGCCATATGGGATTGAATATCTTTGCTTTTATGGGTTATATATCTTTGTAATTTAAATTTAAAGTTTTCTTTTAGTAAGCAAAGGTATTCTAACCCGACAGCTTTCAATTTCAGCGTCAAAATATATCAATGATATTAGAATATAAGATGTACATACATCATCATTTCGCAAAATCACATTTGATCGCTCGCTCGATCACACAAGTTCGCTTTCGAACTAGTATTGTCCATTCGACTTCCCTAATGCGGATTTTGATATGGTTTCTCGACTAGAAGCCATCAGTCTCCTTGCATAGCCATATACTATGATAGAGAATTCTAGAATTTAGCCCGAAATCCATATCAAATATTCGCCATCAAGAATCGAATGAAAAATCCTAACACGAAATGGTGTAATTCACCTCGAACTTGTGTACTCAAACCTGGATCAAATTAATTATGCGAATAAAATAGCATACGTACAACCTATATATTTATTCCAACTTGTTAAATATATAGTTTCATAAAGATGTTACTAAGTTAAAACATTTAAAATTTATTCAAAATATTTTGAAGAACAATTTCTTTTCAAATCATTTCAAATCTAAATTTCATATTAGAAAAATTTAAAATTGCCTTATTCATTTACTTAACAAAACAGTTTCAACTTATTTAAATCATATTACTACATACTTTAACATACATACCAAACTTATATACTTTATACTTTTCAAAATTTCTTAGCTTTGAAAAGTTAACCTTGATTTGGAAGTGCTCGAACCTTCGAAATAGTTGAAGAAATCATTTTCAAATTCAAGAGTTGGAAATCAACAACAAATCAATAAATCAATTTCAAAAGATAGGTTTATATCAAATTCAAAACTCGAGGACTGAACACCGGCTTACTTTAAATCATTTCAAATATATATATATATATATATACATATATCTTTCGAATATCAAATCTTACTTCGGAATTTGAAATCAAAATGGTTTCACAAAATCACTCGCATAGCAAAGCTACTGAAGTGGCCTATCCCTCACTCTGAAACTCGCAAATCAATGTCGATGATGCGTGCACTCATCACCGAAATTATTTTCCAGCGACATAAGTGAGTTTTGGACTTCTATTTTCTCAAACTTCTTTTGAAATTTCTTCGAAATCATTCAAAACTCATTAAAATCATTTGAAACATTTCTTATTCGGAAAATACTTTTAAATCATATTATTATTCTATATTTCAAAATCTTAAAACCAATTTCAACACACCGGAGTTCAATTCTCGAATTTAAAATTTAAATCCTTCAGTTATAAATCATTTTTAGATAAATCAAATTTCTTATATAAATTTTTTTCAAAATTACAAATCCTTTCGAAACCTCAAATTCTCATTTTAGAAAAAGTATATAATCTTTATCGAAAACATTTCACTTTTATATGTAGAATATAATCATACTTATCAAAATAAAAATTTTGGTATATAAAACACTTTCTAAAAATACAAACAAACCCGATTTTCAAAGGATGATTCAAAAATGTATTTCAAAACAATGATAGGGATTCAAATTAGAGGGACTCCAATCGAATAGAATTCTGACTTGAAGATAGTCTCGAACGAAGATGAGATTACAAAATACAAGATAGATATATTTTTATAAATCACGGATGACTCTAGGGTCAACCGTGACTTCAAAATAAGATTGGTGCAGAATTCTGAGGCAAATCGACATTCAATCGCCAGAGATAGAATTCGGCATAACAAGAGATAGCAGCATCTAAACCGAGGGATATATAAATCTCCGGTGAATCAATGCCAATTGTAAAGGAGTTTCACCCCTTCACAATTCATTCAAAGATTGGTGGGATCGCCTATTCATATAGAGATCATTCAAAGTGGAGTTATGGGATACTCCAGAATCAAAAGAATACCAATAGAGAAAGACAAGAATGAATTTTGGAACCGTAGGGAACGTTCCAAAGTTCAAAGGAAATCGAGTCAAAAGGAAGAGATTAAACTCGAACGAAAGTGATTCCGTAAATAAATTTACAATATATGCTAAGTTTCGCCTAGAGCTAAAGCTCTGATACCAACTGTAACGACCCGCTATTTTGGACCATTCAAATCGACAATAAATCCACACATGTCTGACTTGAATAATTCAAAATATCAAATTGTTAATTTAAATTTGGCAAAACTCAGCATATGCAGTAAATAAATCAATCACAGAATCACAGACACAGAGTAATACAATAATACGCAGCGGAATAGATAAAATAGTAGTTCATGAAGCTACTATATAAACATTAGAGTTAAAATAAAATACAACAGAATATCTCAAATACAGTGAAGTCTTCAGTACGAATAGATGACCTCTCTGAACAAGTCAACTGGAAAAGCTGAAAACTGAATCGATAGTTGGATCTCCAAATGAAGCTCCAAACTCCAAGGGTGAGTCTCAAATGTTGTATCACTCAGTCTGACCCGAGCGTAAAGCAAAACACAAAACACTCGAGTCAGGATTAACATTCTTATATAAATAAATCCAACCCAACTGAAATATCAACTGAAATACAAGTAACTTAAAGGATGTTTGGGATAACCATCCTCTAAGGATCCGTGCAACTATCTACAATGTAGAATTATACACTATAACACCGTGGTCATTTCAATTAAATTTACTTCAAAACCCAAATATCATTTCATTTCAAATATATCTATTTTCCAAAATAGTATATATATATTAAGTGATTTAAAAAGTAAAGTATTTATAATTTCCTCAAGTCTTGCAAATTGATTCAAATCAACTTCAAATTCCAAATTCAAATTTATTCAAAGCTTAATTGATCAATTTAATTCAGTTCTAAATATACCACTTATTTTTCAATATATTTCAAAGCTTTAATATTCAACATTTTCAAAGTTAGATTTAACAGTTTCATATAGCTCTTGATTTAACTTCATTATTATTTAATCAGGGAATATTCACTTAATAAATTCAATATCATTTAACTAGCCTTAAATTTCATTTTTACTAAATATTTCCTTAAATTTATTTTAAACAAGAAATATTCACTAAATTATTTAAATCAAACTCAAGTTATAAATCATATCTTAAATCCCAATTTCAATAAGTTTTAAATAGGTTTAATTAAAAAAATTCTTTACTAAATTCAAATTATCCTCCCAACCTTAATTTATTCAAATTATTATTGAAATCTATTTTTGAAACATAAATTTAAATACTCAACCATATTATATGTATTTAATCAATCATTCCCATTTATATATAATAATTTAAGGCTCAACAATTTAAAACCATATATTTCTTTCCAAACCATAGAATTTATTTTCAAAATATTTATATATATGGACCAACGGTGTCTGTATATATATTTATCATATGGTTAAGTGATACAGATATTTATCATTTCAATCCGAAATTTAAATATGTACGGGTAGATATCATTTCGACCCGTAATCCCAATTTCAATTCAAATGAAAATCGTTTGGGTTTATCATTTCAACCCATAACGATTTTCTCCTATTCTAAAGTCCGTTCGGGTATGTATCATTTCAACCCATAGTGATTTCTATACTAACAGGGAACTTACAGAGTGATAACAGATATAGAAATAATATAACAGGCATAGATATATCATCAATAACAGTATAATATAAATGGCAGGATATGGTGTCATATCCCACAGGTGAAGAGTTATAGATAATAGCATATATAACAAATTTAAATAACTACAGCAGCATATTTCAATTGTCGTTTCAATTGAAATCAAACTTAATAAATATAAGAACATTAATCGTGAGTGATTGCTCACCTTTCGTGGTTAGAGACGAACGTGATGAGATGAGTTACAAATCCAAACACAAATCCCAAATCAAAGCTAGATTGACACGAAGTTGGACGGACAAAGCTGATAGATCGGAATTATGATATCAAATTAGAACTGGATCGATGATGATAAATGGTATAAGTGACTCATATATATTCATGTATACAACACAAGATACATGTATTTGCCTACCAGAACAGGTTATAAAATTATTATATAAACCAAAACTGAGGTACAATTAACACCCTACTCATATACCTTTTGACCAAAACTGTATATATGTGTTCCATAGCTAACAACTTATATATATATATATATATATATATATTAACACTACTACATGTGCATATATGATACTTCTTTGACAGAGGATGAACACAAAACTAACTGTAGATTTAATATTTTATAACCCTCCTATAAATGTGGAAACACATATATTTTGCAGTGCCAAAGATATAGATCTTCACTGTACAATAATATACATTTAAAACTTAATAGTTTAACCATTATACTTATGTTACTTATGAGATCAACCAACAAACCAGAGCCTTAAAACTAAAAAATATCAACCCTGTACGTTCTATTTAAACAACATTTATTTTAAATTTAATATTTATAAACCAATTTAAATTCAAAATAGTATATACATATATTTTAAATATTATATTAAAGCAAGTAAAATAATATATATCAGGTTACAAAGTCTGCATACACTTACTATAAACCCAATATCAGGAAAATAGTTCAAAATATGGAAAAAAAGTAAAGTAGTCTGCATACTTATATTTATATAAACATACTTAAAAATCAATATTTGGTAACATATGTATATAACTTTAATATAAACATATATAGATATTAACAAAATATACTTTATAACAAATTCTATTATAGTAAAAAAAATATATACATAGAAGACTTAAACAAAGCGTGAGCAAAAAAATCACATAAGTGGCTCAAATATATATTAATAACAGTCATACGCAACTCGTATACTTAAATATATAACTGCAATGTCAGAACTTACATAACCAATATATATATAGACAAGTATATCATGCATACCTACATTAGGATATAAATGTATAACTGTAAGTTTTAAAACTATAAGCACAACTGAAAAATATATATATAAACTACCATTACTTTATAAACATACAAACTCATGTAACAGGTTATATGCGTAAAGCATATATACTTACAAGAGACAGAGAAGCTCGGCTGCTTCTGGAGGTGGAGGCCGAGTCTCTGGGTTGCTCGATACAGTAGTGGAGAGAGGGGAGGACGAACGACATTGGTTGCGGGTCGAAGGCGGAAGTTGGTGACGTGGGGAGGAGGTGATGTGAAGTGGTGGTGGCTGGGAGGGAGATGGCGAAGAGAGGAAGCACAGTTGGTGACGAGTCTGAGGTTGTTGACGTGGAGGGACTCGGCGAATGGATGATGGTTCGCAAGCATGGTTTCGGCCATGGGAAGATGGAGTTGATCGAAAAGAAGAAAGGGAGTAGATGTACAGGAAGATATATAGACTTTTATATATTTTAGTTATAATCATAAAACTGTTCGCAGGTGATGGGTTTCCTTTTGTTGAGGGAGGTTTGGAAATAAGAAAAAGAGGAAGAGGAAAGGACATGCAACTGAGCTCTGCTGTAAAACTATATATATGTGTGGGTTTCGAATAGTGTGAACAGAGAAAAGAGATTAAAACAAATATATATAAAAAGGTTAAATGAATGGAAACGGTCACCAGTTTGAATCACGTGAAATAATTGAAGCAAATTATTGGTTTGGAACCGAACGAAATTGTAGAGTCAAATATTATGGTACCGTTACGACGAACCATTATAGTGCTTCCGTCACGTACCGGACATCAAAACACAGAAATAATTATACCGTAGAGATCAGTACGATGAGACGATCAAAACGGTATACAGATATCAGTGGTACGATCATCCTATCAAAAGTCGATAATCGGTACCGATATACGTTGCTATTCCGTATGGAAAAATCCAAACGGAGCTAGAAACGTCCGAATTTCGCGAAACGAATTTCACAATCTGATTCAGAGTGTTCTAAATAAATTTTCTCATGTTGACATATTTAGGTTTCGGAACACTTTTAAATTCAACTGTTATTAACTGGTTTAAATTGAAATAAAATTTCACAGGAAAATAAACTTCAATATTATCAGATGAAAATTTACCAGTTTCTATATTAAAATAGACGTATTCCAAATAATAAATTTTTATTTTCAAATTTTATTGTTTAAAATTTCACAAAATTTCAATTAATTTAACAAATAAAATCACTAAAAGTTTTGGGTTGTTACAAAATTTTTATTATCGAGACATCCAATTTCCATTTTACTTTATCATATATTTCACGAAATATACTTCTAATTTCAAAAATCATTTACAGTGCTTATCCACAAATTTTTAATATCAATTTTATTGAAACCCGTACGATGTACCCATATCATCCGTACGCAATATCAATCTAATCGCTCACTCGATCACACAATTTCACTTCCGAACTAGTATTGTCCACCCGACTTCCTAGTGCGGACTCAGATCTGGTTTCTTGATCAGAAACCGTCATTCTCCTTGCATAGTTACAACTATGATAGAGAATATCGAGAACCAATCAAAAATCCATATCCAGGTTCGCCGTCGAAAATCGAGCGAAAAATCCCAACTCGGATCGATAATACTATCTCGAAATTCTGTGCTCGAATCTAGATCAAATCACTATGCGAATAGAATAATATACATACACCCTACGTATTTATCTTCATTGATTATCAGTCTAATCAATTTTTCTCTATTCACATTCACTTTTCACCTA
The DNA here is from genome assembly GCA_030737815.1 of Allium fistulosum. Classification (NCBI taxonomy): domain Eukaryota; kingdom Viridiplantae; phylum Streptophyta; class Magnoliopsida; order Asparagales; family Amaryllidaceae; genus Allium; species Allium fistulosum. The sequence goes on along the minus strand of CM060903.1, from coordinate 345,195,199 downwards.
TTCACATTTGCCTTAATCCCCATTTGGATTATCACTTTAATTATTATCTCAGTTGGGTATTTAATCAATAACAGTTTGAACTCCGACCAGTTTATATTTAGAAAATAGCTTGGAAATTTAAAAAAAAATAGATAAGTAGTTTAAAAATATTTACTAACTGAAAAATAGATGGTAAAATAGTTAAGTAGTTTTAAGATAATTGTAAAACAGTAAGATAATCTCAAAATAGTTGTAAAATAGTAATTAGTTATAAAGTAGTTATAAAATAGTGATTAGCTTGTAAAACAGATATAAAATAGTAATTAGTTCCCAAAATAATTGGAAGATAAATATAAAATAGTTTGGGTTTTAAAAAGAAAGGTTGCATAGTAAATAGCTTAAGAAATTAGTTTATATTAAAACAATTTATTTGAAAATAGTCTCAGAGTCAAACTGTTCAACTTCCCAATCTCCATTTTAATCAATTTCCCATTAAATTGATTCAGTCCCAATTCAAGTTGAATTATCCACAATTTCTTTCCAAATTCAAATCAAATTCCATTTGATTTTAAACATATTCACTTTAATTACAATTCCAACTTATTCAAATTAATTTAGACTAATTTCAAATTGAATCCACTTCAATTTCAAATCATTTCAATTTCTATATGAATTGATCCCAATTCCCATTTTAATTTAAACTCATTCAATCCTCAATCTTATTTCAAATTAGTCCAATTCATATTTTCCTTTTGAATTTCATACTTATCCATCTTCAATTCAAATTAAATTCAATTTGAACAAATGCAATCTAAATCTCAACTTTAAACCATCTCGAATATTAAAAATTCGAGTTATTATTTCAAATGTTGATTTAATCCCATAAATCAAATTAACCTTTACTTCTACATAAACTTATTTCTAGGTTCAAATAATAATTCAAACCCCCCTTTTAAACAATTTAATCTTTGAAATTCAATTTATTACCCAAATTCGATCTTGGAACCAATCTTTAACCATTTCAGTCTACATGTTCATTTTAAACATCCAAATCTTAATGTTCAAAGTGATTTCATTTTCACAAGTTCAATTTTTATCTTTAAAATCAAAATTACTTAAGTAATTTCAAATTAAAGTTTAATTCCATTTAATTTCAATAATGGAATAGATATTACCTCAAACTACTTCTTAATTCATTTAAACAATCCAATTCACAGTCTCATAATTACTGATAATAACAGGATGACATTAAGATAAATAAACATCCAATTTATTTAAAACATTCATCATCCACTACCCATTTCAGATCTCAAACCTATTTGAGATCACATATAATTCCCATTTAAAATCAACCATTTAACTTCCCAAGTTAAATTTCAATTTCATCTTAAAATTTCCAATTCAAGTAGTTCATTCTAAACTCATTTAACTTTCCTTAAGTTAAATTCAACTTAATCCAGTCAACTTAACCCGATTTGAATTCCCATTCAAATTTTAAACCTTATATTAATAATCTTCCCACTTATAAGTTCAAAAACTTATCACTTTGGGTTTTCATATCACATTCCAAGGAAAAATTTAAAACTCAACACTAAGAGTTTATTTCAAATCATCTTTGATATTATGTATATCCTTATTTATACATATTTATTTCCTTTACACACCAAGTTATACCTTAAAATTTTAAACCACCCTGGGTTTTTAATTCAAACAAATTCCTTTAAATTTTCAAACAACTCCTGTTTGAATTAAGCCCTTTCATTCAAATAATATTATTTATTTTCTCTTTATCATTTTGAAACAATTTTCAAATTCTAGGCTCAGATTTAAAACTTCACAATTTATATCATCTTCAGTTCCAATTTATAAGTCATACTTGCCTAAATGTTTTACTTACCTAAAACATTTCATCTTGCTTACTCATTAACAACATTTCATTATTAAACACAACAACCATTTATGATAATAACCAAGATTATCATATCTGGAAACCAATTCATTATTATCTTTATTCTGAAAATATTTCTATAAATTCAGGATTTTAATTTCAGTTTGGATCCATTTCAAATTTATCTTTACTCAATTTCAATTTGGATGTATTACTATTACCACTTAATTCTCATTATCTTATTTAATTCCAATAATTTTTAACAACCAATAACTTTAACATTTATTAGTAAGAAATATTGCTTTATAAATCAAAATATATTCTTATAAAATCATTTAAAATCTTTTATATAAGAAAATAACAAGTACGCTCTCATATATATATACACTCAACTAATTCTAGGGTACCATTGGCCCTATCCTAAATGAGTATCCCCCACCAGAGCCAAGGTTCTCGCTTAACCTTTCATCTCTGATACCAACTGTAACGACCCGGGATTTTCGATCACGAAAATTCCAGATAGTTAGTAAAGAAGAAAGAGATAGAAGAAAGAAACAGAAATCACAACACAGATTCTCACATTCACAGCGGATCAAAATATAATATCAAATAATAACAGTTCACAAAGAATACCGTATATGTCAATTGTAACAACCCGAGGTTTTGCATTAATTAATTTTGTCAGTAAACGATTAATCTGTTGGTTAATTGTTGTTAAATGTTTTAATCGGTTGTAAATTCTTCTACAATTCATTAGGGGTTTGTGGGCTTTGAATCCCGGCCCAAGTTGTGGAGTGCTGTGATAATTTAATAAGGACAGTACTCGTTCTTTTTCCCACATTCAATTTCGCTAACCCTAGAAAACAAACGATTAAAAGAAAAAAAATGGTGGCTCTGTCTCTCGTTCGTCCCTCTTTCGAAGCTAGGGCTTCAAAAATTAGTGGCTGCTCGTCAATCCCTCTCGTTCGTTCTTCTTCATTCCAAATCGAATTAGTGCACGCTTGTCTTGCTCGTCTCCTCCACTTAGGGCGTGGGTAAATCGAAGAAGCCGCCAATGATCGTCTCTCCGACTGTGCAAATGCCGTTAGGGTTTCTGACGAGTGTATCCGTTCGCTTCGTGATGTCGCGACGTCGAATTCGTGCTCTTCGGTGGCTAAGGTGAGTAATTGCTATTACTCACATCTAATTTAATCTCATAAGTATGCGATTTTGTGAATTGATTTACATGGCTTTGATGGTTTTTGATCTGAGTTTGACGGTGTTGTTTTGGTTGATTTTGGCTATATCGTTTACTGCCTTTGGTAGTACCTTCGACATTGTTGTGATTGTTGCTTTAGATACCTTGTTGTTTTCAGCTTGATACACGTGAATTTGAACAGTTCGTTTTTCTGGTCGTCATGTTTCTGACCGTGGCTGATTCAGGCTTGTGACTTCGTTTGAATTAGTTGCACTATTTTAGTAACTGCCGATTAACAGCAGTTTCTTCGTTCGAGCTTGCAACCACGCTCGGAAATGCTTTGACGTGTTGTTCCTTGGTCATCATGTATTTGTGAATCTGCCGATTTATTTGGTTGACGTCTAAACATGTTCAATTCTTTGCTTTGAAACTGCTGCAACTCTTTCATTGTTTGTCGACTTGATGCATCATGTATGGCCATTCATATGAACTCTCTGTTGGTTCATGCCTTAACATTGCCAGTTGATTGTTTTATGTTTATGTGTACCTGCTCGATTGTAGGCTTAGTTGTCACAGTCTTAACTTGAATCTGATGATGTTTTCTTTTTGACTTCATCTACTTGGATCCTAATTTGAACTACTTCTCTGCATTCTTTGTGGTTTATGACTTGAAGTTTTGATAGCACTTTGCTCATTGTAGACCTGTTATAGTCTACATTATATATCTCCAGCCTCGGGCATTGTTGTGCTTGTCACTACATTTGGTTAAGGCTGGGTCAACACTTACTGTCTAGCCCATATTGCATTGTACTTGGTCACTTATACATGTTCATTTCCATTTTTACACTGTCTTGGGTGGTAGCTCGCATTTTCACTCCTTTTGGTGCATCACATGACTTGTTGATGTATCTGGAATGTGAAATTGTGTGCTTCCAATTTCTTAGTGCACTGTTGGTTCATGTGTATTTACTTGCATGCTGGTCCATCATGTAGTCCCTGGCAGTGAGTGGTAAACATGACCACTTCATGTTTAAAGCCGATCTGTCGAGTTCTACACTTGCTTTGTCCAGTTTCATGTTGTTTTTCGTGTGTATATTTTGCTTCTGGCTCCACTCGAGTATGTGTCATTTGATTCATTGGGTGATCAGTTCCACTTGCTAATCTGGTCGCTCGAGTCTTGTTCATGGGGTAAATTCCAACCTGTTCTGTTGCCACTGTGCACTGTGTATATCACTGCACCTGTTTCTCTGACATGTATTTCTGTGTTGTTGACATGTGCATGTAGTCCTAGTTCCTATTGGTCGACTATCTCTTTAAGTTGAACTTTGATGTGTACATTACTAATGCATGTCACCTTTCATTGTTGGCAGTGTGTTGAGTCACGTTAGCCGTGATTTGACCTTTGCAGTTTCGACGTACGGTCGTGGCGAGGCAGTGCACGCGTGCGTGAACTGCAGCCACCCCGTATTGATTTTATTGGATTTGCTGATTTGTTGTATAACACTGTTTGGTGTTATATCGATTTGGATTTGCTGATCTGTTGTTTAACACTGATTAGTGTTATATCTGCCGCTATCCGATTCTCTTATCGAGGAGTTGGATATACGAGATTTCTGTGACTGTCGTCTATTTGTTATTGATTATTATTGCTTCTGTGCATTAATAACTGATTTTGAATTAGACTGACCCGTGTATTATTTTCTTTTGAATGTAATACTCGGGTCAGACCCGAGTTATTTCAGGTTGTAGATTTTCTTCTTTGAGTTGCTGTTCGGGATTTGAAGACTTTTCGCATCTTCTGAAGTTGTCATTGTCCTTTTGTAGTAGTCGTGTCATTGTATAGAACGATATGTATTCATGTATATTAGTCGATAATGTACGTGTATATATAACTTCTAGAGTCGACAGTCGTAGTTGTATCGTATGTATTGTGTCAACTATGTATTAACTGACATCAGTTATATGTATATGAGACTTTTGTTTTTATCTGTGTTCCGCAATTATATTATCTGTGTTATTGTTATATCTAATGTCCTAAACTATTATGAACTATCGTAGTTTGTTTTATACTGATAATTGGATATGTCGATGGGAGTAAATAAATAATAGATGAAAAATAAAAAGTATATACCACTCCTATCGAGATAACCAATATTAGTGTAAGGCCAATTACGGATGGTCGCTCCTATCCAGCCTTATTCTTCGTAATAATAGACAGTATTTCTTTTAATACTCTTTGTTATTATGAGCATAGAGGTGGGGCGTTACAGTTGGTATTAGAGCTTGGGGGTTTATGGACATAATATAAAACATAACTTAGATGGAACATATGTTACAACTATTGGTCGATGTTTTATTTGTGATTTGAGTCAAAACTAAAGTTTTGAAATTTTGATGAAAGTTTTTAAATATCATTATTTGAAAATAAAAAGTGGATTTGTGTTCTGATGATTTGATTGATTTGAGTACTGTTTATCAGAGTGCGCAGCGGAAACAGTGAAACTGTCTTCGCTGGGTACAACTGATAATCTATTTGATTTAGAAATTGAAATAAATTTCATTGGTTGTTTACATAGCTGTAATTATTTTATTTCTTTGAGAATTTCGAATCCGAATTGAGGATTCGAAGAAATTGCAGTTCTTTGATTTTTGTTGAAATTTCTGCTGACTTTCTTTTGTACTAATCATCTATTGATTAGATTTTTGTTGTTTTGAATTATCTTCATTGAAGATACATTCGAATGATTTCTTTGTTCATTTTGTAGTACGTGCAAAAATTTGAATTGCAAGTTATTGCATTTATTTTACATTGAACCGATGCTTGGTTATGAAACGTATTTTGTTGCCGTTATTTTTATAACGGGATTTTACACCAATGCTATATTTTGAAGCACGGTGTTTTGTGGCGTTTAGATGAATGAAAATTCACTGATATTACATTTTGATGTAAATTATTTTGATGAGATTTTGACGTTTAAAAATTACTGTCACCTTGGCTTCAGTAACCGTCAAGTTTTAAAAGTGGATTTTCAAGCGGTTATTCTGCAATACTGATTGTGACCGCTTTTATGGTATTTTGAGAAGTACAATTTCCTTATCGAAATTGTTACTAATATTGCTGATTTAATCACGTGATTGGAAACTCGTTTTAAAAATGAAAATTGTTTTATAAATTTTTAACGATTTGCGTTTTCAAAAGGATGAGAAGGCGACTTAAACGATTCAGCAAAATCGAGGATTATGACCCCTTTCTTTTACTGTTTCGCTTAACTCCGGACTTGTCCAGTTGAGAAGGTGAATTGTTATTTTTACAAAATAAATAAAATAGTTTTCAGAAATTTAACAGTTTACGCTTTCAAAAGAATGAGGAAGCGATTTAAACGTTTCAGCAAATTCGAGGACTATGACCCCTTTCTTTTACTGATTCGCTTAATTCCGGACTTGTCCGTTTGAGAATGTAAAGTGTATTTTTACAAAATACACAATTTTGCACTTTCAAGGAAACGATGAAGAGAATTAAACGATTTAGCAAAAGTGCGGAGTATGGAACCACACTTTTACTTTTTCGGTTAATTCCGGACTCGTTAATTGAATATCTGTTGTTTTGATGATTTTGATGAATTTTACACTTTCAAGGAAACGATGAAGAGAATCAAACGATTTAGTAAAACACGTGGTATGGGACATGTGCGTTTGCTATTTCGGTTAATTCCGGACTCGTTAATTGAAACATTTTGATGCTTTCGTGTGCTTTCGAGCCACTATGAGGACCTTCGGGTCATTTGTTGGGCTTTCGGGCCACTCTGCGGACCTTCGGGTCAAATACCAGTACTAGACCTTCGGGTCACTCTGCGGACCTTCGGGTCAATCTGATGGGCGCCAAAATTATGTTGAGTACTTGGTAGGCTTCGGCCACTCTGAGATGCACGTGCGGCGAATTAAAAACTCGCCATCTGATGGGATCGATCCAAGCTTTTATGTTGATTTTCTAGTCTTCTTAATTGATTTCTAGATATTTGTTGCTTCCAATTATCTGCAGGTAATTGGATATTTGTTGATATGAGTTCTGATTATCGTTTTTGATAATCAGATATTTGTTGTTTCTAATTATCGCTTGTGATAATTGGATATTTGTTGATATGAGTTCTGATTATCGTTTTTGATAATCAGATATTTGTTGTTTCTAATTATCGCTTGTGATAATTGGATATTTGTTGATATGAGTTCTGATTATCGTTTTTGATAATCAGATATTTGTTGTTTCTAATTATCGCTTGTGATAATTAGATATTTGTTGATATGAGTTCTGATTATCGTTTTTGATAATCAGATATTTGTTATTTCTAATTATCGCTTGTGATAATTAGATATTTGTTGATATGAGTTCTGACTATCGTATGAGATAATCAGATATTTGTTGTTTCTAATTATCGCTTGTGATAATTAGATATTTGTTGATATGAGTTCTGATTATCGTTTTTGATAATCAGATATTTGTTGTTTCTAATTATCGCTTGTGATAATTAGATATTTGTTGATATGAGTTCTGTTTATCGTTTTTGATAATCAGATATTTGTTGTTTCTAATTATCGCTTGTGATAATTAGATATTTGTTGATATGAGTTCTGTTTATCGTTTTTGATAATCAGATATTTGTTGTTTCTAATTGTCGCTTGTGATAATTAGATATTTGTTGATATGAGTTCTGATTATCGTTTTTGATAATCAGATATTTGTTGTTTCTAATTATCGCTTGTGATAATTAGATATTTGTTGATATGAGTTCTGTTTATCGTTTTTGATAATCAGATATTTGTTGTTTCTAATTATCGCTTGTGATAATTAGATATTTGTTGATATGAGTTCTGATTATCGTTTTTGATAATCAGATATTTGTTGTTTCTAATTATCGCTTTAGATAATTAAATATTTGCTGATTTCGAATTTAATTATCACTTTAGATAATTAAATATTTGTTGATATGAGATTTAATTATCGCTTTTGATAATTAAATATTTGCTGATTTGAGATTTAATTATCGCTTTAGATAATTAAATATTTGTTGCTTTGAGATTTAATTATCGCTTTAGATAATTAAATATTTGCTGATTTCGAATTTAATTATCGCTTTAGATAATTAAATATTGGTTGATATGAGATTTAATTATCGCTTTTGATAATTAAATATTTGCTGATTTGAGATTTAAGTATCGCTTTTGATAATTAAATATTTGTTAAATTTGAAATTTGACTATCGTTTGTGATAATCGAATATTTGTTGATTTGAGAAATTTGATTATCGTTTTTGATAATTGAATATTTGTTTTCTGACTATCGTATGGATAATCAGATATTTGTTTTGTCTTCTGATTATCGTTTGAGATAAGTAAATATTTGCGATTTGAAAATTCAATTATCGTTTTTGATGATTGAATATTTGCGACTTTTGAGATTTGAGCTTCGTCTTTTTCTCTGGCGATTCAGGTGAGTAATTTGATTTACTCACATTCAATTCGTGCTCTGTATGGGATTTCTGCTCTGTTTTTCCTTCTCTTTTAGTTGCTGGAACTCGATTGTTCTTGCTTTTGTTAGTCGTCTGATTTTGATCCCTGATTCCCACGATGTTGATTCTTTTGATTTGAAACAGTCGAACCTTTTGATTTCTTATCTAATACTTCCCCGCTGACACTTGCTTTGCTTGTACATTCGACATTGCCATGCTCTTTTGGTTGTTACCTTTTATCCATTTATTCCCTATGATTGCGTGCACGCAATTTCTTTGATAATTGTGTTCTCAATTCTTATTTTCTAGCATAACCCGTTTATGTTAGAAGAATAATTGTTATAGACGACTTTACTTATGAAAATTGCGAGGACGCAATTTTTATAAGGAGGGGAGTCTATAACAACCCGAGGTTTTGCATTAATTAATTTTGTCAGTAAACGATTAATCTGTTGGTTAATTGTTGTTAAATGTTTTAATCGGTTGTAAATTCTTCTACAATTCATTAGGGGTTTGTGGGCTTTGAATCCCGGCCCAAATTGTGGAGTGCTGTGATAATTTAATAAGGACAGTACTCGTTCTTTTTCCCACATTCAATTTCGCTAACCCTAGAAAACAAACGATTAAAAGAAAAAAAATGGTGGCTCTGTCTCTCGTTCGTCCCTCTTTCGAAGCTAGGGCTTCAAAAATTAGTGGCTGCTCGTCAATCCCTCTCGTTCGTTCTTCTTCATTCCAAATCGAATTAGTGCACGCTTGTCTTGCTCGTCTCCTCCACTTAGGGCGTGGGTAAATCGAAGAAGCCGCCAATGATCGTCTCTCCGACTGTGCAAAGGCCGTTAGGGTTTCTGACGAGTGTATCCGTTCGCTTCGTGATGTCGCGACGTCGAATTCGTGCTCTTCGGTGGCTAAGGTGAGTAATTGCTATTACTCACATCTAATTTAATCTCATAAGTATGCGATTTTGTGAATTGATTTACATGGCTTTGATGGTTTTTGATCTGAGTTTGACGGTGTTGTTTTGGTTGATTTTGGATATATCGTTTACTGCCTTTGGTAGTACCTTCGACATTGTTGTGATTGTTGCTTTAGATACCTTATTGTTTTCAGCTTGATACACGTGAATTTGAACAGTTCGTTTTTCTGGTCGTCATGTTTCTGACCGTGGCTGATTCAGGATTGTGACTTCGTTTGAATTAGTTGCACTATTTTAGTAACTGCCGATTAACAGCAGTTTCTTCGTTCGAGCTTGCAACCACGCTCGGAAATGCTTTGACGTTGTTCCTTGGTCATCATGTATTTGTGAATCTGCCGATTTATTTGGTTGACGTCTAAACATGTTCAATTCTTTGCTTTGAAACTGCTGCAACTCTTTCATTGTTTGTCGACTTGATGCATCATGTTTGGCCATTCATATGAACTCTCTGTTGGTTCATGCCTTGACATTGCCAGTTGATTGTTTTATGTTTATGTGTACCTGCTCGATTGTAGGCTTAGTTGTCACAGTCTTAACTTGAATCTGATGATGTTTTCTTTTTGACTTCATCTACTTGGATCCTAATTTGAACTACTTCTCTGCATTCTTTGTGGTTTCTGACTTGAAGTTTTGATAGCACTTTGGTCATTGTAGACCTGTTATAGTCTACATTATATATCTCCAGCCTCGGGCATTGTTGTGCTTGTCACTACATTTGGTTAAGGCTGGGTCGACACTTACTGTCTAGCCCATATTGCATTGTACTTGGTCACTTATACATGTTCATTTCCATTTTTACACTGTCTTGGGTGGTAGCTCGCATTTTCACTCCTTTTGGTGCATCACATGACTTGTTGATGTATCTGGAATGTGAAATTGTGTGCTTCCAATTTCTTAGTGCACTGTTGGTTCATGTGTATTTACTTGCATGCTGGTCCATCATGTAGTCCCTGGCAGTGAGTGGTAAACATGACCACTTCATGTTTAAAGCCGATCTGTCGAGTTCTACACTTGCTTTGTCCAGTTTCATGTTGTTTTTCGTGTGTATATTTTGCTTCTGGCTCCACTCGAGTATGTGTCATTTGATTCATTGGGTGATCAGTTCCACTTGCTAATCTGGTCGCTCGAGTCTTGTTCATGGGGTAAATTCCAACCTGTTCTGTTGCCACTGTGCACTGTGTATATCACTGCACCTGTTTCTCTGACATGTATTTCTGTGTTGTTGACATGTGCATGTAGTCCTAGTTCCTATTGGTCGACTATCTCTTTAAGTTGAACTTTGATGTGTACATTACTAATGCATGTCACCTTTCATTGTTGGCAGTGTGTTGAGTCACGTTAGCCGTGATTTGACCTTTGTAGTTTCGACGTACGGTCGTGGCGAGGCAGTGCACGCGTGCGTGAAATGCAGCCACCCCGTATTGATTTTATTGGATTTGCTGATTTGTTGTATAACACTGTTTGGTGTTATATCGATTTGGATTTGCTGATCTGTTGTTTAACACTGATTAGTGTTATATCTGCCGCTATCCGATTCTCTTAACGAGGAGTTGGATATACGAGATTTCTGTGACTGTCGTCTATTTGCTATTGATTATTATTGCTTCTGTGCATTAATAACTGATTTTGAATTAGACTGACCCGTGTATTATTTTCTTTTGAATGTAATACTCGGGTCAGACCCGAGTTATTTTAGGTTGTAGATTTTCTTCTTTGAGTTGCTGTTCGGGATTTGAAGACTTTTCGCATCTTCTGAAGTTGTCATTGTCCTTTTGTAGTAGTCGTGTCATTGTATAGAACGATATGTATTCATGTATATTAGTCGATAATGTACGTGTATATATAACTTCTAGAGTCGACAGTCGTAGTTGTATCGTATGTATTGTGTCAACTATGTATTAACTGACATCAGTTATATGTATATGAGACTTTTGTTTTTATCTGTGTTCCGCAATTATATTATCTGTGTTATTGTTATATCTAATGTCCTAAACTATTATGAACTATCGTAGTTTGTTTTATACTGATAATTGGATATGTCGATGGGAGTAAATAAATAATAGATGAAAAATAAAAAGTATATACCACTCCTATCGAGATAACCAATATTAGTGTAAGGCCAATTACGGATGGTCGCTCCTATCCAGCCTTATTCTTCGTAATAATAGACAGTATTTCTTTTAATACTCTTTGTTATTATGAGCATAGAGGTGGGGCGTTACAGTTGGTATTAGAGCTTGGGGGTTTATGGACATAATATAAAACATAACTTAGATGGAACATATGTTACAACTATTGGTCGATGTTTTATTTGTGATTTGAGTCAAAACTAAAGTTTTGAAATTTTGATGAAAGTTTTTAAATATCATTATTTGAAAATAAAAAGTGGATTTGTGTTCTGATGATTTGATTGATTTGAGTACTGTTTATCAGAGTGCGCAGCGGAAACAGTGAAACTGTCTTCGCTGGGTACAACTGATAATCTATTTGATTTAGAAATTGAAATAAATTTCATTGGTTGTTTACATAGCTGTAATTATTTTGTTTCTTTGAGAATTTCGAATCCGAATTGAGGATTCGAAGAAATTGCAGTTCTTTGATTTTTGTTGAAATTTCTGCTGACTTTCTTTTGTACTAATCATCTATTGATTAGATTTTTGTTGTTTTGAATTATCTTCATTGAAGATACATTCGAATGATTTCTTTGTTCATTTTGTAGTACGTGCAAAAATTTGAATTGCAAGTTATTGCATTTATTTTACGTTGAACCGATGCTTGGTTATGAAACGTATTTTGTTGCCGTTATTTTTATAACGGGATTTTACACCAATGCTATATTTTGAAGCACGGTGTTTTGTGGCGTTTTGATGAATGAAAATTCACTGATATTACATTTTGATGTAAATTATTTTGATGAGATTTTGACGTTTAAAAATTACTGTCACCTTGGCTTCAGTAACCGTCAAGTTTTAAAAGTGGATTTTCAAGCGGTTATTCTGCAATACTGATTGTGACCGTTTTTATGGTATTTTGAGAAGTACAATTTCCTTATCGAAATTGTTACTAATATTGCCGATTTAATCACGTGATTGGAAACTCGTTTTAAAAATGAAAATTGTTTTATAAATTTTTAACGGTTTGCGTTTTCAAAAGGATGAGAAGGCGACTTAAACGATTCAGCAAAATCGAGGATTATGACCCCTTTCATTTACTTTTTCGCTTAACTCCGGACTTGTCCAGTTGAGAAGGTGAATTGTTATTTTTACAAAATAAATAAAATAGTTTTCAGAAATTTAATAGTTTACGCTTTCAAAAGAATGAGGAAGCGATTTAAACGTTTTAGCAAATTCGAGGACTATGACCCCTTTCTTTTACTGATTCGCTTAATTCCGGACTTGTCCGTTTGAGAATGTAAAGTGTATTTTTACAAAATACACAATTTTGCACTTTCAAGGAAACGATGAAGAGAATTAAACGATTTAGCAAAAGTGCGGAGTATGGAACCATACTTTTACTTTTTCGGTTAATTCCGGACTCGTTAATTGAATATCTGTTGTTTTGATGATTTTGATGAATTTTACACTTTCATGGAAACGATGAAGAGAATCAAACGATTTAGTAAAACACTTGATCACTTAAATTAATAAATTAACCTTTAACAAATAAATCTTTAATTACTTCTTTAAGTAATTATCATCTAAGTAATTAACCTCTAATTACTGACATTGATAAATACCAAATTCCTAATTAATAAACCTCTAATTAATTTTATCATCTCTTAATTAAAATTTAATTTAATCCAAAATCATTAATTTATTAATCTCCCTTAAACCACTTCATTAATTAAATTGATCATTAATTATCCAAGTCCTTAATTACCTTTAAGATAAATCATTTATCTTGCTTATTACTTAATTAACCCATAAATTTTAAACACTTAAAATTTTCTCCTTTACTTACTTATTTAAAATTAAGTATGAATAATTCAAGAATTTATCTTGATTCGTTAAGTTAAACAAAACTTACCCCTTTCAATCAAGATAGATCATTTATTTATAAAGAAATAGGTTTAAGAAATAATTTATACTAGATTCATTTAAGTTCAAAATCTTGCCTTTATTTAATTTAAAACTGTTATAAATACCCGGGTTTCCCTTCGTGCCACACAACAAATTTCCCGAGCAACCCTCGTGATCTCATCCCTTCGAGTCGAACACAATTTTCCACGAGCTCACCTCCGAGAATCCCTCCTACATCTTCCCGACACTACCCTTCACCAGACATTGACGTGCACGCATGCACGTGCACATTGGTCTAGCCAGCTCCGATGCTTCGTCGAAGCCCCCCTCAAGTCATCGATCAACTTCCCACTATCTCCGGCCTTCCAGATCAACACAATCGACAGCCTATCAAAATCGAGCCCTCTGATTCAAATCTGGAAACACCCAAACGAGAATCCCTTCGTCGACGACGAACTAGATCACCAGAAATCGTACCACTTCACCCAGAGCCACGCCACGACGTGCCCCATCGAATCCCCTCGGTTCGGCCTTGATCGATTCCACGACGACGACGAATTTCCACTTCCAACCTCGTCGAGCAAAACTGTGCCTAAAACCCTACAAATCCATCATGCCGCCACCATGATCATCAGATAAATTATTGAACATTTTTCCGTGAATCCCTATCACCCAGGCAACCTTCAACCTATATCTCGACCCACCCGGACTTGCCGATCGATAGCACTCGACATTAACATCAATTCCGATCAACTCAAAACTGCTTGCTAATTTCATTCTTAAAAGTCTTGAAACTTGCATCAAAATTCATGGATTTGCAACACGAATCCATTCATATGATCAGAATTCAAAATCCAGATATATGATTTTGAACTTTAATTTGGATGGTCACTGTAAATTTTAATTTCTGGAATGATTACATGATATAAAGTCTCCAAAACACTTTTAAAAATGAGTTTACACTATTACCATCATTTATATTTAGAGATCAAAGCCAAATATTTATTCGTTTGGTTGATATGAATTTTGAAATAGGTTTAAGAGCCTGTCATATATAACAGAGGCATATTTTTGTTTGTTCACAACAGATACACAGATGTTATACATGCAATCATTTTTAAATAACATACAAATCACATTCCATATCATACTTCAGAAGATTATTACTTGCTAATTTCAAGTTAAATCAGGGTTTTAAGAGTTTACTCACCTACAAAATCTCTGAACAAAGAACACTTCTTGTTTCTTTTGAAACCTATAGTTGATACTATCTTTGAATCTGTCCTGAATTTTGTTTGAACTGCAGTTTTGGATTGAGTTTGCTTCCTCTCTTTTTTTCTTGTTTTATAAGTTACTGAACGAACTAAATAGCAAGACAGACACACCTATATATATATAAAAGAAACAGGATGTTTAAGGAAGGTTCTAACTGGTTAAGCTATTTTCTTATCTTTGTTTTATTTGACCAGATTTTCTTCTGAAAAGTAAAGATTTGCAATGTTTTCAGTTGACAAAAGGTTGGCTTGAGAAGATGGCATTAAATGCCTTGTTTCTTAATTAGTTTACATATTATAATTATGTTTTCTTTGTATATAGATATTTATACAAGATATTTACTTTTGTAGGTAGGCTTGGCTTATGAATGAAGATGTTGTGTAAAGATGTTTGTTTTGTTATTAACTTCCAGTTTGAATTGTTCACACATATATGGTTGTGTTATTTTATTTTATGCTTTCAAATTTACAGTTTATGTTGTATGCTTTCTTATTCATTTTAATTCCATTTGTATGTTAACTATCAATGTTTAAATTAGATTCATAAGTTTGACTTACTTATATTTATATTGATAGAATTTGGTTTTATTTCAACATTATGATCTATATATAATATTTACCAAATGTAAACAAAGTAAATTATTTTAATTCAATCATATAAGATAAGTTTATTGTAAATATTATTAAGATATTTTATTCTAAATTTTCAAAATCAAATTTCCTTTTTAAAAATACAAATCCATACAAATAAATGGCAATTATTCCAAAAGTCATATTCATTTTAAAATGATAAGTTCACTCTTTGTTTAAATTAGATTAAATATTTTTTAAAATAATAGAGCCAAAATCCAGGGTCGTCACAATAAGCTTCTTGTATGTATTATTATATGGATGAAGACATATCATTCAATGTTCTGCATTTCGGTTCCTATTATAATAGGATTTTTATATATGCGTGCTAATTATATGTATATATAGTCATGGGTTGGTATATATTTTATATGTGAATTATAAACATGTTTGTAAGTAAATAGATGTTAGTATTGTATATTATAAACTATATATTTGAAAACCTGTTTATATATATATATATATATATATATATAACAGTCTGGCCTGTATATAAAATATATGTTATGTACATATGTTGTTTAGACTTTTTGGTTTGTACAATTTATCATCTGCTGATTTTATATACGTTAGATATATATATATGCGTTAATTCTGATTTCAAGGTGTATATTTATGTATGTTTATATTAGGTTGATTTTTAAGTGTGTTTAAATTTTGTTGATTTAAAGTGTGTGTGTGTGTGTATAAGGGATATTACATGTATATATGTTGATTTTTAAAATGTATGTGTTCCAAGGAAAATGATTTTTCATCTGTATATATGCTCTATTTTAATATTTGTCTTAAGGTAAACATTGATTTTTATAAATAGTAATAATAATGTATACATTTTTCGATTTATATCAAAACTGATTTGATGCGTTCTCATCGATTCCTATTTATCAACTCTGCTCAACAAAATCCATGCTCAGCTACTTCACCTTGAGATTTATTGTTTGAATTGGTCGATGGTCGAATTCGTGATTTATTCCCTGTGCTTGTCCTATTTTCTCTCTCTAGCCTCGAAAGGTGAGCAATCACTCACGATTAACGTTCTTTTATTTATTAAATTTGATTTCAATTGAAACGACAAATTGAAATATGCTGCTGCTAGTTATTTACACAATTATATATGCTATCATCTGTATCTGTTCACCTGTGACATCTGACACCATTATCTGTTATTTACACTGTTATATATATATATGCTATTACCTGTATCTGTTCACCTGTGACATCTGACACCATTATCTGTTATTTACACTGTTGTATATATGTTATTACCTGTATCTGTTAACCTGTGACATCTGACACCATTATATGTTATTTATATTGATGATATATGCATGTTGTATTATTATTATTATCATATCTATTATCACTCTGCAAGTTCCCTTTTAGTATAGAAATCACTATGGGTTGAAATGATACATACCCGAACGGACTTTAGAATAGGAGAAAATCGTTTAGGTTGAAATGATAAACCCAAGCGATTTTCATTTGAATTGAATTTGGGATTGCGGGTTGAAATGATAAATACCCGCATTTATATTTTAAATTGCAGATTGAAATGATAAATATCTGTATCACATGACCATAGGATAGAAAATTATATACAGACACCGTGGTATATATATATATATATTTTGAAATAATTTCTATGGTTTTGGAAAGATATATATATATATATGGTTTTATTTGATATTGAAATTATTTTATGAATAGGTTTTAAATTAAAGTGGATTTAAAATTTATTTGAAATGGTATTTAATTAAGAACTGGCTTTAATTAAATTGATTTGAAACTTATTTAATTTGATGATTTAAGGATATGACTTTATAATGTGGTTTTGGTTTAAGATGATTTAAAATGAACATTTCAAGTTTAAAATATAATTGAAGGAAATACTTAGTGATTTGAAATTTGAAGTTTTATTTAAATGATATTGGATTTATTAAGTAAATATTTCAAAACTAAATAATAGAAAATTGAATTTGATATATATATGAAATTTTCAAATTTAGTTTTGGGAATTGTTGAATACTTAAAGCTTTGAAATATATTGAAATTAAAATGGTTTATTTTGTGGTTCAAATCCGTTTGAAATCGTTATAATTCAAATTGATTTATTGAGAAATTGAATTGAGTTGAAATTTATGAATTGAGATTGAATTAAGTTGAATTTGGAAGTCGAGTTAAATTGAATTGATTTGTGAATTTATGGAAGCTATTTTATTTTATAAAGTTTTTTAAACTATATCTACAACTATTTATATTTTACTTTATAAATTATTTTAATATAAACTATTTTATATAAATCATTTTCAATATATATTATTTTATTATAAACTATTTTAACTTATAACTATTTTATATAAACTACTTTTATTTTATAAACTATTTTATTTTATACACTAATTTTAATATCTAAACTGTTTAAGAGGAAAGTGTTATGGATTCCGAATGTTATGATTTCAAACTATAGTTTCAAAGTGTTATGAATTTCAAGGTTTTGATTTCCAAAGTGTTTTGATTTTAAAAGACTTACGATTCAGAAGCAATATAACTTTGGAAAGTGATATGATTTTGGAAATGGATTTATTTGAAGTGAAAATGATATCGTATGGATATGGTTTCGAAATGGCAATGATATTTTGGTTTTGTAATATAAACTATTTTGAAAGTTTATTAAATGACCAATCGGTGTAATAATTACGTAGTTATTGAAGAGTCCGGGATCGATTAGGGACATACACTCTGTCCAAACCGAAAACCACTTTAATAACTATTATACGCGGAGTGTGATCCAGAATGAAGTGGTTGGAATGATGACGTTGCTGGATTTGAAGAAAGAGAATGATAATGGATGACCTTGACACTTGTGTCAAATTGGAAACGACTTAAACAGGAGCCGTGCCGGGCCAGTGAGGTTAGCTACCTCTAGCGGACACACTTCTTCGTAAACTACTCATTACTTGTTTTTGATTGGTGCGCACCCTTAAATTGGGATTGTTGTTTCGCGGTGTTGCGATCGTTGCGGTTGTTTGATGTGATTTTTTGTTTGATGATAACAAACATATATCAATTTATATATGTGTTTGTAGATTGTACTATACACATATAGGAATAAATATTCATATTGAATAATAATACTATTGCACATAATTTATATAATTCAATCAGTATTTTTTATTCAACATAATATTTTATTTCAACACTTTTACAGTACAAAGTTTTCAGCTCTCTCTATATACATACACTGGTTTCATACATTTCACATTCACATTATTTTCTCACTACAACACTCAACACTTAGTTTTTCACTCTTTCTGCACATCTGCATCTATCTACATTGTCCAGCTCCAGTTCTTGTCCTGTCTTCTGTGTACCTATATAATTAGCAACTAGAGCAGTAATCTGAAAATAAACAAATTTGAATTTGCAAGAATATAAATTTGTTTTTTATTGGTGCCTCAGTTATTTGGGTTGTTCGTCATCATTTGAATTCATCACACACGAACAATGTGACATGCACAGTGTATCACTGTACATGCCACAAGGCCGTGCACACCGATATATATATATATACACACTTGATAAATTTACAGGGACAGGTGAGCACAGGTCAAACCCAAATTATCGGATTCAACTCTGGTGCAATAAAACAATGTCATAATTTTCAGCACAAGGTCAAACCCGAGTTGTGAAACTAGATTCAACACAGGTGCAAATTGTCAAAACCCAAGAAATCAAATCCAGACTGAAACAACATGCACAACTACAAAATCAACCAGACTGTATGCATGCTTGTGCACAATACATACTACAAAGAATTGGTTCACACTGCCTAGGCTCAAATACAAGTTCAAGTGCATCAGTACCACATACAGATACAACATGCACCAGTTCAAATACCAAGGTGAAGAACACAACCAACAAAGTATAAGACAACACAAAACAGTGAAATGCACCAGGTCTAAGACAACAATGTGCACAGACTTGAATAAACAGGTGACAGAGCAAGGCCAGAGTGATAACTCAACAAATAAAGCAGTTAAAACAAATGAACAAATACAAGCTATATGGTGATATAGCAATGGTGTACATGTATATTTCAGTGCAAATCATTACAAATGTGTACCAGTTACATGTATGCAATGCAGACAGGTCGAAGTCATAGACCAGAAGTACAAAACAGACTCAAGTTAGACCATATGATCAAGTGAACCCATAATGAAGAAAGTCAACATAGATAATATACCAGAGTCCATCATATAACAGCAATGCAGTACAGACATATAGATTCAAGGCAACAAGTTCAAATGCCAAAGTGAAGCCAGTGCACAACGAATAAACAAACTGCCTCGAATGGTACAAGTTAAAGACTGCAACTGTGACACACACATGTATGGTGATATACAAAGGCAATTGGCTACAAACAAAATACATGAAGGTTACAGTGAAGCATGAAGCAGTTCAATATCCAAACAACAATGAAAAAAGTAATGAATCAACTACACAACTACAAGCAAGTGAAGTATAACCAGTAACCAAAGAAACCAGAGGCAATTGGACAGAGGCAACAACAACTACACTAAGGGATGAACACACGTGAATAGAATGCACAGGTCAGGGAAGCAACAAATGTACTAATACAAGGACCAGTGGATCGAACAAGGTCGAAAGTGCTACCGGAGACAGTGAATAGCATGGCAAAAGCCAACAAGTATATCAGTCAGAAATATCATCACCGAAGACAACAGGAATGAAAGAACTGCAGTTACAAGAATGTGTACAATTTGAAAAAGTCAAACGTCTAAGTTAAAATACAAGAGGAAAGTTTCTGCCGTATCGATCAAGGAAAGATCGAATGCTTCGAAATCCAAGCCGTGATTATCAAGTAATAGAAAAGCAAAATATACGCATAGGAAAAGGTCAGAAAACATCTCAACCAAGCAATCAAAATCAAACTAAATCGAACGGCAAAGAAAAGAAGTATTGACGAATTCAAACGAATTCGTACGAATGCAAATAAAGGGGTTCGAACCCTATATAAGCCAACAATCATCATCGGCAAAAGTGAAAATCGAGTTCAAAGCAAAACAGAAAACAATCAATCAACTCGAATCAAAGTCGAAAGGATAAATTGAAAAAGGGCTAAACATACCAACTCAATTCGAAGCATCAATCAATCTCGACTTCATCAGCCGCAAGCTAGCAAGCTAATAAACCAGCAAGCAATCAAAGTGAAAGCGGCGACTTCAGCCCTAATTTCACGAGGCCAATGTCAAAATCAATCTCTCAAAAGCAAGATGAGGCAGAAGCCGAAATTTCACAAGACCGAAGCTGTAGCTAAAGAACAAGATGAGGTCAAAGCCCTAATTTCAGAAAGAGGAACGAACGAACGAGGAAGCCAACATTTTTCACAAGAAAAGGAACGGGCCGACATAAATAAAAAGGAAGAAAGGGATTATTATTTATCACTTATTTGGGCCGGTCCTTTTTATTGTGTTATTTTGGCTTTAATTTACAAAGGGATTAATATATTTTAAATTAGGGTTTTGAGTTGTTCTTGTTTTTTATTTTCTGTACTTTTCAAATCAAATCTGGGTAAATCACCACCTAGGATATAGGTTGTGTCAGATTGTCTAGTTAGGATTAGTTCAGTAAGCAGGGTTTGCGAGTTTGCAAAACTCTATAGGCGGTAGCAGGGTTTGCGAGTCTGTTAGAGTGTTTGTAAGCGGGAGACTGTTTAATTCTAATAGAAATCTGGGAATGCAGCAGTAGGCAGGGGTTGCCGAAGCTGGGTAAATTTTGTGTGTGATTTACTTTTCAGCATATTTACTTCTCTATAGTTTGTTTTTGTGTTTAATTAGAGAAAATTTGCTATAACCCTATTCACCCCCCCTCTAGGGTTAATCTAGATCCTACAAGTGGTATCAGAGCCCGGTATATTTCTTTAACTCTAGAGTCATGAATCCACCAAATAATGCTTTTTCTGAGGGGAATCTATTGCTAGGCCACCCATGTTTAATGGGAATGATTATGCTTATTGGAAAGTTAGGATGGGTATTTATCTTAGTTCTGTTGATTATGATGTTTGGGACATTATTGAAACTGGCTATAAATCTCCCACTATAACTATTGGTGATACTGAGATTCCTAAACCTAAGGATAGGTGGGACGCTAACGATAAGAAATTAAAAACTACAAATGCTAAAGCTATGAATGCTTTGATCTGTGCTCTTGATAAGAATGAATTTAATAGAATTTCTTATTGTAAAATTGCGCAGGAAATTTGGCATACCTTGGAGGTGACACATGAAGGAACTTCTCAAGTCAAGGAATCTCGTCTAGCCTTATTCAGCAATGAATACGAGAACTTTGTGATGGACAAAGGCGAGAGCATAAAGGACATGTTTGGACGCTTGTAAACTTTGGTGTACAATGCTAGAGCGCTTGGGAAGGTATTCACTGAGGTAGAGCTTGTAAGGAAGGTGCTACGAGTCTTATCGATGAGCTTTGAGGCAAAAGTCACGGCAATACAAGAATCGAAAGATCTGAGTAAACTAAGCATGGAGGAGTTGATCAGCAACTTGATGACATATGAGCTTGAGCTAAAAACAAAGGAGGAACGCAACAACTTTGAATCAAAGAAGAAGACGATTGCCTTAAAGAGCAAAGAAGAGAGCGATGAAGAAGGAGAAGATCCAATTGAAGAGCTTGCAATGGCTGTCAATAATCTTAGAAAATGGTCAAGATTCGGGCCACGCAAGAAGAAAACAAGTGGTAATAGGTCAAAAGATTCTGACAATTCCGATAATGAATTTACTTGTTATAACTGCAAGAAGCCTGGCCACTTCAAACAAAAATGCCCACTTCTCAAAAACAACAAAGGAAAGAAAAAGAAGAAGGCTTTTGCAGCGACTTGGGATGATGAAGAAGGAGAGGAAGTTTCGAATAATAGCTCAGAAGAGGCTAATTTGTGTCTTATGGCAAAATCAGATTCAGAAGCAAGCTCAGAGGAATCTAGTGAGGTAAGTGACTATTCTTATAAAGAACTTGTTTTGATGTGTTATGATCTTACTAAAACAATTGATACTCTTGAATCTAAAATTGAAAAACTGAAATCTGATAGGAGAGAACTTGTCCATGAAAATACTAGGTTAGAAACTGAACTTGAAAATATTCAAAACCTAGACTGTAAAAAATGTAAAATTTTAGATTCAGAATTATCAAAACTTAAGAATAGCTTTGAGAATCTTGAAAAAGAAAACTTGAGTCTTAAGGAAACCATTGACACTAGGAAAAAGGATTTTATAAATAGATGCACCTCACTTGTGACTGAAAACACAACACTAAAAACCAAAGTCCAAAATCTTGAGAAAACTCTGAATAACTTTTCAAGAGGAGAAAAATCATTCAACATGTTAGTGGGAAATAAACTTTTTGCTAACAACAGAAAAGGACTAGGCTTTGGGAAAACACAAGTTGATGATAATGCAAAAGGTAAGTGTTCGGCGACGGAAATTCTATCGGTTTAGAAAACCGTCGAACGAATTTAGAATTAAAAATAACCGCAAGCGCACGGTGTACGAATGTAGCACGTGGCGAATACGGGTCGATCCGCAGGGAATTGATGATTTTAAAATTCTATTCAATCGAATTAAACCAAAGTCGACTGATTGTTAACTAACTAAAAGAAAGTAAAAACAAACTAAACTAAGGTGAATAAAAAGATGAGATTAAAGAGCAATTTAGAGGTAAATCCCCTCTCATGATCATATAAATCAACATAATGACATTATGTTCTCTTTTTGGTCATGTGTGAGTTTAGTTGATGCATTTATCATAAGCATGGCCTAATTGTGTTATTATTTAACACATTTAAACCATCAAACTTTAATGCACCCTCTAACCCACTTACTAACTTCAATGAAAATGATATGAAATCAAAAGTAGAATCTATTTTAAGCATGGTTTATTAACTATTGAATTAGAAACATAAACCATCAAATTTTGATTCTAAATCCACTTCCATTACCATGATCATATGTAGATGAAGAGGTAATTAATGATTCATATGACTAAGCATAGCCTATTTTTTTGTACAATATAAGCTATCAAACTCAATATTAAACACAAAACCACACAAACATCTACTTTCCATTAGGCATAAAAGAGACATAAAAGAAATTGTGTTGCATCTACATGATTCAAGAGAGCTTCATTACCCCTAAATTGAAGGGATTAGCCTCTCATTTTTGTTATCAAATCAACAAATGTAGAAAGCAACATTAAACAAAAAGAAAGGAAAATGAAAGCTAATGGAAAAGAAAAGCTAATTAACAAGAATTAAACTAATCTACTTTGCATGAATGTAAATCTACACTACCAACATTAAAGTAAATGAACAAGGAAAGAAAATGAACAAGTAATTAAATTGCATAAGAAAAAGAAAGGAAATTACATGAAAATAAAAATGGCTAAGTAGCCATGAAAAGAGAAAGAGAAGAGAGATTGTCTTTTTATTTTGAGCCTAAACTAAACTAGAGAGAGACTAAGGGAGAGAGAGGAGGTTACATGAACATAATGGGTTATTTATACAAGCATGAAACCCTAATCCATAATTTGGGGAATGCCCAAACTACCCCTTAGGAAGTGTGGTGACCAAGTAACCATTAGCATCCATTAATCATCATTTAAGTGTACATTAAGCCATTAATTCCATAAGCATGTGCATTAGCCTCTAATGTGTACATTAAGGTAGGTGGGTAGGTGGGGTCCTCCATGATCTTCTCATTGAATTATTTCCATCTTCATTCCTTTGTGTTCTTTTTGTGCATGCATATCTTCTTCATGAAACCACTTATAATGGAAATCAAATTCCTACAAAATAGTATGGAAATTTCTAATTAAATTTTCTCAAGTTAATTTATGCACAAAGAATGACTATTTTGCCCTTGGATGAAGATGAATATGTGACAATTTGGAATTAATATGGATTTTGGTTAAAACAAGTTAAAGTACCCAATATGATCATTTATTTGAATTAATTAGATTAAATATGGTGGTAAAAATATGCACATTACGTGAACATCAAATACCCCCACACTTATCTTTTTATTCGTCCTCGAATAAAGGAAAACTAAAATAAATCCGTTTTCGTAGGGAGCACGATTGCATTGAGCGTATGCAACAAGCCGTTAAACCTCTGGGTGTCCCCAGTAGGACGAGTGTTGTCTCGTGAGGGTTTTCAGGGGATACTGCCCACAAAATCCAAATGCAGAATGAAAATATTTACAAAATGCAAGATTTATTTACAAGGAGATGAATGCAAGTTTTTGAAAATATTTACAATGAAGGATTTATTTTTAAATTGACACAAATAAGTTAAATACATGTTTGGTCATTATCTTGAAATTTAAGTCATTTACCCGTCAAAATTTCCGACAAAAATTAAGTTATCATAACAAATAGACTATTGTTTTAACTCGTTGTTTCGGTTGATAACAAAGTGTAACCATGAATTAGATCCTTAGTTGATTATCAAAGTTTATCAAAGTGGTATTTTCATTTCTTTTCAATAACAAATCAAATCAAATAAGTAAAAATAATGCTATCATTTCAATTGCTTGCTCTCTCATTATTTGCAAGAAAAACTACACACCTAGCTCAGGTAAACTGAGGCCAGATATACCACCCATGCACTGCCTTTCGGGCTTATGTGAGGGGAGTACAGAGCA
The DNA here is from genome assembly GCA_030737815.1 of Allium fistulosum. Taxonomy (NCBI): domain Eukaryota; kingdom Viridiplantae; phylum Streptophyta; class Magnoliopsida; order Asparagales; family Amaryllidaceae; genus Allium; species Allium fistulosum. The sequence goes on along the minus strand of CM060903.1, from coordinate 345,170,027 downwards.
TGGCGAGTGCACACACTTTCGTGCATACACCTATCGACCGTAGGTGGTTTTTATTAAGTCTGTTCTTTTTTTTACATGTGTTCCATACATGCATAACCGTGAGGACTTTTAAATGAGTATGAAAGCACATAATCAAAGATTCCAAGTAATTCACCCGTGCATAACCATGAGGACTTTTAAATGAGAGTGAATACTTTGGATGTTGTTTTTTTTTATTTCTTAAGAGAGAGAGAGAGTTTTGCAAAATCATCTTAGCACCATTTAACTCAAAAGACAAAAAAAATGTTATATCCTTTACTTTAAATCAACCACTTTTTAACAAAGATTTTCAATTAGGACATATTTCATAATTAACACGTATGAATCTTCCTATATACTAGTTAAACCATTATTATTTGTAATCAAACTTCATTTTTATTTTTGTTAAGACGAATAAATTTTCAAAAATTTCAATGTAATAAACCAAAACCATATATATATATATATCCTATAGTGTTTCTTTAAAAATAAATCAAAATGGTTTTTTTAAAAAAATCTTTTTTTTTAGATTGTTTTTTATTTTTGGAAAGAAAAATTGAAAAATGATGATGAGTCTCCCCCCACACTTGATTTTGACTGTGTCCCCACTGTTGGGTGAATTCTTACCCGGAAGACCTCGAGACCCAGAAACGTGATCCATTCGGCAGACCTCATTCGGTAGACCTCCATCGAATCCATTCGGTAGACCTCCATCGAATCCATTCGGTAGACCTCCATCGAATCCGTTCGGCAGACCCACCGGTCCAACCTCACCATCCCACCACCGGACCAACTACCACCGGTCCAACCTCACCATCCCACCACCGGACCAACTACCACCGGTCCAACCTCACCATTCCACCACCGGACCAACTACCACCGGTCCAACCTCACCATTCCACCACCGGACCAACTACCACCGGTCCAACCTCACCATCCCACCTCCGGACCAAGTGATGCCGAACCAAGTCATACCAGGCCAGATCACATCAGCCCAGGCCCATCTGCGACCATACATATCCTGGACCCCTACCCCTAGCCTCACTCTATAAATAGAGGGGCAAGGGTACAACAATGGGGACAAGTTGGAGAGCTCAAGCACGGAAGGAACTTTCAAACAACTTTCTTTTACTTGTATAAAAGCTTTGTACTTGTAATCAAAAGAAGAGAAGAGAAATAACATATAAAGTGGACGTAGGCACATTCTGGCTGAACCACTATAAATTTGCGTGTCTTTTTACAGTTTAACCCCTGCTTTTCATATATTTGCGTAAATCACTCAAATCGCTAAGAACAACATAAGATCCATTAAATTATACAACTTTGAGGTGTTTGTCCATTTTTGGTGCTTTCACTGAGAGCTAGAAGCTCGAAGCTTCAGCTTCATCTACTTAACAAGTTTTCCTAACAGCATCGTCCGCCACTTGGAAAACATGCCTCCCAAACAGAGAAAAGATGTTAACAAAGGAAAAAACATCGCATCCAGTAGTCTTCCTGACCCAGCTGTCGCGAATCAAGTAAATCGTCCTCCTCCAGCAACGGTAACAAATGAAGGACAGGCTAACCCAACCACTCCTGCCACGGAACAGCCTGCAGCAATTACTAGGGCAGATTTGGACAGAGTTGTTGTTGAAGTAACTAACCGCTTCACGTCCCAGCAGGAAGCCTTGGTGGACCATCTCATGTCACGCTTGAGGGACGCTGAAGAATCCAACCGCAACACTGAATCATGGGGCGAGTCCCAGTCTGGAGGATCTCAGAGACAGCAAAGATCTTCCTTCTTCGAAGGAGCTAACGGCAGGAGTAGCCGTGGTAGGAGCCGAGACCGAGCCCAGCCCGAAGTTAGGCCTGAGGAAACGTTTGGTGCCAAACCCAACGGGGAAGGTACCGGGCAGAGGTCAACTGCAGCTGAGCCTGTCATGCTGCCTAACCACAGAAACACCAGTGAACGGGGCCGAGCTAGAGTTCAGCCCGAAGTTGGACCCGAGGAAGTGCTTAGATCAGAACCCAACAGGGGAAGATCAAGGCAAGGGCCAACTGTAGCTGACCCAAGCATGCTCCCAGAAGATCAAAGGCAGCCACTGGAAAATACGAGGAATGATAGACGATACCATCCCTACAGGTTGCCTGGACGGAATCAACCCCACAGAACAGAACCAAACTCATTTCTGTCCGCTCCAAATTCTGATGAAAGGATGGCGCGCTTATTCAGAGAGTGTGTCCAACGGGAGCAAAGAGATCGAGGGATAGGCGCTAGGGTAACCAGCCCTTTCGCCCGCAATATCGAAATTGCTATCACCCCCCGAGAATGGAAGATGCCAACAATGGAACCCTACAAAGGAACCTCCGATCCCGTTGTACACTTACAGAGGTACACGCAGCATATGCTCATGAGTGGAGCAACAGAGGGAGTACTGTGCAAATGCTTCCCGCTCTTCTTAGCAGATCTTGCTACCTCCTGGTTCTGTCATCTACCCCAAGGATCCATCAGCTCATGGGAAATGTTGAAAGAAAAATTCATCAATCAGTTCCGCATTCATGTGGAGCAACCTAAGGACGCTTATTCCTTATCCAGCGTCAAACAAAAACCTGGAGAAAAGCTGCAGCAATACCTAACCAGATTCAACGCCGCAGCAGCCGCAGTTCAAGATGCCGATGAGAAGCTTATCCTAATGGCCCTCTGCAGTGGGGTGCATCCGGACACTAAATTTGCTAGAAGATTGACAAAAGAAAAACCAGCTACTTTACCCGATTTCTTCCATGAAGCCGGGAAATACATGAGGCTTGAGGATGCTGCCATTGAGGGGCAATCAGGATAGCAAAGTAAGACGACCCATGGCAACGCCCCTGCTGTGGCGAGGGATGTTCGAAGAAATGATTCCAGAGACAATGCTGGGGGCAAGAAAGTAGAAAAACGCCTATATCGGCCAGGACCAAGATTTGACTCTTACACCCCTTTGAACGAGACCGTCGAAAATATCTTCCTTGCCACCCAAGGCGAAGTTAGATACAAACGCCCACCATACAAGAAGGAATCAGATAACGCACAAAAGTCTGGAAAATTCTGCCGCTTCCACGAATCTCACGGACATGATACCAACGAATGCCATCATCTCCGAGATCTGATTGAGGAACACATCAGAAGGAAAAAACTGGAACGCTATGTAAAAAGTCAAGACAGGACTCCAGCTCCTGCCAATGAAAACCCAAGGCTACCCTCACCAGGGACCGGCAGAGGCGACCGCAACGCTAGCAGCTCTAGTTAAGAGAAGATAGTGGTCCATACCATCTCAGGAGGTCCGCACATCGCAGACAGAAGTTGGAAAGAGATGGAAAGATATGGGAAGTCGCTTAGAAACAATAGGGACTGTGTCAATACGGTTATAGAAGAGCGCCACCCAAAACGGAAAGAAAGTGATGACATCACATTCAGTAAACGCGACCTAGAAGGAAGACAGTACCCTCACATGGATCCCATGGTTATCTCTGCTCGACTCGGTCCCGCCGAAGTTTACCGAATCCTGGTAGACACTGGAAGCTCTATAAATATCCTGTTCAAACACGCATTCGACAAAATGAAGCTATCAATGAAGGATGTATCTCCCTGCGATAAACCACTACACGGTTTCACTGGAGATGCGAAAATGCCCATCGGGCAGCTGGACCTCTTCGTTGAAATTGGAAGCCATCCCCGCTCCGTTATAAGGAAACAGACGTTTGTGCTGATAGAAAACCATTCGGCCTACAACGCCTTCCTAGGAAGACCAGCCTTATCTGACTTCCAGATTGTCCTAGCCCCGTGGTGCCTGAAAATGAAATTTCCAACAGACAATGGGGTAGGGGAAGTGGAAGGAGACCAGGATATTGCACGAGACTGCTATGTAACCGAACTTCGCAACAAAAAGCCTTGAAGCATAGCAACTAAAGAAAGCCCCTCCTCTTCGATACACCAGCGACCCTTTCAATGAATTAGACCCTAGGGACAAAGAGGAGGAGGCCACCGCCGAGCCTGCGGAGGCTATGGAGTTTATATCTGTAGACAAGCATGACCCAAGTAGGCTACTGAAAATTGGGTCCCAGCTGAAAGCTGAACTGAAGGAACAACTCATTGATTTTCTCCGCCACAACTTGGATGTGTTCGCTTGGTCACACGCTGACATGACCGGAATCTCCCCCGACATAGCGTGCCACGTACTAAACATTGATCCTACCAAGGCGCCTGTAAAACAAAAAAAGAGAAGTATGGGGGCAGAGCGATCAGCAGCCCTCGATGAAGAAGTAAAGAATCTACTCGCCAATGACTTCATACGAGAAGCTATTTACCCAGAATGGATCGCCAACCCGGTACTAGTAAAGAAGGCTAATGGGAAGTGGCGGACCTGCATTGACTTCTCCAACCTAAACGACGCCTGCCCAAAGGATTGCTTCCCGCTTCCCAGAATCGACCAACTTGTAGACAGCACAGTCGGGCACGAACTCCTGTCTTTTATGGATGCATACTCAGGATATAACCAAATTCCTATGCATGCTCCCGACCAAGACCACACTAGTTTCATCACCGACCGGGGTTTGTACTGCTACAAAGTGATGCCCTTCGGACTTAAAAATGCAGGAGCTACCTACCAGCGCCTCGTCAACAAGATGTTCGCAGGGCTAATAGGACGAACAATGGAAGTATATGTAGACGACATGCTGGTAAAATCACGGAAAGCCAAAGATCACGTAAGCCACCTAGGCGAAATGTTCCAGGTACTTCGACAGTATGGAATGAAGTTGAATCCACTAAAGTGCTCCTTCGGAGTGTCATCGGGAAAATTCTTAGGATTCATCGTCCATGCCCGAGGGATAGAAGCAAACCCTGAACAAGTCCGAGCATTAAGGGACATCAAGATACCTTCCACCCGAAAGGAAATGCAAAGCCTAAATGGAAAAGTGGCTGCCCTAAGCCGATTCATCTCCAAAGCAACGGACAAGTGCGTCCCCTTTTTCGAAGCTCTAAAGAAAGATAAAGGAAAGTTCGAATGGACGGACGAATGCTTAACCGCTTTCCTTAACCTAATCGAACACCTCCAGAAACCACCGGTACTCTCGACCCCAAGCGAAGGCGAAGAATTATACCTATACCTTGCTGTGTCATCTCACGCTCTAAGCGCTGCCTTGGTAAGGGAAGACAACCGCACGCAACGACCAGTTTACTTCGTCAGTAAAATGTTTACTGGGGCAGAAGTCAGATATCCTAAGCTTGAAAAGTTAGCATACTGTTTACTAATCACTTCACGAAAGCTACGTCACTACTTCCAATCCCATTCCATCAAAGTTCTGACCGATCAACCACTGAGGCAGGTACTCCATCGTCCCGACACTTCCGGGCGACTACTTAAATGGTGTATTGAGCTGAGTCAATATGATATCACCTATCACCTTCGCACCGCCATCAAGGGACAAGCCATGGCTGATTTCATTGCAGAATTCACTACCAACGAGGATAAGGAGCAACTGGAAATAACAGAAGATATCAAGTGGAATCTCTTTGTGGACGGTGCATCTAACGAACAAGGCTCGGGGGCAGGTGTGGTAATAATCACCCCCAGGGGAAATAAACTGCACTATGCTATAAGGTTGGAGTTCGCAGCCACCAACAACGATGCAGAATACGAAGCAGTAATAGCCGGATTAGAAATTGCTATCGAGATCGGAGCCAATTCTTTGTGTCTTCACAGCGATTCTCAGCTTATTGTTAATCAAATACTAGGGGAGTTCCAAGCTCGAGAAGAACGACTCATCGCATATCTAAAGAAGGCCAAGTTACTTCTCAGCCGATTGGACCACTACTTAGTCAAACACATCCCTCGGGAAGAGAACCAAGAGGCCGACGAATTGGCAAAGCAAGCAAGTATGAGAGACGTCGCCATCTTCGGGGCAGTAACTGTCTCAAAGCAAACGATCCCAAGTTTTGAGCAAGTGAATCTGATAGCTGCAACCGAAGAAGCAACTTGGATGACTCCCATCCGAGACTACCTACAAAATGGCACACTACCCGACGGGCGTAACGAAGTCAAGAAAATCTTGAGGAAAGCGTCCCGCTACACAATGCAAGGAGACATCCTCTATCGGCGCGGGTTCTCTAACCCATTGTTAAGGTGTGTCGCCGGAAGGGAAGCCAAGGAAATCTTATCCAACATTCATCAAGGAAGCTGCGGAGATCACACCGGAGGGCAAACGTTAGCAAAAAAGATACTCCGATACGGATATTTCTGGCCCACCTTAAGCAAGGACGCCTTAGATTTCATCAAGAAGTGTGACAGATGCCAAAAATTTGCTAAGATCCCTCGGCTACCAACAACCGAAATTACTCAGATGACCAGCCCTTGGCCCTTTGCAGTATGGGGAATTGACTTAATCGGTGAACTGCCAATGGGTCGAGGCGATGCCAAATATGCTATAGTAGCAGTCGACTATTTCACCAAATGGGTGGAAGCAGAACCTCTAAATAAAGTATCTTCAGCGAAGTTATCAACTTCTTAATCAAAAATGTTCTGTGCAGGTACGGAATCCCACTAAAAATCATATCAGACAATGGACTTCAGTTTGACAGCGAGGAATTCGCCAACTGGTGCCAAGAACACGGAATTCACAAAAGCTTCTCATCCGTAGCATATCCCCAAGCAAACGGACAAGTCGAAGCAGTCAACAAAATTCTGAAAACTCCGATCAAAAAGAAGCTCGAAAAGTCAAAGGGCGCTTGGGTGGATGAACTCCCTACGGCACTATGGGCCTACCGCACATCTTTCAGAACATCAACAGGGCACACTCCTTTCTCTTTGGCATACGGATCGGAGGCTATGCTCCCAGTTGAAACTATTGTGCCTTCCCACCGTAGGATCCACTATAACCCAGAAGAGAACGAAGAGCTCCTCAACATGTCTTTGGATCTAGTCGAGGAGAGAAGGAATGATGCAGTCCTAAAAACAGCAGCCCACAAGCAAAAGGTGGCAGCACAATACAACTCCAAAGTCAAGCATCGAACCTTACGAGAAGGGGATCTTGTCCTCAAGCGAATCTTCCCTCGCCCCGGAGCACTAGACCCAATCTGGGATGGACCATATGTAATTCATAAAGATCTCCACAACGGAGCCTATATTTTGTCAACAGCGGACGGAGAGGTGTTCCAGAGGGCATGGAACATCCAACACCTCCGTCGATACTTTTCTTAACTTGTATTGCCCATATGAAGTGAATTAACAAAGAGAATCAGTGGACGTAGGCATTTTTTCGTGCCGAACCACTTTAAAAAAGCCTTGTCTCTTTTTTAACTTGTTCCTTTGTATCTTGGCTGCTTGTTAACTTTATCCTTTTCTGTTGAACAAAATCCTGAGCATATAGCATTTCTATTCAAAGCACTCCACAATGCAACTTCACGTGGACAAGACCCAACAGGTACTATGCGAATCTATGCCCTCGCCAATGAGACACTTTTGCTCCAGCATCCCTCTGCTGCGGGTTAACTCATTGCTCGCGACGGCCCTTAAAGCCAACTGTAATGAGCCGATTATAAGCCACCGAGAAGGCCGACTATAGCCGAGGCAGCTCATTACGGCGTTAGGCTCGCCGGCAACTGTGAACCGACTATAAGCCCCAACATAAGGTGTGGCTAGCCAGGGGCAGTTCACAGTTGACGATCGGCACCCACGCTAGCCGGCCACAGTAAGTCGAATAATACCCATGAGTACGGGCCATAATGGCCCGGGTAGTTACTGTGCGCGATCTCGGCTTCGGTGTGTCTTAAGTGCGGCTGTGGTAAAAAAGAATTAACTCCCCGCGGAGGCGTAAGATGGGTGACAAATGTCTCCAAGACCCACAGCTAGGGAAAGTGACTACAAAACCCGTTTGCCACGAACTTAAGCACATCGAAGGCCTTCCGTGACTGGAAGTTTTACTATTTCACATATTTCAATTTTACTTAAAAAACTTTCCTCCTATCCTCTGTAACAAACCATAAAGTACATGATGCAGGGTAAGAGATACCCGCCAATGGATGCAGAGATTCACAATCAGATGGCAGGGCATTCAACCGCTTTCCATGCTTGGTCATACAAGATATTCAAAGCTGCCATTTGCAAACAGAACATGAAAGGCGGTATTTTCTTCCTTTATGTGCAGATGCATGACCGTAATTTAATTTTTTCACACCACACGCTAACATTGCAAGTCACGAGATTATGATTTAAAACCAGAAGCTGACATCAAACACAATTTAATTACAAGAATATACACAGCTATATTTCTCATACGACATGTCAAAACAGCAACAAACATTCAAGAAACGACAAAATCGGCTTAAGTCAAAAAATTACACGTCAAGAATAATGATTGATTATTACAAGTAGCAAGAATTACAACTTAGAAGTTACTCTACTGTCTTAAGACTAACAGATACAGCAATGCCAAGCCTACAAAAAGAATTTTCCAGGTCTAATCAGGGAGCCGGTTGCGTCGAAGTCTTGTCCTTGCTCTGTTGCCCGCCTGTCCGGTCATAAAAAGGATTCATTAGTGATAAGTAACCAAGTTAACGGAAAAGCTAGAAAGGAAGACTTACCAGCACCTGCTTCTTGACCATCCTGGTCGTCATCCTCTACCTGCACACCTGCCTCCTCAGCAGCAAGCAGCCGCATACCCTCCTTTACCGCCACTTTCTCCTCCTTGGTGAACTGGGTAGTGACCACATCCATACTGAAGACCGTTCCGCCCTCTTTATCTGCATCAGCCTTAGCTTCCTCCAAAGCCCGGAGATAGATCTTAGCCATGACCTTGGGATAATCATCCATCCAAGAGAGATTGCCCTGCTTCCAAGTCCGGAAATACATGTCCTGGAGCATGTCATCCATCATTCCCTCATTCTCCTCAAACTCCCTCATCCGGGCATCAGAAGCCGACAACCTTTCGACGGCAGCATCTCTCTCCAGTCTGTATCTCGAGCAATCAGCCTGAAGGGACCTCCGCATCACCTCCATCTCTTCCCTCAACTTAGCTTGAGCAAGCTCTGCAGCCTCAAGTTTCTCGGACAATTCCTCCACCTGCTCGAGATCCGCTCTCCGAACCTCATCCACCGTGGCAATAGCCATGTCAATCCGCTCTTTGCAGGTAGCTTCCATTTTCCGCAATTCGGCCCGACTGGCCTCTTCCATGGTTTTCCTTAGTCGCCCAGTAGCAGCCTCATGCTGAGAAATCTGAATAGCCTGATCCGCAAGCTGTTTGGCCTGATCCGAAACCACCAATCGAAGTCGGATATTGGCGCTCCCAATCTCCTCTCCGACCTTAACCAGCCGAGCATGATGCCCCATCAGCTTCTTGGTCTCCTCTGCCACCCGATCAATATTAGCCTTGGCCTCGTCTCCCATAGTGACTATACGAGTAGTGAGTAGATCGAGATCTAAGGCCTTGGCTTCGTCAAGTACTCGTACCATGGGGTTACGGGGGAGAAGATGTTCACCAGTGACTTCGTCAAAAGTAATATCATGAGAACTGGGATCCAGATCAGGATGACCCGCAAATGGATTACGGGCCAAGTCGGGACGGTCGATATGAATAACAGAAGGGTTTCCGGACGGGTGCGGAGAAGGTGCAAACTCGCTACCCTCCTCAGTAATGTCATGAATAGGCTGAACCGGAGGCTGAGGACCGGGCGGAGTTTCGTATAAAGGATGACTCCTCTTCCTCTGCTGAATACCCTCTTCGATGACCCCAAGAAGAGGACGGTATCCGACTACATCCCCGGAGCGTTGGGTTGAGGGCTTCGGCTTAGCAGAAATTTTGGAAAGTTTATATTGCTCAAGCCTGTGACGAAGGTCTGAAGCTTTGGACGTCTTGCCTGCTCCTGATATAAAGAACAAATGTCACAATCTTACATTACTATACGATTCGAGGAACGCGGTAAATTACAAGTTAAAAAAGGAAAAGAAACACAGCTGTGGTTGTACAAACCCTGGGGAGGAATGGGATACTGCAATAAGTCCTGGATTTCATTCCAGGACGGGAGCGGATCATAAAATATTCCTAAGTCCCTATCATTAATGAAGCAAGCAGGAGTCAAGAGTTCACCTTGAGTCGCCGGAGCCACCTTGGCTGGAAGGGTCCGAGAAGACTCACTTGCACCAGTCCCGGCTTTGTCCGCCTTCCCGGTCTTCTCTACCAAAGCCGGATCATCATCCAACCCCTCAAAAGCTTGGCGGAGAGCATCATCCGTCCACTCTTGCATTTCGCCTACTTGCCCAGAAGACAGAGCCCTGGAACCATCACCACCCTGTCCATCGCCACCATCATCCCCGAGACGCTCAACGTCACTTCCGCCCTCAGCCTCACCTCTTTCTTCCTCCGCATCTATCTCCCCCTGAGTAAGTGGACAATTGCTGGGAGAAGGACCGTCCGACCTCTTAAGTTTCTTACCTCCGACAGCTGGGGGTTTTGTGAAAGGTTTCCTCTTGCTACCCTCTGCCGTAACCCTCTCTTTGGTCTGAGCAGCCGCCCTCTCCTCCGCCGTTTCCCTCAACTTAACTACAGACTGCTGCGGAAGGATTAGGTTATATTCCAGAAGAATCGCATTTCTAATCAAGTAGGCAGACGATCTATATTTCCCAAGAATGGCTTCTATCTCAGCCGCCGTCTGAACCAGGCGATCAGTCTCCACAACCGGAAAACCACCTGTCGCTAGCAAAAATAAGAAAGTATGAGAAGAAGCATCGCAATCGGAATAGAAATTATAAGTAAAAGCATCAACTTACATCCAGAGGTAAAGCGCCGGATGGAGACGGAGTCGTCCCTAACAAAGAACCACTCTTTCTTGAACATGCTGAATTTAGAGTACAGGTCCAGGACCGGCTTGAAGGTCACAGCGGACTCCAAGCTAATGTATGGGGACCCCTTCTTATAGCCCCTTAAATTATACAAGTACCGGATCTCCCGGTTGGAGGGAGCGCGACCATACTTCCTCCGAAAGATAACGAAAAGGCTCACCAGTATGGCATAAGAGTTGGGCTGAAGCTGGAATGGGGCCACCTTCAGATACGTGAGGAAGCTGACTACCCAAGCATTGAGAGGCGGGATAGCACCACACATGCAATGGTACCTACTATAAGCAAAGTATCCTTCGGGAGGACTGTATGGCATGACTCCTGGGCCCGGCAGCAGCATGAGGGCTCTATCGATCCCAAAGGAACGAGATATAACATCGAGTTGCTCCTCTTTGAGAGAGCTAGGAAAGCAGTCAGGCGGGGAATCCAGCAGCTCCTGGGGACCATATCCATCCACTAATGACCTCGGGGCGGGCCCATGACGCTCCGATCCTGATTGAGCTGGGGGCACGGCCGAGGGCTCTCCTTCACCCCCGGATCTCCTCTTATCTGATCGAGTTTCAACTCTTCGAGACATTTATCTACGACATAAGAAAAGCATGATATTAGCACAAGGAGTATGGGAACATAAACGCATAGTTATAAAGTGCCATTCAATGTTTAAATCTTCAAGTTCCGTTCGGTTGGTCAAACTTTCGAGCCTCGTTCGGTATTAATTCATTCGGCATTTTCGTGTTCATTCGGCATTTTCGTGTTCATTCGGCAAAGATATATACCTGACTCAGCACGAGATAGATTCGGCAAGGTTTGATTCGGCGAAGGTTAGATTCGGCGAAGGTTTGATTCGGCAAAGATAGATTCGGCAAAGGTTTGATTCGGCGAAGGTTAGATTCGGCAAGGTTTGATTCGGCGAAGGTTAGATTCGGCAAAGGTTTGATTCGACGTAGGTTTGATTCGGCAAGAGTTGTTCGGTAAGGAAAAGCAAAGGGGGTATAGCCCCTATATATAGCCAAGCGAAAGGCAACCGGATCAACCGGTTCGGCATTCCTCGCCAAATGGACCTATTTCAACTACGGGAAACGCCCAAGCACGAAACAAAGCATGACACATGCAAACACGTGCCCCACTTTGGGGGGCAAATGTTGGGTGAATTCTTACCCGGAAGACCTCGAGACCCAGAAACGTGATCCATTCGGCAGACCTCATTCTGTAGACCTCCATCGAATCCATTCGGTAGACCTCCATCGAATCCATTCGGTAGACCTCCATCGAATCCATTCGGCAGACCCACCGGTCCAACCTCACCATCCCACCACCGGACCAACTACCACTGGTCCAACCTCACCATCCCACCATCGGACCAACTACCACCGGTCCAACCTCACCGGTCCAACCTCACCATTCCACCACCGGACCAACTACCACCGGTCCAACCTCACCATTCCACCACCGGACCAACTACCACCGGTCCAACCTCACCATCCCACCTCCGGACCAAGTGATGCTGAACCAAGTCATACCAGGCCAGATCACATCAGCCCAGGCCCATCTGCGACCATACATATCCTGGACCCCTACCCCTAGCCTCACTCTATAAATAGAGGGGCAAGGGTACAACAATGGGGACAAGTTGGAGAGCTCAAGCACGGAAGGAACTTTCAAACAACTTTCTTTTACTTGTATAAAAGCTTTGTACTTGTAATCAAAAGAAGAGAAGAGAAATAACATATAAAGTGGACGTAGGCACATTCTGGCTGAACCACTATAAATTTGCGTGTCTTTTTACAGTTTAACCCCTGCTTTTCATATATTTGCGTAAATCACTCAAATCGCTAAGAACAACATAAGATCCATTAAATTATACAACTTTGAGGTGTTTGTCCATTTTTTGTGCAAACACCCACAGTCAACCCAAGTGGAAGGAGAAAAATAAAAAAAATAAATAAAAAGATGACCTATATTTACATGAAAACGAAAAGATTATTATTTACAAGAGTTCATAAAGTATATCGTCAAAAAGTACATGAAACGGTCTTCCAAAGACCGATTCATTTGTCTCGTCAAATATACGAGACACAGCTTAAGCACGAAAAACCAAATCGTAAAAGATTTCAAAGTTGTATGTTGATTTGGAAAAACGAATGTCGTTTTATTTAAAACCGTACGAGTTGTTTTATTTTCGATGATTTTCGGGGTCGATAAAACAATTGGTTGAAGTTCAAGTTTATTTTCACCAAATTGAAATTCAAGCTCTTCATTGAAAAGTTCTTCAGAATTATTGATTTTAAAATCAAAGTGATGATTTAAATCTTCCCCGTCAGAATTTAACAACTCGACATCGAAAAGTCCATAAAACTCGTGTTCGTTAAATTCGACTTCCTTTGTTGGATTATCAACAACTTCATTGTGTATCTCAAGTTCAAAATCCAAAGTTGTTGTATTCAAAATTTTGAAATCGTGAAAAGGAAGATCGAATTTTAAATTTGGTTCCACACTCTCAAAAGAATTGAAATCCAACTCAATTACCTTGTTTTCAACAACTTCACTAAGATTGTTATTTTCAATTTCAAAAGTTGTTATTTGGAAATCGTCGATTTGGGTGAAAGATGGATTATTGCTTAACTCGTCACACGTTGGAATTTGATTTTGTTTTTCACGTTGTTTCATATATGTTTTAAACAACGAATCCGTGTGATCATTGTAAATTTCATTCATTTGCTCAACAAAATCCAATTTATAGTTATTAGCATGAGGATTTTCACTTTGAATTTGTTGAGAACATAGATTTTCAATCGTAACATGGTTAAGATTACTCCCATTGCCAAAGTCATTTGAAAAGTTGTTTCCATTTTCATTTTGAGTTTGAAATTTATTTTGGAGTACAAAATTGAATTGGAATGGGTTATACTCGAAATCGTTTGAATTTTGAAGTGAATTCAAATTTTGATTATTTTGAAAACTTTGATTTGAATCATTACCCAAATATGAATTACACAAATCATTTATCATTTGATTTTGTTGTGTAGAGATTTCAAGTAAAGACGAAATACTCTTTTCAAGATTTGAGGGTTGGTCATCGTTTTGAAAATTTTGTGGTTCAAAATTTGAATCATTTAAACAATAGTTGTTGTTAAAATATCCATACGAATTTGGAGTGAAATCATATGGATTATATTGATTTTCACAACTATTGTAAAATTCAAGTGAATATGGAAATTCAAACATTTTGAAGAATGTTTTTGGTTCTTTTTATAAAGGAAAAATATTTACAAATAAAACTTATTTGTCAAAAGGGAAATTATTTTTGTTTTTTTTTGTTTTTCAATTTTTTCTTTGTTTTTGAAAAGGTTTTATATTTTTTTTGGATTTTTGATTTAAAAAAAAAGGATTTAAAAACTGAAAAGGAAAAGGAATATTTACAATTTTTTTAGTTTTGGATTTTTGAATTTTTTTTGTTTTTTTTAATATGCATGAACTAATGCAACTAAATGAATGCAAGGTTTAATTACAAATGATTTATCCTAAGTTAACCCAAAATTGTATAATTACAAATTGTCTTAAATCAACAAGATAGTTCTCAACCAGGTAACGGGCAGGAGTTATCGGTGCACCACGAATCACCGTAGCAATGCAGCCGAAGGTTTAAGTACCTTTAGAGAAACAACCACTATAATATTTACGAATCACCATAATATTTATAAATGGTTATTGCTCTGCCGTAGCCTAGACACCGAGAAATTAAATTGTTCAAAGAAGACAATTTGCCAATATACAATTAAGTGTTATCGATGTCTAACCGTTATTATTAATCAAAATCTAGGATGAAATGCAAATCAGAAATTAAACGTGTATTAACAATGCAACTACGAATGGATTTTTGTTTTTGTTTTTGAATTTTTCTTTTATAAAATGCAAGCAAACAACAATGCAAGGCAAATAAAAACAATATATATAGCAACCAAGCAGTTTTTTTTGGCAAGCAAAGCGAAGCAATTATTTTTAGCAAGCAGCTCCTTTCCTTTTCTACTTTTGCAACCTGAAAATAAAAACAAGATATATATACAGTTTTTTTTATATCGAAGAAGCAACTAAAATAAATGAAAAACAAAACAAATTCAAAACAACCCCTGTTTTTTTTGGAAGAGACTCTTTGTTTTTTTTTTTGGATTTTTCAAATTTTTTTTTTGGGGAGGAAACTTAAAAGTGCAGTTTTACTTAAAAAAAATTTTTTTTTTTGCCAAAGCTAGGCGAAGTGAGCAACTCTTCCTTTCTGCTTTGGCCACCTGAAAACGAAAACAAGATATATGCAAGATTTTTTTTAATATATATATCAAAGAAAGAAAGAAAAAAAAACTAAAGCAAATGAAAACAAAATAGAATTGAAACTAACACAAAACAAATGAAACCAACACAAATAAAACCAACACAAATGAAAACTTGCTTATTTGTTTGTTTTGTTTGTTTGTTTTTTTAGAAGACTTAAATAAACAAAACAAAATAAAATAAAATAAAGTGAACAAACTAAATTTTACAAAAAGAAGAAAAAAAAATCTTTTTGGCCCAACTTATACAAACACCCACAAGATCAAACCTACACACTTTACTAATTATTAATCAGTACTTCGTTTTCTGCTTAAAAAAATGGTGGTCTTCTCCTTTAATCCCCACGGCCACACCAAAAAAAAGAAAATCGATTTTTTTTTCACAGTAGATTCTTGGTTGCGGTTCGAGCCAGGTGAATTCGCGAATGTGATTGAGAAGTTGGTTTTGTAAGAGGCGATTGATGGTAGTTTTCGATTGAGGGATGCGGTAGTCGGCGATGGTTGGCAGGTGGTCGTGACGATGGTTAGGTTTAGGGTTTGGTTGAAGGTCGCTGCTGTTTGCTCACGACTTGAGGTTGGGTGAATGGGATTGAATTCGTGGTGTATTGGTGATGGTTTCGGGAGGAGTTCGATCGCGGGCAGTGGATGGATGGTTGTAAGTGGAGGTGTTGCTTGGATGTTCTGCAGATTTGCGAGTAGAGGTGAGATGTCTGTATGGTTGCAGATTGAAGCGTTGGGTGGTTGATGAATGGGTAGGGGTTTCGGTTAGGTTCTGGTCGCATTTCTTGAGTGGATGGAGACGGAGTTCAGGCACTTGGTCAGAGCTGCGGAGGAGTCATGCTTGGTTGGCAGAAATGAAGTGTTTGTTCAGTGACAGAGAAGTTCAGAGGGATGCAGAGGTCTAGGAGGTAAAGGCAGGGTGTGTATATGGAGCTATGGAAAGAGAGCAGTGACAGGTCAAGTTGAGTGGTTCAGAGGCAGAAATAGGTGTTGGATGATGGTGGTCGTAGCACGTTGACAGCAGGATGATTTCGGTAATGTGGATGGGCTGTGCTGATGGTGGTAGAAGGCGATTGGCGCTTGAGTGTAGGATGTTGCTGCTGTGTTTGTTGGTTGAGTGGATTGAATGCCGAGTATGTGGGGTGATTGGTTTTGACAGCCGTGATGAAGGGGATGCAAATATGCAATGGTTGATGTGGGAGTGAGTTTGGAAGTTGTTGAAATTTGTCAAATTGAATGATGGTGGACACTTCAGTATGATGTAAGATATGATATATGAAGTGATGAAATTGAAGTGACAGAGGTGGATGTTGGGTAAGTGTTTGCACCAAAAATGGTCACAAACCCCAAGTGTAGCGAAAGCACCAGCGTATGAGTACGAATCAACAGTATTCACACACAAATCACAGATCTTAAATAAGTAGCAAGCAACAATCAAGAAATAATGAACAATGACACACAATTTATAGTGGTTCGGCTATCTCCGGCCTACGTCCACTTCAAGGTTTTTATGATTTTATTGCTCGATGCTTGAAGATTACAATTTCGTATGTTGTATTACAACTGATTTGCTGAACTAAGTCTGAATCTAAGGCAGCAATGGTGATCTGGAGCGAATCTGGCAGAATCTGGGCGCTCTTTAGCTCTAAGAATTGTCCGACCCCTTTTCTGAATGACCTGGGGGTCTATTTATAGGTGTAGGAGGCTGATATTTCGCCTAAACTGAAGGGAGACCAGTTCCAGTACGTCAGGGGGCCCACATGGCCGAGATCTGGAGATCCGGGCCCACTTTGGGATCGATTCGAAGCTACGTTCGAATCGATCAAGAAACTGTCCAATCGAGCTGAAATTTGGTGTGAACATTCTTCAACATGTGCTCAAGCTTCTGTGAAAATTTCATAGCATTTGGATGTGTAGATCTCAAGTTATGATCGATTCAAGTCGGTGTTTTTCGAGTTCTGGAGTCGTTCGAATCGATATGCTCGAATCGATTCGTTCGAATCGATCCCCCTGCACGCGAAGATGGTGACGTGGAGCGCAAACCTTGCATCGATCCGCTTTTGTCGCCAGTTAGATCGAGTCGTCCCGGAGACTTCGCTGCCTTGACTCGATGGATTCGAAGACACCAAATATCCCTGGATTCGAATGGCACTTGCTTCGTATCGATAGCCAACGTGTCTCGATCGATACAGAGTAAACGTAGCCGGATGGAGTCGAAGGAAGGTACTTAATATCGATTCGAACACGCCACCCTTGCATCGATTCGAAGCAGAGGCTGGCTCGATGGAGTCGAAGCTACGACCCTTTCCATCGATTCGAACTTGTGGCATATTGGGACGGATTCGAACTAGGTTCTCGTGGATGGATTCGAACCAACTATGTCTTTAGTGGACTCGAACATAAGATCTGCCGATGGATACGAAGTAAATTGAGTCGAACCAGATGGAGTCGAAACTGATGGATTCGACTCATATGGATGCGAACCCAAGGTTATGTTTTCCACTTGCTTTGATGATATCTTGAGCGTATGACCTCGGATTGACTTGAAACTTGGAACGTTGCTTCATCTGACCTTGCTTGACATGTCTTATCAATTCCAGCCCGATCCGAACTCGGACAAAATTCATCGATATCCCTGGTGAACCTGCGATGCACAATCGATGTTCACGACTAATAATCATTGATTTTCAGTTAATCTTTGGGTATCTCGACTTTGCCAAAAGTTGGGATAACATTTTGCCCCCCAAAACATGCCTTTTTGTTAAAAGGCGTGTTTTGATCAGTCTCAAATTAAATGCAGTGAGTTCATGTGTATTTCATAGCTTATAGCATTTTCAATCAAGTTCATGGCTGTTCGAAGCCGAATTGTTATAGATTTAGCGATTGAATAGAAAGATCCTATTGCACTCCGGCGCTGCTTTCTATCCCTTGCACTCTGGCCCCAGCTCGGGCGCACAGCGATGTCTTGGTCATTCTCGACCGATCATAGCCTCTCCGGGCTCATGTTGGATCCCATCCTGTCACTCTCCGGTGAAGGGGAAATAACGTTAAGTGAGTCAATCCTGTCGCTTTCCGGCGAAGCAGCGTCACTCCCTACACTCCGGTTCAGTGTATCTGAACATTAAGCGATGTCATGACCTGAATCGTCGGTCGATCACAGCCTCTCCGGGCTCATGCTGGATCCCATCCTGTCACTCTCCGGTGAAGGGGAAACAACGTTAAGTGAGTCAATCCTGTCGCTCTTCGGCGAAGCGACTCACTTCCTGCACTCCGGTTCAGTGTTTCTGAACATTAAGCGATGTCATGGCCTAAATCGTGGGCCGATCATAGCCTCTCCGGGCTCTTATCGAATCCTGATCCAATCACTCTCCGGTGAATAGGAAACGATGCTTAAGTGAGTTGATCCTGTCACTCTCCGGTGAAGCAACTCACTTCTTGCACTCCGGACCCTACCCCTCCGGGTAGGATCATAAAGCGATCATGTTTGTATCGATATTTAATGTTTATCCTTTAACTCTCCGGTCAAAGGTTTATTTTAATAAGTGTTTCTTTATTAAATTCAAATCCTAGATGTTCAATCTCAAACACCAGGAAAAACAAGATAATGCCTCTCCGGGCGGAGCGGTCTATTTCCATCTCAGAGCATGCCTAGGGATCTCTCCGGTTCCCGTACATGAGTAAGTGGGATAGCCGTTTTATTTTGGAAATCAAATCTAAGAAAACTAATCGACCATAGTCCAAATCTTGAACTTGGCCCTTGCCATCACAATCAGTTGATGACGAGTCGTGATCCCGATCCAGGATCATTCCTGTTTGGTTGAGGTGGTAGTTGTTCGGGTCTAACCGCCGTCGTGCGTTCTCTGACATACTGTGGCAATCTACCACTCCTGGCGTGTTCTTCCACCTCATCCTTCAGGTGGCGGCATTCATCGGTAGTGTGCCCATCCAGTTCATGGAATAGGCAGTATTTTCCGGTTCTACGTTCCCGCTCTGTGGGATCCCTCCTTGGTGGCTTTCGATAGGGGAGTTGCCCCCGAGTTTCAGTGTAAATGCGTTCCAGTCCTGCCACCAAGTCTGTGTATTGCCTGAATCTGGGTTCTCGGAATTTCTTCCGTTTATCAGGACCATCATGTGCGTCATCCTGCTTCCTCTTTCCTTTGTCGGCCCTGGGCTGTTCCCTGGCGGTTCCTTCGCCTTGTGCAACATTTATTTCCTGCCTCTCGGCTCGCGATTCCTCTAATCGAATGAACTTTTCAGCTTCATGGAAGAATTCTCCAAGATCTTGCGGTGGATCTTTAGTCAAAGAGTCTTTGAATTCGGTGCCTTCTCCAACTCCTGCCACCGCCGCCATCAAAATCATCGATGGGTCCGGGCGATCTACAGAAGTCACCGTCGCATTAAATCGTAACAAAAAATCTTTTATGGACTCTCCGGTCCTTTGTTTTATTGATGCCAAAGTCATCACGCTCTTAGGTCGCGTCACGTGAACCCTAAACTGCTTCATGAAGCAATCCACAAGCTCACCCCATGTCCTGATTGATCCGGTTTCTAGCTGCCTAAACCAAAGCGCAGCCAAATCTGATAGGAATAAAGGGAAACATCGTGCCATCACTTCCTCGGATGCTCCCAGCACTTCCATGTGTCTGATATATCTGGTGATATGCATAGTCGGGTCTGACTTTCCATCATAAGGATTCAGCGTTGGTAGTTTGAACTTCGGAGGGTTCATTGCATTCCTGATATTCGGAGCGAACGGACTCCGACTAACTTCTTCCAATCCTCCTCCTGAAAACCCTCCTCTCATGAGTCGTCTCACTAGGCCAATCATTCTTTCATCTCCATCTAGGGGTTGCCCCCTTGTCATGTCTCTGTCTTGCCCTCCGAGTCTTGTAGGGAATTCTGGTACGTACTCTTCGGGTAGCTCGTTAGCATTTGTGTTGGCCCTAGCCGGCTGAGCTCCTTCCAAAGGTACCTCTGCGTTGGATCCTGCGGGCCTGCCCCCAAGTCCTTGTTGATTGCCTTCTGGTTCTACATTCTGTCCTCCGTTGGGTTCCATAGCCCTAGCTCCTTGTTCCACATTCACAGCCGTTGTAGCTGGTCCAGGGTTCTGCGTCCCTGCAGCTCTCATCTGCTCGAAGAAATTCTGCAACATCTCTTGTTGGCTTTTCATCATTCTCTCCTGCATTAGGTTATTCATAGCCTCCATCTCATCTCTAGTAATGTAGATCGAAGCTTGTCCTTCTCCAGCGCCAGAGGATGCCTCTTGACTTCCTGCCTGTTGGCTCCTCTCAGTTCTTTGTCTAGTTTGTCGAGTCATTGTAGAGTCAGGTCCGAATCCTTAAAATTTCAAGTCTAAACTTTGAATCTGGTGTAGCGGGTGCTAGTTCTTCTCAGTGAAAGCACCAAAGTGTTTGCACCAAAAATGGTCACAAACCCCAAGTGTAGCGAAAGCACCAGCGTATGAGTACGAATCAACAGTATTCACACACAAATCACAGATCTTAAATAAGTAGCAAGCAACAATCAAGAAATAATGAACAATGACACACAATTTATAGTGGTTCGGCTATCTCCGGCCTACGTCCACTTCAAGGTTTTTATGATTTTATTGCTCGATGCTTGAAGATTACAATTTCGTATGTTGTATTACAACTGATTTGCTGAACTAAGTCTGAATCTAAGGCAGCAATGGTGATCTGGAGCGAATCTGGCAGAATCTGGGCGCTCTTTAGCTCTAAGAATTGTCCGACCCCTTTTCTGAATGACCTGGGGGTCTATTTATAGGTGTAGGAGGCTGATATTTCGCCTAAACTGAAGGGAGACCAGTTCCAGTACGTCAGGGGGCCCACATGGCCGAGATCTGGAGATCCGGGCCCACTTTGGGATCGATTCGAAGCTACGTTCGAATCGATCAAGAAACT
The DNA here is from genome assembly GCA_030737815.1 of Allium fistulosum. Taxonomy (NCBI): domain Eukaryota; kingdom Viridiplantae; phylum Streptophyta; class Magnoliopsida; order Asparagales; family Amaryllidaceae; genus Allium; species Allium fistulosum. The sequence goes on along the minus strand of CM060903.1, from coordinate 345,148,919 downwards.
GTCCAATCGAGCTGAAATTTGGTGTGAACATTCTTCAACATGTGCTCAAGCTTCTGTGAAAATTTCATAGCATTTGGATGTGTAGATCTCAAGTTATGATCGATTCAAGTCGGTGTTTTTCGAGTTCTGGAGTCGTTCGAATCGATATGCTCGAATCGATTCGTTCGAATCGATCCCCCTGCACGCGAAGATGGTGACGTGGAGCGCAAACCTTGCATCGATCCGCTTTTGTCGCCAGTTAGATCGAGTCGTCCCGGAGACTTCGCTGCCTTGACTCGATGGATTCGAAGACACCAAATATCCCTGGATTCGAATGGCACTTGCTTCGTATCGATAGCCAACGTGTCTCGATCGATACAGAGTAAACGTAGCCGGATGGAGTCGAAGGAAGGTACTTAATATCGATTCGAACACGCCACCCTTGCATCGATTCGAAGCAGAGGCTGGCTCGATGGAGTCGAAGCTACGGCCCTTTCCATCGATTCGAACTTGTGGCATATTGGGACGGATTCGAACTAGGTTCTCGTGGATGGATTCGAACCAACTATGTCTTTAGTGGACTCGAACATAAGATCTGCCGATGGATACGAAGTAAATTGAGTCGAACCAGATGGAGTCGAAACTGATGGATTCGACTCATATGGATGCGAACCCAAGGTTATGTTTTCCACTTGCTTTGATGATATCTTGAGCGTATGACCTCGGATTGACTTGAAACTTGGAACGTTGCTTCATCTGACCTTGCTTGACATGTCTTATCAATTCCAGCCCGATCCGAACTCGGACAAAATTCATCGATATCCCTGGTGAACCTGCGATGCACAATCGATGTTCACGACTAATAATCATTGATTTTCAGTTAATCTTTGGGTATCTCGACTTTGCCAAAAGTTGGGATAACAGTTTGTATAGTGTCACTGAGGAAGTATTGCACAGGACTGTTGTATGTATGGTGTATGTGCAAGTGGTTGTGATGGGCTTTTGGAGTTGATGTGTGTGGATGTGGAAATGTTGGCCAGGCAGTGATGATGTATTAAAGGCAGAGCAGCTTTTGTATGATTGATGGTGGGGTGTAGGTTGTCACTGGGTAGGAGGAGTAGTGATGATGCTATGGAGGTTGTTCAAAGCAGTTAGGATGTGGACTGAAATAGTGTAGTGGCAGCAAGCAGTTTTGGGTAGAAGGCTGGTTTTTTTTTTTGACTGGCAGAGGAGGTTGATGGTTGTGGTTGGAGATGTATGTGTTAATGAAGTTCACTGTTTGGCAGAAAGGAAGTGGCCGTGAGTAATAGATGTAGAAAGACGGTGAGCAATGTTTTGTGTGCGAGGAGAGTTGTTCACTGTGCACAGTGCAATGTAAACAGAAGAAAGAAAGAAGCAAAAGAAAAAAAATGTAAATATAAAAATATGTAAATGCAAACCTAGAATGAATATTTTTTTTCAAATGAACTTGTGTATGTTTTTTTTTATAAAAATGCAAATGGAAAATGAAAAGAAAACAAGCACACAAAGACAATGCAATCAAAAATCACACAACACACAAATTTTTTTTTAAAATGCAAACACACACAACAAACACACAATAAAAATCAAACAAAAATAATTCGAAGAATAGAAAATCAAAATCAAAGCAAATTCCCTGGCAACGGCGCCAAAAACTTGTTCGACGACAGAAATTCTATCGGTTTAGAAAACCATCGAACGAATTTAGAATTAAAAATAACCGCAAGCGCACAGTGTACGAATGTAGCACATGGCGAATACGGGTCGATCCGTAGGGAATTGATGATTTTAAAATTCTATTCAATCGAATTAAACCAAAGTCAACTGATTGTTAACTAACTAAAAGAAAGTAAAAACAAACTAAACTAAGGTGAATAAAAAGATGAGATTAAAGAGCAATTTAGAGGTAAATCCCCTCTCATGATCATATAAATCAACATAATGACATTATGTTCTCTTTTTGGTCATGTGTGAGTTCAGTTGATGCATTTATCATAAGCATGGCCTAATTGTGTTATTATTTAACACATTTAAACCATCAAACTTTAATGCACCCTCTAACCCACTTACTAACTTCAATGAAAATGATATGAAATCAAAAGTAGAATCTATTTTAAGCATGGTTTATTAACTATTGAATTAGAAACATAAACCATCAAATTTTGATTCTAAATCCACTTCCATTACCATGATCATATGTAGATGAAGAGGTAATTAATGATTCATATGACTAAGCATAGCCTATTTTTTGTACAATATAAGCTATCAAACTCAATATTAAACACAAAACCACACAAACATCTACTTTCCATTAGGCACAAAAGAGACATAAAAGAAATTGTGTTGCATCTACATGATTCAAGAGAGCTTCATTACCCCTAAATTGAAGGGATTAGCCTCTCATTTTTGTTATCAAATCAACAAATGTAGAAAGCAACATTAAACAAAAAGAAAGGAAAATGAAAGCTAATGGAAAAGAAAAGCTAATTAACAAGAATTAAACTAATCTACTTTGCATGAATGTAAATCTACACTACCAACATTAAAGTAAATGAACAAGGAAAGAAAATGAACAAGTAATTAAATTGCATAAGAAAAAGAAAGGAAATTACATGAAAATAAAAATGGCTAAGTAGCCATGAAAAGAGAAAGAGAAGAGAGCTTGTCTTTTTTTTTGAGCCTAAACTAAACTAGAGAGAGACTAAGGGAGAGAGAGGAGATTACATGAACATAATGGGTTATTTATACAAGCATGAAACCCTAATCCATAATTTGGGGAATGCCCAAACTACCTCTTAGGAAGTGTGGTGGCCAAGTAACCATTAGCATCCATTAATCATCATTTAAATGTACATTAAGCCATTAATTCCATAAGCATGTGCATTAGCCTCTAATGTGTACATTAAGGTAGGTGGGTAGGTGGGGTCCTCCATGATCTTCTCATTGAATTATTTCCATCTTCATTCCTTTGTGTTCTTTTTGTGCATGCATATCTTCTTCATGAAACCACTTATAATGGAAATCAAATTCCTACAAAATAGTATGGAAATTTCTAATTAAATTTTCTCAAGTTAATTTATGCACAAAGAATGACTATTTTGCCCTTGGATGAAGATGAATATGTGACAATTTGGAATTAATATGGATTTTGGTTAAAACAAGTTAAAGTACCCAATATGATCATTTATTTGAATTAAAAAGATTAAATATGGTGGTAAAAATATGCACATTTATGTGAACATCAGTAAGAGTGTCTTTGCTAGATGTGGAATAATTAAACATCGTGCTGAAAAATATAGTCATAGGAACAAGAACACAAAATTATACAAGTTTGGGTTCCTAAGAATTCTAAAAACAAATTTCATGTCTATCGGAACAAGAATGAAAGGACAAAACAAGTTTGGGTTCCAAAGGGATTGTTTATTCACAATGCTTCAGTCACTAATATCATTGGACCTAAGAGTTTCTCTAGGTCATCCTCCTCTCTCTTTATGTAGTTTTGTTGGCGGGCTAAGGAACAACAAGAATGGTTTCTAGATTCAGGTTATTCTAGACATATGACAGGTGACAAATCAAAGTTCCTTAGCCTAGAGAATTTTAAAGGTGGAAATGTGATCATGGGAGACAATAGCAAGTGTAAGATTATTGGTAAAGGTGAAGTAGGTAACGGTACTTTTTCCTTGACTAATGTTTTATACATCGATAATTTGCATCACAATCTCATTTCTATTAGCCAACTATGTGACAAAGGTATGAATGTGGTTTTTGATAGTGATACTTGCAAAATCATTGATAAATCTTCTAATAACATTTTTTTATGGGAAAAAGAAAAGGAAATGTTTACACGTTTTCGTTTAATAATCTAAATCTTTCTAGATGTTTGGTAGCCACTGACGAAGAGGCATCTTTATGGCATAGGAGACTTGGACATGCTAGCATGGACTTCTTAAAACAAAATAAAAACATTGTTAGCACATCAAGGGTCCTTGAATTAATTCACATGGACTTATTTGGACCAAATGAAATTGCAAGCTTGAATGGAAAACGTTATCGTTATGTATTGGTTGATGATTATTCTAGATTTACATGGGTTTATTTCTTAGCCAAAAAGTCTGAATCTTTTGATTATTTTTCAAAATTTGCAAAACTTGTTCAAAATGAAAAAGAAGTTTTTGTTGAACAACCCCCCGATTTTGAGAATCATGATTTTCCAAATCATGTGTATAAACTAGAAAAAGCATTATATGGTCTTAAGCAAGCTCCTAGAGCTTGGTATGACTGCCTTTGTACATATCTTTTGGAAAATGGTTTTAAAAAGGGAAGTGCTGACACGACACTGTTTCTATTACATAAAGGAAGTGATTTTTTTATTGTTCAAATTTATGTGGATGATATCATTTATGGTACTACTAATGAACTCTTGTGCGAGAAATTTGAACAAGTCATACAGGCTAAATTCGAGATGAGCTTGGTTGGAGAATTGAAATATTTTCTTGGATTTCAAATCAAGCAAAGCAGTGATGGTATTTTCATTTCACAATCCAAGTATGTGTTGGAACTGTTGAAGAAATTTGGAGTTGAGAACTCCAAACCATTGAGAATTCCTATGAGCCCATCAACAAAGTTGGACAAAGATGACAAAGGAATTGCTGTTGATCAGAAGAAATATCGAGGAATAATTGGTTCATTTCTCTATCTTACTGCTTCTAGACCTGATATTATGTTTTCTGTGTGTTTGTGTGCACGTTTTCAATCTAATCCTAAAGAATCTCATTTGAAAGCCACTAAACGAATTTTGAGATATCTTTCACACACACACAAATTTGGACTATGGTACCCTTCTTGTGAAAATTTTGATTTAGTTGGTTATTCTGATGCTGATTATGCTGGTTCATTGGTAGACAGGAAAAGAACTAGTGGGACATGTTTCATGCTAGGATATTCATTAGTTTCATGGTCAAGTCGAAAACAAAATTGTGTTGCATTATCCACCACTGAAGCAGAATATATTGGTTTAGGAAGTTGTTGTGCTCAAATTTTATGGATGATGCAAACTCTTTCTTATTTTGGCTTAGTTTATAAACAAGTTCCATTAAAATGTGATAGTAAAAGTGCAATAGACTTGTCAAATAATCCTGTTCATCATTCACGCACAAAACACATTGATGTGAGACACCACTTTCTTAGAGATCACATTGCTAAGGAAGACATTTGCATTGAACATATTTCAACTGAGATTCAACTTGCTGATATTTTTACAAAACCCCTCCCCGAAGACAGATTTTCCAGATTACGTTTGGATTTGGGGATTATAGAAATTGACTAATCATTTTCCATTTTTTGGTTGAAATATTCTTGGATATTTATTTTCAACTTCAATTTCTAGGATTCAAACCAGTTTTGGATATTATTCAAAGATTGATTCGAATATGGTATTCAGTAGTGGAAATATGTTTTGTTTTATTTCTTTTCAAAATTAAAAAAAAATATTTCATAATATAATTAACTTGGTAACTTATTCCACGATCATTTCTATTTCTACCATCTTTCTATCATTCATAATGGTTTTGTAAAATGAGAAGAGTGATTTCTTTTAAAATTAAAAAATATCATGCATCCATTCTCATTTAAAAGTCCTTATGGTTATGCATGGATGGAGCATGTGAGTGAATTATTTTACCATAATTCCATTCTCATTTAAAAGTCCTTATCGTTATGCATGGATAGAGTATAGTAGCTAAGTATTTTTCTGGTATCACTTAAAAGTCTGGATGCTTAGACTGATAAGTAGCTGCTAATCCCGTTTAAAAGTCCTTATGGTTATGCGTGGTTAGTAAGTGCTTATTTTTGTGCTTAAATGTCAAATTATTTTTAAAATTTCTCTCTTCTCATTATATAAAAACCGAATCATCAATCCATTCTCTGCAATGTGGAACTTGTTAACTCGTTATGATATATTATGATTTTTTCTTTGTTTTGCATTTGTTTTTACTTAAAAAAAAATTTCCACTACTGTCCATTAGTGTTGTCAGTCTTTTGATGATAACAAAAGGGGGAGAAGAACAAGATTTTGATAAGAAAGTAAATATTTTTGGAATACTTCAACAAATTTGTTAAATGTTGTTAGTTAATTTTCTTTAGTTCTTTTATTCTTCTGTAATTTTCTAAATCTTCTAAATAGGGAGTGGTCTCAGTTGTAGGGGGAGCATTCATATAGGGGGAGCTAAATATTTCATGCTCAGACACATTTATTAGAATTTCAAAATCTTTAATATATATGTTTGTCATCATCAAAAGGAGGAGATTGTTTGATGTGATTTTTTGTTTGATGATAACAAACATATATCAATTTATATATGTGTTTGCAGATTGTACTATACACATATAGGAATAAATATTCATATTGAATAATAATACTATTGCACAGAATTTATATAATTCAATCAGTATTTTTTATTCAACATAATATTTTATTTCAACACTTTTACAGTACAAAGTTTTCAGCTCTCTCTATATACATACACTGGTTTCATACATTTCACATTCACATTATTTTCTCACTACAACACTCAACACTTAGTTTTTCACTCTGTCTGCACATTTGCATCTATCTGCATTGTCCAGCTCCAGTTCTTGTCCTGTCTTCTGTGTACCTGTATAATTAGCAACTAGAGCAGTAATCTGAAAATAAACAAATTTGAATTTGCAAGAATATAAATTTGTTTTTTATTGGTGCCTCAGTTATTTGGGTTGTTCGTCATCATTTGAATTCATCACACACGAACAATGTGACATGCACAGTATATCACTGTACATGCCACAAGGCCGTGCACACCGATATATATACACTTGATAAATTTACAGGGATAGGTGAGCACAGGTCAAACCCAAATTATCGGATTCAACTCTGGTGCAATAAAACAATGTCACAATTTTCAGCACAAGGTCAAACCCGAGTTGTGAAACTAGATTCAACACAGGTGCAAATTGTCAAAACTCAAGAAATCAAATCCAGACTGAAACAACATGCACAACTACAAAATCAACCAGACTGTATGCATGCTAGTGCACAATACATACTACAAAGAATTGGTTCACACTGCCTAGGCTCAAATACAAGTTCAAGTGCATCAGTACCACATACAGATACAACATGCACCAGTTCAAATACCAAGGTGAAGAACACAACCAACAAAGTATAAGACAACACAAAACAGTGAAATGCACCAGGTCTAAGACAACAATGTGCACAGACTTGAATAAACAGGTGACAGAGCAAGGCCAGAGTGATAACTCAACAAATAAAGCAGTTAAAACAAATGAACAAATACAAGCTATATGGTGATATAGCAATGGTGTACATGTATATCTCAGTGCAACTCATTACAAATGTGTACCAGTTACATGTATGCAATGCAGACAGGTCGAAGTCATAGACCAGAAGTACAAAACAGACTCAAGTTAGACCATATGATCAAGTGAACCCATAATAAAGAAAGTCAACATAGATAATATACCAGAGTCCATCATATAACAGCAATGCAGTACAGACATATAGATTCAAGGCAACAAGTTCAAATGCCAAAGTGAAGCCAGTGCACAACGAATAAACAAACTGCCTCGAATGGTACAAGTTAAAGACTGCAACTGTGACACACACATGTATGGTGATATACAAAGGCAATTGGCTACAAACAAAATACATGAAGGTTACAGTGAAGCATGAAGCAGTTCAATATCCAAACAACAATGAAAAAAGTAATGAATCAACTACACAACTACAAGCAAGTGAAGTATAACCAGTAACCAAAGAAACCAGAGGCAATTGGACAGAGGCAACAACAACTACACTAAGGGATGAACACACGTGAATAGAATGCACAGGTCAGGGAAGCAACAAATGTACTAATACAAGGACCAGTGGATCGAACAAGGTCGAAAGTGCTACCAGAGATAGTGAATAGCATGGCAAAAGCCAACAAGTATATCAGTCAGAAATATCATCACCGAAGACAACAGGAATGAAAGAACTGCAGTTACAAGAATGTGTACAATTTGAAAAAGTCAAACGTCTAAGTTAAAATAAAAGAGGAAAGTTTCTGCCGTATCGATCAAGGAAAGATCGAACGCTTCGAAATCCAAGCCGTGATTATCAAGTAATAGAAAAGCAAAATATACGCATAGGAAAAGGTCAGAAAACATCTCAACCAAGCAATCAAAATCAAACTAAATCGAACGGCAAAGAAAAGAAGTATTGACGAATTCAAACAAATTCGTACGAACGCAAATAAAGGGGTTCGAACCCTATATAAGCCAACAATCATCATCGGCAAAAGTGAAAATCGAGTTCAAAGCAAAACAGAAAACAATCAATCAACTCGAATCAAAGTCGAAAGGATAAATCGAAAAAGGGCTAAACACACCAACTCAATTTGAAGCATCAATCAATCTCGACTTCATCAGCCGCAAGCCAGCAAGCTAATAAACCAGCAAGCAATCAAAGTGAAAGCGGCGACTTCAGCCCTAATTTCACGAGGCCAAAGTCAAAATCAATCTCTCAAAAGCAAGACGAGGAAAAAGCCCAAATTTCACAAGACCGAAGCTGTAGCTAAAGAACAAGACGAGGCCGAAGCCCTAATTTTAGAAAGAGGAACGAACGAACGAGGAAGCCAACATTTTTCACAAGAAAAGGAACGGGCCGACATAAATAAAAAGGAAGAAAGGGATTATTCTTTATCACTTATTTGGGCCGGTCCTTTTTATTGTGTTATTTTGGCTTTAATTTACAAAGGGATTAGTATATTTTAAATTAGGGTTTTGAGTTGTTCTTGTTTTTTATTTTCCGTACTTTTCGAATCAAATCTGGGTAAATCACCACCTAGGATATAGGTTGTGTCAGATTGTCTAGTTAGGATTAATTCAGTAAGCAGGGTTTGCGAGTTTGCAAAACTCTATAGACGGTAGCAGGGTTTACGAGTCTGTTAGAGTGTTTGTAAGCTGGAGACTGTTTAATTCTAATAGAAATCTGGGAATGCAACAGTAGGCAGGGGTTGCCGAAGCTGGGTAAATTTTGTGTGTGATTTACTTTTCAGCATATTTACTTCTCTGAAGTTTGTTTTTGTGTTTAATTCGAGAAAATTTGCTATAACCCTACTCACCCCCCCTCTAGGGTTAATCTGGATCCTACAGCGGTGATGCGTTCTCACTAGTCCGGATCAGGCAAACGGTAGTTTCACTACCTTGGGTATTGCCTCATGTGCCTTGTCATACTCGTATCCCTAGGCGCAACCACTACAATTTGTTTCGTGTTATACCTATGGAGTACTCCCTGATAGCCCACTAGTTTACGGTGGAGTTTACAGTGCTGTATAGACTTTGATGCTTATATAAAATGTGTTAAGGGGGATAATGGTAACGCCTCAACGCTATTTTGATACTTTATATTACTGATAGGCATTATCTACTTAGCGTACACTACTACATAGTAGATAGTTTAATGGATCCTTAGAGGATGGTTATCCCAAACATCCATTGAGCTACTTGTATTTTCAGTTGTTATTTCACTTGAGTTGGATTTATTGATATAAGAATGTTAATCCTGACTCGAGTGTTTTGTGTTTGCTTTACACTCGGGTTAGACTGAGTGTACCAGTATTTGAGACTCACCTTTGGAGTTGGAGCTTTGCTTGGAGATCCAGCTATCTATCCAGCTTTCAGATATTCAGTTGATTCCAGCGATGTATTCTGATCTTGTATTTGACTATTGTATTCGAGACTTCTGTTGTATCTTTTTTAACTCTGTTATATATATATAGTAGCTTCATGAACTACTATTCTTTTGTTTCCGCTGCATTGTTGTTATATTACTCTGTGTTTGTGATTTGTGATTATTTTATTTACTGTAGATGCTGAGTTTTGGAAAATTTTATTTACAATCCATTGTTTTGAATTATTCAAGTCCGGCATGTGTGGATTTATTGTCGATTTGAATGGTCCAAAATACTAGGTCGTTACAGTTGGTATCAGAGCTTTGGCTCTAGGCAAAACTTAGCATATATAGTAAATTTAGTTATGGAATCACTTTCGTTCGAGCTTGAATTTTTTCTTTTGACTCGGTTTGCTTTGAATTTTGGAACGTTCCTCTCGGTTCCAAAATCCACAAAATCCGTTCTTGTCTCTTCCAATTCTTATTCTTTTGATTCTGGAGTACCCCATAACTCCACTACGAATGATCTCTATAATAACTCGGCGGTCTCGCCAATCTCCAAATGATTTGTAAAGGGGTGAAACTCCTTTACAAATTGGCATTGATTCACCGGAGATTCATGTATCCTCGGTTTAGATGCTGTAACCTCTTGCTATGCCCAAATTCTATCTTTTGCGATCAGATGTCGATTTGCCTTGGAATTCTGCATCGATCTTATTCTTGAAGTCCGGTCGACCCGGTTAAGGTCGCCCGCGATTTATATAAACTTATCCATCTTCCTATTTCGTTATTTAATCGTCTTATCTTTGTTTCGAACCTATCTTCGAATCAAAAATTCTCTTTGATTTGAGTCCATCAAATTTGAATCCCTATCCTTACTTTGAAATCCATTCTTGTATCGTCGAGCGAGGAAGTGTATGTGTGAATTAATATTAAAAATGTTTTATATATATTGTGTTGTTTGAGTTGTTGATGTTGATTTGGGTTTTCGATCGATTCGTCTGATCAACGCTATCGATAGGATTTCCAACACACCTGAGCAGAGCAAACTGACACAATATTGTTTTCAAATTTGGTAAATAAAATTAATTTTGTGTGATTATATTATATATAAATAAATTTTCTAAATTGTTAAATGAATGGGTCAACAAAATGGTAATATTTGATTTTTATTGATTGTTTTGTAAACCATTGACTATTCCAATATGATAAATAAATGAAATCATAGAACATGGTTTAAATTTTAATTAGGAATTGAAATGGATTTAAATTAGAATTTGAGAATTAATTTCTGGTGATTTCAAACTTTGATTTGAAAGTTTTAATGTGTATAGTATTTAAATATTTTCAAATAGAAATCATTTCCAAAGAATTTTAAATGTTTAAATCAGTGCTCTTCTCTTTGTCGCTGGAAAATAATTTCGGTGATGGCGGCCGCATCATCGACATTCATTTTCGATTTTTTAAGTGGAGAGACCATTCAGTAGCTTTGCTACTCTTTTGTTTGGAAAATGAATTTGATTTGAACTTCTTAAGAATGACTTGATTTATAATATATTATATATATAAGTATATGTTTATAGAATTGATTTGATATATATAGTATATGCATATTTATCTATAAATTGGTTTGAAGTTAATCGAAAATTTAATTCTTAAAATTTTGTTAAAGGATGATTTTCAATTATAAATGAAGCCAAATTTTTTGAATAAACACTTAACTTGAAATAATTGAATTGTAAAACTTTATTTGTATAATACTCAATTGCATTCTATATAACTTACCTTAATTATTCAGAAGTTAACTATGTAATTGAATAATATACAATATAAAATGATGTTAAAAGAAATTTTAAATAAATTTGAGTGGTTATTATAAGTGGAGATTTACTTAACATATGTGATAAGGTATATTAAGTGGAATAAATTTAATAATTATTTGGAATAAAGAAAGATTAAATTTGTTGAATAAAATATGACTATAATAAATGACTATACAAATTTATGACTTTAGAAATTATTAATAGAAGATAATTGGATAATAAGATGATGAATAAATAAGATAAATTAAATAAAATTTTGCTTTGAAGGAATTAATAAATTAACAATTGAATCAACTTAATGAAATACCTTGAATAAAAAAAATCAATTATTGAATATTAATTGACTTAAATTGAAATTTATATGATTAGAATTAACAGTTGAACTAACAAATTTAAATTGAATGACTATTTATCGATTTAATATAAATGAATTTAACCAAATTGTTAAATATTAATTAATTAAATTTAAATTTATATGGTTTAAATTAATTGTTTCACTTGTATTCCAATCTGTTTTATTTCTGGTTGTTTCTATTCCCCCGCCTCCTTCCTTTTCGGGAACGAAAAGTTTTGAGTGGGGAGAGTGTAACGACCCGTAAATTTTAACTGTTTTAATAATGTAATTAGTTGAAATTTTGTGAAATTTTATACGATAAATTTTGAACTAAAAATTTGATATTTGGAATGCGTCTAATTAATCATAGCAACTGGTAAATTTTCAACAGATAATTTGGAGGTTTATTTTCTAGTGTAATTTTATTCCAATTTTTATCAGTTAAAATCGATGATAATAAAATGTTTTCTAAACCTGAATATTTTTACATAGAAAAATTCTAATTCATCTTCTGACTAAGACGTCATTTTTCGTTTTTCCAAATTCAGACTTCTTTAGCTCCGTCGATCTTATTTTTCTGCGTTTTTGCTGCATTTTCCGCTAGTAGAAAATTCAAATTTTTATAATTCAATCATACCACTGATATATGTATACCATTTTGATCGGCTCATCGTGCTGATTGCCACAGTATATTCATCCTTGTGTTTCGGCTTCCGGTATTGAGCGAAATCAATAAAACAATTCTGTACCGGTACCCAATTTCACGCTTTTGGTTTCTTGTCCTTTTGTCTATCTAACCGCTGAAACAAACAGCCATTAGTCATTATTATTCCTCAATTCTCGCGTTGGACTCTTACTCTTCCATCACTTTAGTTTACATTGCTATTTGTTCCACTTTCTTCCTCTCTGTTCACTATTTTCCTATTTCCCCAGAAAAAAAAACTGTTGCCAGCTCATTCTTCCTCCTCTCCTATTTGAAAAAAAACTATTCCTCTTCTTTTTTTTCTCCTTGCCGAACCAAACTTATAATTTTCCTTCCTCCTCTCCACATCACCGATCCAGTCCCCTGCCGTGGCCTCATCCACCCCGACTGCATCATCTCGTCGACCGCCGCCCCACACTCACTCCATCTCGGCAACCAGGTACATAGATTGGCCTTTCCGTGATCATCGGCGCCTCAACTCCATCCTCCCTACGTCAGTGCCCCACCGAACTCAGCGGCCAATCGCCACTCCACCTGGCAGTCCAAACCCATACCTTGCTTCCTCCCTTCCATGCGCTGCAAACTCCATTGACAAACCAAAGCTCAGCCCATCTCTTCTTCACCTCAACCGAGCTCTCTACTTTCTTATTCTTATCAGGTATAGACTTATATATATTTTATTCAAAGTCTGTTATTTAAAAAATATATACTTTGTTATTTATATAAGTTATAAAGTTTATATATGTGTATATATATATATATACGAGTCAGGGATATTGTTTATTTTGCTTGTTGCTTTTGTATTCTATTATATATATAGTATGCCTGTACATATTATGGGTTAGATATATATATATATATATATATATATATATATTGTTGTTTAGATTTATATATTTATATTATTTTTTTGTGTGGTATAATATGTATAGCTTGATATAAGAAGTTCTGTTAATCAAAATAGGTTGCGGCTTGCATATGTATATATTGTATAAGGCTTTATTAAGGAGCCGCATTCATATTGTTTTCATCACATGTATCATATGAATTTTAAAGATAGTGTACTGTTTATTAAGTTTTATATAAGAATAGATTTAATATATTCTTTTATATGATGTATTGTTAAAGCATTCATTTATATATTGTTAAGTACCGTATAAAGATAATTGTACTGTTTATTAATAAAGATAATATATTGTTCTATTATATCAAGCTATATATATACATATAGATTTTAAAACTGTTATAATGCATAAGTTTTGAATGTTGCATACAATTTGTTAGTGGGCATATTAGTTATAAAGAGGTTATATATGATATATTTAAGTTTTTATATATATTATATAAAGTAAGTACACATGAGTCTGCAGCTGCACATTCATTTTTGCTCATGCTCGTACTTTTCTTGCTTGACGTTTCACGTTTGGGGTATTCAAGGCTTCCATATATATAAGCGTACCGTGTATATATCTGAGAAGAGATGTTTGGAAGATCCTTAATATATTTGAAAAATAAAACAAGAGGTAGTATGTTTTAAAGTATATGTAAAGCTATACGTTTTTTCATATATTAGTTTACTTAAACTATAATATGTATGTATAGTTTGATTTTTATAAATAAGCTTCTTGTATGTATTATTATATGGATGAAGACATATTATTCAATGTTCTGCATTTCGGTTCCTGTTATAATAGGATTTTTATATATACGTGCTAGTTATATGTATATATAGTCATGGGTTGGTATATATTTTATATGTGAATTATAAATCTGTTTATAAGTAAATAGATGTTAGTATTGTATATTATAAACTATATATTTGAAAACCTGTTTATATATATATATATAACAGTCTTGCCTGTATATAAAATATATGTTATGTACATATGTTGATTAGATTTTTGTGGTTTGTACAATTTATCATCTGCTGATTTTATATACGTTAGATATATATATGCGTTAATTCTGATTTCAAGGTGTATATTTATGTATGTTTATATTAGGTTGATTTTTAAGTGTGTTTAAATTTTGTTGATTTAAAGTGTGTGTGTGTGTGTGTGTAAATAAAAGGGATATTGCATGTATATATGTTGATTTTTAAAATGTATGTGTTCCAAGGAAAATGATTTTTCATCTGTATATATGCTCTATTTTAATATTTGTCTTAAGGTAAACATTGATTTTTATAAATAGTAATAATAATGTATACATTTTTCGGTTTATATCAAAACTGATTTGATGCGTTCTCATCGATTCCTATTTATCAGCTCTGCTCAACAAAATCCATGCTCAGCTACTTCACCTTGAGATTTATTGTTTGAATTGGTCGATGGTCGAATTTGTGATTTATTCCCTGTGCTTGTCCTATTTTCTCTCTCTAGCATCGAAAGGTGGGCAATCACTCACGATTAACGTTCTTTTATTTATTAAATTTGATTTCAATTGAAACGACAAATTGAAATATGCTGTTGCTAGTTATTTACACTGTTATATATGCTATCATCTGTATCTGTTCACCTGTGACATCTAACACCATTATCTGTTATTTACACTGTTATATATATGCTATTACCTGTATCTGTTCACCTGTGACATCTGACACCATTATCTGTTAATTACACTGTTATATATATGTTATTACCTGTATCTGTTAACCTGTGACATCTGACACCATTATATGTTATTTATATTGATGATATATGCTTGTTGTATTATTATTATCATATATGTTATCACTCTGCAAGTTCCCTGTTAGTATAGAAATCACTATGGGTTGAAATGATACATACCCGAACGGACTTTAGAATAGGAGAAAATCGTTTAGGTTGAAATGATAAACCCAAGCGATTTTCATTTCAATTGAATTTGGGATTGCGGGTTGAAATGATAAATACCCGCATTTATATTTTAAATTGCAGATTGAAATGATAAATATCCGTATCACGTGACCATAGAATAGAAAATTATATACAGACACCGTGGTCTATGTATATATAAATATTTTGAAATAATTTCTATGGTTTTGGAAAGATATATATATGGTTTTATTTGATATTGAAATTATTTTATGAATAAGTTTTAAATTAAAGTGGATTTAAAATTTATTTGAAATGGTATTTAATTAAGAATTGGCTTTAATTAAATTGATTTGAAACTTATTTAATTTGACGATTTAAGGATATGAATTTATAATGTGGTTTTGGTTTAAGATGATTTAAAATGAACATTTCAAGTTTAAAATATAATTGAAGGAAATACTTAGTGATTTGAAATTTGAAGTTTTATTTAAATGATATTGGATTTATTAAGTAAATATTTCAAAACTAAATAATAGAAAATTAAATTTGATATATATATATATGAAATTTTCAAATTTAGTTTTGGGAATTGTTGAATACTTAAAGCTTTGAAATATATTGAAATTAAAATGGTTTATTTTGTGGTTCAAATCCGTTTGATATCGTTATAATTCGAAATGATTTATTGAGAAATTGAATTGAGTTGAAATTTATGAATTGAGATTGAATTAAGTTGATTTTAGAAGTCGAGTTAAATTGAATTGATTTGTGAATTTGTGGAAGCTATTTTATTTTATAAAGTTTTTTAAACTATATCTACAACTATTTATATTTTACTTTATAAATTATTTTAATATAAACTATTTTGTATAAATCATTTTCAATATATATTATTTTATTATAAACTATTTTATATAAACTATTTTTATTTTATAAACTATTTTATTTTATACACTAATTTTAATATCTAAACTGTTTAAGAGGAAAGTGTTATGGATTCCGAATGATATGATTTCAAGCTATAGTTTCAAAGTGTTATGAATTTCAAGGTTTTGATTTCCAAAGTGTTTTGATTTTAAAAGACTTATGATTCGAAAGCGATATAACTTTGGAAAGTGATATGATTTTGGAAATGGATTTATTTGAAGTGAAAATGATGTCGTATGGATATGGTTTTGAAATGGCAATGATATTTTGGTTTTGTAATATAAACTATTTTGAAAGTTTATTAAATGACCAATCGGTGTAATAATTACGTAGTTATTGAAGAGTCCGGGATCAGTTAGGGACATACACTCTGTCCAAACCGAAAACCACTTTAATAACTATTATACGCGGAGTGTGATCCAGAATGAAGTGGTTGGAATGATGACGTTGCTGGATTTGAAGAAAGAGAACGATAATGGATAACCTTGACACTTGTGTCAAATTGGAAATGACTTAAACAGGAGCCGTGCCAGGCCAGTGAGGTTAGCTACCTCTAGCGTACACATTTCTTCGTAAACTACTCATTACTTGTTTTTGATTGGTGCGCACCCTTGAATTGGGAGTGTTGTTTCGCGGTGTTGCGATCGTTGCGGCGATGCGTTCTCACCAGTTCGGATCAGGCAAACGGTAGTTTCACTACCTTGGGTATTGCCTCATGTGCCTTATCATACTCGTATCCCTATGCGCGACCACTACGATTTGTTTCGTGTTATACCTATGGAGTACTCCCTGATAGCCCACTAGTTTGCGGTGGAGTTTACAGTGCTGTATAGACTATGACGCTTATATAAAATGTGTTAAGGGGGATAATGGTAACGCCTTAACGCCATTTTGATACTTTATATTACTGATTGGCATTATCTACTTAGCGTACACTACTACATAGTAGATAGTTTAATGGATCCTTAGAGGATGGTTATCCCAAACATCCTTTGAGCTACTTGTATTTTCAGTTGTTATTTCACTTGAGTTGGATTTATTGATATAAGAATGTTAATCCTGACTCGAGTGTTTTGTGTTTGCTTTACGCTCGGGTCAGACTGAGTGTACCAATATTCGAGACTCGCCTTTGGAGTTGGAGCTTCGCTTGGAGATCCAGCTATCTATCCAGCTTTCAGATATTCAGTTGATTCCAGCGATGTATTCTGATCTTGTATTTGACTATTGTATTCGAGACTTCTGTTGTATCTTGTTTAACTCTGTTATATATATAGTAGCTTCATGAACTATTATTCTTTTGTTTCCGCTGCATTGTTGTTATATTACTCTGTGTATGTGATCTGTGATTATTTTATTTACTGTATATGCTGAGTTTTGCCAAATTTTATTTACAATCCATTGTTTTGAATTATTCAAGTCCGGCATGTGTGGATTTATTGTCGATTTGAATGGTCCAAAATACTGGGTCGTTACAATGGGTTTACTATGAACCTTTCTATCCGACAACTTCTATAATCAGTACTTAGGCATCCTATATTCTGGTCTATCTGACCTCCTAGATGCAATTCTAGTCATACAGGAGTTAACTCAATTTATATTCACTATTGGGTCAACCTAGCTGGTTATTCTGCCCTTTTTCCCCTAAAATACAGTTATGGGTCCATTTTACAGTGAATATGTATATTAGAAGAAGCAAACATAATAACACCAACATCTATGGTTTAATATCCTTGAAATCATTTTCATATGAAACATGGTTAATCCCTTTAACCTAATACTTTATGAAGGAAAGCTTCTCCAAAAACTCCATACTTAAAAGCTATTTCAAAACTCATTTATTTTTTCCCTGGGTTTTCCTTTAAAAATGAGATTGGGTTCTTTGTTTTGAAAACTAGGGCTTTCGAAACCTTAAACCATTACTTTCGAAACCATTGGATAACCTCCTTCGAAAGCATTCAAATCTTCTTTTCAAAACACTAAGCATATGCCTTTTGAAACACTTTAAAACAACTCTTTTGAAACCATCAAAACATACCTTTCGAAAGTATTAAAGCATCACTTATTAACTCATAGAAGCATAGCTTCAAAACCATTCGAAAGTATCCCTTTCGAAACCATTGGGTTTATCTTTAAATATATCTTATTGGTCAAAGTGAATATAAACGAAAGTACCCCTTTTGAAACCATTCACCTTTAAATAAAAGTGATTGGGGAAAAACTGATGGCTTTGGAACCATCCTTTCGAAAGCATTGGTCAATTAAGTAAAACATTTGGAAGGATAGCTTCGAAGCCCCTTTCGAAGCCATTGCCTTCGAAACCATTAAACCCTTTCGAAAGCTTTAGGAAGTGGCTTATTATATTTATAAAACAAAAGCTACCTTTCGAAAGCATTGATGACCTTAATCCATTCGAAAGGCATAAGGTCGGATCCATGGTTTTGACTGGGTTCAAACTACCCTTTCGAAAGCACTAATTTAAAAACAAGGAAACTCATTCAAAAGCTACCTTTTCGCAACAAAAAGGCGGCGACTTCTTCGAAAGCTATAGAAAACCTTTTCGAAAGCATTCTTTTGAAAACAAGGCACGCACATTTCTTTGGATAGTAAAACGATGGCTTCGACCTCTTCAAAAACTAGGTTTCGACTCCATACCTTCCACCTTTCTCCAATCCACTACATACCAACTTATTGATACCTTGTGTATTGGTTTCGACTTGGTTAGTTGAGGCGGAAGTATAAGGTTGAAAGGTAGCGTAAAGAGGCGAAACATAATTTCTCGGTAAAGTCTGTTTTAATGCCTTTTTAAGTAATTGCTTTCTAACTAACCTTCCTATTTGTAAACATTTAATTGGTTGCCATAAACTTTCCAAATTCTTTTCAAAATAAAACTGCCACATTAATTTTAGATATAAATAAAATAATTTAGCAAATAAGCCATTCCTTAAGCAAAACAAATAAAACGTTTAAGTCCTCCACTTAAAATAATTTAATTTTCCATAGTAAATTACTTAGAAAAAATCCCTAAAAATTAGAGAAATTCACTTTAATATGTTATCTAACATATATAAATTTCAGACCCAAATTCTTCATAATAAAACCGAAGTTAATTTCTAAACCCAATTGTTCATATTTTCCTTTGAAAATTCATAATAAAATTTTTATAGCATGGAAGATTATAAAAATTAAAACACATCTCCAAGATAATGTTTTACATAATATATAAATTCCTCATGGCATTCGAAACACAATATAAACGATTTTAGCCTTAAAACCGTAAATAACATTTATCAAACAAACTTTTTTGAATATAACATATCATGAAATCCAAGCATATCATCATCAAAAAGCATCTTAATGGATTTAAATTTCGACCCAAAATCAAATGATCATTAAAAACAAAAATAGATATGGTTTGATTATTATTCACCTTGATTATGATAAGGAACTTGAGATTTGATCTTGGATTAATTCCCCTTGCTTGATTGCTTAGTTTAAATTTGATTTTCCCCTTTTTCTTCCCTAGGTAATGGACGACTTTGAGCTTTTGATTTACATTTTTGAGTTCTGCAAATTGAACGTGCAAAGTAAAGGAAACGAGATTTTAAGGTAATGGGATTATGGTGCGGAAATTACGTATTAAGCTCTTGCGTTAATTGTTTTCTTGTTAATTAACATATGAAACCTTTTATAACCCACTTATTTAATTAAGCTTGGCCTCTAGTTTAAATTTTCAAATCGCAATCCCCTTATCACTCTAATATTTACATTATTCTTTTTTATTTTGTCTAATTAAATCTCCTAAATAATGTTATTAAAAATTAGGGGTGTTACAGATAATTAAAGTAAATCGCACACAAGATTTATAATGGTTCCACTAACATTATGTTAGTGTACATCCACTTTAGGGAGAGTCTTTTTATTGCCAATAATGAAAGAGTGCAAGAGATTGATTACAATGATCACTCAAAATTCCATTGGTTTTGATTTGTGGAGATTAAGAATTGAAGAAACTATGATGTAGAATTGCTTTTCAATTTGAATGAACACCTCCACTTTTTAGATTTGAAAATAGCCTTTTATATGACGAAAATCAAATAGGAAAATATAAAAAATTTCCCCTTGAAGCAACAACCATCATTACACAATTGCACAGGCAAAATTGTCCCCAAAACAGCGGTGAGAGATTGAATTCTATGCTCAAACGTTTGACCCCCAATTTCAGATGTCTCAAAACGTCCAAAATGCATTGCAAACTCTCAAGATGGACTACAGGGTTATTTGGACATCTAAGGGAGTCTCTTAGGCATCATACATCCATATCAAACGTCTAAGAACCTTACTTGGATGCCTGAATTATCAAAACTTAGAAAATTGGCTTCAAACTATGATATCTTTCGCTTTCGAGCTCCGATTTGTGAACCATCTTCACTGATATCAAGCTACTTCAGTCCTCTTTAATCCTATATATTCTTTCCTAAATTTAACAGCCTAATACTCCTTTACACTACCGATCCCTCTGGCAAGGATCAAAACAAAATACAATAAACCGCTGAATTAAATAAGTGAAACAATTTTTACATCCCTGCATATTTAAAAATAAAACAAACATAAATATGAAACAATCATCAAATAAAAAGGAGAATAAGACAACAAAGATTATTAATTTGTTGAAATAATAAAACCATTAAGGAGTTCGAATTTGATCCACATTTCTCAATGAATTTTATAGGAAAAAAGTTGTTTGAAATAAAATGAAATGTAAAAAGATATAAAACAAAGAAATCCAATATCTTTAACAACTTTTTTGCATTAGCTAAGACATGAAGAAAAGCAAACATAAGAAGACAAGACCTATTGTATTCAATATAAAGAACATGAGATTTAATCTAATTTTTTGAAAGTCATTATAAGAAAAACAAAAGAAACCGTTGAAGATTCACTTTGAAGAAGACATCACATACAATAAAAACGAAACCAACTGGATACAATGGGCTTTGTTCTAGAAAAGTGAGAAATGAACTGTACTAAACAAAGTCATGATATTGTATTTAGTCAAAGGTATGGGTATCTTGTTCATATTATCAAAATTTTGTTATGCTAATTGATAGTGAGAAATTGGTATATTTCAAACCCTATAAAAACTACAATGTTTCTATTGTGAAAAATATGATATTTTATACCAAATATAAGAATTTATCGGCATAAGGTAAACAAATTGCCAAAAATACTTTATTTTACAAAATAGTATTGATGATAAATTTAATCAAATAGGCTGTAATAGTATGGCACAATTATATATGACCCCAAATAAACATGGGATATCTGATGGTGTGATACCGATGATATTATAGTTACAAAGATCTACCTTCCATGAATACCGAACATAAATTACAGCCACCAAATTAATATGGGGTCTATCACTGTATGATGTTCATGATATTACACAAACATTAATAAATGAAAACGAATTATATTTTTAAATATCTCGATGAATTGACTTTCTGATTCCAATAAATGTGATTTGATCCCTATAAATATATATAATGAATTAAAATATATTTTATTACGTTAATCAAACATCCATCATTAAAGATAAAAAAAGTATAAACATGAGCAAAGAGATTTTATAAAGAAGATCAAAAAACACATAAATATAAAATCTTTCTTACAGTAATAATGAATATATAAATTGTTCAGTATGACAAAATTGGAACTAAGTATGTATGAAAAAGAAGAATTTTCTTTTAAAATCAAAAATCAAATACAAAATATAGAAGAAGGAAAAATGATTTACCACTTTTTAACAATAGCAGGTCCATCTTTAAAAGCCTAGATCTACTTAATTTTTGTTGTAACTTTAAGGTGGAGTGGAGGATGAGACCAATTTAGTATAAAAAAATTAAAAAATAACAGTTTTATTTCATAAGTGATAATAAAGAAGACTAAGCCAATAAAAAAATACCTAAAAAATCCAAAGTTCATCTTCATCTGTATCCGAAAAGCAGACAAATATCTGATATCCGAAAAAATGATGTGGATGCGGATATAAAAGCATCTACGTACAAAAATCGTCCATTTGGTTTTTATCAAGATTATAGCTTATAATATGTATATTTTAGTATAATGAAAGAAATGTATTTATTATTTTATTAAGTTAATAGTTTATATTATATGCATTTAATGTATATTAATTGCTCAAAACTATTTGTTATAACCATATTTGTTGATTTTACGCATTTCTATAATCAGTGGAATTGAAAAAAATTATGTTAAACTACAATTTTTATTTATGTCTCTTGAATTATCGAATGTTAGCAGATAAGATAATTATCCGATATTCGTCTACAACTGCGAATGCAAATATCCGAAAGTGATTTCAAAGGCGGATGCAGATAAGACACTATCTGCAAATGAAAGTATTCATTGATAGGTCTAAAGAGGATGGTTGATGGAGATCATGGTAAATGGGAAACAAAGATTATCTTTTGATTCATGATGAAGTTAAGGTTGCCTTTTTTTTTGTTTAATGAAAGGGATATTCTGAAAGTGTTAAGTTCATGAAAGGAGACCGTGTTTTTGTGTTACGAAAGGGGTACAGGAAAGGAGAATAATTATTTATATTTATTTGTACGTTTGGTTTTAATTTATTTTATATATTTTAGAATAATTGATATTAAATTATAAACTAGTGCAAAAAAGCATTAAATTAAAAATAAAAATTGATATAACACAATTTAAAAAATAGAAATACTGAATAAAAACAAGTACATAAACAACGTAAATAAAAAAATAAAATCCTACGAATTAGGGTCAGTTTTGTTGATCATGTATTGACAGTATTGAATGTTGAGCTTCATCATTGCTATCTCAACAATCAACCAGCTTCTTGAAGTATCATCATCCAAAGTAGTAAACATTTCTCTTTTATCCTTGTCCATAAGAATTGTTAATGCTTCGCCAATGCCATATTAACCAATTTAAAAACGTTAGTAATTAATTGGGTGTGTATATAAAAGTTAAATGTGTACATGACGATATACGACATCGATGTATATTTAAATTTGTTGTAAAAAAATTGAATGAGCGAAAGCATATTTGATTAGGATCTAGTATTTCCTATTCGAATACCAATACAACTTAAAATCAACTATGAAATCACACAAGAATAAACAATGGAAAGAAAAAGAGAAAGAGACACAAAAGATTTAACGTGGTTTGGATATAAGTATCCTACATCCATGGAGACCCAACAAAACTTTATTATTTCTTCACTTCGAGAGAGAGTACAACATGAGAAGAGTATGAATTATTCAACAAGTTTCACTCATCCTAAAAATTACAGAAATATGGATCTTATTGAGGATATTTTGGTGGAGAACACTCTTGTTGGTTTGTGTGATGTAAAGATGAGAAAAAATTTAGCGTATTTATGTTTGGTTCCACATATATCCTTATTTGATTGATTCCTCAAATCAATTAATATCTCTTCTGATACTAATTGATAACCTTTACAATCTGTTTCCTATATTTGATTGATTACGGAAATCAATTAATATCTTCTCCCTTATAAATTTGGAAGAGATTTAAATCGACCAAATTGAACGCTCCACCTCGATTTAAATATAATCATCAGTCAACAAAATTGGTTGTTAGGTTAGCGCCCCATGGCGCTTATGCAGCTGAAATCAAACTGATCAAGTTTGAGCAATGCTCAAACTTGTCCTTAGGAAGTGGCTTTATCATCATATCTGAAGGATTATCCATAGTACTCACCTTCACCAACTTGATTTTGCTTCATTCTTCCCCAAGCATAAGAAAGAATCCACTAACATCAACGGGCTTCGTCCAAGAACTATAAGCTTGATTCTCTACAAGACGAATCGCACTCTGACTGTCTGAATATAGCTCTACTATCGCTACACTATAGAAAGATCATCCAATAACTGAAGTAAATAAAATCCCTTCTTAGTCGTTTCCACAATCGATATTAACTCGGCCTCGATAGTTGATAAATCTACTATAGACTGCAACTTTGATCTCCACAAAGTCAAGCCTATGCCAAGTGTAAAAACATAGCCCGATACCGACTTCTGCGCATCTCTATCCCCAACATAATCTGAATCACAGTAACTTCTAAAAGAGATGCACTGCAAGATTAAATGGCTATTCCAACGGCTCGTAGCGTTGGCGGCCGTTGAAAGCCGTTGGAATAAAATCAACGCTTTCCAACGGAACCAACGGCTATTTTCCAATGGAATTTCCAACGGCCGCCAACGGTTAATAGCCGTTGGAAACCGTTACAAGCCGTTTGAATAAAATGTCCAATAAGCCATTGGAAACCGTTGGAAATCTGGGTTTATTTGCTGTACAAGAGCAAGCCTATTCACCTTCCAGCCACACCATTTCCAATCCATTCCATTTCCAATACATTTCGAATCCATTCCACACATATATATCAATATCAATATAAACAACACACATAAATCAATTAAACACCAATATAAACAAACCAAACCATTCAAACATCATAAACCGTACCATCAACGTAAATACCATCAAAACATGTCAAAAAACCACATACATACCATCAAAATATCATTCTCACCCACTCCGTACCAATATATACAACATTAAAACACATAATAACCATCTCCAAGTCAATATATACATCGTTCAAACACAAACACTAAAAAGCATACCTCCTCAAGCATCTTCGTCGTCGCCTCCGAAAGCACCAGACGACGAAGGAAAGGTACCATGATTCTGCACATACTCCGCAAACTTTTGATTCAGCTGCTCCATCTATACAGCTCGTAGACGATTCTCCTCTTGTAGCTGCTCAATCATAGCTCTAAGCTCCTTAATTTCTTCTTTGTCTTGGGCCATTTGAGCCTGTCAAGCTTGCAAATAAAAATAATAGCAAAAGGGTTGTCTCAGCATATAAAATATTATAACACTATATATTTAAACGCTAATTTGTTGTACATATGTAAAAGGATTAATTACCGTTATGTTCCCGAAGCCATAACATCTACTCCGCTGCGTAGGATCCATAACAGCATCAAATATGTTATCTTGCTCCTCCTGTGTCAACTCATCACGACCGGATTGCTGAAGCGCATAAGCCCGTACCTCCTGTAACCTTGACTATAATGAAAAAAAAACAATTTCAGTTGAAAAATAGTAGAATGTAATTTTTATTTTACATAGCTAGTAATTAATAAACTTATCGATGTAAATATTAGAAATTAAAAAACGCATACATATGCCTCAGTCGCCTTATCCTGATCACCCCACTGATATTGATTTTGCCAGACTCGTCTACTTTCCTAGATGCGTGGGTGTGAGCAAATAAGTCCACTAAGCCAACGGGATGTCCATAAGCTCATTCCTGCAATTGATAATTTGGATAATTTAACTCCACATAACTAATTACTGAACTGATCAATATACAAATGTGATAATAGATAAATTTACCAAATCTTCGCGGTGATGCTGGAAAGATTTGGAGCCTCCACGATGAGTTACTGGATTCTTGCTCCTGTTTGCTGAGTTTTTATGACTCCTCCTGCAAATTTACAATGAATAATTATTTATTAAACGTTAAAAAAATTACTCAGATTCATTATAGATTTACCTTGAACTCCTCAGAGTTCCACCAGTCAACCCACTTATCCCATACAGCCGCGCTCATCCACTTTGGTTTCTTCCCCACTTTTTTAATATCTGACATATTCTCCCTATAGTTCTTAGCGATCTTTGAGTTCCAGTGTCGCTGAACTAAATTGATATCAGACTCTTGCAAATCTACTGCGCCCTGTACAATGAGAAAATATTACTAATTATTTATTTGTATTTAATTAATCATTTTGTAAAGCGGTATAAAATTACTAGAAAATCTTGCCAAATGGTCTCTCTCACTTGTATTGGCACAAATGAACCTTAGCTATATTCGGTACTAAATAGTTCAACAATTTGCATCTACTACATGAACAACGAATTTCTTCATCGTTTGCAATATTACTTATAGCAAATTCGATGAACACTTGTACCCCTTTTAGAAAATGTTCACTTATTGCGCCATTAATTTCCCTTCTTTGATACATCCAGCTCCGATCATTAAAGTAATTGACCATTTTTCCTACTTGAAAACCTATGATAAAGTAAAAAAATTATAAATCGTTCATTTTATATTTTGTTTAAATTTTATTTACTGATTTAGTAAACATGTACTAAATTTTATATTTTTTCTACAAACTTTATTTTAAATAAACAAATATTGATTCATTGCCACTTATGTGTCTTCTTTGATGGTCGGCCATTCTACTTCCCATTACAAACACAATAGTAATTATATTCCGTAAATCATATCATTTTAAACGATTTCACAAAATTTCGGCAGCATTTCCCCCGTGTTCCTTGTATCGTACACAAATGCGTGTACACAAGGAACGTAAAGGAAATGCCGTCGAAATTTTTTGAACCGTTTAAAGTGATATGATTGACGAAATATAATTACTTTATAGTGTTTGTAACTTGTCCAATACAGGGACAAATCCGACAAATGATGTATCAGATGAATAGAGTTGTCTGTTTTGTGGAAAAAACGAATATCCCTAAAACGATCATATACAACACTTGTCAAACGGGGCCAAATATATCTAAGGATTTAAATATTTGTTTATATTAAATTTAAATATATAACTCGTTTAATTAATATTGGTTTATATTTTACCGTTTTATTACATAAGTACTAAATCATTTATACACAAAATTTGTACACAAAATTCATTTATTACAAATTCATTTATACACTAAATCAATTCGCGTGTTCGCACAAATACAAAACTCGTGTTCTCACAAATGCAATATCCGTTCTAACGGCTTCCAAATGCAATAAACTCTATCACACACATACGTTCAATACTAACCAAATCAACATAAACTAATGCAATATCCTAAATTACAAAATTTTCAATCGGTAATAACTTGTTCATTATGGGATAATAGTTGCAATTAGGGGATAACATGATGTAATATGCATACACTAACAAGTAGGAATCAATCACAATTCAAATTAAACCCTAAATATAAAAAACCTAAATATTAGGTTTAGCAAAATTACGGATTTGGAGAGCTAGAAGGGTGGAGATGGGCTGGAGCAGCTTCTAGATGGCGTCAGAGGTGGTTGGGATGGTGTTTGGGGCGGCGGTAGCAGGCTAGGAGGTGGTGGAATGGGGGAATTGGATTTGGGGAATTAGATAATGAGCTTCCGGTAGTTTGTCGGGAAAATATGCAAGAAATTTTCAACAGCTTCATTCCAACGGTTTCCAACGGCTTTAGACGGTTACGACAAAATCCAACGAGCCGTTGGAAGCCGTTAGAAACGCCGTTGGATGCCGCTGGAACATGGGCATTGGAATACACTGTATCTCTAGTAGTGATGTCGCCACCTACTCCACCATCTAACAATCTAATTGAAGAAGTGCCATGAAGATATTTGAGTATCCACTTCACTGCTTGCCAATGCTCTTTGTCTAGGTTAGGCATATATCGACTCACAACACCTACTACATGGGTCAAATCTGGTCTCGTGCACACCATAGCATACATGAGACTACAAAAAACACTAGAATAAGGTATATCAGCTATATACCTCTTGTCTTCATCCGATGTAGGAGATAAGTCTTTCGACAACTAGAAATGAGAGCCTAATGGTGTGCCAACCGGTTTAGCTTTCTCCATACCAAACCGAGCGAGGAACTTCTCGATGTACTGCACCTGAGTGAGTCTTAACTCTCTCTGCTTCCAATCTCTAAATATCTCCATTCCTAAAATTCTTTGTGCTTTTCCCATATCCTTCATATCAAACTCCTTGCTGAGCTCCACTTTCAACTCCATAATTCTGACCATACTCCAAGATGCAATCAACATATCATCAACATACAACAAAAAATATATCATATCTCCATCACACCTCCTAAAATAAACACACTGGTTTTTGAAGCTTCTAGAATATCCCTGTGTAAACATAAACTTATCAAATCTCTTATACCATAGTCTAGGAGACTACTTCGGTCCATATGGAGATTTGTTAAGTTTACAAACATAACTTGGCCAACTACTATCAATGAACCCCTCCGGCTAATTCAAATAAATCTCCTCATCCAGATCGCCATGCTAGAATGCAGTTTTGACATCTAGTTGCTCAAGTTCCATATCATAATGAGAAACTAATGCCAGCAAAATACGAATGGCTGTATGCTTGACAATTGGAGCAAAGATATCATGATACTCTATGTAACAACCATGTTTTTGAAGATGTAATACTGGAAAATTTTAATTATAATATAAGTATTCGAATTCGATTTTTTCGATAATTAGTATTTTGGAAATAAGAGTATTTAATTGAAGTATATTTAATCAAAGATTTTGTTTTAACAAATTGAATTGATTAATAAAATAAATTTCAAAAGATATATTAAACTAGACAAAGTATTATCGCTAAATATGAGAAGTTTAAAGATATAGATAATTTTTATATAATTAAAATAGATGAGAAGAAGTTTATTTGATATTCAAAATAATCGATAAATTGACGAAGATGAATAAATTTATTTATATTAATTCAATGGGCAATCAAATAGAGTAAACAATACTGGATTGAATGAAATTGTATAGTTATCCAAATACACACACACATACACACTTATGTTGTAAGATGATGCAAAAATCAGTTTAAATTAAATTGAAATCTATTAACAGATAAATGAAAGGAATAATTTGAAAAGAAAAGAAAAAAAATTTAATCAAATTTTAATGGGTCTAACTAATACAAACCCAAAGCCATTCTAATGCTTATGCTCATTATCTCCTAACCGGTTTACCTTGTCTTCCTGGTACAAATTCCCAAATTCATTCCTTTCCTCACACACTAATTTCCTATGGCCAAAATTGAAAAAAAAAACAAAAACCTTGCCTAAATCACGACTGGATAGTGATGTCGAGGCTGAGGCAAACAAGAAAAGAGGTGCGACTTTGTGAAGGGCTTCGACGATGGTGAGGGAGTGTGGAGGCATGGTCGAGCTATGTAGATGACGTGGATTAGGGGAGGAGAGCGTGCATTCATTGCCTGGCACCACGTGCATATGGCACAGGGGAGGCGGCTGCTGGCAACGATGGTGACGGAGGCGGAGACTTTGGGAGGTTACGACTGATTTAGGGATTTACAGCCTTGATTTCCCATGCAAGAGCTAATGCCTACAAGTTATAGGTGATGATGAATGTGTCGGAGGCAACTGATGGCATTGTCTAACACCAAATTGGTTCTTCATTCGTCATTAAGGTGAGTTATTTAACTCACATCTACTTATAATTCAATTTGCATACCTTGTTTTGATTATGAATTTAAGTAATCCATAGTGTTATTGGCTGAAATGACCGAAATATGATTGTGTGCTACATTTTTGATGATTTGGTGTCTGAATAGGTTGAATTTTGTGTGTGTGTTAAATATTGGATTCAATTTGATTGTTGATTATAAAGTTGCATGTACATTAAAAACCTTCATAATGCAATTGAGTTTTATAGCTAGGTTTTAAGATGATTGTGTATTGTTTGTGTGATCGTAGTTGTCGAAAAGCAACTCGGATTGCTAAATAATTCCATATTATGGAATTATATTTTATAGAGCGATGCTGGCTCTAAATATTGAATTTTGGATGGATTTTTTGTTTGAATGTTTTAAAAGAATTCCAAAATGAGATTTTATTTGATTCGATCCTTATTGAAATTTTATTTACAGAATATAGTTAAATTATATTATATTCTTAACTTATTTCTTATTCAAAACTTTTATTCAAACCCTTTAAAAATGAGTAATAATTATTTATAAAACCTTTTTAAATTTACTATTATAAGAATAAAATTTTGGAAAAGATTTAGAGGCAAAAGATAAAATATAGTAATATTTTATAAAAGCGATTATGAAAGCAATAATTTTAATTTCAAGTGATTTTGTTATAAAAGAGGTTTAAATGATTTTCAAAGAGTTCCAAAATCTCTTGTAATTAAATAACTCTTCTTTAAAATGAGTATGGACTTAAATGTGATTTTGGAAAATTATATCTTTGTATATATAAAATTAATTTGAAACTCTTTTATCTTATTTTTTATGGATTTGAGATTTTAATGAGATTTCATGATTTTCTATGAGGCAAAGAGTTTTAATAAACGATTGAACTGTCAGATTGGTATGGGACATTCTGTACATTCTCTCGCTTAATATTATAATTTTTAAATAGAGTTTGAGTGGAATTTACTAACTTTTAGTAAATACTTGAATTTATTATCGGTATGGGACAGTTAGTTAACTTCTTATTATTACTTGAGTGACAGTGATTTACACTTAGAATTTTATTATCTTAGGTTGTTCGGATTTCATTTTAGGCCGATAGATCCTCGAGAGAAAATGACTCATTTTCCATCGACATGGGAGTCCATACAATTTAGATTTTTGGACAGTAGACAATATTTACCTACTTTGTGTCGTTCGGTATATTCGCATAGTTATTCTACTTTGTGTCATTAGACTATTTGCCTATTTGGTCTACTTTGTGTTGTTAGACCACGACAGTATTTGGCGGGGTCTACTTCGTGTCGTTAGGCTCCATGTCGTTGCATTATTTGGTACACATATAGACAATGTTTACCTACTTTGTGTCATTAGGTAAATTTATCACAGTTAGTCTACTTTGTGTTGTTATACTATTCGCAGATTTGGTCTACTTCATGTTGTTAGACCACAACACTATATGGCGAGGTCTACTTTATGTCGTTAGGCTCTCTGTCCCTATGTTATTATTTCATTAATGATGATTTCTTCAGAGATTTTAGGATAGATATTGTTAACCAGTTATTTGACCCGGTAACGAGAGGCTCGGCACAAAGTTCCCATTCGGCATGCAAAGCCATCGTTCGGCATGCAGCCTCGATCGGCACAGAGTCTCTCTCGGCGTAGAGCCTCGATCGGCACAGAGTCTCGCTCGGCATAGAGCCTCGATCGTCACAGAGTCTCGCTCGGCGTAGATCCTCGACCGGCACAGAGCCTCGCTCGGCACGGAACCTCATTCGGCATGCAGGGATTCCTTTGTCTTCAGACCTCACTAGGCACAGGTCTCTCGTTCGGCATACGATTGCCGCCCGGCCTACACTCATCGCTCGTCATCAGAATATCGCACAAGTTCGAAGAAAAGGTTAACATTCAACCTTGCGTGAGGGCGTCGCTCGACATGCCTCGCTTGGCAAACATTGTTCAGCCACGATAGCGCATAGTTCCTAGTTCGGCCAAATGTGGTCCGGCTTGTCTCGTCCGGCATGTCTCGTTCAGCTTGCATGGAACGGTGCGCAGTAGTCATCTACTATGGGCCGAGGTACCTTGTTCCTAGGCCCATGAGGGAAGTCCAACCCATCTTCGTCTATAAATAGAGGGGCAGGGGCATGCTGAAAAAAGGGACTTTTTTAGAGAACACTGGGGAGACTCTGCCGCTTGCAAGACTTATTATTTTCAGTTCAAACTTGTATTCAAGTCATTAATATACGGTTTGTATCTATATTCAACTACTTGTGAAAGCAATACAGATCAAAACTTAAAGTGGAAGTAGGCAGTTATGCGGAACCACTATAAATCTGGTGTTCTCGTTTTTGTTGTTCCTTTGGCATTGAATTACACTATTTCTCAATTTTAATTTACCTTCTTCATTTATCTCTCTACACAATCTTTCTAAACGGGGTTAGTGACCAATTTTGGTGCTAACAGATATTTAGTATCTTTTGGGGCTCAGGAGAATTTCAAATTCTATAATTTTGAGATAGCCCATTTGAGACTTGATATGGAATTGGGAAATGGTGATTCCAAATTGATATGCCTTTTTATGTATTGATTTTAGGCATATTTGGAGATGACTTATTTTATTATTAATTCATGTATTATGATATCGATATTTGATCTGGTTTGATATGCCTCATTTTGATATTTGGTTTTAGGCATATTTTTAGATGACTTAACTTTTGTTAAGTCATAAATGAAATTATGAAATGGTAACTTTATTTAATATGCCTTATTATAATCATTTGTTTAGGCATATTTTAGTATGGCTTATTATGGTTAAGTCATACATTTATGATATCAGTATCATCTCACCTTTCAAATAAATATAGTTTGATCAGTTTATTTTTATAATACTGGGGTCAGGCTGAGACCTACAAGTACAGGGACTCGTTGACCTTTGGATTTTGTGCTAGCACTGGAGTAGAATATTTTGACTGTTTTAGTTTACTTCATCATTCTATATATTGAAACTTAGGAGGATATGTCATGTATATTATTTGTTAGTCATTGTGTACATGATGTTGTATTTGATGTGATGTATATATATAAAATAAGTCATCTCCAAATATGCCTAAAACCAATAAACATAAAAAGGCATATCAATCCAAAATCACAATTTCCCAAATCCTTATCAAGTCTCAAATGGACTACCCTCAAAATTACGGTGATAGCAATTCAAAATTCTCCTGAGCCCCAAAAGATACTAAATATCTATCCTAAAATCTCTGAAGAAATCATCATTAATGAAATAATAACACAGCGACACGGAGCCTAACGACATGAAGTAGACCTCGCCACATAGTGTTGTGGTCTAACGATAGGAAGTAGACCAAATCTGCAAATAGTATAACAACACAAAGTAGACTAACTGAGTGAATTTACCTAAGGACACAAAGTAGGTAAACGTTATCTATCTGTGTACCAAATAATACAACGATGCAGAGCCTAACGACACGAAGTAGACCCCGCCACATAGTGTTGTGGTCTACCGACACGAAGTAGACCAAATAGGCGAATAGTCTACCGACAAAAAGTAGAATAACTATGAGAATTTACCTAACGACACAAAGTAGGCAAACATTGTCTACTATCCAAAAATCTAAAATGTATCGACTCCCAGGTCGATGGAAAATAAGTCATCTTCTCTCGGTGATCTATCGGCCTAAAATGAAATCCGAACACCCTAAGATAATACAACTCTAAGTGTAGATTACAGTAACCTAAGTAGTCACAAGAATTTAACTAACTGTCCCATGCCAGATAGTATATTCAAGTATTTACTAAAAGCAAGTAAATTCCACTCAAACCCTATTTAACAAATTATAATAATAAGCAAGAAAATTGTACGGAATATCACATGCTAATCTGACAATTCAATCGTTTATTAAAACTCTTTGCCTCATAGAAAATCATGAAATCTCATTAAAATCTCAAATCCATAATAAATAAAATAAAAGAGTTTTAAGTTAATTTTATATATACAAAGATATAATTTTCCAAAACCACTTTTAAGTCCATAAACTCGTTTTAAAGAAGAGTTATTTATTTACAAAAGCTTTAGGAACTCTTTCAAAATCATTTAAACATCATTTATAACAAAATCACTTGAAATTAAAATTATTGCTTTCATAATCGCTTTTATAAAATATTACTATATTTTATCTTTCGCCTCTAAAACCTTTCCAAAATTTTATACTTATAATAATAAATTTAAAAAGGTTTTATAAATAATTATTACTCGGTTTAAAAAATTTTGAATAAGAAATAGGTTAAGAACATAATATAATTTAACTATATTCTATAAATAAAATTTTAATAAGGATCAAATTATATAAAATCTCATTTTGGAATTCTTCTAAAACATTCAAATAACAAATTCAACGAAAATTCAATATCTAGAGCCAACATCGCTCTATAAAATATCATTCCATAATATGGGATTATTTAGCAATATGAGTTGCTTTCCGACAACTCCGGTCACACAAACTAACACAACCGTCTTAAAATCTAGCTACAAAACTCAATTTCATTATGATGGTTTTCAATGTGCATGCAACTTCATAGTCAACAATCAAATCGAATCCAATATTTAACCCACATGTGCATGCATTATGATGGTGCTACAAAACTCAATTGCATTATGATGGTGCTACAGAACATATGTGCATGCATTATGATGGTTTTCAATGTGCATGCAACTTCATAGTCAACAAACCAAATTTTGAAGTAAATATATTCACTTATAAATTCATAGCTTTGTACGTTGTGATGTCAAAGAGATCATTAGCACAATATATCTACTAATTTCTTTATAAAAAGACCAATGTAAGGTATAAGAGTTTTCTACTTTAACGTTTACCTTTTACCATCTTACTCCATTGATTATAAATCTATTACCGCCGTGAGAGGCAAAGAGATTATTTAAATAAAAAAACGATACTAATGTAATGGTTGTTTTACGACCATGTGAATAAATGAAAATTACAAATACCGTAATGATCTTAAATGCTACAGTTACTTTCAGTTGTAAAATCTTTACTAAACTACTATCTATAAGTTATGATTTTTGTATATGATAATCTACTTTAACCATCTGAATGGTAGACATAAATATTTTAAATTACACTCAAGTAGTATATACATTTTTCAAAAACATTTTTCTTTATATTTATAATTCTTTTATAATTATTTATAATATTTTAAATATTACAACTCACAATACTGTGTCCGACTGTCTTATCCTAGCGTTTAGGAAATTCTTATCGCTAACGTTTGATCAGGCACATCGACTAGAATTTTTAAAACACTCAACAGGAAATTTAGCACAAAAATAAATTTCCATATGATATACATATATCTTTTAATACTTTATGCCTTTACACAATATTTGCTTGCCTATAATAATAAACATTATCAAGTTCCATAGCACACACATTCATCAATATATATCTCAAGCACCCATTAAATTTTTAATTCATCTTAACATTTAATTAGTCACACATATAAATTAACATTTCATTTTATACAAATTTAAATTTTAAATATTTCTTGCAGTAACTACACTACTAACGACACCGCAAGTTCTTATTCTTATTAATCGCAGGTTTCAATTCCCAACAGTGATTCCTACTCAATAATAATTTCGCACAATCACTTACAATTTTAAAACAACCAAGCATCCATCAACCAATCAATTTTTATTATATCTTATCTTATCTATTAAGTATATTTTCAAATTCCAATTTAATTAGATACATATTATTTACCATTCTATATCTTATAATTATTAATTGCTTAGACATTTTTTATTATTCCCCAGGGATTCTATTTTGTAGAAACCGCTGGCTTTTATTAATAATTAGTTTTCGTCTAGATTCAAATAGGATTATAAATTCTTTGAGTGATAATGTCTTATTCAATTCCACACTAAGCATAAACAAAAATATACATTGATGCAAACACCATACATTTTAATCAAACAAACAAACATCACCTTCAACAGAAGGCTATTTTCCAGCTTCTGTTGCACACTCTGATCACTAATAGTTCATGATACAACAGTTCAATTGTAAGTCATCTATTAAAACTCACTCTTTATAAAAATTAATTCCACATTTAAAATCATTTCCATAATAATACTTTATATAGAAATTAAAAAATTTTAAATATGACCAAATAATTACTTAGTAATCAATTTATATTCCTTTGCTTAATAGTAAATTAAATTACTAACTACCACAAACTCAAGGGATAGGACTCTAGGTTATCTAGGTTTAGATCTCGACTCTGTGCAAATTAATATTGTACAAGTCAAATTTCTAATTCAGATCCTCATAATGGTAATAAAGACGTGTCGTCGTTAGTCCAAAGATATATTCACATTTGGTTGCCCTTAACCAGCCGTATTCTCCCTGTTATTAGACGAAGTTACTTGTAATGTTCTTTAATGATATGTGTATAGCGGTGGGGTTGTTACACTCTAACCCTTTCTTCTAAACATACCCCTTTGCAACGAACCTTGCTTTTGTATCTGAGACCACCATTGCCGCCGTCCTTCATTCTATGGATCCACTTACATCCAATAGCTCTCTTGTCGTTGGGAAGATGCACCAAATCCCAAGTATGATTTTTCTACAAAGGTTCAATCTCCATTTCCATAGCAACTAACCATCTGGAATTGTCAACCGTAAGGACCCATTTCTTTGACTCTCGAAAACCAACAATAATATATCCTTGATATTCACATGCCGCAAATCCAAGTGTCGGAGAGGCAGATTCTCAAGGGTAAGAAAGAAGTAAAGACAGAACTGAATCTCACATGAATGGAATAACATATATTATTTCAACAAATAATCTTTACATTGGAAATTTAAGTACATTTATCAGAGTTAAACATGGAGAGTGATAAATTTCTGTCCTTACAAATGTAGAATACTATAACACAAGCGTGGTGGAAACAGATAACAATCTTCAGAAGAATCTTCTAACTCCATGCTTCGAGCTCCATCTAGATTTCTTCTAAACTAAACCTGACCACTAGGTTGTCCAGGAAAATTAGAGCACCCAGAGTTTAAGGGAAAGGAAAATAAACTCCGGGTCAGTCACGGGGCTGGTGTGAGAACTCAAAATATGCGTTTTGAAAACAAAAAGGTATCTCATAAGACCACACGGAACGGGTTTTTACCTTATGATAACCAAATCATTATTACGTAAAAATAAAGGATATTATTTTTAATGACATTTCTTTAAAAACATTTGCAAATAAACTTATTAATCTTAGCCGAAATTGTTACATTATTAAATTCCAACATACCACCTTGTAGTATAAGGCTTTCTACGTATAAAATCGTATAGGTTCTTATTGGAGAATGGGTTTCCGTACAAATGACGAGCTGAAGGGACTACCTTCCAACAGTACGTCTCTAGAGGAATGTACCGAGGTCCAACTGATTGTCCTCTACCAACACAAGATCGGCCTACCTCTTCCTAGATAATACCAACTACGTCATCATCTCGGTAATTACCGACTTATTCGAGGGCACACACACCATACTTCCACAATAATTTATGTCCTAAATATCATAGCGGTAATACATATATCTAGAAGGGGATGATCATATCCTAATGGTTGCGAACCACAAAGCCTTGCTGCATCTATCCTGTTTCGGTCATTTCTGGGTGTGAGGGTTGAGGTAATGATTACCTTTCACACTGCATATTTCACTTTGAATGCCACACTGTCATTCCGTGGTCACACAATTGATTCCTACAAACGTATAACTCCTAGGCTCGTACATCTCAAGAAAGGGCGTTAAGCTAAGAGAAGTTGCTTTCTCCGCCACCAACAGATGATACATTCATAGAGATCACTTATGTAACTAGAAATGCAACGTCAGACATTCATCCAAATAAATTGTCCAGGAACAAGACAAACCAAAGGCACTCTCCTACCACATCCTATCGGGAGTTACCCCTAGGATTAGTGGCGATAATTTCTTGCAACCCGAAGAGTTTCAGAAATGAAGGGACCACTTCTGCTTAAGTATTTGGGAGCTAATCAGAATTATCAACAAGCAGTCCTTTCACCCCCTTAAATCTTCGGTCTTCATCCTTCATTTTTTTCATCAGGTCTTCATTTTTCGAACTCGTACACTGGTTCGAAGTGGTTTCCGGATAGGAATTACCCAAATCCGACCCTGGTTCCTTCGATCCAATCACCGATAAAAGAGGTTCTATGAATAGGGAATCATTCTATAACTGATTAAGTTCTTTTTAAAAAAATCTCTTCTGGAGATAAATATTTCTAAAACATTCTTTTCGGTATATACAGAATTATTAAACCTCTCTTAACACGTCCTTTGATTACTTATAACCTTTTTTAAACTTGGAATAATTCGAAATCATTTCATTTTTCACTTAGGAAAATATTTCCAATTCATTTCATTTAAATCTTAATAATGATTGCTTAATTGAAAACTCATAATTTTGATTGATTTAAAACCATGTTATCTTGGCTATTAGTGCAAAAACCAGTAAATATTAAATGAGCAGAATCTATAGAAATCATTTAATTCTACTCAATATCAATTCCCGTATTCAACAAATACTATGGGCGGAATAATGGTGAAATCACCTTTAAAATTCCACGAATAGTACGAGTTCCCTCCTTAGGCTTTAACACTAAGTATGAGAAGATCATCTTTATACAATCAAAGTTGTATTTAATTTAAATTTGGAAAATTTAAATCTTTTTACACTTAACTCATTTCCGACATTTCGACCTTATCTATGCCTCGCCCAGGGAAGAGGCCAGGTGAGTCAGGGCACTGGTTGCTTCTGAACAACTCCTTAGTTTAAGAACCTCACATCCGAATCTCACGAATAGAAAAGTCCAGTTTACTCATCGGCTTTTAGAGCCAAGATTAAATCACTTAATTTGTAATAGCTTTTCTTTAAATCTTTTATTTACATTATTTTTAAATAAACTATAAAACTTCCAAATCATCATTAAAATACTTAATTATTCCTTTGAAACCATTTATAAAAGATTTGGAAAAAAATCGTTAAGTTTAAAAACTTTATTTCTAAAGTTGTTGAAAAAGCAGTAGAAAAGTGCTGCAGAAAGTGCTTAAAAGCCAGTTCGATTTAAAACAACTTTTCCAATATTGGAAAATCCATATTTTTCAATTCAAATCTCTTTTAAACTATTTTAAAAGGTTTTTAGAATTTATTTCATATTTTAAATAATTTTAAAATATCATTTTCAAAGAAATCCAGTATTTGGATTCCAAACTACAAAACCGCGATTTTTCCAAAAACTTGTTTTATTCATATTTCGAAATCTACTTATCAGAATCTCAATTTTCTTTCTTGTTGGAAAACTATGGATATACTAGTTTGGAAAATTCTTATCTCGAAGAATTTCGAGCTATGTTCCATTCTATATACTTGTTTGACTTTTATGGCGAAATCGCAAACCGCAGTTACGCGACGCGCCTATTTTTGACTAAATTTTCAATTACCATTCACCAAAACACTTCCATATATTTATAAAACATTTCAAACTCATTTTAAAACCATTTTAAAGAGGTTTAACATTCCATATACACCAATTCATTAAAATAGAGGAAAGTGATTTCCTTTGTGCTTATCGACGTGTATTTCCATGACTTGCATTTATATATTCAACATTCATATGAAATAACCAAGCTTGATGATCAAAGCATATTAAACATCCAATGCAAACATGATATCATCATCTAACAATATAATATAACTAAGAGTTTCTCACCTTCATTTTCCCTTTGTGCTGGTATAAAATCGGCTATAGCTCCGCTATCTTGAAATCTACTCTCATGATCACTTAGCACAATCGACTTAAAATGGATTGGCCTTACTTTGGAGCTCATGGCCTTGATGGGAAGAGGGTGAAGGCACGGCCTAAGGTTGAGAAGGGTGGTGGCCGTAGGTTGGAGGGGTGAAAAGGAAGAGACGTGCCTTTGTTTTGAAGTGGATTTGACAACGTATAGATATTATATAAATTTAATTTTCTTTTGAATAAATTTTCTCCATAACTTTATAATCATGAGAAGCCATTAGAGTAGCTTGAAAAAGGAGGAAGAAGAATTAGAAAATATTGTGTGAAAAATGTGAAGATAGGGTGGGGTATTTATAGGAGAAAACTTGGAATATAATATCTAAAGGAAAAATTACCAAAACGCCCCTAGCCCACACCCCTCCTGCCCCCCCCCCCCACACTCACGGCTCCGCCCTATAGGCCATGATGGTCGCGTGAGGTGATAGTGTGATGATGGTGTGGTACTATGAGTTGATGTTTGCTTTTTTGGTTACTTAAGTATTAAGTTTTAGGTATTATTTAATTATTTTGTAATATATATATATATATATATTTAACTGTTTATGTATATATGTATATGTTATTATGTGCATGTGACCCATATATATATATATGTGTGTGTGTACATGTATGTGCATAACACTTCAAACGTCTTCGAGCAACTTTTGTTTGTTAAATTGTTGAAAACCGAGAAACCAATTACCAGTCACATTTTCACTTCTTAGTAACTGTACATATATTTGTAAAAAAAATTTGAAAACTATTTTCTTATCATTTAGATGAATTAAAATGATCATATTTGAATTATAAAACCATATAAATTAATATTAAAAATTATTTACAATAATTGTTATTATATCGATAAAGCGATATCGATTTTCCTAATATTTTCAAGTCAAATATTTTTTTATAAAACTATTATTATCACCTTATAACTATTCAAAATGAATTATCTTTATTTAAAATAATTATTAGAAAAATTAAAATAATTATTAAATCATTAAACCTCAATAAATCAATTATTATATTTAAGGGCATTAAAAAATGTCATAAATACATTTAATTTTCACAAAATACAATAAATTACTTTATTACATATTCTTGTTTAACTATAAAAATAAGTGTGTATATATCCAGCTCCGTGTGTGGTGTTTTATTATTATAAAGCGGGTTATTGATAAAACAGTTTTCGGCTATTTTGCCAATTTTAATTCCGAGGAAAATATTTTATTAAATATTTATTCAAAAAATGATTACTATCACTTATTATCACTCAAAATAATATTATTTGTGTTATCAATGTTTTATTTGAATAAATTTAAAAATAAATATAATTTATCAAAGTGATAAATTTTGGGGTCATTTCAGATTCACCACTTAAAAGAATTTCGTCCTCGAAATTACCCAAAACAAGACCCAAAGGTTTTGCCCAAAATATATATTTTTAAACTTACACATGTACGATGTATATAGATCATTCGTATACAATATCTGATTCGATCTATTATTTGAATTCATAACTTTACTTCCGAACTAGTATCGATCCCCCGATCCTTTAGTGCGGACTCTGACCAGGCTTTTTGATCAGAACTTTAATTTTCCTTGCATAGCTCTCAACTATGATAGAAAACTCAAGTATCCAACCACAAACTGTCATAAATGTTCGTCGTCAAGAATCGAGTGATAAATCCTTTTTCGTACTAGTGTAAACACCTCCAAGTTCTGTACTCGAATCTTAGATTAATTATGCGACGAAATAATCCACATACTTCATGTGTATTTAATAATTTTTCAAAAAGAAATTTTATGAAAACATTTCACAACACTTTCATTCTGTATTCAAACATTTTTTTTAAAGATACTTCTTTATACATAACCATTTTACTATTTTTATTTCCAAATATTTCTATTTAAAACACATTTCTTTTCAAAATGCAATTCAAGGGTTTATAAACAAATGTTGCTAAAACATCGTTTACTACAAACCCAAAACCATTTACTAATGACTAACTTTTTCTTTTAAAGGTCAAAGCATACTCATGCTTATCAATTAAGATAACACTTTGATAAAAATTTACGATCATCAATTAATTTATCAATTAATGATTCGCATCATTCTTTTTAACTTCAGAAAATTATATTGATCGAGTAACTCAAAAATGATACCAAGGAACTGCGTACCACCAATAGTATCAAACATTTCCTTAACAAGAAGGGGAATACTTAAGAGAATCGTTTACCATATGAACACATATGCTGCCCATTTTTAGTTACTTTCGAGCCACAAGGATCAATTAATCTTTGAAAAATTTAAAAGATTCATACTAATGTTATAACAATATCATATTATAAATTTCCATATGCTTACACCATTCAAATTTAAAACTCGGGTCCAAAAAGAAAACGCCCCTTCCTTACACTAATACAATACAAGATACCAAATCAAACAACACCTCATCCAACTTATACATACATACATACTAAAACTACTCTTAATTCCTCAATGTTACTCTTCCGAGTCCGACGATGATGGTGGACTCCAATTACCAAGGTTTATCATCACTTCTTCTTCTCCTTCTTCATCACTACCCTGCTCATCATCGGCCTCATTGTCGTCCTCTTTCGGTATCTCTCCCATGACCTAAGGTGGCCATGGTTAGTTCCATGGGACATGTCCCATGCCAAATGGTATTCCAGGGATTACCCCGTCCTCTTCTAGCTCTTCCAAGCCTTGCACATTTTTCTCCCAAGGGTTTTCGAATTCTTCGACTCCTTTCTCTTCCTCATCTTCTCTTGTTTCTTCATCGTTGCTTTCTATCTCGTTCCAGTTTATGTATGAACTGGATGACCCTTCCCGCCACACAACATGCTCCCCTTCCATATCCATACTACATTACTACAGTCACTAGATATGATAGCATTAGGGTCTTCCATTAGCTCTGATTCTTCCTCCATGGGTTCTATCTCCTCTTCCATGGGTTCAATTTCTTCTATCAGTTCCGATATGGAGCTAGCGGGTTCGGCTATCCAATTTCACTCCGAGGCTTGCCCGGGTTCATCGTCGCTAGAAATAATTACTTCTGGAGCTAGGGGTGGTATAAGCATTCCAGCCATAGGATATCCATCTTCACCCCTTCGAGTGTATGCGGCATACTCTTCCTTAATCGGGAACCCACTATTGCTAGGTGGATACTTTGGTTGCTCCTCTTCGTCGTTAGAGAGAATAATGAGGCTGTCCGTTTCGCCCCAACTTGCTCTAGAAGACTCCCCTTTTGTGTAATTCCCCACATACGGTTTCTACAAGGTAAACAATATATTCTTTT
The DNA here is from genome assembly GCA_030737815.1 of Allium fistulosum. Classification (NCBI taxonomy): domain Eukaryota; kingdom Viridiplantae; phylum Streptophyta; class Magnoliopsida; order Asparagales; family Amaryllidaceae; genus Allium; species Allium fistulosum. The sequence continues at coordinate 345,106,059 of CM060903.1, read as the reverse complement.
TAGACATAAGTAGCTGGTAATTGCGAACGTATTCTTAGGTAGAGAGGTTTGGTCAATACTCATAAAATGTTTCGAGAATCGTTTCTAAAGATAACTTTTTTTTAATTCTTTGTATAAAAAGTTTTATTCTTTCAAAAATTCTTTGAAAATTTTACAAAAATATTTTTTTCTCTTTTCAAATATATATATGTTAGGTAAAAATGATTCATATATAGCTAAATTCATTTGTATATGTTGTTAACAAATACACACTCATATATACTCAAACTCATTCTAGGGTGTTAATAATCCTATCTCTAATGAGTAACTCATCCTAGGGTATTACTAACCTTATCTCTGATGAGACTTTACCCCTACCAAAGCAAGGTGTTCGCTCAACCTAAGCTCTGATACCATGATGTTAGGACCAGTTTCTTTGACTCTCGAAAATCGACACTAATACATCCTCGGTATTCACGTGCCGCAATTCCAAGTGCCGGAGAGGCGGATTCTTGTTCGTCGATGGAAATTCTATCGGTTTAGAAAACCGTCGAACGAATTTAGAAATAAAATATAACCGCAAGCGCACGGCGTACACTTGTAGTACGTGGCGAATACGGGTCGATCCGTAGGGAATTGATGATTTTAAAAATCTATTCAATCAAATTATACCAAAATCGAGAGATTGTTAAGCTAAAAAAATGAGAAAACTAACAAACTAGCAAAAGAAAATAGATAAAAATATGAGAGTTAAATGACAATTTAGAGATAAATCCACTCTCTAGATCATATAATTCAACAATTAATGAAATTATGATCTCTTTTTTGGTCAAAAGTGAGTTTAAATGATGTGTTTATCATAAGTATGGCTTATTTGTGCTATTAATTAGCTCAACATAAGCCATCAAACTCTAACACACCCCTTAAACCACTTACTAACTCTCATGAAAACAACAACAAAGTTGAAAATGAAATCTATTTTAAGTATGGCCTATTAACTATTGATTAGAAATATAGACCATCAAATTTTAATTTCAAATCACTTTCTTTTGCCATAATCATATTTTGATGAAGAGGCAATTAGTGTTAGTGATTGTTTAAGCATAGCCTATTTGGTGTCAACAATATAGGCTATCAAATTCAAGGCAAAAACAACAATTAAACCACTTCAATCATTCTTCATTAAGCACAAAAAGAGAGTTATAATTATCAAAATGTTGAAGCTACATGATTAGAGGCTTCAACAAATGTAGCTACCAACATGAAAGAAAGGAAAATGAAAGCTAATAGAAAAGAGAAGCTAATTGACAAGAATTAAATTAATCTACTTTGCATGAATGTAAATCTATACTACCAACATTAAAGTAAATGAACAAGGAAAGAAAATGAACAAGTAATTAAATTGCATAAGAAAAAGAAAGGAAATTACATGAATATAAAAATGGCTAAGTAGCCATGAAAAAAGAAAGAGAAGAGAGCTTGTCTTTTTATTTTGAGCCTAAACTAAACTAAGAGAGACTAAGGGAGAGAGAGGGTTACATGAAGATATGGGGTATTTATACAAGTGTTAAACCCTAATTCATATTTTTGGGGAATGCCCAAAATGCCCTTGTAGGAAGTGTGGTGGCCAAGTTATCATTAGCTTCAATAATCCCTCACTTAAATATACATGAAGCCATTAATTCCATAAGCATGTGCATTAGCCTCTAATTTGTACATTAAGGTAGGTGGGTAGGTAGGGTCCTCCATTATCTTCACTTTGAATTATTTCCATCTTCATTCCTTTATCTTCACTCTTGTGCATGCATATCTTCATGAAACCACTTGTATTTGAATTTAAATTCCTACAAAATAACATAGAAATTTTCAATTAAATTTTAGAAAATTAATATATGCACAAAAATGACCATTTTGCCCTTGGATGAAGATGAATATGTGACAATTTGAAATAATTTGATTTTTGGTTTAAACAAGTTAAAATACCCAATATGATCATTTATTTAATTTAAATAGATTAAATATGGTGGTAAAAATATACACATTTACGTGCACATCAAATACCCCCACACTTATCTTTTTGTTCGTCCTCGAATAAAGGAAAAGTAAGATAAATCCGTTTTCGTAGGGAGCACGATTGCATTGAGCATATGCAACAAGCCGTTAAACCTCTGGGAGTCCCCAGTAGGACGAGTGTTATCTCGTGAGGGTTTTCAACGGATACTACACATAAAACCTAAATGCAGGATGAAAATATTTACACAATGCAAGATTTATTTACAAAGAGATGAATGCAAGTTTTTGAAAATATTTACGAATGAAGGATTTATTTTTAAATTAACACAAATAAGTTAAATATAGGTTTGGTTATTATCTTGAAAATTTAAGTCATTTGCTTGTCAAAATTTCCAACAAAAATCAAGTTATCATAACAAATAGACAATAGTTTAACTCGTTGTTTTGGTTGATAACACAGTGTAATTTGAAATGGATCCTTAGTTGATTATCAAAGTTTTTCAAAGTGGTATTTTCATTTCTTTTCAATAACAAATCAAATCAAATAAGTTTAAATGGTGCTTGGATTTCATTTGCTTACTCTCTCTTGTTTCAAAATTTATTGATATTAACAATATTTACATATGCCTAACTCAGGTAAACTGAGGCCAGATATATTACCCATGCACTGCCTTGCGGACTGATGTGAGGGGAATACAGAGCGTGGCGAGTGAACACACGAGTGTGAACACCTATTGATTGTAGGCGTTATTAAAAAGAATTTATATATATATACACCTAGCTCAGATAAACTAAGGCCAGATATACCGATCATGCACCGCCTTTCGGGCTTATGTGAGAAAGGTACAGAGCATGGCGAGTGTACACACAAGTGTGCACACTTGTCGACCGTAGGTGTTAATAGAAAATATTGACATATATACAAATGTTTTTTTCTTTTTTTTTTCTTTTTCAGATTTTTTTTATAGAAAGAGAGAGTTTTTCAAAATCATCTTAGCACCACTTAACTTAGAAGACAAAAAAAGTTATATCCTTTACTTTAAATCAACCACTTTTTTAAAACAAAGATTTTCAATTAGGATATATTTCATAATTATCACGTATGAATCTTCCTATATACTAGTTAAACCATTATTATTTGTAATCAAACTTCATTTTTATTTTTGTTAAGACGAATAAATTTTCAAAAATTTCAATTTAATAAACCAAAACCATATATTTATCTTATAGTGTTTCTTTAAAAATAAATTAAAATGCTTTAAAAAAAATTGTTTGTTTTTTCTGTTTTTGAGATTTTTTTAAATTTTGGAAAAATTGAAAATGATGGTGAGTCTCCCCCCCCCACACTTGATTTTGACTGTGTCCCCACAGTCAACCCAACTGGAAGGAGAAAAATAAAAACATGACATTTATTCAAATGAAAATTAACGGTATTTACACGAGATCAAAAAGTATATTGTTAAAAAGTAAATGAAACGGTCTTCCAACGACTGATTCATTTGTCTCATCAAATATGCGAGACACAGCTTAAGCTCGGAAAACCAAACCATACAAGATTTCGAAGTCGAATTTGGATTTGGAAAAACGAATGTCGTTTTATTAAAAATCGTACGAGTTGTTTCATTTTCGATGATTTTTGGGGTTGATAAAACAATTGATTGAAGTTCAAGTTTATTTTGACCAAATTGAAATTTAAGCTGTTCATTGGAAAATTCTTCAAAATCATTGAATTCAAAATCAAAATGGTGATTTAAACCATCCTCTTCAGAATTCGATAACTCGTTTTCAAAAAGTCCAAAGAAATCGCGTTCGTTAAATTCGTCTTCCTTTGTTTGATTATCAACAACTTCATCGCATATATTAAGTTCAAAATGCAAAGTTGTCGTATTCAAAATTTTGAAATCGAGAAAAGGAAGATCGAATTTCAAATTTGGTTCCACACCGTCAAAAGAATTTAAATCCAACTCAATTACCGTGTTTTCAACAACTTCACTAAGATTGTTATTTTCAATTTCAAAAGTTGTTATTTGAAAATCGTCGATTTGGGTAAAAGATGGATTATTACTTAACTCGTCACACGTTGGGATTTTGTTTTGTCGGAGATTAGATCGGAGGTAGCGAGGTTATGGTAATGGAAAGTATGCAATGTGAAGGCAAGGCCAGAGGATGGTGTGTGTACACTTATATGGCAGTGACAAGGTTGGAAGCTTGTACGTGAATGGTGAATGTGTAGAGGAGATATGGAAGCCGTAGGGTGGATGAATTGGTATGTTTGGTATGGTGGATTGGAGAGGTTATGTGAGTGACCGGCAAGGCAGTTATGAAGGAATGTTGAAGTGTACTTTATAGTTTTCTGTTTGAATGTAGGGAGATGTTTACACGGGACGAGTTGAAGTTGTAGGTTAGCAGCTTTTCTTTTTTTTCGTGTTGCCAAGTGGATGGTCAGATGTATTGTGAAGCAATATGATGATGGAGATTGTTTGTATTGTATGCGGCAGAGGTAAGTGCAGTATGTGGTGTTCGAGTGGATATGCAGTGGGGTTAGAAATGAAGATAGTGTTGTTATGGAAGTGAAGAGGAATTGATAGATTTGATAGGAGAATGTTGAGGTGAAGTAGTACTTCAGGTAGATGGTTGATTGTTTTAAAATGTGGCTGTCAGTATGGCGAATGATGGGCACAGCCGTTGTTGGCGAATGATGGAAAAGATTGGATATGAAGTTGGAGATGGTGAAGTGGTGATATGTGTGTGGTTACAGGGTGATGATCAGAAGAGGATAAGGATGATGATGAGTAATGGTATACGTGAATGTGAAGTTTTGTTGTGTGCTTAGTCTTTAATATTGTATCAGTTTTGGTTGACAGGCAGTTTGAATGGCTGTGTTAGATGAATGTAGAGATGTGGATGAATGTTAGTGGTATTTGATGTGAAGGTTGTTGTGGTTGATGATGCAAGCAATACAGTCGTGGGGTGGTCAGGCAGCAAGCAAGGAGGAATGACAGTGTTGACGGTTTTGGAAGGAAGAAGTTGAAGTGGAGGATGATGTATCACTGTGGATGAGGTGCTATGGATAGTATCAAGAAGCAGTCAAGAAGTAAGGATTTGATGGTTTGGACTGTGATGTGTATGAGGATGCTGCTGAAATAATTGTAGTTACACTGTTGAACTGGGAAAATATTGATGTTAAGCTGCTGTAATATGAAGTGAATGATATGGTGTTCACTCTCGTATGTCTGTGGTTATGTTGCAGTAGAGGTTTGTTCTGTGTGCAGACTGTAGTGATGTTTGATGGACTGTTTGGTGAAAAGGTTGTGGTTGGAAACAGTTAAAGTGGTGAGAGGGATTGTTTGTATTGATGTTGTAGCAGGTTTGAGTTAGGCAGCGACTGCACTGTTGCAAAGCAGTTTGATGGAGGTAGTTGAAGTGGACGTAGTTGAAGTTGCATGGTGATTTGCAGGTCTGTGGAAGTGGAAGTATGGTGAACTGAAGTGGTGGTTGAAGTGATTTTGGGGAAAGATGTATGCAGAGAGGCAGTATTGTTTGGAACGGAAGCAAGAGATAGTAGGGTAGCAAAGAATTGCAGGGAAAGAAGCAATGTAAATAAAGATGTAAAATGTAAATGAAAAGAAAATGCAAATGAAATAGAGTTTTTTATTTTGGTTTTGAAATTGTGTCTGCTTTTTTTTTTTAATATATGCAATGAAAATGAACAACACACATGAAAACAACAACAAACAAAATGCAAACAACAAACAATTTTTTTTTAAATGCAACACACACACAAATTAAAACACACAAAAATCTAACGAAAATAATCCGAAGAATAGAAAATTAAAATCAAAACAATTCCCCGGCAACGGCGCCAAAAACTTGTTCGTCGACGGAAATTCTATCGGTTTAGAAAACCGTCGAACGAATTTAGAAATAAAATATAACCACAAGCGCACGGCGTACACTTGTAGTACGTGGCGAATACGGGTCGATCTGCAGGGAATTGATGATTTTAAAATCTATTCAATCAAATTATATCAAAATCGAGAGATTGTTAAGCTAAAAAATGAGAAAACTAACAAACTAGCAAAAGAAAATAGATAAAAATATGAGAGTTAAATGACAATTTAGAGATAAATCCACTCTCTAGATCATATAATTCAACAATTAATGAAATTATGATCTCTTTTTTGGTCAAAAGTGAGTTTAAATGATGTGTTTATCATAAGTATGGCTTATTTGTGCTATTAATTAGCTCAACATAAGCCATCAAACTCTAACACACCCCTTAAACCACTTACTAACTCTCATGAAAACAACAACAAAGTTGAAAATGAAATCTATTTTAAGTATGGCCTATTAACTATTGATTAGAAATATAGACCATCAAATTTTAATTTCAAATCACTTTCTTTTGCCATAATCATATTTTGATGAAGAGGCAATTAGTGTTAGTGATTGTTTAAGCATAGCCTATTTGGTGTCAACAATATAGGCTATCAAATTCAAGGCAAAAACAACAATTAAACCACTTCAATCATTCTTCATTAAGCACAAAAAGAGAGCTATAATTATCAAAATGTTGAAGCTACATGATTAGAGGCTTCATTACTCCTAAATTGAAGGGATTAGCCTCTCATATTTGTTATCAAAACAACAAATGTAGCTACCAACATGAAAGAAAGGAAAATGAAAGCTAATAGAAAAGAGAAGCTAATTGACAAGAATTAAACTAATCTACTTTGCATGAATGTAAATCTACACTACCAACATTAAAGTAAATGAACAAGGAAAGAAAATGAACAAGTAATTAAATTGCATAAGAAAAAGAAAGGAAATTACATGAATATAAAAAAAGAGAAGTAGCCATGAAAAGAGAAAGAGAAGAGAGCTTGTCTTTTTATTTTGAGCCTAAACTAAACTAAGAGAGACTAAGGGAGAGAGAGGGTTACATGAAGATATGGGGTATTTATACAAGTGTTAAACCCTAATTCATATTTTTGGGGAATGCCCAAAATGCCCTTGTAGGAAGTGTGGTGGCCAAGTTATCATTAGCTTCAATAACCCCTCACTTAAATGTACATGAAGCCATTAATTCCATAAGCATGTGCATTAGCCTCTAATTTGTACATTAAGGTAGGTGGGGTCCTCCATTATCTTCACTTTGAATTATTTCCATCTTCATTCCTTTATCTTCACTCTTGTGCATGCATATCTTCATGAAACCATTTGTATTTGAATTTAAATTCCTACAAAATAACATAGAAATTTTCAATTAAATTTTAGAAAATTAATATATGCACAAAAATGACCATTTTGCCCTTGGATGAAGATGAATATGTGACAATTTGAAATAATTTGAATTTTGCTTTAAACAAGTTAAAATACCCAATATGATCATTTATTTAATTTAAATATATTAAATATGGTGGTAAAAATATACACATTTACGTGCACATCAATTCTCAAGGGTAAGAAAGAATAAAGACTGAACAGAATCTCACACCAATGGAATAACATATATTATTTCAACAAATAATCTTTACAGCAGAAATTTAAATACATTTATCAGAATTAAATAGACAGCTATAAATTTTTGTCCTTACAAATGCGGAATACTATAACACAAGAGTGGTGGAAATAAATAACAATCTTCAGAAGAATCTTCTAACTCCATGCTTCGAGCTCCATCTAGATTCCTTCTAAACTAAACCTGACTACTAGGCTGCTCGGGAAAATTTGGGCACCCAGGGTTTAAGGGAAAGGAAAATAAACTCTCGGTCAGTCATGGGACTGGTGTGAAAACTCAAAATACGTGTGTTGAAAACAAAAGGCTATCTCTTAAGACCACACCGCACATAAACTTGAAATGGGTTTTTATCTTATGATAACCAAATCATTATTACGTAAAATTTAGGGATATTATTTTTAATGACATTTCTTTAAAAATATTTGCAAATAAACTTATTAATCTTAGCTGAAATTGTTACATTATTGAATTCCAACATACCACCTTGTAATACAAGGCTTTCTACATCTAAATTCGTACAGGCTCTTATGGGAGAATGGATTGCCATACAAATGATCAGGTGAAGGGACTACCTTTCGACAGTACATCTCTAGAGGAATGTACCGAGGCCCAACTGATGGTCCTCTACCAACACAAGGTCGGCCTACCTCTTCCGAGATAGTACCGAATACGTCATCACCCCGGTCATTACCGATATATCCGAGGGCCCTCACAACATACTTCCACAATAATTTAAGTCCCGAACGTCATAGCGGGAATAAATATATCTAGAAGGGGATGATCATATCCTAATGGTTGTGAACCACATAGCCTTGCTGCATCTACCATGTTTCGGTCAATTCCGGGTGTGATGCTTGAGGTAACGATTATCTTTCACATTCCACATTTCTCTTTGAATGCCACACTGCCATTCCATGGTCATACAACTGATTTCTACAAACGTATAACTCCGAAGATCGTACGTCTCAGGAAAAGGTGTTAAGCTAAGAGAAATTGCTTTCTCCGCACCAAACAGGTGATATGTTCATAGAGATCACTTATGTAATTAGAAATGCAACATCAGACATTCGTCCATATAGGTTGTCTAGGAACAGGACAAACCGAAGGCACTCTCCTACCATATCCTGTCGAGAGTTACTCCTAGGATTAGTAGCGATAAGTCCTTGCAACCCGAAGAGTTTTAGAAATGAAGGGACCACTGCTACTTAAGTATTTGGGAGCTAACCAAAATTATCCTGGCAAAATATCCTAGCCTCATGCTTCCTCAACCAATTCATACCCAAAATGATTCTGAAATCTACGAAATCGAAAACATACAGACTACATGTAAACTTATGACCTAGCAAATCAAGTTCTAACCGATCACATCTAATCCCCAGAGTTGCATACCCTCCTATTGGATTCGCAACCTTAAGGAAGTAACAAGGTATGTGGGTTCTAAGCATAACCTATCAGCCAAACACTGAAATATAAATGAATGTGATGCACCCGTATCAAATAGTATCCTAATTGGTATACTCTGAATCAAAAGCATACCTTCCATTACAGTCTTTCCTTTTTCAGCAGCAATTGGCTTAGCAGATGATGGTCCAACAACAAAAACCTTTCCCTTGTCCGCCCTAACCGGTTCTGGACACAGGTTCTTATAATGCCCAACTTGATCACATTTAAAGCACTTCACATTCTTCTTATCTGCAGCCTTCTTTCCCTTGCCTGACCGACACTCATTTTCATAATGACCCTTATTGTCACACTTGTAGCAAACTAAATCAGCCTTTGCCTTCTTGGTAACATCTCCTTTCTGGGCTCCCTTCTTCTTAAAGAACTTTCTCTTCTTTCCCTGAGAACCCTGGGTTTCAACTGGCTTCTCTCTAGCACAAACAACAAGCATTTCTTCATGGCGAATTTCCATCTCCACAACCATATTATAAGGATCATGGATATATGTCATGGTCGCCCTAGCAAGCTCGAGCCTCAAACCCCGAATGAACTTCTCATTCCTTCTGATGTTAGTGGCAATAGTAGCATACCTATATCGAGAGAGCTCATCAAACTTAGTGGCATACTCGATAACCGACATCTCTCCCTGTACTAGATCCATAAAATTTCTCATCCATGCTGACTTAGCAACCTCAAATAAAAACCTTTGTTCAAATCTCCTTTTGAATTCAGCCCATGTCAACTCTTCCTCCGGAACTCTGGCAGTAACACTGTTCCACCAATGAAGTGCTGACCCCTGCAACTGTTTAGAGGCCAACCTTCTCTTCTGCTCATCATCTAAACCCAGATCAGAAAAGATACACTCATAATGCAACAGCTAATTCTCAACTTCTATGGCATACTCCGTTCCTATAAACGGTTTCGCACCTAGACTGGTGTAGTCACTGCTCAACTTAGCATAGTTATTCCCAACTAGAGCCATATGATTAGCTCCTCCAACATTTCCAGCAACTCCAGCAGCAGCTCCTGCTTGCATCACATTGACGAAGAACTGATAAGTTGCCTCCATTCTACTAGTGGATTTCCAGCACCCACATTGGCATCAGCATTTTGGTTAGCATTAGCCTATCGACCTTGGTTCCTCCTGGTATTAGGTCGAGCATTTCTGTTAGTTGTGGTGCTTCCTCCACCGAGATTTTCTCTTCCATTTCCTGCTTCCATATCTTCTTTCTCGTAAATATGCATACGAGCCTTAGTAAGATACAGAAGAATGGTCTAAGAGAGAGGGGAATACGTACTTATATATATCAAATACAAGTACGTTACTATAGCGTTATCCCAAACCCCGATCATATTTCTGATTCATTGGATTATGTTTCAAAAATCCTTTAGGTTTAATTTCTTTAAAAGTTTCATAAACCTATGCTCTGATACAAACTTGTAACATCCCCCTACTTGCAGGCCCAAAACTAAGGGCTACGGATGTTGCGTTCATCTGTAGTTATTAATTCTCGGTGACAAAATACGGCGATCTTAGATTCATTGATACATAGAAACACATAAATATGGAAAAAAATTAAAACATCAAACAAGATCACATTCCATTTTAAAACATTTCCAATTCATTACATAATCTCACAATCATCAACAACGTTTAGGGAAAATATATTTATTACAACGTACGCCAAGAGCGACATATGACGATGCCCCCTTGGACGATCAGAGTATATATAGGCAATTTAACAACTTTGCCATTACCAACAACACGACAGAATCAAATAAAAGAGAACTGTATCATGCCTCCTGCATGTCTCGGAAGCTTTATTCGTCTAATGAGGTACCTGAAAACCTCAACTCTCAAACTACTCAAAACCAATTGAGTATTCGAGTTTAAGGGGAAAACATAAACTTCAAGTCAGACATAAGCCTAGTATGAATAATAATCTACCATCTCAAACCATTTAGATATCTAGTGAGACCATGCCACTTAGCGAAACGGGGTTTCCCCTCACTATTATCTTAAAGCATTTATAAAACCATATACCGTGCTCCTGCATCCACAATGGTTAAAACAATTCAAAATAGTATAATATGATGATATGCAAAAAAATGAATCAATTCTGGATTACCCATCCCCATTCATTCTGACTACCTGTCTCAATTATAGTTTCTAGGGTTACTATTAACCTAATAGTTTTCATGGGCTAACTAATAACCGATAAAATATTTAAGGACTCCCTGTCCAATTACATAATTTTCATGGGATCACTATGAACCTATTGGTAACTCCAATATCTTTACACTTATCCTAGTTTTCATGGGTTGACTAGGAACCTATTGATAACTCCAATATCTTTTCTTCTTATCCCAGTTTTTATGGGCTGACTAGGAACCTATTGACATCTGTCAATACCTTAATCCAAATATAGTTTTCATGGGTTTACTATAAACCTATTGGCCACTTCCAATATCAAACCATAGTTTTCATGGGCTAACTATGAACCTCTCTTTCTGACATCTTCATTTATAAATAGTTTTCATGGGCTTACTATGAACCTATTGGCCCTTGCCAATATCTTTTCCTATACACAGTTTTCATGGGCTTACGAAGAACCTATTGGCCCCTGCCAATATCTTCCTTTAATATCTTAGCATCTCATATTCTGGTCTTCCCGACCTCCTGGATGCAATTCTACTCATTCAGGAGTTAACTTAATTTATATTCACTACTGGGTCAACCTAGCTGGTTATTCTGCCCTTTCCTATAATATAGTTATGGATCCATTACAATGTGAATATATATATACACATATATGAAGAAGCAAACACAATAACTTGGTTAATCCCTTTAACCTTTTTAATCAAAGAAAACTTCTTCAAAAACTCCTTTTCAAAACACTCTATATATTTATGCCAAGGTTCTCTTTTAAATTGAGATTGGGTTATTTGTTTTGAGAACTAAGGCTGTCGAAACCTTCAAAACCATGATTTCGACCTCACTGGATATCCTCTTTCAAAAGCATATAAATCTCTTCTCAAAAAATTAGGCCCATGCCTTTCGAAACACTTTAAAACTTCACTTTCGAAAACTTTCGAATATAATAAAGTGTTACTTATTATTTTTTAGAAGCAAAGCCTCGAAACTAAGTACCCCTTTTGAAACCTTTGGAAGTATCCATTCTGAAACCATTGATGGGTTTATACTTAAAAATATCATTTGGGTCAAAGTGAATTTAAATGAAAGTATCTCTTTCGAGACCATCCTTTATCATATAAAAGTATGGTGGAAAACTTGATGGCGCCGGCACCATCCCTTTCGAAAGCTTCAAATCATTTAAACAAAACACCAAATGATAGCATCGAAACCTCCTTTCAAAGCCATTGCCTTCGAAACTCTTGGACCATTTCAAAAGCATTTAGGAAGTGGCTTAAAACATCTTTAAAACAAAACTACCCTTCGAAAGAATTGATGGCTTCAATACACTCGAAAGGCAAAAGAACGGCAGCAGGGCTTCGACTAGGTTGGAACCCCTTCTATTGAAAGAATTTTTTCATAAGTACTGAAACCCATTCGAAAGCTTATTCTTTAAAACATAAGATGGAAACCACTTCGAAAGCCTTTAGAAAACCTCTTTCAAAAACGTATGTTTCGACTCCTTCGAAGGCTTTAACAAAAAAAAGGTAGGCGCTTAACTTTTTAAAACAAACAAAAGGTATTGACCCCATCGGAAGCCATGATTTCGACACCAAGCCTTCCGCCTTTCTCCAATCCACTACGTACCATCTATGTGATACCTTATGTATTAGTTTTGGCTTAGTGGGGTTTTGACTTGATTGAAGGCGGAAGCTCTGAGTCGAAAGGTACTTCTAAAGAAGGTGAAACCAACTTTTCTGGGTAAAAACTGATTAATGCTAACTAAGGCAAATACTTTCTAACTAACCTATCACGTGTAAACACAAGATTAGTTGCCTTAACTTTTCTAATTCTTTACTAAAATAACTGCCGCTAATTTCAAATCTATACCATGGTTAAGTTAGCAAATAAGCTCTTCCATTAAGCACAACCAATATTGTAAAGAAGTTCTTCCTCTAAAATAATTTAATTTAGATATTAAATCACTTAGGAAAAATCCGCAAAAATTCCAATAATTCACTTTAATCATGTTATCTAACATATCAAAATTTTGGACCCAAATTCTCAATATAATTTCTGAAATAAATTTTTAAACCCAATTAACCATATTATCCTTAGAAAATTCATAGTAATCTTTCCATTGCTTGGAAAATTATCAAAATTAAAACCCAACTCCAAAATCATGTTTCATACAACATAAAATTTTTCCATGGCATTTAAAATATAAATCAGTTTTGCCCTAAAACCACATATAATCTTATTTAAACATTCCTGTTTAAATCAAACAAATTGTAATTCAAGCATATCATCATTCAAATCATCATAAAAACGAATTTACCCTTAAATTCAAAAACATATGATTATAAAACAAAATAGAGATGGAATGAATTATTATTCACCTTGATTAAGATAAGGAGATTGGGTTGAGATTATGATTTATTCCCCTTCTTTAATTCCTTAGCTTGGTTTGAATTCTCTTCTATTTCTGTTTGATTATGGCCGACTCCTCTTCTTACGTTTTTGTTTTCAAAATGACGTGAATGGGAAATAAAATGGTAAGGAACGAGAATATATAAGGACAAGGGGTTATGTGTAGCTAATTCCCATTATACCCTTATGTAGACTAATTAACTTAAAAAACCATTCTTTAGCCCATTTAATTAATTAATTGAGCATGGCCTTAATTATATTTATTCAAATCTCAATTCCCTTATCACTTAACATTTAAATTATTCTATTTAATTTATCTAATTAAATATCCTAAATAATGGTATCAAAAATTAAGGGTGTTACATTTTAATTATCTACTCTGTTAACCAACGCTATCTGATGGTGATAAACAACCTTTATCATGTGAAACTTTTTTGAGTATGCTTCTCGACTTCTACTGAGCTCTAGGTTCTTTCGCGAACTACATCGCGGTATTATTATCATACAACAATGTATGGGATTTTCAACATTCGGAATCACCCTTAACTCGGTTATAAATTTGCACGCGCACGCACACACATGCATGTGTGTGTATGTATACATACATACATATATATATATATATGCATAACTTTTATTGTTGTGCTTACTCAAGGCAGTGTACATACCTTACTGGTTGAATTAGCCACAATCTATTGTTTGGAATATTTCCAGCTTAAAGATTCTAAACTAAGATTTAATTACGAATTTGCAATTGACATACTATACTCGGTACCACTTATGAAGTTCGAGCCTGAATACTCCTTCATAAGGAGTTTGTTGTTTCTATGAATAATTCTTTAGTATTTCGTAAATACCCAAGAATACTCCTAACCATAGTTTAGTGAACTTAGTTTGGATTGTAACACTTACCAACTCTACTAGTTACATAAGTAAATTATGATATATTAGATAACATAACATATATAATAATTCCTATTACCAAATCATAAGGAATCCATCTCATATGCTCCATATTAAACATTTTACTATGGTGTCTGTGTATATCATTAGGGACAGCCCCCATGTTCTTTTATACTAACTGTAAAAGATGTCGTTTCAAATCCTATATCGAGAATTAAACAACCAAACTGATAGAGTTTGGGGCATGCCCTAGGGGTAATTATGTAATTTGTTACATATATATAACTCGATAACTAATCATGTTCAAAATAAAAGGTGTTTTCTTTCTATTATATACTTTTTATATTTTGATATAATCAATTAAGTAATTAATTTAAAGTATATTAAATAGAAAATCCTTAAATCATACGTTATGACATTAAATTACAATGTGCTATAATCATGAGAATTTTATCACGTTGAAAAATACCATATTGTTTTAAGTATTCCTAGTCAAGATGTTTCAAGATAGGATATCAATACATCCATTGAGACTAGAGTGTGTAACGCTTTTCAAATGTTGGACAGTGTATTGCTCATAGTTGTTGGAGGCACCAAGGGGTTACATACTAAAAGTTATCGTATAACTATGGAAAGACTCACTCAAGAGTTTTCTATTTGTTAATATAAGAAAGGTCAAATAGGGAACTCGAAGTGACGATGTTATATAATTCCCTTGACTTGAAAATGCCATGAAACTTCAATGTGGACACTCCACTTTGATTATAGTTAAATCATGGCATGGCATCCATCGAACGACTATAGTTGATTCTGAGTTAAAGCATTGGAAGTGAAACACTATTTAATAGAGAATTCGTCTCCTCGGTTATATAAGGTTAGTATAATGGTCAAGTATGGTCAACTCAAAGTCAAAGTCTCTGGCCAGCACAATACAATTAATGGTAATTGTAATTATTGAATCAAGGATTTTTTGTTTGGACTTACAAAGTTGAATATGGATGATGTTAGAGTTTTGACCAAAACCAAACTCCATAAGTCCTAATGTGATATAGTTTTGATGATGAGAATTGGTGTAGATAATCTTTACTATTGGGTACCGCTTATAATAAGTAAAATTGGATTTTACTGAAAAGACATGTATGTGATAAATTCAGCCAAAGTATCATGCCACTAGCTAAGGTGACATGTGTAAGGACCCGTTTCTTCGACTCTCGAAAATCAACACTAATACATCCTCGGTATTCATGTGCCGTAAATCCAAGTGCCAGAGAAGCGGATTCTCAAGGGTAAGAAAGAAAAATAAAGACAGAACAGAATCTCACATATGTTATTTCAATAAAACTTTACCACTGAAATTAAAATACATTTATCAAAGTTATAAACATGGACAATTATAAATTTCTGTCCTTACAAATGTGGAATACTATAATACAAGAGTATGGTGGAATTAGACAAAAATCTTCAGAAAAATCTTCTGACTCCATGCTATAAGCTCCATCCAAATTTCTTCTAAACTAAACCTGACTACTAGGCTGCTAGGGAAAATTAGGGCACCCAGAGTTTAAGAAAAAGGAAAATAAACTTTAGGTCAGTCATGAGACTGGTGTAAGAACTCAAAATACGCGTTTAAAAAAAAGGTATCTGATAAGACCAAGCCGCACATAACATGGAACGGGTTTTTACCTTATGATAACCAAATCATTTTTACGTAAAATCACTGGATATTATTTTTAATGACATTCTTTGAAAACATTTGCAAGTAAATTATCAATCTTAGCCAAAATTGTTACCATTATTAAATTCCAGCATACTAGGTTCTACAAACAAAATGGCAGGCTCTTATTGGAGAATGAATTTCCATACAAATGACCAAGTGAAGGGACTACCTTCCGGTAGTACATCTCTAGAAGAATGTACCGAGGCACATAACTTCTTCCCTCTACCAACACAAGACCGGCCTACCTCTCTCATTAGATAGTACCGAATATGTCACCACCCCGGTCGTTATCGACCTATACGAGGGCCCTCACAGCATACATCCATAATAATTTGAACCCGAATGTCATAGTGGGTAGAAATATATCTAGAAGGGGATGATCATATCCTAATGGTTGAGAACCACATAGTCTTGCTGCGTCTACCCTGTTTCGGCCATTTCCGGGTATGAGGCCTGAGGTAATGATTACCTTTTTACTTTGCACATTTCACTTTGAATGCCATGTCGCCATTCCATCGATCACTATTGACTTCCACACACATACAACCTCTGAGCTCATACGTCTCAGAGAGGGGTGTTAAGCTAAGAGAAGATGCCTTCTCCACCACCAAATAGATGTATGGTTATAAAAGTCAATGATGAAACCTTAAGAATGCAGTGTCAAACATCCATCCATACAAGTTCGTTCTGGGATTGAACGAAACCGAAGGCACTCTCCTACCACATCCTGTCGGGAATTAACCCTAGGATTAGTAATGAAAAGTCCTTGCAACCCAAAGAGTTTAAGAAATGAAGGGAGCACCACTACTTTAGTATTTGGGAGCTAACCAGAATTATCAACAAGTAGTCCACCTCGAAAATCCTCGGTCTTCAACCTTCATTTTCTTTATCATGTCTTCATTTTTCGAATGCATACATCGGTTCGAAGTGGATTTTGGATAGGAATTTACCCCAGATCCGAACCCGGTTCCTTCGAACGAATTATCGATAAAAAGAGGTTCTATAAATAGGGAATCATTCTTTAATTGATTAAGTACTTTTTATCAAAATCTCTTTTAGAGATTATTTCCAAAACATTCTCTACGGTATATACAGAATCATTAAACCTCTCTTATCAATTACTTTGATTATTTAAAACCCTTTTTAAAATCGGAATAATTCGAAATCATTTCATTTTTCACTTAGGAAATCATTTCCAACGTTTCATTTAAATCTTAACAAAGATTTCTAAATTAAAAACTCATAATTTTGATTGAGTTAAAACCATGTTATCTAGGATGTTAATCCCAAATCCAGTAAATATTAATTGAGCAGAATTTATAGAAATCATCTAATTCTACTCAATATTAATTCCCGTATTCAACAAATACTATGGGAAGAATAATGGGGAAATCACCTATTAAATTCCATGAATCGTACGAGTTCCCTCTTCAAGATTTAACACCAAGTGCAAGAAGATCATCTCTATACAATCAAAGTTATATTTAATTTAAATTTGGAAAATTTAAATCTCTTTATACTTAACTCGTTTCCAACATTTCAACCTTATCTATCCCTCGCACAAGGAAGAGGCCAGGTGAGCCGGTGCACTAGTTGCTCCTGAATATCTCCTTAGTTTAAGCACCTCACATCTGGATCTCGCGAATAGAAAAATCCAGTCTACTCGTCGGCTTTTAGAGCCAAGATTAAACCACTTAATTATAATAGCTTTTCTTTAAACGTTTATTTAAATTCTTTTTAAATAACTACAAAACCTCCAAATCATTAATAAAACACTTAATTATTCATTTGAAAATATTTTTAAAAGATTTGGAAAATAATTGTTAAGTTTAAAGCTATATTTCAAAAGTTATAGAAAAAGTGCTGCGGAAAGTGCTCTTTTAAACTATATTGATCAAAACGACTTTTTATTATTTAAAAATTCATTTTTATTACTCAAATCACTTTTAAAACACTTTAAATGATTTATTATATTTATTCCACATTTTTAAACAATCTAAAACATCGTTTTCTAAGAAATCCAGTTTTGGATCCCGAACTGCAAAATCGCGATTTTCAAAAAGCTTGTTTTACTCATATCTCAAAATCTACTCATCAAAATCTCGATTTTCTTTCTTCATTGGAAAACTATGGATATTATAGTTCGGAAAATTCTTATCTCGAAAAATTCCGAGCTATATTCCATCTTTCACACTTGTTTGACTTTTATGGCGTGAAATCGCGAATTTCCATTACGCGACGCGCCTATTTTTGACTAAATTTCCCATTTCTTTTCAAACTTCACCAAAAAACTTTTAAATGTTTATAAAACATTTCAAACTCATTTTAAACCGTTTTTAAAAAGGTTTAACTTTCCATATACATCAATTCATTAAAATAGAGGAAAGTGATTTCCTTTGTGCTTATCGACGTGTTTTTCCGTGACTTGCATATATACCTAATATTCATATGAAAACATCCAAAGTTGATGATCAAATCATAATAAACATCTATTTGCAAACATCATATCATCATCAAAATATAATATAATAGTTTAGGAGTTCTCACCTTCATTTTTCCTTCGAGCTAATAGAAAATCGGCTATAGCTCCACTATCACGAAATTAAACTCCACGAAATCGATCTTTGGACTTGAAGTGGCTCGGCCTAGCCTTGATGCTCATGGCCTAGGTGGTGTGGGGTAGTGGTCGTGGACTTTGGAAGAGTAGAGAAGGTGTTCAGAACTAGTTTTGAAGTGGATCGCTTTTATAAACTAGTGTACACATTTTCCTCTTTTATTTGATATATTTGTTTCTAACTTTTCTAAAAACAATTTATGAATAAGAAGCCATTAAAAAGGCTCTTAGAAAGCATAAAAAGAAGAGGAAGAAGAAGTGGAATGGTATTAGGATTTTTGTGAGAAGAGGGGTGGTATTTATAGAAAAAACCTTAGAATAAAATATTGTATTGCATAATTACTTAAATACCCCTAGCCCACACTCCTCCCTAGCCTCTAGCGCACGGCTTCCTCGCAAAGCCAAGTGATGGTTGATGTGAGGTGATGGTGTGGTACAATGAAGTGATGTTTGCTTAATGGTTACTTAAAGGTTAAGCTTAGGAATTATTAAATCATTTTTGTAATATATATATATATATATATATATATGTGTGTGTGTGTGTTATGTATGTATGTGCATGTTATCTTATGTATGTACATGTAGGTATATAACACTTTGAACGTCTTCGAACAACTTTTGTTCGTTAAATCGTTGAAATCCGGAGAATCGATTATCAGCATTTTCACTTATTTATTAACGTGCATATATTTGTAAACAAAATTCAAAAATAAATTTCTTATCATTTTAAACAAATTAAAATGATCATATTTTAATTATAAAACCATATAAATTAATATTAAAAATAATTTACAAAATTGCCTTTATACCGATAAAGCGATATCGATTTTTCCTTATATTTTCAAATAAAATACATCTCTTTATAAAACTATTATAAATGATTCATTATCACTTCATAACTATTCAAAATAAATTATCATCATTAAAAATAATTATTTGGATAATTAAAATAATTATTAAATCATTAAATCTCTATTTAAATTAAATAATCAATTATTTAAATTCAATGCTATCTTACCGATATAGATTTCAAGGAAAATATTTTATTTAAATATTTATTCAAAACAAGATTACTATTACTTATTATCACTTGAAACAATATTATCCTTTTTATTTTCACAAACTAAAAAATAAATACAATTTATCAAAGTGATAAATTGGCGAGTCATTACAACATATAAATATTAATATTCGAATTGTTCAATATTAATCGCTGATTGAATTTGAACCTTCGCACAATCGAAATGATGAGCACTTCGAATGAACAACACGATTTAATTAATTTATAATTATTGTCCATTAATTAATATTTATGAAATAATAATTATTAGATTTTATTAATTTTTTTGAATGGCATTATTATTTAATAAAGTGCATTATAAAAGTAATAAATATACGTACTGATATACGATGTCCGTAAAATATTTAAAGTGGATTTAAATAAAATAAATAATAAGTGTGTTTTTAAATAAATTAAATTAAATTAATATTTGTGAAATGTTAATTATTAAAATTTTATTTGATTTGTTTTGAATACGATTAGTGTTTACAAAAGTGTGCATATAAAAGCTATAAACGCATGCATTGATATACGACATCACTAGAACATTTAAATTAGATTTATATGAAATTAATGCTAATAGGATTTTGGAAATTTTGAAGGCCCATGTGGAACCATCTATGGTCGGCCCTTCTTGTAGAAGAGGGTGAGGATTTTATTGAGACTTAATAGTGAACTAAAGGGGAGTTTTAGGGAAGGAACGAGGAAGGTTTCTTTCATTTCTTTAAACACAAATCTCCCTTTATTTCTTTCATTAATTCATTCTTTCCTGACAAAAATTTTCTTCACTTCCTCTCTTGTCTATCATGGCCGAAACTTTAATAGCTATGAGTGCCTAAATTCCAAAATCAAACAAATGTAAAACAAAGGGTGTCATCTCTCGATTGGTACAGGATCTAGAGATCGATTCATTGAATCTTGGAGTCCTTTCATCATTAAAGGTTCTTATTTTGGTTACATCTCAAGGTAACTTTCTATTTTATTTAAATACAAACTTATCATGTTTATATAGTTTGAATTCTCCATCTCCTGTATCTCCTTTTTTATATGAAGTTTGTAATGTAGTTGGATCCCTATTTCCTTTGAATCAGTTTTATGCTCATCTTGTTGATATGACTTTAACACCTATTTATCCTTCCCTTCAATTGTTCATATGTTATTTTTGTCAATGATTTTAGTTCCATCACCCTTTTATCAATTTTTTCTTATTGTATATTTAATTTTGATCTGAATCTCAATACCATGAATTTTATGCACCTAAGTTGTCTAACTCTTTTCTGTTTTAAAATTATCGTTTGAACAAAACTCTATTAAAAAAACTTTGATTTATTAATTAAAGTTTCATGCTATAAGTTTGAGAATTAAATATACATGTTGCAATTTATTCTAAAATTGTTTTGGTAATTGTTCACATGAGAAGAATAATTGGTTTAATTTAAAATCTACAAGTGGACTTTTCTGTAAAATCTTAAAACTTTCGATATCTTTCTTAACATAACAATTAGATCTAAGTTTGTTTATTTTAGTAGTTATAGGTGTATATATATTTTACATTACAAAATAGTTTAATACATATGTTGCATGTTGTTTTGAATATAAAACATTTATTCAATTATTATTTTTGTGTTTATATATGTATGTATATGTTACTAATTCAAGGTCTAAAATAAGGACTGTTATGTAAAACTGTAACTTTCATTTTAAACTATTTCTTAATTAAAACTAACTTTAAATTTTTTGTTTTAACTATGAAACATGTCAAACAATCAAAATTTACCCTAATATAAACAAGTATACATAACTTATATGTGTGTGTGTGTATTTGTATATATATGTATACATATATGTGTATATATATAATAAATCTTATTTTATTTTTTTAAATATATCATTATCGACTACAAAGGCATATGTAAAGGGGGAATGCATCTTGCAGTGTAAATCTTGACACCCATACACGTTCACATCAACTATGTACACTTCCCATATATTGCACTTGCAATTCCCCACATCGGTGTATAAAATGCACTCATTACATTATACGTTTAAATTTAAATTAAATTTAAACTTCTTTTTAACCAATTTTAAATAAAACAATATTTTATTTAATACTTTATTAGGTTATATCTAATAAACCTTTAGACTTCATAGACCCAATAGATCCAAAATATGAATTTTTTTGAAATCTACCTATTCAATCTACTTTCGATTGGATCGGATCCAAGAACAATATCGGAGCCAAATAGTCTACATGGTCAAAATTAGCAATGTTGGGTCGACTGATTGAAGCCTACATATTTATTAGGTATCTAGAAAGATAGTGTCGAAGGATTGGGTATGGGTAATCAAGTACTCTACATATTTATTCGTAATATACATGCCCAAATTGATTTTAGGCCTTGGACTAATTTTTCAGATATGTTTTGAAAATTTAAAAAAAAAATTAAATTTAAAAGTTAAGTTTAAAATATGACATTGTATACATATTATAAACTTTTCAAAATTAGTTTTGAATGTTAATATATAAATTTCAAAATTTTAGTCTTAATTATTTAATCAATTTGATTAAATAAATAAATATATAATTAATTAAAAGTTAATTAATTAAATTAAAACATACATAATGGTATATGTATATTTATCTTAAATGTTTAAGGTAAATGACGATAAAATTTTGAATTTAATTAATATTATTTTAAATAAAAATAATTTTTAATTAATTAAAAGTTAATAAATAAATTATATACATGTATAATGATATATGTATATAATTACTATAAATGTTATATTCAGTCTTTAACTTTAAATTGTTAAGAAGAATAATTTAAATTCAATAGTTGAAATTAAAATTTAATTAATTCAAATGTTAACTAAATATGATTTAATTAATAAGAATTAAATTAGAATTGATTAAAAAAGATTCAATAAATAAGATACATGTATGTATTATATAAGTAAATTAAATTATAAAAGTTATAAATAAATTAATTCCTATATAACCATATTTATAAAAAATATGGCAGACAATCTCGGCTCAATGCATTATTTGCATTCGCTCTATCGCTCACATGATCGTTCATCCTCAATTTGCTACTCTCTATTCAATTTAGATTCAAGTTCTGATTATGGAAATGATTTTTCACCGATTTCAGAAACTTCGAATTCCAGAATTTCCAAAGAAAAGTTGCCATCTATCAAGGCGCTTTCAAGATTATCAACAGATGATTTGCCAATGTACTCTTTTGTCGATACCCAAAAGCATTCTTTTGCTGAAGTTTGTTCTGGAATTAACACTGCTATGAGGGATTCAAAAGATGGGCTACAGGAGGCTTCTTGGATTGATAAGAAATTTGGCTAAAAATTCTGTTACAGATGCGGGGATTCAACGTATTTAGCATATGCTTGTTGTGATCCAATAAGATGTTTCAATTGTGGTTTCTTCGGACATAAGAGAATTCACTATAATCGGTTTGCTCCTAAAACATCTAAACTACCTTTCAAGAAATCTGGTATATTCTCTTCTTTGCATAAGATAAATTCTAGTATTGCTGTTAAAAAATATTGCAAGAGCAACAATGATTCGAGTTCTGGCTTTTAAGATTTTTCTTGTTGGGCGATCTTGAGTTTATTATAGGGATCCATAAGAATCTATGATATTTCTAGAATGTTAGTGGAAAATTTTGGTTTATTTAAATGGGAAATTAAGAGGTTTAATGATGAATTTTTAGTCAAGTTTCCATCTAAACAAGTCTTAACTACCGCTTTAAATTCAAATTTTATGTGCAAGTATAAAGTTATCATAGGAATTGAATTCGTGAATGGACTGCCAATTATGGAATCAAACATCGCGTTTATGATAGAAGTATTTGGGTTAAACTAACGGGTTTGCCTTGTTCTTTATGGAACTTATCTTGTTTAAGGCATTTTCTTGGATGGATTGGTTTTGTATTGATATTAGAGGAGCTAAAACTAAAATTTGACTTCTCATTTATTATGGTGGAAATTCTCATTGGTAAGGATTTTAGTTTACCAAAGGTTAGCAATCTAAGGTTTAATGGAGCATTACAGGTAATTTTTTTGGAGACTACCTGTATAAGAAATGAAATTGAGCTTCTTAATATGCATAATGAATTGTTATACAGATACAAGAAGGGTTTTAGAACAGGGTGTTTTATTTGAAAATAAAACTGATGGTTTAAAGGATGCCTCTGCTGATTGGGTTTCAGTTGTAGATAAAGGAATTCATGTTGACTTGATAGATAAAATGGAACACGTAAATGCTTCTGGTGGTTATAAGGATGGAATAGTACTTAATAACCAGTTCAATGAGTTATTGGAGTTGGTAAATGAAGATGAATGTCCTGTGCATAGTAGTTTTGAAAGTGAAAACATAAATGTAATAAATGTAGACACGAGAAGAGATGCTAATATTATGAAGTAAACTGGGAAATGGCAGGGAGAGGCACATAATGGTATAGTGGATAAATCAATTGCTATTAGTATTTCTGATGGTCAAAATGAAGGCTTATTTCTACTTAATAAATTCAGCATTTTGGAGGATTTGATGGATGAAGTAAATTGTTCTTATTGTGTGCATGAAGTCACTGTTTCTGACATGGGTATTAGCAGACTAAAGGTTATAAAAGATAAAGGATTTAACACTTTTCTTGAAGTTAATAACTTATGTAAAATTGCTATAAATGATGCAACAAAGTTGCACAGGATGTATGATAAAGCTTTAATTATTAGAGACTTTGTAAATTCTTTACATAAAGACAGAGTAATGGTTGCTGTTGTGGACGAGGACGTTCAGATCGATAAAGTGGAAAAATCTGATACTCGTTACGTTTCTAATGGTCAAAAAATTAAGTACAACACCTTGGATGAGGTGGTGGATGAAGTAAACTATTCTTAATATGTGCATGAAGTCACTGTTGCTGACATGGGTATTAGCAGAGCAAAGGTTGTAAAAGATAAAGGTTTAACATTTTTCTTGTAGTTAATAACTTACGTAAAATTGCTATGAATTATGGAACAAAGTTTCACAGGATGTATGATAAAGCTTTAGTTATTAGAGACTTTGTAAATTCTTTACATAAAGACAGAGTAATGGCTGCTGTTGTGGACAAGGAGGTTCAAATCGATAAAGTGGAAAAAACTGATATTCGTTACGTTTCTAATGGTCAAAAAATTAAGTATTACATCTTGGATGAGGTGATGGATGAAATGAATTTCTCTACTCCTGTGAATGATGATTAAGTTTCTGCTCTAAATATTGATGATGGCATGGAAAACTCAGTGATTGCAATGTTGTAGAAGCTGTTATAAAGGGCACAATACATATTGTTGCTGCAACTGAGATTGAGTATAATAATGATTACAAAGTTACACTTTTATCTTCATCGATGAAGAGAGGCAGATGTAGGAAATCGATTGCAGCCAGTGGCGTTGTTTGGTGTAGTGCTAGGGTTTGTAGCAGTCATTCTACGACTATTGGTGAGATACCTGATTCGAGTGCTATGAGTGACACAACGAATTCAAGCTCAGGTATGACTTCTGTTTTAGGCAGTACTTATTCTTCCTATGCTCTAGGTAGTTTATCCACCAGTGAGTTATGTCAGTTAGCCAGTAATACTGCTTTTGTTTTTGCTAATGTTGAATTAGATACTGCTTACATCAAGAGTAGGTAAATAGAGAGGGTTAGATCATCTAGATTATGAGGATTATTAGCTGGAATATTAGGGGTCTACATGATCTAAATAAATGTGAAAAATTAAAACATTTTTTAAAGATTATTTTATTGATATCGCCCTTTTACAAGAAACGAAAATAGAATGTCTTGATCTTCGCTTTTATAGAAGATTAGGTGGTTGTCACTTTCAACATTGGACATGTCCACCTTTAATTAGAGCTTCTCGGGGTTTACTTATAGGGTGGTGTGAAAATTATTTTAAACTTCTATAAACTATCACTAAGCAACGCTCATTACATATTATTCTCATTAACCTTAGCGATAACTCTATATTAAATATAACTAACGTTTATGGACCAAACACGAAAATTAGTCGTCGAGTTCTATAGAGCGAATGTCTAGAATTTAGATCATTTGCTCTTGGACCTTGGATTATGGGTGGTGACTTCAATGTCATGCATTTTTCAGGAGAACGATCACCCCGCGAAGGTGATTTCTTTTTTATGGAAGAATTTGATCAATTTATTATTAGTAGTAATTTGATAGAATTGCCACTAACTAATTGAGAATTTACCTGGAGTAATACTAGGGAAATCCCTTCAATGGCTCTATTAGATAGATTTTTCATTAGTGATGAACTCGAAGAAAATTTTCCGATTTGTAGAGTCATTGGTCTGCCTTATACGTATTCTGACCATTGCCCTATCATACTTACGTGTGATTATCATAAAATTGTTAATAAAACTTTTAAATTTGAAAAAATGTGGTTATTAGAATCTAACTTCCCTAAATTAATTAAAAATAAATGAATTTCAATGAATTTTAATAATATTAGAAATATGGGTAACTCGGCAATTTTTTTTTAAAATCTTAGATGTCTTAGGAATTTTTAAAAATTGGAGTAAGAACGTATTTGGCAGTATTAAAATTAAAAAAGATAATTTACTTTCTGAAATGCTTAAAATTAATAAGATAGAAGAAATTAGACAACTAAATTTTGGGGAGCGTATTTTACTTGCTAATTTAAAAGAAGAACTTAATTCAATTTTAGAAAAAGAAGAGGTTACGTGGAAACAGAGATCTAGAATTAATGGATTAATGAAGGAGATAATAATACAAATTATTTTCATAATACGACTAACGGTAGAAAACGTAGCAACACAATCAATTCTATTTTGTGAATAATGTTGAATTGGTTGATCAAGGGGATCTAAATAAGGCCTTTACTGATTACTATAGAAATATTTTTTGTAATAAAAACAAACATAGAATAAACGTTAGGTGGAATGAACTATACCCTATTGAGTCTAGAATTAACCTCGTTGACATTGATAATCCTTTTTCAGAAGAGGAGATTTTGAAGGCTATTAACGATATGCCTAGTGATAAATCCCCGGGACCCGATGGTTTTCTTATTTTATTTTATAAACAATTTTGGAACGACTTAAAGTATGACTTAATTAACATGTTTAACGAATTTTATAATGGACAACTACAATTAGGAAGATTTAATTTTGCAAATGTCATTCTATTACATAAAAAAATCGGTGCAAATAATTTGAAATATTTTAGATCAATTTTGTAACAACCCGAAATTTTGTAAATGTTAGATATCGTGGTTAGACGATTAAAATTGTTAACATATTGATATTGGAAATTTAATCGATTTGGAATTCTTTTAAACAAATTGTTAAGGGTTTATATCTGTTGTAAATTCTTTTATAAAATGGGTATTGAAGCTTTTATATCAAGTAGAAATTCTTTTGATAATTTGTAAAATTGGATGGGCTTTGTAACGCAAATTGGTCCAGGCTTTGTCTAGCTTAGTTGCCGTGACTTATTGGAACGGGTCCCTTTTCTTTTTCTTTTTATCTTTTGCTAAAACCCTAAATCGAAGGAAGAAAGAATCATGGCGGTCTCGTTATACTGCTTCGTCCCCAGATTCAACTAGGGCTTCGCGAAATGAAGGTCGCCGACTTCAGCATCTCGATCAATGGAAAAGGTGAGTGGCTCTTTCCACTCACATCTTATTCAAACGTGTGGGTTTACTAGGGATCTTTGCGATTTTGCCTTTGAACAGTTCGTCTTTGTTCTAGTTGATATTGAGATTGTTTGACAGTGTTGATTTTTCGACTTTGTTTCAGTTGACTCTGGTCAGTTGCTCACGAGTTCAAACTTGATTTTTGAGATTTTTAGTTAGACACTGCCATATAATCTGGTTCGAAATTGATTTTTATTGTTGTTATACATGTGCACTTGGTGTTGCCATTCATCTGGTTCAGAAGTTTACCACCTGCTGGTCACTTACACATTGTTGTAATTGACTAGCTGTTCCAAATGCACAGAACTTTAAAATGAGCATATGTTTTACTTTCAGAAGTATGAAGTTATATTAGAATTCAAATATGTGATTCGAGAAAATACAGTTTGAAAAATAATTGGGATTTTCATGTACAAAGGCCCTCTAATAAATGTCATACCTATTATAAAAAGAAGTTTTGAAATGTATAACCAAGTATACACATGTTTCAGGCTAGTATGACCTAGCGTGACCATTCATGGGATTTTCATTTCATCACTGCTGTTGCATTCGTGTACTTCATATGCATACTTTGATCACATTTGCTATTTTATCATCTGTACCTCTGTAAGCTTGAGTTTGCATAGTCTCATCATGGTTCATGTATCACTTGATGTACAGTGCATTATTGCTTATGTACACTTGTGTTGTATTCTTGTTTGTGGCATTCTTCACCTGGAACTTGGACCTTGTTTGAGTTTTGATTTTTGGGGACTTCGGCTGTTGCTTTGAATACTTTGGCCATTTGATTTTCATTTTGGTGTTGAGGACTTTCTGACTCGGGCTGATTTTTATTTGACTTCGGCATTTCCATTGCTAGTTTGAATTCCCCCTGTCTTGGTTCAAAACTGCTATGACTTATATTGTTTTAGGAGACGGTAGTGCCATTGACCTTTGAGTCTTCATTTGATAGTTGTATTTACCTTGAAAACCATGTTGACTTCACCCTGAACCTTTCTAGTAGTTTGGGGTCTCATATGCAGTTTGTACTTGTCGACTGCTCGTTCCTGTGTCAGTATACAATGTGTAGTTATACCTGTTTATAGTGGCACCGCCTATGTATGTTTTCACTGTTACATTTGTGTTGTAGCTGCTGTCTTATAATGTTTAGTTCGTTCATCTCGTAACCTGGTACCCCTTTTTGAAGTCTGGTCTTGAGTTGTAGACTTAAGTCTGTTGTGTACTTCACACTGTTTGCACTGGTGCACTCATCTGTACATGCTGCTTGTTTAGTTGTTTGTGTTTGATAGCATGCCTGCACATGCTTGAATACAATTGAGTCTGGTACAATTGTATATGTCTGTGCCATTTGGTTTATAAGTTTTGTATATATGTGCATATATACATATTTATGTATGTATGCATATATTGGTGGAGTTGCCTTCTGGTTCATATAGTGTTACTGGTGAATTGTATATGTTGCCTTCATGTTCATGGACATTAGTTCTTGTTTCATTTTGGAAACTTCAGTTCCTCTGCACATTGAATTTTCTTGTTTCACTTTGGAAATTACAGTTTCAATACTGTACACTGCTTAGTTGTATATGCAGCTTTCTTTTTGTTGCTATGCTACAGTCGTATTACCTTAGCTTTGGACTTTTGAGTGTCATGTTGAATTTGAGAACTTTGGGTATTGACTGCGGTCATGGCTTGTTCGATATCACAGTTTTGATCTGAAGCGTGAACTTGTACCCCGCTTCCTTTTTGCTTGAGTTAGTTGAGTTTGGGTTGTTGGTTCTTGTTTGTTTCAAGTTGATTTGTGAAATTTTACAGCGAGTTGAATCCGGTCTCAAAGACCTGGGTTTGACCCTGTACACGAATGTAAACTTTCGGTGTACCTTCGTGTGTAATTCGTTCCTCTGGATTTGAGTTAGTGCCTGTTGTTTTTGGTTATTTATGTTGACTTCTACAGTTTTGATTGCTGTTAGTTTTCACCGTCGTGATGATTTCACGTACTGTGTGGCGAGGCAGTGCACGCGTGCGTGTACTGCAGCCACACAGAAAAAAATGATTTGACTGATCTTTTTTGAGATTGCTGATTTGTTGATTTACACTGTTTAGTGTTATATTTGCCGTTATCCGATTCTTTTATCGAGGAGTCGGATATACGTGATTTCTGTGACTGTCATCTATTTGAGATTATTATTGCTTCTATGCACTAATAACTGAGTTTGAATTAGACTGACCCGTGTATTATTTTCTTTTGAATGTAATACTCGGGTTAGACCCGAGTTATTTCAGGTTGTAGATTTTCTTCTTTGAGTTGCTGTTCGGGATTTGAAGACTTTTCGCATCTTCTGAAGTTGTCATTGTCCTTTGGTAGTAGTCGTGTCATTGTATAGAACGATATGTATTCATGTATATTAGTCGATAATGTACGTGTATATATAACTTCTAGAGTCGACAGTTGTAGTTGTATCGTATGTATTGTGTCAACTATGTATTAACTGACATCAGTTATATATATATGAGACTTTTGTTTTATCTGTGTTCCGCAATTATATTATCTGTGTTATTGTTATATCTAATGTCCTAAACTATTATGAACTATCGTAGTTTGTTTTATACTGATAATTGGATATGTCGATGGGAGTAAATAAATAATAGATGAAAAATAAAAAGTATATACCACTCCTATCGAGATAACCAATATTAGTGTAAGGCCAATTACGGATGGTCGCTCCTATCCAGCCTTATTCTTCGTAATAATAGACAGTATTTCTTTTAATACTCTTTGTTATTATGAGCATAGAGATGGGGCGTTACAGTTGGTATCAGAGCTTGGGGTTTATGGACATAATATAAAACATAACTTGGATGGAACATATGTTACAACTATTAGTCGATGTTTTATCTGTGATTTGAGTCAAAACTAAAGTTTTGAAATTTTGATGCAAGTTTTTAAATATCATTATTTAAAAATAATAGTGAAATTGTGTTCTGATGATTTGATTGATTTGTGTTCTGTTTATCAGAGTGCGTAGCGGAAACAGTGAAACTGTCTTCGCTAAGTACAACTGATAATCTTTTTGATTTAAAAATCAAAATACGAAATTGATATGAATTTCATTTGTTGTTTACATAGCTGTAATTATTTTGTTTCTTTGAGAATTTCGAATCCGAATTGAGGATTCGAAGAAATTACAGTTATGTGATTTTTGTTGAAATTTCCGCTGGCTTTCTTTCGTACCAATCATCTATTGATTAGATTTTTGCTGTTTTGAATTATCTTCATTGAAGATACATCCGAATGATTTCTTTGTTCATTTTGTAGTACGTGCAAAATTTGAATTGCACGTTGTTGCATTTATTTTACGTTGAACCGATGCTTGGTTATGAAACGTATTTTGTTGCCGTTATTTTATAACAGGATTTTACACCAATGCTATATTTTGAAGCACGGTGTTTTGTGGCATTTTGATGAATGAGAATTCACTGATATTACATTTTGATGTAGATTGTTTTGATGTGATTTTGACGTTTTAAAACTACAGTCGCTTTGGCTTCAGTAACCGTCAAATTTTAAAAGTGGATTTTCAAACGGTTATTCTGCAATGCTGTTTCGTGACCGTTTTTACGGTATTTTGAGAAGTACGATTTCCTTACCGAAATTGTTACTGATTTGCTGTTTTAATCACGTGATTGGAAAATTGTTTTATAAAATTTTTAGCAGTTTGCGTTTTCAAAAGAATGAGAAAGCGACTTAAACGATTCAGCAAAATCGAGGATTATGACCCCTTTCTTTTACTGTTTCGCTTAACTCCGGACTTGTTCAGTTGAGAATGTGAATTGTTATTTTTACAAAATAAATAAAATTGTTTTCAGAAAATTTTACAGTTTGCGTTTTCAAAAGAATGAGAAAGCGATTTAAACGTTTCAGCAAAATCGAGGACTATGACCCCTTTCTTTTACTGATTCGCTTAATTCCGGACTTGTCCGTTTGAGAATGTAAAATGTATTTTTACAAAATACACAATTTTGCACTTTCAAGGAAACGATGAAGAGAATTAAACGATTTAGTAAAACACGTGGTATGGGACATGTGCGTTTGCTATTTCGGTTAATTCCGGACTCGTTAATTGAAATATTTGATGATTTCGTGTGCTTTCGAGCCACTATGAGGACCTTCGGGTCATTTGTTGGACCTTCGGGTCATTTGTTGGGCTTTCGGGCCACTCTGCGGACCTTCGGGTCATTTGTTGGGCTTTCGGGCCACTCTGCGGACCTTCGGGTCAAATACCAGTACTAGACCTTCGGGTCACTCTGCGGACCTTCGGGTCAATCTGATGGGCGCCAAAATTATGTTGAGTACTTGGTAGGCTTCGGCCACTCTGAGATGCACGTGCGGCGAATTAAAAACTCGCCATCTGATGGGATCGATCCAAGCTTTTATGTTGATTTTCTAGTCTTCTTAATTGATTTCTAGATATTTGTTGCTTCCAATTATCTGCAGGTAATTGGATATTTGTTTATATGAGTTCTGATTATCGTTTTTGATAATCGGATATTTGTTGTTTTTAATTATCGCTTTTGATAATTAGATATTTGTTGATATGAGTTCTGATTATCGTTTTTG
The DNA here is from genome assembly GCA_030737815.1 of Allium fistulosum. Taxonomy (NCBI): domain Eukaryota; kingdom Viridiplantae; phylum Streptophyta; class Magnoliopsida; order Asparagales; family Amaryllidaceae; genus Allium; species Allium fistulosum. Next base: position 345,073,900 of record CM060903.1, on the reverse strand, counting down.
ATAATCGGATATTTGTTGTTTCTAATTATCGCTTGTGATAATTGGATATTTGTTGATATGAGTTCTGATTATCGTTTTTGATAATCGGATATTTGTTGTTTCTAATTATCGCTTGTGATAATTAGATATTTGTTGATATGAGTTCTGATTATCGTTTTTGATAATCGGATATTTGTTGTTTCTAATTATCGCTTGTGATAATTGGATATTTGTTGATATGAGTTCTGATTATCGTTTTTGATAATCGGATATTTGTTGTTTCTAATTATCGCTTGTGATAATTATCGTTTTTGATAATCGGATATTTGTTGCTTTGAGATTTAATTATCGCTTTAGATAATTAAATATTTTCTGATTTGGAATTTAATTATCGCTTTAGATAATTAAATATTTGCTGATTTCGAATTTGATTATCGCTTTAGATAATTAAATATTTTCTGATTTCGAATTTAATTATCGCTTTAGATAATTAAATATTTTCTGAATTTGAAATATGATTATCGCTTGAGATAATCAAATATTTATTGAATTTGGAATTTGATTATCGCTTGTGATAATCAAATAATTGTTGAATTTGAAAATTTGGTTATCGCTTAAGATAATCAAATATTTGTTGAATTTGAAATTTTGATTATCGCTAGAGATAATCAAATATTTATTGAATTTGGAATTTGATTATCGCTTGTGATAATCAAATAATTGTTGAATTTGAAAATTTGGTTATCGCTTAAGATAATCAAATATTTGTTGAATTTGAAATTTTGATTATCGCTAGAGATAATCAAATATTTATTGAATTTGGAATTTGATTATCGCTTGAGATAATCAAATATTTGTTGAATTTAAAATTTGATTATCGTTTGTGATAATTAAATGTTTGTTGATTTGAGATTTAATTATCGCTTTTGATAATTAAATATTTGTTGATTTGAAATTTGATTATCGTTTTTGATAATTGAATATTTGTTGTCGATTTTGATAATTAGATTTTGATACTTTCTAATTATCGTATTGATAATTAGATATTGCTGTTTTATGATTTTTGTATTTTAATTATCTTGCTGATAATTGAATATTGCCGATAAATTGGGTTTATCCAGTTTTGCTGCTTTCTGACTATCTATTGATAGTTAGATTTTGTTGAAAATTTGTGAATCTCTTTTATTGGAATTAAAAGATTACTTTGGCATTTGAATTCTTGACTTTTATTTTCTAGCTTAACCAGTTATGTTAGAATAATAATAGTGGTTGACGACCTTAATTACGAAAATTGCGGGGACGCAATTTTTATAAGGAGGGGAGTCTGTAACAACCCGAAATTTTGTAAATGTTAGATATCGTGGTTAGACGATTAAAATTGTTAACATATTGATATTGGAAATTTAATCGATTTGGAATTCTTTTAAACAAATTGTTAAGGGTTTATATCTGTTGTAAATTCTTTTATAAAATGGGTATTGAAGCTTTTATATCAAGTAGAAATTCTTTTGATAATTTGTAAAATTGGATGGGCTTTGTAACGCAAATTGGTCCAGGCTTTATCTAGCTTAGTTGCCGTGACTTATTGGAACGGGTCCCTTTTCTTTTTCTTTTTATCTTTTGCTAAAACCCTAAATCGAAGGAAGAAAGAATCATGGCGGTCTCGTTATACTGCTTCGTCCCCAGATTCAACTAGGGCTTCGCGAAATGAAGGTCGCCGACTTCAGCATCTCGATCAATGGAAAAGGTGAGTGGCTCTTTCCACTCACATCTTATTCAAACGTGTGGGTTTACTAGGGATCTTTGCGATTTTGCCTTTGAACAGTTCGTCTTTGTTCTAGTTGATATTGAGATTGTTTGGCAGTGTTGATTTTTCGACTTTGTTTCAGTTGACTCTGGTCAGTTGCTCACGAGTTCAAACTTGATTTTTGAGATTTTTAGTTAGACACTGCCATATAATCTGGTTCGAAATTGATTTTTATTGTTGTTATACATGTGCACTTGGTGTTGCCATTCATCTAGTTCAGAAGTTTACCACCTGCTGGTCACTTACACATTGTTGTAATTGACTAGCTGTTCCAAATGCACAGAACTTTAAAATGAGCATATGTTTTACTTTCAGAAGTATGAAGTTATATTAGAATTCAAATATGTGATTCGAGAAAACACAGTTTGAAAAATAATTGGGATTTTCATGTACAAAGGCCCTCTAATAAATGTCATACCTATTATAAAAAGAAGTTTTGAAATGTATAACCAAGTATACACATGTTTCAGGCTAGTATGACCTAGCGTGACCATTCATGGGATTTTCATTTCATCACTGCTGTTGCATTCGTGTACTTCATATGCATACTTTGATCACATTTGCTATTTTATCATCTGTACCTCTGTAAGCTTGAGTTTGCATAGTCTCATCATGGTTCATGTATCACTTGATGTACAGTGCATTATTGCTTATGTACACTTGTGTTGTATTCTTGTTTGTGGCATTCTTCACCTGGAACTTGGACCTTGTTTGAGTTTTGATTTTTGGGGACTTCGGCTGTTGCTTTGAATACTTTGGCCATTTGATTTTCATTTTGGTGTTGAGGACTTTCTGACTCGGGCTGATTTTTATTTGACTTCGGCATTTCCATTGCTAATTTGAATTCCCCCTGTCTTGGTTCAAAACTGCTATGACTTATATTGTTTTAGGAGACGGTAGTGCCATTGACCTTTGAGTCTTCATTTGATAGTTGTATTTACCTTGAAAACCATGTTGACTTCACCCTGAACCTTTCTAGTAGTTTGGGGTCTCATATGCAGTTTGTACTTGTCGACTGCTCGTTCCTGTGTCAGTATACAATGTGTAGTTATACCTGTTTATAGTGGCACCGCCTATGTATGTTTTCACTGTTACATTTGTGTTGTAGCTGCTGTCTTATAATGTTTAGTTCGTTCATCTCGTAACCTGGTACCCCTTTTTGAAGTCTGGTCTTGAGTTGTAGACTTAAGTCTGTTGTGTACTTCACACTGTTTGCACTGGTGCACTCATCTGTACATGCTGCTTGTTTAGTTGTTTGTGTTTGATAGCATGCCTGCACATGCTTGAATACAATTGAGTCTGGTACAATTGTATATGTCTGTGCCATTTGGTTTATAAGTTTTGTATATATGTGCATATATACATATTTATGTATGTATGCATATATTGGTGGAGTTGCCTTCTGGTTCATATAGTGTTACTGGTGAATTGTATATGTTGCCTTCATGTTCATGGACATTAGTTCTTGTTTCATTTTGGAAACTTCAGTTCCTCTGCACATTGAATTTTCTTGTTTCACTTTGGAAATTACAGTTTCAATACTGTACACTGCTTAGTTGTATATGCAGCTTTCTTTTTGTTGCTATGCTACAGTCGTATTACCTTAGCTTTGGACTTTTGAGTGTCATGTTGAATTTGAGAACTTTGGGTATTGACTGCGGTCATGGCTTGTTCGATATCACAGTTTTGATCTGAAGCGTGAACTTGTACCCCGCTTCCTTTTTGCTTGAGTTAGTTGAGTTTGGGTTGTTGGTTCTTGTTTGTTTCAAGTTGATTTGTGAAATTTTACAGCGAGTTGAATCCGGTCTCAAAGACCTGGGTTTGACCCTGTACACGAATGTAAACTTTCGGTGTACCTTCGTGTGTAATTCGTTCCTCTGGATTTGAGTTAGTGCCTGTTGTTTTTGGTTATTTATGTTGACTTCTACAGTTTTGATTGCTGTTAGTTTTCACCGTCGTGATGATTTCACGTACTGTGTGGCGAGGCAGTGCACGCGTGCGTGTACTGCAGCCACACAGAAAAAAATGATTTGACTGATCTTTTTTGAGATTGCTGATTTGTTGATTTACACTGTTTAGTGTTATATTTGCCGTTATCCGATTCTTTTATCGAGGAGTCGGATATACGTGATTTCTGTGACTGTCATCTATTTGAGATTATTATTGCTTCTATGCACTAATAACTAAGTTTGAATTAGACTGACCCGTGTATTATTTTCTTTTGAATGTAATACTCGGGTCAGACCCGAGTTATTTCAGGTTGTAGATTTTCTTCTTTGAGTTGCTGTTCGGGATTTGAAGACTTTTCGCATCTTCTGAAGTTGTCATTGTCCTTTGGTAGTAGTCGTGTCATTGTATAGAACGATATGTATTCATGTATATTAGTCGATAATGTACGTGTATATATAACTTCTAGAGTCGACAGTTGTAGTTGTATCGTATGTATTGTGTCAACTATGTATTAACTGACATCAGTTATATATATATGAGACTTTTGTTTTATCTGTGTTCCGCAATTATATTATCTGTGTTATTGTTATATCTAATGTCCTAAACTATTATGAACTATCGTAGTTTGTTTTATACTGATAATTGGATATGTCGATGGGAGTAAATAAATAATAGATGAAAAATAAAAAGTATATACCACTCCTATCGAGATAACCAATATTAGTGTAAGGCTAATTACGGATGGTCGCTCCTATCCAGCCTTATTCTTCGTAATAATAGACAGTATTTCTTTTAATACTCTTTGTTATTATGAGCATAGAGGTGGGGCGTTACAAATTTCTTTAATTAATTGTTCAGTTAAAATTATTTCAAAAGTTTTAGCGAATAGACTTAGTATAAAAATGAATGATTTAGTTGATTGTTCACAAACTGCTTTCATTAAGGGTAGAAATATAATGGATGGTGTGGCTATTTTTCAAGGGTATATTAATCACCGTTGTAAGAATAACATTACATATGCACTTTTAAAACTTGATTTTGCGAAAGCTTCTGATTCGGTTGATTGGGTAATTGATATGTTCCTGGCTAGAGGTTTTAGTCGTAAATGGATTGGTTGGATTATGACATTGCTTAAAACTAGTAATTCTAGTATAATGGTTAACGGGGTTCTAGGGAACAAAATACAGTCAAAACGTGGCTTACGATAGGGTGATCCTTTATCACCTCTTTTGTTTAATTTAGCTACCGATGTTTTTGCTATGATAGATTAAAAAGCTGTAAGAAATGGATCTTTAGGGAGTGTAGGTAGCGAAATTTCACGTAATGTACTCTCTGTTCTCCAATTTACGGATGACACCTTATTGTTTACTTCTCATTTACCTAATCACTTCATTGCTCTAAAATTTATTTTATACGGTTTTGAACTACTTTCAGGTCTCAAAATTAATTTTGATAAAAGTTCGGTTTTAGTTCTAAATGACGTAGATAAGGTTGAGGGTTTAGTAGCTAATACGTTAAACTGTAAAACCATGAACTTCCCTATTGATTATCTTGGATTTTTTATTGGACCAACTAAACTTAAACATGATGACTGGCTAATTATAATAGATAAGGTTAAAAATAGAATTTCCAAAAGGAATGGGAGGTTTTTATTGAGAGCGGGTAGATTAGTACTTATCAACTCAGTTTTATCTGCACTTCCGATTTATTGGATGTCAATGCACCTATTTCCAGAATGGATGATCAATAAAATTGATAAAATAAGAAGGGATTTCTTATGGAGTGGTGATAATCCAAGCAGTAGTCTAAAATTTTTAGTTAACTGGGAAACCATTTGTAAATCGAAAAAGGAGGGAGGACTAGATGTTATTAATTTACGTAACATGAATATGTCTTTATTAGGGAAGTGGTTGTGGAAATTTAAGGATATAAATGATAATTATATTTAGAAAGAAATTGTATCTAAATGTTATTATAATGGTAGTTATAATTTATATCAAATTACACAAACTGTTAATAATAACTTGTCTAATTTTTGGAAATCAATTTTAAAATGTCATGATATTTATAACCTGGGTATTAATACGATTGTTCATTCAGGAAATAATACAACCTTCTGGCATGATCGTTGGATATTTGTCATTCCTCTTAGGGTTGAATTTAAAGAACTTTTTGAAATTTGTAACTTTAAAAATTCTTTAATTAAAGATGTTTTTTCTCAGGATAATGATCCCCCTAGGAACTTTAGTTTTAATAGAATCTTAGAAGGTACAACTCTTAGACAATTTATTTTATTATGTGTAAGATTGACTTTATATAATATTGATAATGAAAATGATATTATTAGTTGGAATTGGGATAAAAGTAAGAAATTCACTTCTAATTCGTTATATAAATTTATCAATTTTTCGGGCGTTACTAATGTTGGAACTGGGCCAGTCCGCAGCGGTAGTGGTGGGTGTATTTCAATTTTTTTTATCATGTTGGATCTATATTGGGCCTATGAAGTGTGATTCATTTAGAACAATTCTAAATTTATTTTAAATAAAATCATGTATTTTATTTAAATTTAAGTATTTTGTAATGTAAAGTTAATTTGAATGATTTAATTTATATATATATACATGTATCATATACATATACATATGTGTGTGCATGTATATAGATGTTGGGATTTACATCGCAACAGACACATTAGCTCATTTCGTATGTATTCTATGTTGTCTAAAAATATGTGCATAAATCTATAAAGCAAAGTATATTTATATAAATACGTATACATATATTTAAAATATATTTTATAACTAAAAGTCTCAAAATTAAATAAATAAATATATATATATAATTTAAAACATTTGTATAAATATATATACATAATTAAACATATAAAATTATACAAATAAATATATAATAATTAAAATTATATATATAAGGTTAAATAAAATGTATATATATGAATAATTAACTACATTAAAATACTTAAAATATAAATATATATATTTAAAATTATTTCCAGATCGAAATTAGCATAAAAAACATAAAATAATAATTTTATAATCTTATCATTATTATATATGTATATAATAAATAGTTTTGATCATATTAATTAAAAATATTAGTAATAACTATTAAAAAATCAAAATTTAAAATTTACGAAAATTTAGGTTCATAAAATACAAGTTCAAATTTTTTTTAATGATTTTTTGAAATAAAATATTATGTTTAATAAATAAAATAAATGTTCAACCAAAGTAATTTAATTATTAAAAATATTAAATATTAACAAAAATTCTAAAAAAAATTCCATGGGTTACTGCATAGATATAGTAATTTTAGAAAATATAAAATCGAATTTTTAGTGCAATAATTATTTTAGATATAATAAACAATTCAAATAATCAATAAAAGATAATTTAAAATTATTTATATACATATTTATTTTCGAATTTGATGATTCATATTATTTATAAATAGGTGTAAGGAAAAATTCTAAGCTGTTTATACATTACAAATATACATATATGTAAGTTATATGTTTAAAATATACATTAGTCTATATTTAAATTAATATATAAATATACATAAAATAATTAATAATGACAAAATTTTATCTTTTACAGCAAATTAGATTTGGTTATACATAAATTATAACACATAATAATATAACCATCCACATAACAAAACTAATTTGTGAGAACTACATATACCTACAAAAATCTCACCTAACAAGATATACAGCATTAATATATATACAGATTTAGGATTAATCAATATTAAATCATAAAATATGATATGATTACTGTAATATATAAATAAAATACCAATTGATGATGCCTTTGAGTCCACTTCAATCAATGAATTTCCTTCTCTAGTTATGCTCGATCCGTCAGATTGCAAGTCTGGAATCGTCGACCTTTTCTATCAAATAGTGTTTTTACTTAACTTGAATTGATTTAAGATTCTTAGAACTGATATGGGGATTAATTTTGGCCAGCAAACTTGATAATTATGGCAGCCAAAAGTTTTTTTCGATTAAGGGTTTAGAGATCCATATATATATAGCCTTGTATAAAAGAGATATTAAGACAATCTCATTACCTATTCTCTCTTAATCTTAGCCATCCATCTCTAGGTCTAATCCTAAGTTTTAGCCGCCTCCAATAACTTGTCAAAACCGAAATTTGCAGCCCTAATGATGGGCTTTAAATCCATTTAAGCCCAAGCCAAAATGTTATGCAATTAAATCTAATTTAATCGCTTATCGATATCGTATATCGATTGGTACATTTATAACTATTATAAATATATAACAATTTTTATTTCTCAAACCATATTCAAATTTTATAATTAATATTCCATAAATATTAATTAATTTAATTTATTTATAACAATTATAAACTAATTAAATCATTCGGTCTTAAGGGAATTCATCATTTCAGTTGTGTAACTCTCGGGTGTAAATTTGGTCAGCAATTAACACCGAACTATTCGAATGTTAACATTCACACGTCACTTAGCAAGTGGTGTGACAATATCGCCAAATTTATCGCTTATTCATTTTTAGTAAAATATTATTTAATTTAATAAGCATTACCCGTTAGTGACATTTTTATACACCAATTCTCTTCGTCAAAACTGTATCACTTTGGATTTATGGAATTTGGTAATGGTCAAAATTCCAATATTGTCCATATTCAACTCTATAGTCCAAACACAACATCCTTGGTTCAATAATAATAATTATTATTAAGCGTACTACTTTGGTCAGAGATTTTGAATCTGGGTTGACTTGAGTTGACCATGATACTAACCTCATATAACTAAAGTGATGAATCCTCTCTTGAATAGTGTCTTCCTTCCAATACTTCCACTCGACCCAACTATAATCACTTGATGGATGTCGTTCCATGATTTGACTATAATCAAAGCAGAGTTTTTCATATTAAAGGTTGACACTATTCTCAAGTTGAAAGAATTGTGTAAATTAGTCACATCGATATTTTCTGTTTGACCTTAGTTATATTAACCAACAGAAAACTACCGAGTGAGTTGTTCTATAGCTATCCAATAACTATCAGTACATAACCTCTAGGTGCCCCCAGCAGTCATGAGTAATACATTGTCCAACATTTGGAGAGCATTACGTACTCAAGTCTCAACGGATACATCGATATCTAGTGTCGATGCATCTTGACTAGGAACATTTAAAATGATGTGTTTTGCAACAATGTGATCCAATACTCATGATTACAACTAATTGTAATTACTATCACAAACACGTCATTTATGGATTTTCTTTTAAATATATTTTTAATTAAACATTTAATTATTTATAACACATTATAACAAATATATAACAGAAAGAAGAAACACCTTTATTTTGAACAAAAATTGATTTCGAAGTTAATAAATTACAGAATTGCCCCTAGGGCATACCCCTAACACTATCAATCTCCCACTTGCACTTGGGGCCAATTATGAAATCTCAATCCCATCCTCTAAATCATTTTTTCAAGAACTGGCCGAGTTAGACATTTAGTGAATGGATCTGCTATGTTGACCTTGGTTTCTACCCTTTGAATCACAACTTCTTTCTTCTCAACGAATTCTCTAATCAGGTGGAACTTTCGAAGAATGTGTCGTAACTTCTTATGTGCTCTTGGTTCCTTTGCGATCTGTATCGCTGCATTGTTGTCACAAAACAATGTCAATGGATTCTCAGTATTGGGAATTACTCCGAGCTCACTCAAAAACTTGCGCATCCATACTGCCTCTTTTGTTGCTTCATTGAGGGCGATATACTTGGCCTCCATCGTGGAATCAGCAACTGTTTCTTGTTTGGAACTTTTCCAGCTACTAGCTCCACCATTTAGTGTAAAGACATAGCTGAACACTGATTTACTATCATCTATATCACTTTGAAAGCTCGAATCTATATACCCCTTCATAAGGAGGTCTCCATTCCTAAAAACGAGGAATATGTCCTTAGTATTTCTCAAATACTTAAATATACATTTTACGGTCGTCCAATGTTTTTCTCCGAGATAAGACTGGTATCGGCTTACACGTCCTAATGCGTATGCTACATCCGGTCTAGTACATAACATAGCATACATTATGGATCCTATGGCTGAAGCATAGGGAATCCTCTTCATACACTCTTTCTCATCACCGGTATGAGGAGCATCCTTTTTAGAAAGGACAATTCCATATTGCGTTGGAACACTTCCATGCTTGGAATTCTCCATACTAAACCGTTTTAGTATAGTGTCTACGTACAAGGATTGGGACAATCCCAACAGTCACTTAGATCTATCTCTATAGATCTTTATACCAAGTATATAGGCTGCTTCTCCTAAATCCTTCATGGAGAAGTTTTTGGAAAGCCAAGCTTTCACTGATTGCAATAATGAAGTGTCATTGCCAATCGATAATAGATCATCAACATAGAGTACTAAGAATACGATAGCATTTCCCAGTTCCTTTCTGTATATGCACGCTTCCTCTGTGTTCTGATAAAAACAAAACTGTTTGATTACTTTATCAAAACACTTGTTCCAACTCCTTGAAGCTTGTTTGAGTCCATAAATGGACTTTAACAACTTGCAAGCTCTGCCTTCACTCCCACTGACTACAAAACCCTCTGGTTGTGACATATAAATGGTTTCTTCTAAATCACCATTTAGAAAAGCTTTCTTTACATCTATTTGCCATATTTTGTAGTCATAGAATGCGGCAATGGCTAACATAATCTGAATAGATTTAAGCATGGCTATGGGTGAAAAGGTCTCATCATAATCAACACCTTGAATTTGATGAAATCCTTTTGCAACTAGCCTTGCCTTATAAGTCTCCACTTCTCCATCCGCATTTAGCTTTTTCTTAAAAATCCATTTGCAGCTGATGGGTTTTATCCCTTCGGGTACGTCCGACAAAGTCCAAACTTTGTTTTCGTACATGGAGTCCATCTCAGATTTCATAGCTTCAAGCCAGAGTGCAGAATCTTTACTTTGCAGTGCTTGTTGGAAAGACAGAGGAGTGTCACCATCTAAGACACAGTCCTCCTTTTCACCATCCACGAGAAAACAATAGTATCTCTCTTGTGCACGGGATTCCCTACTAGACCTTCTAATAGGTTGCGTGTTTTCGTATACGGGTGACCTTGTTTCTCCTACTGTTCCGGCTTTAGTATTAGTTTCTCGGATCTCATCCAAGTCTACAACTTCACTGTTAATTTCTTTTAGCAGAAATTCCTTCTCTAAATAGACAGCGTGTCGAGAAACAATGACCTTTTATTCCTTGGTATTGTAGAATATATATCCCATCGAGTTTTTGGGATATCCTATAAACTTACATAGTACCGATCTTGCCTCTAGTTTATTTGGACCAACGTTCTTAACATATGCCGGACAACCCCATACTTTCAAATATTTGAGTTGGGGTTTCTTACCACACCACATCTCATATGGTGTTTTGGGCACAGATTTAGTGGGTAACAAGTTTAACATATGTGCTGCAGTTGCTAGCGCATGTCCCCAATAGGACAGAGGTAACTCAGCCTTACTCATCATGGAACGAACCATATCTAATAGAGTTCGATTCCATCGCTTTGACACATCATTGTGTTGTGGAGTATAAGGTGGAGTAACCTAAGAGATAATCCCATTATCTTTTAAGTATTGTTGGAAATCCTGTCCAACATACTCACCTCCTCGATCTGATCGAAGAATTTTAATTTTACGGCCCATTTGGTTTTCTACTACCTTTTTGTACTCAACAAACTTCTCATAAACATCGGATTTGTTCTTCATAAGATATACATATCCTAGTCTTGAGAAATCATCAGGGAAAGTACCAAAGTAAGAACTATTATCTTTGGTTAATATAGGCATTGGGCCACATACATCACTATATACTAACCCTAAGAGTTCATTAACTCTTTCATTGCTCCCACTGAAGGGGTGCTTGGTCATTTTACCTTTAAGACACACCTCACAAGTTTCAAATGATTCAGGATCAATTGACGGTAGAAAACCATCGGTTTTCAATTTGTGTAGTCGTTTCTCACTAATGTGATCAAGCCTACAATGCCAAAGATAATTGTCGTTTAATTTATTAGAAACTTCCTTCATAGAACAGACATAATTAGTATTAATCACATAAATTCCATTTTCAAAGACACCTTTGCAGACTTTATTTCCATTCAAACTAATGTGCATAACATTATTTGCATAATGAAAAATATATCCAGTCTTAAACAATCTAGAAACAAACATAATTCCACAAATAAAGTCTTTTATGTAATAGCAATTATTTAATACTAATAATAATCCACTTGGCAAATCTAAATGATAGTCTCCTACTTCCGTTGCATCTATTATAGATCCATCAGCAACTTGGAGCTTCATTTCTTCTTTTGCCACGTGATGCCAGTTCCTAAGCCCCTGATGGAGCTGCATAACCATTATGCTTCCATTCCTTAACAATCTTCAAGTAGTCGGGACAGTTTCTCTTCCAGTGACCTTTCTTGTGGCAATGGTGACATTCACCCTTGTCATCGGTCTTCTTACTTTTCTTTTTCTTACTATCTCTTTTCCGCTTCTTCGAACCTTTCGAAGATGATGCATTTACCTTCACAGCAAGTGCGACACCTTGATCTTTATATGTTGACTCGGCTGACCTCAACATATTAAGGAGCTCCACGAGATTCACCTTTAATTGGTTCATGTTGTAATTCAGTATGAACGGTTCATACTGAGGAGTGAGAGAACCAAGGACCAAGTCTACTTGCATTTCATTGCTTATCTCTATGTTTAATTGTGCAAGTCTATCAATATAGCCTTTCAACATTAGAATATAATCGTCCACTTTCCGTCCCTTGGTAATTTTGGTGTTAAACAATTTTTTAGAAAGCTCATACCTTGCAGAATGACTGTTCACCAAAAAGAGCTTTGAGACTATTAAAAATCTCATGGACATACATGTTCTCCTGTTGCCTTTGCAACAGTTTGTGTAAGGTAGACAACACGAAAACTTGGGGGATCTCTAATTCAAATCGCCACTTTAAATAAGCAAGTCATTCTTTAGGGTCTGTACCATCAGCGGGTTCGGTTTTGGGTTCACATGTAACAGAAGTCCAAAAGAGCTTGTAAGTCAATGCTATTTTAATTGCTCTTAGCCAGTCGGTATAGTTAGGTCCGGTGAGTTTGTCACTTTCATAAAATAGTTTTGGAGTTGACATTTTCTGCAAGTTTAAATGGTAGATTACTAGGACAAAACATAATAGATGTTCTTATAATATTAGTAAGGTTAAACACTATGTTTCATTTTACTAATAAGCTCCCACTAGTCTTTTATGTTTCGCCAAACCCTAAGTCAAAACATAGAAATCTTATGACTTCACTAGTAGGTGTTAGGACTTGTCCATCTTGGAATTCTGACCTTGAGTTTGTTCAAAAAGTCATAGCTCCACGAACAATGGATAACCTTTTATCGGTTGTATCACATACAACTCCTAACCCTTGGAACCTTGTCCTAATTTCATATTGACCTTGAGTTTGCTCAACAAATCGAAATGAAATTATTCACTCGTACCTACCATATCGTGATGGCCTAAGTATAGTATATGTACCTTGAGTTTTCTCAGCAAATACATATAGTTATCTTACCTCATCTATTCAAAATATTAATAATACTACACATAACATCCTTAGCTTGAGTTTGCTCAACAACTAAGGAGTATGCAAGTAATTTATTAACATATATATCATAGAGGACAACATTAAGTTGAGTGATATTGACTTATGAAATAATGTAATTCTTATGAACTACCCTCGTGGTTCAAGTGTCAATCACATCAGGTATCACGGTATACGTACGATTACGTATGTGTTTATTTCTTAAGTCTATTATGGGTTTTATACATTCATATTATTTAAGTTTTATTTATATAGTTTTTATATTTCACATTACTTATATAATAGTCTTGTATATAATATTATATTAATTAAATCATATTTAATTAATTTTAATTAATTAACATTTTAATTAATTTTATATTGATATAACATTTATATTTATTATGTACTATAACCTTTATAGTATAACACATATATCATATACATGTGTAATTATAATTTCAATTAATTAACCTTTTAATTAAATTATCTTGATTTTGAAATCATTATTCATATTTATAATTTTCGAAAATTATGTTATTTTGTTTTTCAAAAATTTTGAAAAATATGTTACATTATAACTATTATAATAAACATATATTAAAATTTAAATTTAACAATTAAATCTAAAATCTTTCACTTTATTTTTCAAGACAATTTTGAAAAGGCTGAACACCGGCTCATTTCAAATTGTTCAAATATATATACATATATCTTTCGAATATCACATCACACTTTGGAATTTGAAATCAAAATTAGTTTCACAAGTCACCCGCATAACAAAACTACCGAAGTGGCCTCTCCCCCACTCTGAAACTCGAAAATCAGTGTCGATGATGCATGCATTCATCACCGAAATTATTTTTCGGCGACATAAGTGGGTTCTGGACTTATATTTTCTCAAACTTCTTTTGAAATTTCTTCGAAATCATTTGAAACTCATTAAAATCATTTGAAACATTTCATATTCGGAAAATACTTTCAAATCATATTATTTATTATTTCAAAATCTTAAACCAATTTCAAAACGCCGAAGTTCAATCACTCAAATACACATTCAAAACCTTCAGTTATAAATCATTTTATATGAATCGATTTTCTTACATAATTTTCAAAATTTCAAATCCTTTCGAAACTTCAAATTTTCATTTTAAAATGGTATATAATCCTTATCGAAAACATTTCACCTTTATATAAAAATATGGTCATCCTTATCAAAATAATAACTACGATGAATACACAATTTTCAAAAGACAATCAACCACAAATTTTCCAATGGGTGATTCAAGGATGGATTTCAAAACAAAACAGAGATTCAAATTTTTGAGGAACTCTAATTAAATAGAATTCTGATTCGAAGATAAGCTCGAACGAAGATGGGAAAATTAAATTACCAAATAGAAGATGTATAAGCTCATATAAATCGCGGGCGACCTTAACAGGGTCAACCGTCAATTCAGGAATATAATTAATGCGAAAATCTAAGGCAAATCGACCTTCGATCACCAAAGATAGAATCCAGTTATAGTAGAAGATAGATAGCATCGTAAACCGAGGATACAGAAATCTCCGGTGAATCAATGCCAATTGTAAGGGAGTTTCACCCTTTTACAAATCATTCAAAGATTGGCGGAATCACTGATTTTTTAGAGGTCATTCAAAGTGAGGTTATGCAATGCTCCCAAAATCAAAAGAATACAAATAGGGAAGACAGGAATGGATTTCAGAACAAGTGGGGGCATTCCAAAGTTCAAAGGAATCCTAATCCATAAGAATCCAAACCAAGATTAGAGATATATAACCTATATCATAAGAAAGAATTCCCATTCCAGATTTGGAAAAGACTCAAATTCATATCATACGAAAACATGAGCATAAATATCTTTAGTTGCACAACTTTAGCTAAGCAAAAGATACAACAGAGTTTACTTAAAGCAACCTATCATACTACTGATTTTGCCATACCCAAAATAGATTCCTATCAACAATGAATCTAGATCAAGCAAGCTAGTAGTTCAAAATTTAAGAGGATCCTAATCAAAGAAATTACTAACAAGGTGGATACTAAAGGAATGAAGTTTTAGAAATTTTTTACTTTCAAAGCAAGAAAATTATATCAAAATAGTCTTTGAAAATTCTTTAAAATCATTTGGAAATCATTTTATACTTCGAAAATACGTTCTCTCTCAAAGGAATGATTCTAAGATTGATTTCACCCATTCTAGGGTATTTCTACCCTATCTCTAATGATTTTTTGCTCTGCAGGCTAAGGTTTGCCTAAAACCAAAGCTCTGATACCAAATGTAACATCCCATTATTTTGGACCATTCAAATCGACAATAAATCCACACATGTCGGACTTGAATACTTCAAAACAGTAGATTCACTACAAGAAAACCGCGGTTTACCTACGCCAAATTGGCGTAGGCGGGGCGTAGGTAAATGCATTAACTACGTAACACCTACGCCAATTTTGGCGTGGGTAAAACTTGCGTAGCTAATAAAATACCTACGCTTTACCTACGCCATCCGTTGGGTTGTTTCCTACGCCTTTCCTACGCCGTAATTTTTTGTTTACCTACGTCTTCCCTACGCCCAGTTTTCCTACGCTTTACCTACGCCTGTGTTTTTAATGTTTTTTCTACGCCATGCATACGACTTTTTGCTGCATTAATATTTCATTTACCTACGCCTTCCCTACGTCTTTTCTGAAGCAATTTTGATATATTACTATTCTATTTCATTTCACCACATTAAATAGAAACTAAAATCAACTTATTTTATATATATACACATTCCAACAAAAAGATTAACGTCAAACCATTCATCTTTAATTCAAAAAACAAATATCTCATTCATATTACAAAGTCAAACAATATTAATCAAGTTTCTATATGTTAAAATAATATGATAATATGTTCATGATACATGACATCATACAGATACCATTAAAAAGTTTTCAATACCCTCATTCCTCATGACGATCGTTCGGCTCTTCATCAAATCGCTGTCGAAGCATCTCGGTGAGTTGTTCATACTGCATCTTCAGCATTTGAATCTTCCCTTCTTGACGCTCCACCTTTTCCTCTAGTTTGGCTCTAGTCTGTGCTTCTCCCTTATTGATGCTATAAGTAGCGTCTTTGTATTTCTGCATTTTATCAAATATTGCATCAATTTCTGCATTTTAAACTAATTAAAATAATGTTTTGTTGAAAGTTTAAATACTTACTCCAGGGATATGATGCTTAAACAACCAAAAACCTCCTCATGCCAAAAGTGTCTTGTAGAAATGTCACTGAAAGTATAGTATAAACACGAATTTATCAGTATGACAAAGGATAATTAGCAGATCGGCAATACAAAGAGCAAATCAGAAAGAAACATTACAACTAAGATATATTTTCTTTATGTGTGTGCATGGATAATTTCTCCTAAAACACATGCCAAAATATATCTAATTATATGCCTATGTTTTGAACTTAAGTGTTCAGCCAACAGTTGGTTTACAAAACAAATTAGGTTAGGATAGATTTAGAAAATAAAATCATTTCTTTTTCTCTTTGTAACCTCTATCCATCTAAGAAGATCAAATGAATGAGAATGAAAACAACATAAGAAATTCATTAAATAAATAACTTTACAATTTCTGATAAAAACTTAACAACAGAATTCAGGATCTCACTTCAAGCATGCAACAACTCATTTTACAATTGGAAAATTCAGTAATTCAGTAATTCAAACTTTCTATTATATACTATGAATAATTATCATATTCATTTGATATTGAGCATAATGTTCAATGTTCTTAACCAGTGGGACCAAATTATAACATCATCTAGAAAAATTTATTCATTTGGATGGTATTCATATTGACGAGTAGCACGTCATTTTTTCTTCAAAATTCTTGCAACAGGGGCTCATACTGTTCATCTCAAGGGGAATTCAATGTATGAGCCAAATAGAGAATAACAGAAGAGGCACATTAGAAATGGTGTTTGGCTATTGGTTTACTATTCTATAGGTTAAACTAAGAGTTGGCGATGAATTAGATGAATATATTTCAAAATCACGTTAATTTTGATGATTACGATAAAAGAGATAATGATATTACTGCTAAAGCAAATAGGTAATGCATACTGGAACAAGCAAGAAATGGACTACAAAATCATGGTTCAAGTTAGCTGTAGAATTTATTAAACAAATTCTTTGATCTAGTAGTCTACATTTAGAAGAAGAATTAGGTGAAATACCAAATGTCGAAACAGGAGACAAAGATTCTTCTCAAAGTAGTGTTATCCACAAGTAAAGGGATACATTAATGTTCGTCATAACGAAAAGGAACTTGATATTTTAGAATGATATGTGATTTAATATAAAAAAAAAATTTGTGCAAAAGTAAACTCAACTTGAATATTGGGTTGAAACATGAGTACGAAGTGGACCATGGCAAAGCAATATGGTGGCAATTTCTCATGGAAGTAAATATGACGTTTGTTTTAGACTTTTAGTACTCAAACGGTACATTATTTAGAGTGAGTCCTGGTAAGACAAACTTTGTGCCTCCAGGTACCTTTTGATTTAGCATTACATCATTTGACAGAGTTTATAGGTGAGTTCGTTAATGAAAGTATATTAATTTTAAACTTAGAAAAGCTATATATATTTACAAAGAGTTTACAGTTTATTAATTTTAAACTTAGAAAAGCTATATATATTTACAAAGAGTTTACAGTTTATTAATTTTAAACTTAGAAAAGCTATATATTTTTTAAGATATTCATATCAACATTAGCATATCACTAGTCATCATCATCATTTTCTAAACAAACCTCAGCAAAGTTGTAGAAGCAAATACGGTCAATTTACTCTTTTCAGGCTCAGTAGGGACTGGTATTTAGTCTCCAAGTTCCGACAACAAATGTAGTTTGTGCAGTTGTACTGGAGTCGGAATGCAGAATGCAAAGAGCATGCCTCTGCAAAAACTGTACAAAATTGCAGATGAAACTCCCTACTTCATCTCTCTCTGAAATTATAGTCAAACAGAACGCTTTCTCTGCCTACTGCTACTTTAAATGCCAACAATATTTTAGACATTTCTATATTCAAACAACATCTTAGATATTTCTATAATCAAACAGAAACCTAATTGTGCATTATAATAGGTGTGTATTGCAACAACGTCACTAACACTGCTTGTTCAGCCTTTGGTTTTGGAACAATAGTCACCTAAAGTGATTTCTCTCGCACTTAGTATATTCCTTCATATTGGGATACTGTCAACACCCGGAACCGGATGGGCAACCAATACTTGAACTTGGCACTGATACCAAATGTTTAATTTTGATGGACATACAAAATACTTTGACACACCAACAAAATCTCACAGATTCACTAAATTAGATTGATGCCTTTATCCAACGCAATATCTTGTAATCCTAATTATCAGGCTACTTAATAAATCACTTCTAATACGTAGAAAGCACAAATGTTTGACTTCCTAAAACACTGACTCATTGACTTCTAACAATTCACGTATCTACTTAAACATAAATGGTATACTAAAGCGTTTCCTTACAAGAATAATACAAGCGCAATCATCATCTAAAATAAGATCCTACCCAATTACAAAATAAGTATGCCGAATCTACAACCACATCCTATTCGACAAAATGCCTTACTCAAAATATCACATAATTCACGACAATGATAAAATTAAGCATAAACAAACCAGTAATGAAGAAATCGGCAATAGAAAAGCAATATACCTGGTGTCGAAGTGATTCATCCCTTATGTAGAAACAGTAACGTACATCTGGCCAATCTTCTTTGACGATATCCTTTAATGCTAGATGGAAAGGGGAAATAGTTTAGTACATAGTAGAGAATATAAAAAAAATCATTATTTAATATTAACAGAATTATCAAGATAATGTAAACATGTTTGATGCAAAATATATGGTTGATCGGAAATGAGAAACATTAGAAAAATACGGTTAACAAAGATTTATAGACCGTACAAATTGATGAATAATATCATGAAATAAATAAAATAATAGCTCATGGAATCAGCAGTAGAATCGCGTAGGAGGCAAGGATGAGCCGACGATGGCTGATGGAATAGCGAGTATGCAGCGATGATTATTTAGAAGGTGTTGATTTTTGAAACCCTAGTTTTTTTGGGTTCAAGCACCGCCAACATGGATGGAGATTGCACCTGAATTGAAAACCCAAAACAAGGCCCTGAATCGAAATTCAATCAAAACAAATATAAAAGGGAGGAGAAGATAATTTTTGTAGAATTAGGTTTTTTTATTTATACGGTAAAAACTGAGGATAGGAGAAGGAAATATAGGTGATTAACGTAAAAATATCAAACTTTTTTTTGCATGTGTAGGGACGGCGTGGGAAATTTCCTACGTCTTTCCTACGTCAATGTGGAATTGTATAAAATTAACAGAAACGTGGAAATGGCGTAGGAGATTATCTACGTCTTTTCTACAGTATCATTTTAGTGTAGACAATTTCCTTCACCTTACTTACGCCTCAATTTTTTTTCTACGTGTTGAATTTGGCGTAGGAGAAGCGTAGGAAATTTCCTTACGTCTTCCCTACGCCTTGACCTCTTTCTACCAGTTTCCTACGCCTACCCTACGCCCCGCCTTTTGGCGTAGGAAAGACGTCGGAAATTTTGTGTAGGAAACTGCAGTGTTTTCTAGTAGTGATTGTCAAGAAAATTTGGAGAAAATAAAACCAAACACAGAATCACAAACACATAATATCAGAATAACTCGCAGCGGAAATAAAATACCATAGTAGTTCATGAAGCTACTATATACAACTCTCAAAACGTATACAAAATCTCATAGTCAAAATAGATATAATAGAAGTTAGGATACATAAATCAATAATATAGAGACAATACTGAATAGGAAAACTGGAATAGAAGTCAATGAACCGATAGACAAATAAGCTCCAACAGATCTCTAGCTCCATAAGGTGAATCCAAAGCTGTGATTCTCAAGCTGACCCGAGCGTAAAGTAAAACACAAACACTCGAGTCAGGACATACATACTTATACAATGTAAACCAACTCAAGTGAACTGTAATAGTAGTGCACAATAACTTAAAGGATGCTTGGGATCGCCCATCCTCTAAGGATCAGTCAAGACAACAATTAAGTAGTGATAAACACTATCATAGAAATATCCATATTAAAGAAACAATGCAAATAATAGTGTAAATGTGACTAGGGTAGCGCAGAGCTGTAGTAATCACTCACCTCTAGTCACACTCTCAAATTAAAGGTGTGCATCCAAATAAATCACAAGGAAATAAAATGGCATACACAGAAGTGTACCCGTGGTTAACATTTCAAAATGGTTTAAAATTTCCGAATTAAAATCATTCATTTAAATCATTAAAAGTAAAGTCATTATACCTTTAAATCAAATATTCAATTCCCAAGAATTTAGCTTTTTCTGAGTTCATTTATTCACTTAAATACATTAAAACATTAAAATTCCAGCTTTCACAGCATTTAGAAAGTGTTGCGGTAAGTTATCTTTGAAAACAATTCAATTCAGCAAAGACAGCATTTAAAAACTGCTGTAGTAATTCAGTTATATTTTAAAACAAGTTCAGTTCAGAAAAGACAGCATTTCAAAACTGCTGCAGTAGTTCAATTATAATCAAAATGTGACGCCCCACCTCTATACCCACGCTAACCAAGAACACTACGGTGTAGTGCTGTCAATTAGCACGGAGAATAAGGCTGTTGAGGAGCGACCATCCATGTAACTTCTTTGTGCGAGCACCGATATGTCAGATAGAATAGGATGCATATCTTTTAAGGAGGAAATCCGACATACCGATACAAACACAAAGCTATCACACGGTGGCTATATATAATCTTCGGGAACAAATATAGAAATAAACGTAACATAAATCAGTCACAGACAATTCATATCACAGAGGCGGAAATAGATATGAATAAATATACAACACATGAAAGTGTACATCAGAGTAGTGGTCAGAAAGATCCACGATAATACAAAAGAATAGCATCACGTGCTATACAAAAGAATAAGTACACAACATAGAGTCTATATCTCAAAGGTGTACATCCAAAAACTACTAATCTATGTAGTTAGCCAAAAGTCAGAAATATCCTGAAGAGAAGTCAAGCAGAAGCACCTGTAACATCTCGGTCTGACCCGAGTATTATTTATAAGAAAATAATAAACGGATCAGTCTAACTATAAATATCAGATGATATGGTATAAAGTAAAAGGCATGACATGAACATGAAATAACCATAACGACATACTACTATAAGTATGTAAATGATAATCAACAAAAGATTAATCAATATCACAAGAATCTTCTCAAAGATAAGGTAGGGTATCATACCCTAAACTTGTATTCATAACAAGTCAATAACACATGAATTCACCAATGCACAAAAACTGATATCATATCAATGAAAATCATGAAAATTGGTGAAGCACAAAATTCCAGAAATCATCATCAGAAATCCAGAAAACACATAAAAAAAGGGGGGGAGGCCTAACACATGAATGGGAGCATGAAGCTCACCTACGCGTAAACACATGACGAGAAGCTATCTCATGGAAGCTATCCATTAAATTTTCACACAGGAATGGCCCGAAGACCGTAGGGTGCTACCCTAGAAATGTGATGGAGAAACATCACATGATCGGGGTATAGTCTCCCACGTAGACAAAGAGACATCGCTCAATCGCTAGTCTAAATCACAAAAATGATCGTCATGATCATAAGGAAGTGTCAATCACACCAAGCTAGTAAATATATGAGTTTAGCTTCATGTCCCATAACCACTTGCTTAACTTAAATATTTACGAACAAGCTGTAAATCTTCACTAGGAAATTGTCACAAAAAGGGTTCAATCGAACAAGTCCAAGAGCTAACCGACGAAGTGAACGCAAGCATTTCATACCACCCGTTTTACTAAGTCGTTTAAGTCGATTTCTCATTCGAGTGAAGTAAAGGCTTGTATATACTAGTAGATTGAAAATCGGTTTGAGAAAACGAACTTTTGATATTTAAAATAGTGTTGAAATCGCTTTGATGAAAGAGTTTTGATATTTACTATTAGTATTGAAACCTTTATATTTTTAAAGTGACAAGTCATAAAACGTATCACAAAAATTCACATTCGGAGACGTGAATAAAATCCAAGGAAATCAGCTCAAAATGCATCAAAATGGAAGTTCTGATGAATGCTTTTCATATAAGATTGCCTACGCAGAGTAATACGGGGGTCCAGGGGGCAGCGCCCACGGCGGGGTGCGGGGCAGCGCCCCGTCACGGTACGACTTAGTGAAGACAAGCGACCTAAGTTTAAAAAGGCGGGCGACTTAACAAAGTGGCCGATAATAAATGATAACAACAAAAAGGGAATCAACCCGATTTGATTAGAGTTGGATATTCAAGCTAAAAAAACAACTAGGCAAAACACAACAGATTCAGACGTCTGAGATCAAGAATTCAGACGTCTGAATCTGGAAAATAAACTATTTTCCAGAACAGAATTCAGACGTCTGAATCCTAGATTTCAGACGTCTGAAATAGGCACTTTTTAGCCTATTCCTTTTCTGGTTCAAAACGAACCAATTCAGACGTCTGAAATTTTGATTCAGACGTCTGAATGCTGGGAGAAGAAAATTCCCAGTATTCCATTCAGACGTCTGAACCATACGTTCAGACGGCTGAAACTGTTATTCAGGGCATTCCCTGAACCTAGGCCAAAAATGGCCAAACGACATCGATAACGATCGGTCGAGCAACAACGACTAAGGAATTGCACAAGGATAAGTGTTAGGAATTCATACCTAACAATCGAAGATAATTATTGACTTAGATGTGAGATAAAAATCTCACCTTTTCACAAAATCAATGAAGAAGAAGCTATAGAGCAATGGCAATGACAATCTCTCTTCAATCCCAACTCAACAAGCTTGATTCTAAGCTAAAAAGAGAAACATTTC
Source organism: Allium fistulosum (assembly GCA_030737815.1). Classification (NCBI taxonomy): domain Eukaryota; kingdom Viridiplantae; phylum Streptophyta; class Magnoliopsida; order Asparagales; family Amaryllidaceae; genus Allium; species Allium fistulosum. Next base: position 345,050,457 of record CM060903.1, on the reverse strand, counting down.
CTAAATTAGGTTTAGGAATTTCTGAAATTGATAAGAGAACGGGTTGGAGAAGATGAAGATGAAGCTTACCAATGGGTTCTCTTTGAATTTGGAGCAAGAACTTGAGTTTGCAAGAGGAACTAGGGTTTGGAATTTCTAATTCCCTTTCCTTTCCACCATTTTCAGTCTTTGCTTGAGTTTGAAGAGTGGGAATGAGTGAATGGAGAGGAGAGGGGGTTGGAACTGAGTTAGTAAGTGATTAATGGGTTCAGCCCAAACCAAAGCCCCAAGTGAAAAAGTGGCCAAATTCCACTAACTCCAAATATATCGAAGCTTATACTCAAAAAGATCGCAAACGTAATTTTGGACTCAATGGGGGTGGTCTCGAGTCCCAATTCGACTGTTTGCAAAAAGTAGCTTTTCGGACTAAAATCCGACGAACGATGTTATATTTAAATAAAATATTTAAATATAAAATCGACAAATATGCGGGTTGTTACACAAAATCACATTTCAGCCAACTACAGCACTTACCAAGTGCTACAAAAGCTCTGTTATTAGTTTCAGGTTTAAATTTAGTTTCTGCGACTACAGCACTTACAAAGTGCTGTTATAGCCCTTAGTTCATTTTAGCCTTTTAGTTCACTTCTGCAACTATAGCACTTACGAAGTGCTACAGATTCACTTTAGTTCAGATTTTAGTTATTATTCAGAAACGATAGCATTTCTTAAGTGCTACTAATTAAATTTCCAGATTTACACTAAAATTTCAGAAACAATTAAACTTCAATTTGAACCATTTTAATCGTATAAAAATCATATTTTTTCCACTTTAAAAGGGTCATTTAAATACCCTTTAACTTATGATTTTTACAAAGTAAATTTCACAAATAAATATGAAATTTTTCATTACTTCACTTATTAAATTCAAGTGTATAATTTTCCTATTCTTTGCATTCACTTAACACTTTAATTTAATTTATCATTTCACAAATAAAACTAAGTTTCCATTTTATTTTCCTTTACTTAAACTTCCATTTTTAAAACCAAATCTCACAAATTCCAAGTCAAATTAAATTCCAAATTACCATTTTAAGCATCCATTTGTTTAACATATTATATTCATAAAAAAATCAATAACACTTTAATAAATCATTTTAAATTCAAATTTAACCAAAATGTCATAATTTACATTTTTAAAATACTTAAAAATATCCCGAAAATATATAAAATAACCACGGGTCTGTATACTATTTTCTAACCTATCAAGTGATACAGATAATATATCATTTCAATCCGTAATTTACAAAGAAAAATCCGGGTTCTATCATTTCAAACCCACAATCCCAAGTTAAATAAAAATAAATAAAAATCGCTCAGGCCTATCATTTCAGCCCATAACGATTTTTCCCTATTCTAAAGTCTGTTCGGGTATGTATCATTTCAACCCATAGTGATTCAATTCTACAGGGAACTTGCAGTGTGAGAAACAGAAATAAATAAACTGTATAACAGAAAATAACATAGCAGATGATGTGACAAGTTTATAACAGGGTTTAACATCATATAATTCACATCACAGGCAGATATAACATGATATAAAAATTCTACACATTCACTTGTTGTCACTTTACAAATTATATAAGTATAAATGTCGTAAGTGAATACTCACCTTTTTAAGCTGGAGTTCGCAAATCAAAACACATAGACATGATACAACACGATTAGATTCAAGTGGGAAGAGAGCCAAGATGTATATCTTGTATATAACAATAAAACAAACCATATATAAATATTTTTACAATACCAAAATCTATTGAAACAAAATGGAAGTAGAAATAACAAGAGACATCGCCAAGCTTTCCCATCAAATTTGCTTGACCTTTACCCACATAGGCTCGGCCACAAGGCTATATTGGTTCGGCCTTGGATGTTTTCAGGTGGTAATGGTCAGGTTTGGATCTGAAAATAACAAGGCTTGGTCAAGAAGGCAAAGGGTTTGGAGGTTACAACATGAGGAAGGTCAAAAGGCAAGCAAAAGGAGGTGGTTTGTTCATCATTTTGGGCTCGGCCTTGGCACATTTGGGCTCGGCCAGGGGCTAATTCAGGTCAGGTCAGATGTTAGTAGTGGTGTTCAGGTGTGGCTCTTGTTGGTGGTGGAGGCTAAGGAGGTGGCCGTGGTAAGGAAATGAAGTGGATGCGAATATAGGCTTGGCTAGGTATAAATTCAAGGAGTTTGGCATTGTTTTTGTGGAGTTTTGTGCAAGGGATGATCAAGGCACTTTCAGGTCAGAGGAGAATGATGTTAGGCCATGGGTTATATAGGGAAGGAAGTGGTGGTGGTCGGTGGAGGAGATGGTAGGGGTATGGGCAGAGCAACATAGGTGAAGATCAAGGCAAATTCAAGTGAAAAACAAGGCAAAACAAAGAAGAAAAGTGGAAAAGGATAAGGAAGCCATTACCAAAATTCTCAGAAGTGTGCTTGCCATGGCTTGCTGATGGGAATGAGAAACTTTTTCCGTGAAAATGAAGTAATGAAACTCATGGCTAGAGTTATGCAAAGAACGGTAAAAAATGGAAGTGAAAAAGATAAGCAAATGAAGGGACTAGAAAACAAAAAGTGTAACAACCCGTATATTTGGACCATTTAAATTGACAATAATCCACACATGTCAACTTAAATAGTGCAAAATACGAATCATTAATGGAGTGTAAATATATAAATGAGAATCATCACAGAATCACAGAAAATATAACATAACAGAATAGTGCAGCGGAATTACAACAATGTCATAATAGTAGTTCATGAAGCTACTAAGAAAATACAACAATGTCTCAAATAAAAGAAATACAACAACATAGATGTCCAAATGGAAAGAACAATACTGATAAAGATAAGATAGTCTTCAAGTCTTCAGCTCCAAAAAGCGGCAGCAGCAATCCTCAGTCTGATCCGAGCATATGCACAAACAAACACTCGAATCGGGACATATATTCTTATACAGATAATATGGTTAAAATTTTTTGAAATAACAATAACTCAAAGATGGTTGGAATAAGCATCTTTCAGGATCCGATAAACTATCTATATATAGTAGAGTACGATAAGTAGATAATGTCTATCAGTAATAATAAAGGTATCAAAATAGTGTTAAGTCATGGCCCATTCCACCCTTAACACATTTTTATTCCCAAAAGCATATACAAGACCGTAGTTTCCCCAAAACCGGAAGTCACCAGAGGGCAATCCATATACTAAAGGTACAAATCAAAATCGTAGTGGTCGCGCATAAATGGAATACAAGTATGACAAGGCACATGAGGCTATACCCAAGATAGTGATACTACCGTTCGCCTGATCCGGGCTGGTGAGAACGCAACGCCGCAGCGCCCGCAACACCGTGAGACAACACTCCCAAAATCAAGGGTGCGCACCAATCAATCACAAAGTAAAAGAATAGTTTACGAAGAAGTGTGTCCACTTGAGGTAGCTAATCCTCCATTGGCCAGGCACAGCTCCTGTTTTAGTCATTTCCAATTTGACACAAGTGTCAAGGCTATCCATTATCGTTCACTTTCTTCAATCATCAACGTTCGTCAATCCAACCACTTCATTCTGGATCATCACTTCGCGTATAGTTATCAAAGTGGTTTCCGGTTTAGACAGTGAGTATGCCCCAAACCGACTCCGGTTCCTTTAATAACCTTTCGTGATTATAACACCGATTGGTCGTTAATATATTTCAAAACCATTTCAATTTCAAATTGGAATTCGTAAATCGACGTTTCGTTAGTCTTTCGAAATCAATTTCCAAAATTACGTTTCAAACTTTCCAATTTCAATTTCAACATTTCCTTAATTCAATTTCAAGGTTTCAATTAAAACAATTCAATTATTCATTGCATTTTGTATATAAGTTCATTCCAAAATTGTTTAACTAAATTTACGTTCAAAACGATTTAAATCAATTATCGCTTTCATTCGATATTCATTAATTTAACATCAATCAATTTCAATTAAATTCCAATTCATTACGTTACTTCTTAAGTTAATTTTCATTATCAAAGTTTACAGCTTATTTACAATTACACTTATCAAATCCAATTCTTAAATTACAAGTCTTTCATTTGTTTCGATAAAGCGCATTAAATTTCCTATCCCAGATATTCCTTTCAAATTTCAAACTTAGTTAAAACTTATTTACACTTGTTCAAAATTTCAATTTCTCTTAATAAAGATATTCAATTCGATTTAATTTATAAGTCGATCTCATCAAAATTTTAATAATTTTAAATCTTAATTATTAATCTTTTCAAACTCATTCATTAATAATTCCAAACTTAATTGTTAATAAATTTAAAATTTATTAATTATTTCAAACCTCGTTACTAATAATTTCACACTTAACTATTAATAATTTCAAAAGTTACTTATTAATAATTTCAAAACTTAATTATTAATAATTTCAAAAATTTATTATCAAATAATTCTAAATTTAATTATTAAATAATTAAATTTTAAACAATATTCTTTTTATCAATTACTACTTTAATATTCGTTCCAAATTCAAATATTCACATTTACATTTATTCCAATTTAAATTCCAAATTATCCAAAACATTGTTATTCGTCAAATAAAACTTTATTTTTATTTAAATCAAACATTTGACCAATCGGGTTTTATTTTAATTTTCTATCCTAAGTCAGATTGTTTGGGTATTTATCATTTCAACCCGATTCCATTTAAATTCAAAATCAAAACATACAAAGGGAACTTGCAGTGTGATAGCTGGGATGGTGTCAAAGTAAATAAACAAGCAATAGCATCCATTCACAACAATTCAACAATTTCAAATAATCCCGAAATAATCGTATTAATTCGCGTTTGTTATTTATGCCAATTAATATAACTATTTCTAGAATCTACTCTATCATTTCAAGTAGATTAAAGATTATAACATTTCGGTTTCACTTGTCGTTCAATTTCAATTACAACAGTTAATTCAATACGTTCAATAGTCCAAAGTGACATTACTCAAATTCTACGTAACAATTTAAAGGGTCAATTTAATTAATCAATATTCATCATATAAAAGGGGTCAAGTTAACAATCAAAATTCGACATATATAATTCATTTTAAATCGTTAATCATCCTATATCCAAATTTTTTACTTGCAATTTATTTATCACTTAACAATAACAATTTACATCCAATTCAACATCACATAGCAATCATTTATCAATTTAAACTAGCATAAGAATATAGTCGTGAAAATTAATTCACCTTCCGTGGATAAAGAAGTTGACGGCGAAACACGAAGAATCAAGAAAGAGTCGGTAAAGCACGAACAACGGACACGAAGACGGAGAAAAGAACAAAAGCTGAAGATTGATGCTGTTGCAAAAAGAAATTCAGTCGGTTGCTGCAACAAAAAAAAACGGTTACTATTAAATAATCAATCGATACTGTTCAATTTCTTTTTTTTTTCTTTTTTTTTTTCGCGTACACTTACACCCAACTTTCAGTACATGTTTTCATAACCTTACCCTCAAATATGCTATGACACATTGAACTCTACTCACGTATGCGCATGTATTACATGCAGCATCTCACGCAAACCAAAAATGCACACACTAGATTTTGAAAAATAAACCCATGCGCACACCAAGAAATTTTTTTTTATTTTTTATTTTTTTTTAAACATGCCATGACAAATAAAATGACTTTATTTCAAAACGAAAGAAGGCAGATTTTGTACGCACGCAACACCAACACGACCCACAACTACTCACGGCCTCCGCCACATGCACGTTGTTTTTTTTTTGTTGAAAAATATGTAAAAGAAACCATGCCTGCATAAAAATAACACCCATCACCCTCACCCTCTCGTACAACATAATTCATGCCTGCATTTTTTTGTATTCCAGGCCGAGACTCACGCAACACACACAACACACCATAACGCACGCATACACCACAAACACTCACGCACACAAAGCAGGGAGGAGGAGTTCAAGGAGTAATATTTGGAGGGAATGTGAGTGGAGAGGGGTGAGCTGATTTTGGCTATGGGAAGTGAAGAGAAAAGTGAGTTTGGAGAGATGAAGTTTATTGTTTCAGCCATCTCATATTTTTTTTATATAATTCTCACGTTACAGAAGAGAGGAATAGGAGGAAAAATAAAAGAAGAAGAGGAGAAGGTAAATAGCTGAAGACGTGAGAACAAGGTGAATTGGAAAAGTGAAGTGTCTTTGTTTGCTTTATCTTGTACGTGAATACATGTCATTAATTCAGCTTCAAACGTTTCATTATTCCATACAACCCTTCACACTTCACCTCCCCAAAAATGCATTAATTCAGCTGGCCTTTTATTTTCTTATCAATTTCTTTTGTAACGGGTAGAAGATTTGGGCTGCAACGTGTTTAACTGGTCCGTTTAAACGGTCAAAACAACGTGACGTTTTTTTTTCCGTCTCCGATTAACACGAACAAATATATCATTTTGGTCAGCGCGACGACGTGATCACAACGGTATAAAAATATTGGTGATACGACGATTTTATAAAATTTGCATTTACGCCGCTTAAATTGTACGTTTTGCAAAATAATATAAACGGAGCAGGCGATGACAGTTTTAGACGAAACGAATCATAAAATCTTGATCAGAATAATTTTTACAAGCGGACTGTGTAAAAATATTTGGATTTGGAAGATAAATTTTACGCAGCTTTATATGGACTGATATACAGTAAAACGCGAACGGACTTTACTGTAATATTTTTCAACGAAACTTTTCCTATGTCCATATCTAACTAGACGTATGTCACAAATAAAGTTTGGACGTAAATTGAGATCGTTTAAAATTTCAAAATTTTTACTGAAACGATGAATTTTAAATTTTAAATTGGGTTGAAAATTTAGGATCGTTACAATCTCCCCCACTCAAAACTTTTCGTCCTCGAAAAGGAACGAGACGAGTGAAGTAGAAATGAAATAAGTAGAAAAGTTAAGATAGATTTCGAGAAATCTGAATAATACCTGAAATTAATAGTTCGGGGTTTGAATCCCGAATACTATCCTCAGTTTCCCACGTGCAATCTCGCTCATCTGTGCTCCACTGTACTTTGACGAGATTTACCGACTTCCTTCTGAGTTGCTTTGTCTCACGATCGACTATCCGAAGTGGCTTCCGCTCAATAGTCAAGTCAGGCTCAATAACTATCTCTTCCAACTGAGCAGTGGGAATGGTCGTAGATGGATCGTGTACAACTTTGCGAAGATGTGAGACATGGAACACGTTGTGAACACCAGCGAACTTTTCTGGTAATGCAACCCTATATGCCAATGTTCCAACTCTTTCTGTAATCTCAAATGGACCAACAAATCTGGGAGCTAATTTCCCTTTTCTTCCAAATCGAATAATATTCTTCAGAGGCGACACTTTTAGAAATACTTTGTCTCCAACACTGAATTCGAGATTTCTTCTCCTTTTGTCAGCATAGCTCTTCTGTCTATCCTGTGCTGTCTTTATCTTCTCCCTGATTTCTTCGACTTTTTCAGAAGCTTCCATAATCATTTCTGGTCCAAGCACTAATCGATCTCCAGACTCAATCCAACAAGCTGACGATTTGCACGGCCGTCCATATAAGGCTTCGAACGATGCCATACCAATGCTTGCCTGGTTTTTAAAGGATAATTAATTCAAATTCAAATATACTTATTCAAATTTGAAATTCAAATTCTTTACCTGGTAACTATTATTATAAGTGAATTCAACCAAGTGAAGATGGTCTTCCCAGGATCCACCAAAGTCAATAATACAAGCTCAGAGAAGATCTTCCAAAATCTGATTTACCCTCTCAGTTTGGCCATCTGTCTGAGGATGGTATGCTGTGCTCAGATTCAGTTTGGTGCCCAAGGTATCCTGAAATGCCTTCCAGAATTTACTGGTGAAAATAGGATCTCGATCGCATACAATACTAGATGGTGCACCATGAAGTTTAACAACTTCCCTCATGTATATCTCGGCCAAACTCGAAGCTGTACGAGTGGTCTTGACTGGAATAAAGTGAGCGGACTTCGTCAGTCTGTCGACAATCACCCATATGCTTTCATTACCCTTTCTAGTCCTTGGTAGCCCATCAATAAAGTCCATAGAAATCTGCTCCCATTTCCAACCTGGAATCTCTAGCGGTTGGAGCAATCCTGCTGTCTTTCTATGATCAGCTTTAACTTGTTGGCAAGTGATGCACCTGCTAACATAGATAGAAATATCGCGCTTCATCCCACTCCACCAATATAACTTCTTCATATTCTGGTACATTTTAGTGACACCGGGATGAAATGAAAGCGAAGACTTATGATTCTCTCGCAGTACTTCCTGTCTAAGACCATCAACATTAGGAACACAAATTCGATTATCAATCCTCAAGATTCCATTACTATCAACATGTGCACCCACTTTATTATCAGCATTTTCAATTCTGCCAAGCACTATTTCTTTGATGCGATAAAGCAAAGTGTCCTCGTATTGTTTGGCTATAATACGATCTATAAGGGCTGGGGAGACGGAAAGCTGGAATAACATTCCTTCAACAAGATTACAACATATCATAGCTTGGTTTCTGCTCAAAGCATCGGCTACGGCATTTGCTTTCCCCGGAGTGTAGTTAATATCAAGGTCATATGCGGCTAGAAATTCGAGCCATCGGACTTGTCTCTGGTTCAAATCCTTTTGCGAGAAGATATACCTCAATGACTTATGGTCCGTGAATAACTCGAATTTTGTTCCCAATAGATAGTGCCTCCATAGCTTAAGAGCAAATACAACCGCAAGAAGCTCTAAATCGTGGGTTGCGTAGTTTGTTTCATTGGTCTTTAACTGACGACCAGTATAGGCAATAACCTTTCCTTTTTGCATTAAAACAGCTCCAAGTCCATCTCGACAGGCATCTGTATAGACGGTCAATCCTTCGCTACCATCAATAACTGTAAGAACTGGGGCAGAGGTCAACTTTCGCTTCATCTCATTGAAAGCTGCTTCGCACTTTTCGCTCCAAATAAATTTCACATTCTTTCTGGTCAGTGTGGTAAGTGGTGCGGCAATACGGGCAAAGTTTTCTATGAATCTGCGGTAATAGCCGGCCAAACCCAAGAAACTGCGGATATCTGTAGGAGTTTTGGGAGTCTCCCAATCCTGCAAATTCCAAAGATTCGAATTAAGAAAAGATAAGTTGTTTTTGATAGAATTTGACGAGTATGAATGGAACTTACATTGATTACGGCGATCTTAGCTGGATCGACCGAAATCCCATTCTCCGAAACAATATGGCCAAGAAATCGAACTTCATCTTTCCAAAAATGGCATTTTGAAAACTTGGCTTTAAGCTGATGACTGCGTAGAGTTTTAAGAACAAAAGCCAAATGCGACTTATGCTCTTCCTCATCCTTAGAGAAAACGAGAATGTCATCGATGAAAACAAGAACAAACTTGTTAAGAACATCCCGGAAAACTCTATTCATCAAATCGATGAAATAAGCTGGAGCATTTGTAAGACCGAACGGCATAACCAGCCATTCAAAGAAACCAGTCTCAGTACGGAATGCTGTCTTAGGAATACTCTCCTCGGCAATTCTGAGTTGGTGAAAGCCAGTAGCCAAATCGAGTTGAGAAAATACTTTAGCTCCATGAAGCTGGTCGAATAGATCGTTGATGCGGGGCATTGGATATCTGTTCTTATGTGTGAGCTTGTTCAGCTCTCTATAGTCCACACACATTCTGAGAGAACCATCAGATTTTGTGACAAACACTACTGCAGCACCCCATTCTGAATGACTTCGCCGAATCAAGCCTTTAGAAAATAAGTCTTCAATTTGAGCATTCAGTTTAGCTTTTTCTTTAGGAGCCATTCTACGAGGAGGGAGAACTACTGGTCGGGCACCAGGAATAAGATCAATGCGGAATTCGATTTCCCGCGGCGGTGGTAGAGAATTAACTTCTCCAAATACATCAGAAAAGGATTGGACCACTGGAGTAGAGCTTAGTTCATTTGGATGGGAGTCAAGTGAAAATATAAAACTCCCAGCATATTCTTGAGGTGATTTGCCTTCTATAACCAAAGACATGCCCTGGTTATCGATGAGAGATACTGTTCGAGCTTTGCATGAGATATTGGCTTCGAACTTCTGTAGCCAATCAATGCCCAATAGTATATCGAATGCTTCAAATCCGAGAACATAGAAATCCCAAGTGAAGTGGTGAATGCCATGCATAAGAGTGACATATTTACAAACCCTTTTAAGATTAGCGGGCCCTCCAATAGGGTTTGATACACATAAGAAGGTAGATGAAAGAATGGGTTCCAAACCAAGTTTATTGCACAAATCAATAGATATGAAACTATGTGTTGCTCCGATATCAAATAAAACTTTAACTGGTAAAGTATGCAACATAAAAATTCCCTGTAATGTACCTTGGTTATCAGTAGGAGCAGGTGGGGTAGGTGGATCATGAGCTGAAGAAGTCATAGCAAAAACCCCGGCCGTCTTTCCCTTTTTGTACATAGGACAATCCTTCTTGAAATGGCCTGGCTGCAGACATACGTGACAGAGGTCGTTCCTAGTATTCTGAGGAGGCAGAACAGCGGCACCGACAGATGTTGGACAGCTGTTGGCGTAGTGACCCCTCTGGTCGCACTTGAAACAAGTGATGGAGGATATGTCAATAGGCTTCTTCTGAGAATAGCCAATTCCAGATTTCTGCTGCCAATTCTTCTTCTGTTGCTCAAAATTTTGCTTCCTCTTTCCCGACTGATTAGCTGGTGTCTGAGTAACTGGAGCTTTGGGAACAGATGTTCCTTTGGGCTTTCCCTCGTATCGAAGAGCGAAATCCATCAACTCAGTGAAAGTTCCATGGACATGAGCGGTGAGGAGCTCGTAATACTCTGGGCGTGCGCCATGTATGAACTTCTCGTTCTTCAGTAGAGGTGTGTCAATCAAGCCCGGTCCGAACTTGGAGAGTTCGTTAAACCTCCTTTCGTACTCAGTAAAGGTCATGCTGCCCTGTTTGAGATCCATGAAAGACCGATAGAGTTGGGCCTTCCCAGCAGCTGGCATCCACTGAGCCATGAAAGAATCCCTATTACAAATGATATGAAACGAATCAAAATTTTGACGAGATAAGAGAGAAATTTATTTAGTAGAAATTTAGATAGATTACTACCTAAACTGGGCCCAAGTGATGGTTTCCTCATCAGTTCGAGAAGTGACTGATTCCCACCAATCTTGAGCAGCATCCTGAAGCTGCCAAGCGGCCAACTTGCGCTTCTGAGCATCTGCGATCTCTAAGCCAGAAAAGATCCTTTCCAAACTCTTTAGCCATTGTTGTGCTTCGATAATACTCTCGGAGCCAGTAAATTTGACTCCTCCAAGCTGAGTATACTCCTTGCTAAGAGTGGAGAATCGGACTGCGGGAGCTGGAGCATGTGGACCAGGAGCATTTCCACCCCTGCCTCTAACATTTCTTCTGTTAGCCATCCTGGAATACCAAAAGTGATTTAGAATCAAAGATAGAAATTTATAGAACTTAAGGAAATTCTATTCAACGAATTCAATAAGAAAGATGAATCAAAGGAGGTGGATTCTGCAATGATTCTCCTCATTCTAGGGTATGTTCACCCTATCTCTAATGAGCTTTAAACTCCACAGGCTAAGGTTATCGGGAACCTGGCTCTGATACCAACTGTAACAACCCGTATATTTGGACCATTTAAATTGACAATAATCCACACATGTCAACTTAAATAGTGCAAAATACGAATCATTAATGGAGTGTAAATATATAAATGAGAATCATCACAGAATCACAGAAAATATAACATAACAGAATAGTGCAGCGGAATTACAACAATGTCATAATAGTAGTTCATGAAGCTACTAAGAAAATACAACAATGTCTCAAATAAAAGAAATACAACAACATAGATGTCCAAATGGAAAGAACAATACTGATAAAGATAAGATAGTCTTCAAGTCTTCAGCTCCAAAAAGCGGCAGCAGCAATCCTCAGTCTGATCCGAGCATATGCACAAACAAACACTCGAATCGGGACATATATTCTTATACAGATAATATGGTTAAAATTTTTTGAAATAACAATAACTCAAAGATGGTTGGAATAAGCATCTTTCAGGATCCGATAAACTATCTATATATAGTAGAGTACGATAAGTAGATAATGTCTATCAGTAATAATAAAGGTATCAAAATAGTGTTAAGTCATGGCCCATTCCACCCTTAACACATTTTTATTCCCAAAAGCATATACAAGACCGTAGTTTCCCCAAAACCGGAAGTCACCAGAGGGCAATCCATATACTAAAGGTACAAATCAAAATCGTAGTGGTCGTGCATAAATGGAATACAAGTATGACAAGGCACATGAGGCTATACCCAAGATAGTGATACTACCGTTCGCCTGATCTGGGCTGGTGAGAACGCAACGCCGCAGCGCCCGCAACACCGTGAGACAACACTCCCAAAATCAAGGGTGCGCACCAATCAATCACAAAGTAAAAGAATAGTTTACGAAGAAGTGTGTCCACTTGAGGTAGCTAATCCTCCATTGGCCAGGCACAGCTCCTGTTTTAGTCATTTCCAATTTGACACAAGTGTCAAGGCTATCCATTATCGTTCACTTTCTTCAATCATCAACGTTCGTCAATCCAACCACTTCATTCTGGATCATCACTTCGCGTATAGTTATCAAAGTGGTTTCCGGTTTAGACAGTGAGTATGCCCCAAACCGACTCCGGTTCCTTTAATAACCTTTCGTGATTATAACACCGATTGGTCGTTAATATATTTCAAAACCATTTCAATTTCAAATTGGAATTCGTAAATCGACGTTTCGTTAGTTTTTCGAAATCAATTTCCAAAATTACGTTTCAAACTTTCCAATTTCAATTTCAACATTTCCTTAATTCAATTTCAAGGTTTCAATTAAAACAATTCAATTATTCATTGCATTTTGTATATAAGTTCATTCCAAAATTGTTTAACTAAATTTACGTTCAAAACGATTTAAATCAATTATCGCTTTCATTCGATATTCATTAATTTAACATCAATCAATTTCAATTAAATTCCAATTCATTACGTTACTTCTTAAGTTCATTTTCATTATCAAAGTTTACAGCTTATTTACAATTACACTTATCAAATCCAATTCTTAAATTACAAGTCTTTCATTTGTTTCGATAAAGCGCATTAAATTTCCTATCCCAGATATTCCTTTCAAATTTCAAACTTAGTTAAAACTTATTTACACTTGTTCAAAATTTCAATTTCTCTTAATAAAGATATTCAATTCGATTTAATTTATAAGTCGATCTCATCAAAATTTTAATAATTTTAAATCTTAATTATTAATCTTTTCAAACTCATTCATTAATAATTCCAAACTTAATTGTTAATAAATTTAAAATTTATTAATTATTTCAAACCTCGTTACTAATAATTTCACACTTAACTATTAATAATTTCAAAAGTTACTTATTAATAATTTCAAAACTTAATTATTAATAATTTCAAAAATTTATTATCAAATAATTCTAAATTTAATTATTAAATAATTAAATTTTAAACAATATTCTTTTTATCAATTACTACTTTAATATTCGTTCCAAATTCAAAAATTCACATTTACATTTATTCCAATTTAAATTCCAAATTATCCAAAACATTGTTATTCGTCAAATAAAACTTTATTTTTATTTAAATCAAACATTTGACCAATCGGGTTTTATTTTAATTTTCTATCCTAAGTCAGATTGTTTGGGTATTTATCATTTCAACCCGATTCCATTTAAATTCAAAATCAAAACATACAAAGGGAACTTGCAGTGTGATAGCTGGGATGGTGTCAAAGTAAATAAACAAGCAATAGCATCCATTCACAACAATTCAACAATTTCAAATAATCCCGAAATAATCGTATTAATTCGCGTTTGTTATTTATGCCAATTAATATAACTATTTCTAGAATCTACTCTATCATTTCAAGTAGATTAAAGATTATAACATTTCGGTTTCACTTGTCGTTCAATTTCAATTACAACAGTTAATTCAATACGTTCAATAGTCCAAAGTGACATTACTCAAATTCTACGTAACAATTTAAAGGGTCAATTTAATTAATCAATATTCATCATATAAAAGGGGTCAAGTTAACAATCAAAATTCGACATATATAATTCATTTTAAATCGTTAATCATCCTATATCCAAATTTTTTACTTGCAATTTATTTATCACTTAACAATAACAATTTACATCCAATTCAACATCACATAGCAATCATTTATCAATTTAAACTAGCATAAGAATATAGTCGTGAAAATTAATTCACCTTCCGTGGATAAAGAAGTTGACGGCGAAACACGAAGAATCAAGAAAGAGTCGGTACAGCACGAACAACGGACACGAAGACGGAGAAAAGAACAAAAGCTGAAGATTGATGCTGTTGCAAAAAGAAATTCAGTCGGTTGCTGCAACAAAAAAAAAACGGTTACTATTAAATAATCAATCGATACTGTTCAATTTCTTTTTTTTTTCTTTTTTTTTTTCGCGTACACTTACACCCAACTTTCAGTACATGTTTTCATCACCTTACCCTCAAATATGCTATGACACATTGAACTCTACTCACGTATGCGCATGTATTACATGCAGCATCTCACGCAAACCAAAAATGCACACACTAGATTTTGAAAAATAAACCCATGCGCACACCAAAAATTTTTTATTTTATTTTATTTATTTATTTATTTATTTTTTTTTAAACATGCCATGACAAATAAAATGAATTTATTTCAAAACGAAAGAAGGCAGATTTTGTACGCACGCAACACCAACACGACCCACAACTACTCACGGCCTCCGCCACATGCACGTTGTTTTTTTTTTGTTGAAAAATATGTAAAAGAAACCATGCCTGCATAAAAATAACACCCATCACCCTCACCCTCTCGTACAACATAATTCATGCCTGCATTTTTTTGTATTCCAGGCCGAGACTCACGCAACACACACAACACACCATAACGCACGCATACACCACAAACACTCACACACACAAAGCAGGGAGGAGGAGTTCAAGGAGTAATATTTGGAGGGAATGTGAGTGGAGAGGGGTGAGCTGATTTTGGCTATGGGAAGTGAAGAGAAAAGTGAGTTTGGAGAGATGAAGTTTATTGTTTCAGCCATCTCATATTTTTTTTATATAATTCTCACGTTACAGAAGAGAGGAATAGGAGGAAAAATAAAAGAAGAAGAGGAGAAGGTAAATACCTGAAGACGTGAGAACAAGGTGAATTGGAAAAGTGAAGTGTCTTTGTTTGCTTTATCTTGTACGTGAATACATGTCATTAATTCAGCTTCAAACGTTTCATTATTCCATACAACCCTTCACACTTCACCTCCCCAAAAATGCATTAATTCAGCTGGCCTTTTATTTTCTTATCAATTTCTTTTGTAACGGGTAGAAGATTTGGGCTGCAACGTGTTTAACTGGTCCGTTTAAACGGTCAAAACAACGTGACGTTTTTTTTTTCCATCTCCGATTAACACGAACAAATATATCGTTTTGGTCAGCGCGACGACGTGATCACAACGGTATAAAAATATTGGTGATACGACGATTTTATAAAATTTGCATTTACGCCGCTTAAATTGTACGTTTTGCAAAATAATATAAACGGAGCAGGCGATGACAGTTTTAGACGAAACGAATCATAAAATCTTGATCAGAATAATTTTTACAAGCGGACTGTGTAAAAATATTTGGATTTGGAAGATAAATTTTACGCAGCTTTATATGGACTGATATACAGTAAAACGCGAACGGACTTTACTGTAATATTTTTCAACGAAACTTTTCCTATGTCCATATCTAACTAGACGTATGTCACAAATAAAGTTTGGACGTAAATTGAGATCGTTTAAAATTTCAAAATTTTTACTGAAACGATGAATTTTAAATTTTAAATTGGGTTGAAAATTTTGGGTCGTTACAAAAAGTCACAAGTTAAAAGCTTTTTGTCTCTTCAATTTCCACATTATTTTATATAAAAATAAAGAAATAAAATTCAGTAAATAAACTAAAACAAACTGAAATAAAGTGAAGAAAAGAAGATAAATAATTAATTTTAGGAAAATAGGAAAATAACTAAAGAAAATAGCTTATATATTGAGACTAGTTTTAAAAATTACAAACAAAAATACACTTAACTTTGGAAAATTATAACTCAACAAATTCACATAATTAAATTCAAAATCTAAAACAAAATAAAAGATGGAAATTAGAATAGCAAAATGAATAATATAACACAGATAAAATTTTGCGTGAAAAACGCTGAATTTATCAAAATATCAAAAGTTTTAAACGGAATTCGATGAAATGAAAAGCAGAACAGATATCAAAACCAATTTCTGCTTCAAAGGAAAAGATTAAAAATTAAAATTTTAATTAATTTCAATAAAAGTCAAAGTTTGACAAAATATAACTTTATTTAAAAATATTTATAAAAATTATGGGTTGTTACAATTTCGGCTAGCAAACTTGATAATTATGGCAGCCAAAAGTTGTTTTTGATTAAGGGTTTAGAGATCCATATATATAGCCTTGTATAAGAGAGATATTAGGACAATCTCATTACCAATTCCCTCTTAATCTTAGCCATCCATCTCTAGGTCTAATCCTAAGTTTTAGCCGCCTCCAATAACTTGTCAACACCGAAATTTGCAGCCCTAATGATGGGCTTTAAACCCATTTAAGCCCAAGCCAAAATGCTATGCAATTAAATCTAATTTAATCGCTTATCGATATCGTATATCGATTGGTACATTTATAACTATTATAAATATATAACAATTTTTATTTCTCAAACCATATTCGAATTTTATAATTAATATTTCATAAATATTAATTAATTTAATTTATTTATAACAATTATAAACTAATTAAATCATTCGGTCTTAAGGGAATTCATCATTTCAGTTGTGTAACTCTTGGGTGTAAATTTGGTCAGCAATTAACACCGAACTATTTGAATGTTAACATTCACACGTCACTTAGCAAGTGGTGTGACATTATCGCCAAATTTGTCGCTTATTCATTTTCAGTAAAATATTATTTAATTTAATAAGCATTACCCGTTAGTGACATTTTTATACACAATTATCTTCGTCAAAACTGTATCACTTTGGATTTATGGAATTTGGTAATGGTCAAAATTCCAATATTGTCCATATTCAACTCTATAGTCCAAACACAAAATTCTTGGTTCAATAATAACAATTATTATTAAGCGTACTACTTTGGTTAGAAATTTTGACTCTGTGTTGACTTGAGTTGACCATGATACTAACCTCATATAACTAAAGTGATGAATCCTCTCTTGAATAGTGTCTTCCTTCCAATACTTCCACTCGACCCAACTATAATCACTTGATGGATGTCGTTCCATGATTTGACTAGAATCAAAGCATAGTTTTTCATATTGAAGGTTGACACTATTCTCAAGTTGAAAGAATTGTGTAAATTAGTCTCATCGATATTTTATGTTTGACCTTAGTTATATTAACCAACAGAAAACTACCGAGTGAGTTGTTCTATAGCTATCCAATAACTATCAGTACATAACCTCTAGGTTCCCTCAGCAGTCATGAGTAATACACTGCCCAACAGTTGGAGAGCATTATGTACTCTAGTCTCAACGGATACATCGATATCCAGTGTTGATGCATCTTGACTAGGAATATTTAAAATGATGTGTTTTGTAACAATGTGATCCAATACTCGTGATTAGAACTAATTGTAATTACTATCACAAACATGCCATTTATGGATTTTCTATTAAATATATTTTTAATTAAACATTTAATTATTTATAACACATTATAACAAATATATAACAGAAAGAAGAAACACCTTTATTTTGAACAAGAATTGAATTCGGAGTTAATAAATTACAGAATTGCCCCTAGGGCATACCCCTAACACTATCAACTAATAACACTTTTAATCTTATTTGGAAAGCAAATGCACCACCAAAACCTAAGATTCATATATGGTTAATCATGCATGGGAAGCTAAATACCGTTGAACTTTTAAAAAGAAAGAATTTGCCAATTGATAATAAACGTACTTTTTGTAACTTGTATTTAGAAAATATTAATCATATATATTATGATTGTAAGGGTACTTGTTATATTCTTAATAATACTTTTAAAATCTTTAACTTTATTTTTACAACTAAAGTTACTGATTGTGATTTTTACTGGAATAACTTAAGATTTAAGTTTAAAATGGGATATAGACTTTTACTAGACACTTTATTTACTATAATTTGTTGGTATATTTGGTTTGAGAGAAACTAGAGATTTTTTAATAATAATAATAATACTCATACTAATAGATTGGTAATGACAGCCGCATCATGTTGTTTCACTTGGATCTCAAATCCAAAATATAGATTGGCAAAAAATAATCATTTTAAAGAATATCTTAATAAGGTTAGAAAAAGCATCGATTTATTTAAACAAAAAAACAATATTTTTAATATTAATAACTATTGCATTAGCATTTATTCGAATTCGAATGAAGATTTTACTGATTATCCTAATGTTCTTTTGATTACAGGAGCATAGTGTTAATATTATTTTAGGATTCTTATTTTAAATATATAAGTATATAAATACATATTTTGTAAATATATATGCCTTTTGATTTCGTGATCACTGTCTCATAACATAAAAGAAAATTAAGATGTTGCTTAATGAGATTGACCATATTATTAGTCTAGCATTTATTATAGTTTTCATTGCTGTCTTATAGTATTAACTCTAGTTTTATTACTTTTATTTCATTAATGCATATATGTATATAAATATTTTATACACATATATATGTATTATTCTTACATTTTTTGTATAGTTCTATCTACAGGTAGAGGTTTAGGCTGAAGATGTTGCAGGAGTGCTATTTGGAGGGTTTCAGGGTTGCTGTTTACAGGATTGTAGGATTGTTGTTTGCAGGATTGTTGTTAGGAGAGATTTCATATTTTGGATCTAAATCGTCCGCGCTAGCTGTGAGGCGTTCATTCACTAACAGAGTTGCTTGTTGATCTTAATTGTGCATTTGGATGCACCATGGCTTATATTGGGTACTTCTAACACTTCATTATTTGGCGGTGGCCTTGCTGGAGTTTGATATTGAGGTGTAATGGGCGGTGGCATTGCCGAAGCTCATTGAAAAAGTTACCTGGAGATGTTGATTTGTTATCTTAGACTTTTCCGTCATTATTGGTTATGATTTGTCACCTGCCAAGCATGTTGGAAGCTCCTTTATTGTCGGTGATATATATGTACATGTGTGCTCTCCTCTACTTTAGAAGTTTGCACATTTCTCTCAAAAAATATATAACTATATTTATGTATAAAATTAAATAGAACTAGAAAGAAACCCAAATTAAATTTAAGGAACAAATACATACGTATTATACATATATCGAGATTTCTAATGTGTCGACACTTGAATCATGAGTGTATTTCATAAGAAATACATTGATTCCTCGATATCCTCAAAATAAATACATTAAAGATTAATAGTCTCTAATATATATAAGTTGTCCTCTACCATTTATATGTTGACAGATTACTTGCATACTATTTAGTTATTGAGCTTTCCTCAAGCTAGAGATGATATGTGTAGTACTATTAATATATTGACTGGACAAGGTAAGATACATGCACGTATTTGCTGAGCTTTCCTCAAGGTACGAGCATTATGCTTAGGCCATTGTGAAATGGTGGGTATGTTTATAATCTTTCTTGATTTGTTGAGATTTCCTCAAGGTCAAAATGAGATTAAGATAAAGATCATGGGCTAGGAGTTGCATATGATACAACCAATAAGGTGTTATTCGTCACTTGTGGGCCTAAGATTTGTTAATCGTTCCTCAAGATCAGAATCCTAAGGCAAGCGAGTTTTAATGCCCACTAGAGAAACAAAAAGATTTCTATGTTTCTATTAGGATTTGGAGAAACATAAAAATCTATTGGAAGCCTTTTTAGAAAATGAAATTGTAACATTTAACCTTTTTAATATTGTAAAAACATTTAATATATAAAGTTAAAATAATCTATATCGATAAATATATGCAACTAATAAATAGATAAAAAGTTTATCAATTGAGATATACGAATGAACTGAATTATATATTGACAAATAAATGTAAAATGCAATTACCTTAAATATTTTGGCATGTTTTCACTTCAAGACTCATGCAAGAGCCTAACTATAGACTAGTAAACACATTCATAACTTGGTCGTTTAAGTGTTTATTTGTAACAATCGCCTTTTCGATCCTCGAACGTCAACACTAAATATGCCCACGGTATTCATGTGCCAAGCACTCAAGTGCTAAAAAAGAAGAAAGTCAGGGTAAAATAAAAGGAAATAGAAACAGAAAAAGATAGAAGAACACAATATCAGAATCTCACATGCGGAATGATAATATATAATATAACAAAAGTGTAATGAAAGAGCTAACATACATGAATCTGAGAGTTACAAAATGACTAAGTACTACAATCAGCCTGGATAGTTATAATTGTCTGTCCTTACAATGCTGAGTACATGCATAATAGTGAATAGAAATGAAAATAGGTAGAAGCAACCAGCTTTCTACCTTAAGATTATAAACATCCAACCCTAAGACCCGCTTTACTCAGTCTACTTGAAAGAGCACACAAGGAGTTTTGGGAGAAGAAATACCACATGTTAGATATAAGTCTGGTATATGAAACTAAGAAATATGTATAAACACATAGCAATACTTCCAAGGCCAACTGAATCACCGGATTGGTTTCCCCTCGAAAGAACCTAGCTTAATGGATATTTACATTAGGTGATATTATAGATAATGCCTAAGGTGTGTAATATAAATATGAAAATAGCTGTGTTGCTTACATCTCACAACACAACAATATTAGAGTACATTTAAAACCACCAGGGTACGTTCATATAGATAGATTTTCCACGATGGTCTCCTCAATGAGACCAATCTCCTATGACAAGTATGGGAAGGTACCTTTCTGAGCATTGTATATCTCTGGATAAAATATACCATAAGGAAAATACAACTGGCCCAACATCCGAACGCTTTCGTGAATAGCATGAACCAAGTATCAACAACTCATGCTAGCAAAATCTATAAGTATACTATAGATAGTGGAGTAGATGTACCCCCTTGAGTTCGCTAAACCTGGGATTGTGCAACCTACTCTATGTTTAGTCATATTTCCAATGTCGGGGTTATGTTCGGTGTCTTTCATACGAGTCTTCATTACTCGAACCGTATAATAGCTTTGAAGTAGTATTCGGTAAGTAAAACACTTACAAATCCCGGACCCTTCAAAATTAATCGATGAATTTCCGACAAACTTAATTTTGGTTCTTTTAGAAGTAATAGAATGCTAGAGGCGTTTTGTACCAATGCTCCTCCCCGGGGGTTCTCATGAGTATAAATCCGCGAAGCCTTTCGTATACTTCCTAAGTTAAGTTTGGTCAAGATCAGTAGTCGACTATCGTGTCTTAAATGCTTGCTTATAGAAATCAAGGTTCGTATACTTAACACGTTTCCGACCTTCCAGCTTAACTATTCCTCGGCCAAGAGGGAAGCCGTTAGGTTAGAGCTTTATTGCTCTGTCCCTACTTGAACATCAACCTTGACTCTCACAAATAGAGAAGCTTACCACATTCGGTTTTCAATGTTACGTTTAGTAATACTACATTCCATAAAAAATCAAACTAAGGTCAATACATAAGTGCTACTTTTAATCCCTTCTTCTAAAACAATAGTTTTTCGAAATTGCTTGTATAAATACGTTAGAAACCCTTTTAAAATGATATAAATATGTGTAATAGTTTTATTTAATACGGAATATAGAATTTAGAATAAGTTAAGGAAGGAAAGTCTATAAAAGTTCTTACTTTAATAAAAGAGTTAAAATAGTTTTATAGGCTTATAAATAAATGAAGTACCTTTAAAGTACTTATAAATAAGGTATAAATAGTTATAGGAATTATCATCTTAAAATATAGTTACTTAATATTTGATTTTGAAAACCTTTACTTTTTTAACAAAATAAATAATTTTTGTTTATATAAAATAGGAATAACCTTTACTTTAAATCTTCAAAATAATTATTTAAAAATATACTTAAACTTCAAACTTCTTTTAAAATATTTAAATATCTTTTATAAATCTCCATTGAAAAGAATTCATAAAATATCCAAATTAACAACACTTTAAACTTTGCTATAAAACTTGTTTTTTAAGAGTGCATCCATAACGACTACCGCAATATGGATCATAACTTCACTAACATTATTTTATAAACAAAATAGCTTTTAAACTTCACTTCTAACTATCTTTTATACTTCCATCGGTATAGAAAATATTTTATACGAAAATAAGCAAAATATGGAGTTTAAAAAGTGAGATAAAAGAAAGGGATTTCAAGGTGCGTTTATAGCGACTATCGCTGTACGAACAATTCCGTATTCAATTCAATGTATAATGTCATTCAATTTTGTACACATATATGTTTACAAATTCAAACCACAATACTACTAAACATGTATTAACATAGGTACTAATTAACACGTCCATATTAAATGTTCAGATATACTTAATTTAAACAACGTAATTCAAGGATTTTTAAAGCAAACTAATTAAACCATATGCTTTGTAAAGCACATAATCAAGAGTATAAATTTAAGTAGTTAGGGTATATTATCATAGTTTATAACAAGCAATATTATCAGGTTTTTTTATTACACATATGGCAAGTTTATGATTTTATGTTATTGAGTGAGATAACTCACTTTTAATTTAAATTCAAGCAATCACTTTCCAACCTCTACCTTGCAACAATACAACAACTTCCTTACTTCAACGCACAAGCACAAACAAGAGGAGAGGGGGACAAGAAGTGCACGGCCAAGCCCCAAACACTCTTAATTTGGTACGACTTTGGCTTATAAGGGGTGGAAGGATCCAAACTTCTTAGTTTTAAGCTGATGAGATGGTGTTATAAGCTATATTAGGATGATAGCTTAAGTTTGGAGGAGTTTGAACTAGTTTAGAGTTGTTTTGATTTAATAATTTTGAGAATAGAAAGGAGCTTAAGAACTTAGAACTTCGAGTTTATGGATTTGTAAGAATGAAGAGAGCCCTTGCCTCCTATTTATAAGCTTAGGAATTAGTGGAAAAAGACCACCAATACCCTCCTAGGTCAACCATGAAGTTATAAGTATCAATGCCTCTTACACACCATGCTTTCCCTAAATCGCTCCACCTTTTCCTCCATAAATCAAGGGTCCTTTAATCCTTCTTTCTAGAAGCTTATAGATTAATTAATATCCATTAGTATTAAAAAGGTTTAAGAACTTTTTAATGTTTTCATGTGTTTGTTACTTAAGCCTAAGGATATTGGACAACTTTTACTGAACAAAAAGTTGATTTTTAACAAAACGTTTTTCCAGTCACATTTTCAATATTTAATATATTTTTGTAAACATATTTCAAAATGAAGTTTTCTATCATTAGTTATTAATTAAAAATTATTTAAAAGATTATAAAAATCATATTTTCAATACTTAACATTTTCCAAAAGTTGAGATATTCAAAGATGAAGTGTACGAATTTTCGGGTCGTTCCATTATTTGCCCAAGATTTTGTATTTCTTCCATGAGTATTGAACTCTTAAACATTACAGGCATATAGATATTTGATCTACATTCGATTACATATAAATGTTATATAATGAACAGTCGTAGTTTGTAATGTATGAAATTTCAATGAAATTAGTTCATTTATCAGTTCATTGGAAAAAACAAATAAAGTGTAAAGTAAAATCGTGTATTCAATATGACTGATTATAATAAGGATCCTTTCAAATGGTTCGACCATTTTGAAAAGGAATGTGAATTACAAGAGTGGATGTATCTTAGCGCGGTTGGTATAAAGAGAGTGAATAGTCATTCCTGCTTCATGAAGTGATATCGAAACGAGAATCATATAATATACTAATAGATAGTTAATATAGAATGAGAAGTGTTATTTTTATTCTAATTGTGTTTTTTGTATTGAATATTATTTTCTATAAAAGTCATTTCTAGGAGTATAAGATATTTGATCGAAAACTCTCAACTGTAAACTAGTTACAACAAAAGAAATAAATAGCTCATAATAAGCAGTCGAATGGAGCTTCGTATTTCATTCATTATTATAGTAATGGCGGAAATAGTGGGAGCATGTCATATAATACTTATCAGTGGATGCATCAAGATAGGATTTTTTTGTAAATATACCAAATATTATTTATGAAATAATAATTAATTTCAATATTGATTGAAAGTGAATATAGTTTTATTTGGTTATGATTGTTTTGATTTTTCATTAAGAAATAATCTACTATAATAATGGTATTTGTTGCAATAGCTAAATGACACGGTCTATACTTCGTTACAACTATTTTGGAATTATGGACAAAGCACCTGTTTAGTTGGAGCAACGTAAGAATTAGTGAACTCTTCAGATCGATACATAAAGATGTATGCAATCAAAAAGTCTAATGATACCAAAAAAAGTTCCACATACTTCGTTTAACTCATAGATAAATTAACATAAAATGAACATGTTTGTTTGTTGCATAAGTGATGTATTTATTATAAGTTCATTGAATATAAAACGGAAGTACAAAATGTAACATGCAAAGGAAATAAGGAAATTTAGTTTGATCAAATAGGTGAGTATATAGGAAAACAATACCAAAGGTACATAAAAATGAACAAGATTCAATCTCAAAGGTCACTCCTCCATGTGACATACATAATGATGTATTGATAAGGAGTAGTTGGACTTTGTTGGACAAAGTACGATTAATAATGGGTGAAGTTGAGTTAACTTATTTATAGAAGGTCATGTACTTAAGAGTAAGTACATAAGGTTAAAATTAATTTCATTCAAGGCATATTTTATGAGATCGTACAAGATAAAAATTTATAAGAAACCCCTACATATCCTAGATCAAGGAGTTGATAGTTTGTGTGACTCAAGAGCCTACACGTTATGCTTGCTTGTAAGGGATCTTGTGTGGACCATCCCAAATGAGTTTCGAACTGGTAAATATTGATTGATCAATTTATGTTATAAACATATGTATCATAAACTAAAATAGTTTCATACATATAATTAGGTAGCTCATAAAATTTTTATGAATACCTATTCTATTATAATGAGAAACAATTGTTGTCTCAAGAAAAGCCAACTTTATACTGAGGAATTTCTTTAAGATATTATTGGTAGAAAAATGGATTTAGAAACGACCTAAAGATAAAATTAATAATGAAGGATGAAATAAAATTAACCAAACCGAACAAACACAATATATTAGAATGTCTAATGATAAATTTCACACATTAAAGAGAAATTATGAATTTTATTAATGTGGAGAAAAAAAATTCCTTGGTCTTAAGTAAGCCATTAAGATTACTGACTCTACCATGTGGTACGATGCACAAATCTGGAATGGACTCCAAGTATGTTATTAAAATATGATTCTGAAATTGGTGCCTAAAAGGATATGATCCGTCGGTTGCAAAAGTGTCTTCGAGAAGAAGATCAGTGCAGTTGGATATATGTCATATTGATAAGAATAAGATCTGAAATTTCAATTGTTGAAACTAACGTAACAGATTCTTCATTCAACGTGCTTTAGTTAATTCATATTTTATTCAAAAAATTTATCGCCTGATATGACTTTGAGTTTGGTACATATTTGTTGAAACAAAATTCTAAATAATGATTTAGAATAGATTATTTGTACATAACAACCAAAATGTCTCGAAGTCAGTGGGAGCAATAACTGAGCTTGTGAACATTAGATATGATCCAAGAAATGATACAAAAGTATTATTTGATAAGCATCAAGTTAAGTAAGTATTTTGATAAAGAAATCAAATAATTCAAATTTTAGTCAAAATGCAGAGGAAACATGCATTTATGTAGTGACTCGGAATTTTATCACTTTGAAAATAGGAATATTTAATTTTAAAATATTCAAATATAGGTTTATTGCAAAATATAACCATGTTTTGTACAATAAATAACAATGATGAACTTATTTTAGAACTTATTTTTAGAATTGGTTCACAAAAATAAGAGATTTTGGATTTTCATCGTAAAATTGACAAAAGTCGGTTTTTGGTAAAATTGGATATACGTTCAATTTTTGTTTTAAATGATAAATAAATCCTTTTAAATTGGTATAAAATGATAATAAGTGATTGATAAAAGTTTTATAAGTATAAAAATACTTGTTTTACAAAGATTGACAAATTTCATCACACGTTGACAAATCGACGTCATATCTTTTTACAATTGGATTATAATATTATTAAATATGGTTTTATAAGTCAAATACACATGTTTCAATTATTTAAAGAGGATAATAAACTTATTTTCAAGTTCTTTTTACATAAATAAATAGTTTAACAAAAACATCAAAATGTGACTGTAAAATGTTTTATCGAAAATCAACGTTTTGTTCAATATAAGTTGGCGCAACGTTGTCGCGCCTTTGCTAATATGTTTTAACACACACACACAGATATATATATATATATAATTTACAAATAATCAAGTTTACTTTTACTAAGTATCATTAGAAAATTCTAGAATGTCTTTAGTAAAAGTAATTAAAAAGGTCAAAAAACAAACATCAAATCAAATCTCCCCAAATCCAAGGCAAATCTTCACTTTAATCCACCTTTCCATCCAAATACATTCCTTAAATATTAAGTGAAAATGACATAAAGTAATGAAGTGATGGATGATGGTAAGTGTTGAAAAAAGTAAGTTTACTTTAAAGTTAAGGAACGGTATTTTGGTAACGTACTACTTCTTTCTTTTCCTATAAATACACAAGTTTTCCTCTCATTTTTATCACACACGTTCTCTTTTTCTTCTTCTTCTTCCTTTAAGCTATTTTAATGGCTTCTTCTTCTCTTCTTTTTCCTTACTAACTTTCTTAAAATCATAACAAACCAACTCCATACCACACCAAACTTTGCCAAAGTTCTTAACATGGTCTAACATCTAAAAGTGAAGAAATGATGGAGGAAGTGGTGGAACATGTGGAGGCCAAACCTAGGAGGAGGTGGATGGTGAAAATGGATGAGATCAAGTAAGAAGGAAGGTGGTCATGGTTGTGGAAGAAGGAGATGGAGCAAGGCATGTGGTTTAAGAGGAAGAAAGGATGGTTTTTGTGATGTTTAGTTGAAGTTGAAAACAATAGTGAAGTGTTGGATTAAATGAATGTTGGTAGGAAGTGAATCAATTTGGTTAATGGTGAGTGCTCACACTTTACTAATTCATCTCTAAATTATTTCAAGTATAATGATTTGAAAGTTTAAAATATATTGGATGAGTAAATGTGTGGTTACTTGGTTGATTACTTGTTTGAATATATGGATGTTAATATGTATGATAACTTAGTTTAATAAATGATAAGAGAAATGGTTAGTAATGAACCATAGTTAATTTAATGAGAATAAAATCCATATAAATATGTGTATGGAAACTATTTAGCCTCTTAATGATTTTAAAATCTAAAAAAGTTTAAAATGAATATTATTATAATATATAATATTATAATATGGAATGAAAGGAAATATGAGTTTGAAATATGAAAATATTATTTAAAATGAGTTTAAAATAGTTTAGAAATGTTTTATAAACATATAAAAGTGTTTCCATGAAGTTTGAAAAGAAATTGAAAAACAAGTCAAAACTAGGCGCGTCGCGTAACGGTAGTTCGCGATTTCGCACGGAAGAATTCAAACAAGTATACAAAATGGAATATAGCTCAAAATTCATCGAGATAAGAATTTTTCGGGCTATTGTATCCATAGTTTTTAAATGAAGAAAGAAAATCAAGGTATTATTAAGTAGACATTAAAATATGAGCAAATTATGTTTTCGATAAAATCACGCTTTGGTAGTTCGGTGGCCAAAGTAGCAAATGTTCTAAATATATATATTTAAAATGTTTAAAAATATGGAATAAATCTTATAAATAATTTAAAGTGTTTTAAAAGTGGTTTGAGTTGGAAAAAATGAACATATTTGAAGTAAAAATGTTGTTTTGATCAAAGAAGCTTTAGTACACTGTTTGCATCACTTTTTCATAGAACTTTTCACAGTAGTTTTATAACTTGTGAATATGATTTTAAACTTAACCATTCTTTTTAATATCTTTTATAAATGGTTTTTCAAAGAATAATTAACTGTTTTAAACAATGATTTGGATGTTTTATAAATCATTTCTAAAAATGAAAGGAGTATGCGGAAACGACTAGTACACGTGTTTCGTCTGTGAGATCTAAGGAGACTTGGCCGAGGGACGGAACATGTCGAAGGGAAAGTCTGGATGCTCTAAAATAATGTTTTCTAATATGAGATTTAAATAAATAATTTGGAAATGTTTTTCCTAAGTAAAAAGTGAAACAATTTAGAAGTATTCCAAGACTTAAAATGGAGTTTTAATTAACCAAAGGACTTGATAAATGAGGCTTAATGATTCCATATACCGTTAAGAAGATAAATGGAATAATTTAAAATAATATCTCTCTTTGAGATATCTATGAATGAATAAAAAGTTGAATTAAATTGATTGATGATTGACAATCACATGTGAACTTAACATCTTTTTAATCGATGATTGGTTTGAAAGAACTGGAATCGGATTTGGGTAACTCTTATCCAAAAACCACTTCGAACCAGTGTATACATTCGAAAATGAAGATATCTTGATCGTGTAGCGACCCGTTGTTCCGTACCTTTTGAGCTGACATTAAATCACACTTGTCCAACACAAATTGTACAAAAAGACGAATAACTAAGAGAAAGAAGAGGATAGAAGAAGAAACATAAACAATAACACAGAATCTCACAATCGCAGCGGAACAAAATATAATATATAATAACAGATCTTTATACAAAGAAACTATAACTATAATATACATACAATCATCAGAGTACAACAATCAACAAATCAATCTGGACAGTTATAATAACTGGTCCTCACAAGTGCTGAATATACAGCATACACACACAACGGAATATAATCAAGTACGTGGAATACGCCTGAGACTCCTCCAGCTCATCTCCTGAGTTCCATAGCGTCCTGACCTGAATCTGTAATACTCGGTCTGACCCAAGCATTATAATAAAATAATACCCGAGTCAGTCTGGAAAACCAGTGTGAGAAAACACACTCAATTTGAATTATTACTGTTATCAAAATCCTTTGAAAACAAAGGTATCTCGTAAGACCACGCCACACATAAACATGACGGGTTTTTACCTTACGATAACCAAAACATTTTATATCAAAAATCTGATATTTTAATAGTGTCTATAGAAAATAAACTATAAAATAGCTGAAATGCTTGCATCTCACTTTTCAGTATAGTTGGGCACATCTAAAACCGTATAGGCTCGTAGTGGATATTGGATTCCATACAATAACAGGGCTACTGGGATACCGCCCGCCACAGTACACCTCTATAAAAATGTACCGAGATCGAACCTATTGATCCCTGCCACCAAAAGACCGGCCTACCCCTTACTGGATAGTACCGAATATGATCAGCACTAATGGGCCCCGAAACGCATACAAATGAAAGTGATCATAAATGTCCACTCTAGATGAGTGATGATCATACCCTA
Organism: Allium fistulosum; assembly: GCA_030737815.1. NCBI lineage: Eukaryota > Viridiplantae > Streptophyta > Magnoliopsida > Asparagales > Amaryllidaceae > Allium > Allium fistulosum. Next base: position 345,020,615 of record CM060903.1, on the reverse strand, counting down.
ATGGGAGCGACCGACATAGCCTTGTTGCATCTCCCATGTTTTAGTCATTTCCGGTTGATGAGGCTTGAGGCTACGTATTACCTTTAGAATAGCATTCATGCTTGGAATGCTAACACTGCTTTCTAGGCAAGTAATGCAATGATAGCATTCATCCATACAAGTTGTTCTAGGTCTGAACAAACCGAATCACCTTTAAGCTCACCATCTCCATTATTTTCGAGATACCATAATTCGTAACACACAAATCGGATTGAAATGGTTTTCGGATAATTAAATCTGATCCCAGTCTCTTCGAACCGATTAACGAATTTGGCCAGATTTGATAGTCGGTTATTTAACAATCAAATTACACACATAAGCAGTCACTAGGCCTAATTTTATAAATCTTTCAAAAACATTCATTCCAAAATATCTTTACAAAGATATATATTCAACTCCCTTCCAGCATTCCAACATTTGAAAACAATTTCAAATATTTATCCATAACATGATATTTTTAAACCATTTCAACACTTAGAAATATTTTCGAATTCAATTTATAACACTTAGAAAAATATCTCTATATAAATCATTTCACACATAAAACATTTCCCAAAACCCTCTTTTCAATACTTAGGAGAATATTTATAGGTAGATTCTCCAAAATCATTTTAATATCAAACTTAGGAAATATTTCATAACTTATCTCATAAATTTCCGAAATTATTTATAAATACCTTTTTGCAATTTCGAAAACCGATTATACTCTTTTATAAACCCAACCAACAATTTATAACTTCTTTTATGAATTCGGATTAATTTTTCGAAGTTCTTGTATTTCAACATTTCAGAAATTTCCTTAAGTTTCCAGAATTCCATTATAAGATTTCTCTTTAAAATCTCATATGTTAAATAAAACCCAGTTTACAGATCTTGAGAGTGTCTATAAATAAATTTCAATTACTTTTCAAAACCCTATATATAGTAAGTATTTTTAAAGAACAATTTTTTTTCCAGAACATGTTTAGGTAATTATTTAAAATATCAACACATTTTTACATAAAAATCGATAACTCATTTCCAATTCATTTTTAAATAATACTAATCGATTTTACAAAGCTTATTATAAAAATTAGAATTTATTTCAATTAATATTAGATATTTTTAAAACCACTTTCTGAAAAATTTCAATACTAAAATAATTTTTAAACCATATAGTTTAATAAATAAAATCTCTTTTTAAAACAAAACTTAACTTCTCGATAAAATTTTATTTTTAAAATTCAACATAACCATTCTTATATTTATAAATCTCTCTCGATTTATCCCAAATCGATTTTCATTTCTAATTTCACAACTATTTTCAAATTCCAAAATAGAATCCACCATCTTTCCCTAAACCGATTTCTGTATCTCACTATAAATTCACACGGTGAATTTATATTTCCAACTTATCAAATGATAATCATTTCACTTTATTTATAAACTCATTTCTGGATGTTCTCTGTTAATAACTGATTTATATTAAACAAATCTCATTTATAAATCGATTTCTATTTAAAATTCAATTTAGAAATCTATTTCTTCTAAAATCCAAACTATATTCCAACACCGTATCAAACCTCGATTTCTACTTACATTCTGTATTTTAAGAATCTCATTTAAAAATCCATTATTTTAAAAATCCTTAATTTAAATTCTCTATTAAAACCATTGTACGAAATAGCTAAATAAATATCCAAAATCAATTATTTTTTTATCCAAATCAATTCCCTTTTTTGAAAATCACAAAATTCAATATAAAAATTATCAATTCCAAAATCGCCATTGAATTTCCATTTTATATTCAGAAATATTATCTATGGTATTTATAATACCAAAATTAAGGCCAGTGCTACTATAGCATCCAATAATTCAAATCACAATATAATCTATATCAGATTATTCACATACATCATATATCACTATATATGAAATTAAAATTAACATTTTTGAGGAATCTAGTTGGATCCCTCTAAACTATTTCCCTGCAATCACAGATGTTATATAACATAAAATAATACCGCTTCGAGGTGGGATATCGCAAATAAAAGGGTCATTGTAACGATCTCGAATTTTGAATCAAATTTAAATTAATAATTAACGTAAATTTTGGAATAAATTTTGAAGTTATTTAAAATTTACCTTAGAATTTGAATTTGAAGATTGTATTTGTATTTAATAAATAAACGACTTACAAAATGTTGATATATAAAACTTTAAAACAAAATAATTTTTTATTAATAGCATTTTCTTTTAAAGTGATATGTATATGATAATGATAAGGAAAATATATTATACAAATTTATTTGAAAGCTTTTGATTTATGGATAGAAATAAAAATAGGGATTTGTGTTAAAAATAGAATTTAATCTATAAGTTGAAATTTATAACAAATTATAAAATATAAAGTAGAACACAACTAAATTCAAACAACATATTTCAAAGTGATAAAACAAATATAATCCAGCCGAAATCAAACTAGCATAGTCAAAGAAAACAAAACAATGTCTTCATATTGTACAAGACCTCACCTGTAGACTCATTTTTAATATCAGCCACCATAACATATCATGTCAGCCCATAATGCAAGCATATCAGCCTTACCTATTGTACAAACCAAGCATAAAAATATGTCACCCTGTACATTTTTCTTTCTATATATCAAACATTTTCATTTTGTTCATTCGAAACTGAGAAAAATAAAGTAGCATCATCTCAAAACTCCTACAAACCAGAGATCTAGAAGGTTTCAACTAGAAAGCAAAGCAAATGCAAAGATCAGATCTAATTCAACTTAATAACCATTAAAAGCCTTCCAGTTTCATTTTCAAAGTCTGCTCTGCCCTCTGTCATTCAATTCAAAGTGAGCAAATTCTCAAACCCTTATTTATATCTTTTATTTGCCTGCGAAAATGAATGAATTGAATATCTGAGTATCTATCTACCTGTTCCTCTGTTCAAACCTTAATGGCTTCGGTGAGCAAACTACCATTTACATTTTGAATCTGTGGTTGACCTTGATGCTGCGAGTAAACATACAATTTTTAAAGTTTAAGTTAGATTTAATCTGTGAATGGTTCATGTTAACCTTGTTTGTTATGAACAATTTCCTTTGACAATTGCTCTGTGAATAACTGTGTGAAAATGTCTATGATATTCATCTCCTCCCTGTTTTAGTTCACAGGGTAGAAACAATGAAAAAAAGAAAGAAAAAAAATCCAATCCCCCATTTTTAATTCACTGTTAGACCTTGATCTTAAACAAAATGTGTGTGTTTGATATGTAATGTAGATTTAAAATAGATTTAAGCAAGGGAAGTATATACGTCATACAAAAAATCTATTTTACAGTAAAGAAATTTTAATTTTTGGGCAAATTCGTAACTAACCATTTTCAAGTTCGAGTTTATATCTTGAATTCTTATTGGAAGATAGGATTTTTAAAGAAAGAATGTTGATTTTTCATTTTGTATTTCAAGTGCATTTTGCACTTGAACGGAAATTGGTTTTCTGCCAATTTCAGGCGACTGGAAGCGCTTTGATGGTCGGGGTTGGGCGAAGAGGTGGACGAGCCTACCGGGGTAGTAGGAAAAATAGTTGGAGGCGGCCACGAGGTAGGAGGTAGCGACGGTGTTGATTTTCCTCGGGTAAACCTAGTTTTTGACAAGATTAGAAACTGGATCGAGATGGTCGCGATAGTGGACCGAGCTGCACGAGCCTCTGGGGGTTGGTAGGGAGGTGTATGGCCGAGGTATGGGCGGAGTTGCGCCACCGTTGGTGGTCGAGGCGGCGAGTTTGTGGTCGTTTCCAGGTTTGGGCAATGTGGCAAGATCGAATTCCAGGTTTGGCCAAACCACTAGATTTCGAGTTCGAGTTATTTGTGAAATTTTGTTGGTTGCGAATGGATGTGAGGATGATCGTTGACATGTGGAGATTGTCGTAGTTGATCGGAGTTGGCTGCGCTGCTGGTGCATGTGCACCGTGCCATCGTTGTGACTGGGTGGTTTTGATCGATTTGGGATGACGAAGTATTCTCGGGTATGGCACGAGAAAAATGTAGATGCGACTCGAAGCAAATGTAGTAGTGGCTCAGGTAGGATGTGTTACAGGGTTTAAAACTGTTCCTGTTTTGAAATTTTAAATTAAATTTTAAAATTATGAATTAAGTTTTAAACTGAGTTTATAAATCAAAGTTTAAAATACTAAATTCAAGTTTAGTTGAAAACTTAGTTGTGAATGAATAAGTTTGTAAATTTTAATTGTTTTAATAACTAAAAGTGTTTGAGTTTAAGCGTTTTTAAAGAGAGTCTGAAATTTAAAATGGAACTTGAAATTGTAAAGGAAGCATTTAAAAACAAAGTTTAAATTAAGGGTTTTAAATTGGATTCAATTTGAATTTGAATTCTAGTATTGAAATAAATTAAAGTTTTATAAATATTAATTGTTTTAACAATTTTGAATTGGTTAAAGGATTTTTCTTAATTAAATTATTTTAAAATTAACTAAGTTTAAAAGATATTTAAGATATATATATATATAACCTTTATTTTAGAGTTTATTTTAAAACTTAATAATGTTTAAGGATTAATTAATTTAAAATTAAGGATAATTAATTAATTAATTAAGTTGTTAATGGCTTAATGAAATTTTAAAAATAATTTATCAAGAAGAATTAATTAAGATAGATGATTTTTGTATGATAAATTTATTTGATAAATAATTAATTAACAAGCAGGATTTAAAGGAAATGATTTTATCTTAATCTAATTTAGGTTTTGATAATTAATGAGGTAATGAAAGAGTAATTAATTAAGGTAATTAATTTAAGGTTACTTACTTAATTACTTAAAGAATAATTTGTCAATGTGATTAATTGATGGTTAATTTATTAATGTAATTAATTAAAAGATAATTAATAAATGATTAAAGAGTAATTAGTCAAAATAATTTGTAATTTATCGATGTTGATTAACCAGGATTAGAAATTCATAAGTAATTAATCTAATTTGAATAAACCAGATAATTAACTGATCTTATTTATGAATATTTGGATTCTATTGGATGATTTGATTGTTTGATATCCCTGATATATGATACTTTGTGATACATCCTGGTTTATGTTGTGATCTGAAATTTACTTGTCTGTGATATATATGTCTGTGATCTGTGAATGAAGATGAGCGTTATAGTTTATATCGCTTATCAACTATATTTCTGTATTCTGATCTGTGATGATTGATTGATGTTGCACTATTGTGTGTGAAACCCCTGGACTACACCTTTACACACACAAATATGGATTTCACGAGGAAATCGGTTAAGTCACAGATAATTTAAATTTGATGTTTTTGAAACTGAAATTTTTAATTTCAATTGATTTTGAAATTAGAAATTTGGGTTTAAAGTGAAAAGCTTTTGAAATGGAATTTCAAAGATAAAACTTATTTCAAATAACTTGATTAAGTTTTGAAATTTAAATAATTTTATTTAAATTTGAATTCAAGTTTGAAATTGAATCCTATGATTTGAAACTAAGGATTAAAGATGCTGTACAAGTTATATATGGGTTAAACCATTTTAAAGATATTGATTTGGGAATTTGAATTTTAATTCAAGGGTTTTAACTCGTGTAAATATAACTGGATTTTTCCAAAACGAAAACTATTTGTTTTCAAATAATAATAGCTTTCATTTTAAGAAAGGATTTCTAAATTGTGTTGAAAGGTTTCAAGTTTGAAATAAAATTGAAATGTTTTGAAAACTATGAAATGAGTCTTTGATTCAAAGACCGAATGAGTTAATCCAACTTGAAATAAAATTATTTTGAAAGGCTATGAATGAATCTTTGGAAACGAGTTTTGAAAGCTATAAGTTAAATCTTTACTTAAAGATTTAACGAGTTAATTCAACTGAAATAGAAATTGTTTTGAAATCCATGAATGGATCTTTATGAATGGGGTTAACTTTGTGAATTGAATCTTTTTGTTTAAAAGATTGGAAATGGTAATTTGTTTAAACTATTTGAAAGAAAGTTTTAAATTATTAAGTTGTGATTTAATTGAAATCCCATATCCATATGTTTCAAATATTTCGCTCACTATCGGGTTAACCGGGAAAGGACCTTTGGATCGTATAACCCATTCCGAATATGTGATACGTCGTAATGGATGGCATTTGATGACCGGTGTTGAAGACCGGATATTTTTGAAAACGGAAGGATTACCGTCGAGTTACTCTACATCGGCTGATCCCCGGTATAGAGGTTTTATCACCCTTAGTGACGGGAAGTCCGGACGTGATTAGAAAATTATCCGGATTTGCAAGGGCTTTGTAAGAAGTGCCTTCGGTTCTGTTCAAACCTTGAACAGACTTGTATGGATTGTATGTCTGACATTACAATTTGAGATATAAATCCGATTTCTTTCAAATACATTTCTGTTGGTGGCGGAGAATTTATTCTCTTAGCTTAACACCCTTCTCTGAGACGTACGAGCTTAGAGGTTATGTAGTTGAAGGTTATTAGCGATATATTCCCAATTTGGTAATGTAACATGTTGAGTGTTGCTGTGTGATGATCACTATTTGATCATTTGTGATATGATCATTTGTTTGATCATTTATCTTTGTGATCATTACTTTGATCATCTGTTGACCCAGAGCATGGCTTTGTGAAAAGCGTAGCTTTGTGGACGAGACTTCGTCGAACCTCACACCCCGGAATGGTCAAAACAGGAAAGATGCGGCAAGGTTATTGGGGGTAGCGCCCCTTAGGGTATGTTCATTTCCTTCTGGATAGAAGTGGTATCATGGTATGGAGCCCAGATACTTAACTTATGTGGATGTCGCAAGTATATATATGTCTTACTTTGTGATTTGTTGCTGGGGCCCCGGTTAAAGGTTGGTTACAACCGGGAGATGGCATACTCGTGTTAGTAGTTACCCAGTTAGGGGTAACCCGGCCTTGTGTTGGCAGAGATCTAACCGTAATGTTAGGTTATTTCTCGGGACGTCCTTCCACAGGCGTTTCCATGTGGCAATGGGAAGTTCCTTGGCCTGACCATTTGTTGGAAATCCAAACTCCAATACGAACTTTGTACGGTATTAGTTGTAGAACCTGCCATTTACTTATGGTGGCGCCCCACTGTTTAGATGGTAGCTATAGTAGGCATAGTTCGAAATGTCTATGCTGGCTAAGATTTATATTCTATTTTTGAAATGTTTTCTACACTATGCACTAGTAATAATATCAAAGAAATTTCTTCGTACCAAGCATATTTGACTATCATAAGAAGAAATCTCCTCCAATTCTGCGTTTGCATTATGTGTGTGGCGGGAGGTCTTATGGTAGTTTCATTTTCCAAAAGCATTGCGAATTGAATTTAAATTCTCTTGTTTGTTTTTAAAGATAAACTGTTTTTGTTGCTCACACCAGTCCCATGACTGATCCGGAGTTTATTGTTTCTTTCCTAAACTCTGGATGCTCAAAATTTTCTACACGAGTAGTCTAGAGTTGGGTTTCTCAGATAGTCAGGATTAGTAGATTTTCTGGAGCTAGTTCAGTCTTTGGATATGGACTGCACTTTCTTATCTTTGTGCCTCTTTATTGGGAGTTCGAGCTATTTCTGGATTAGCGCTTTGGAGATGGAGATTATCCGCTGCTGATGTTATCGTTTTCTTTTCCGCTGCTATTTTTTGTATCATATCTGATGTATATTGATATTCATTGTATCACTCTGTTGTATCAGATATTGTATCAGATATTGTATATCAATGTATTATTCTTTTTCTTCCGCTGTGTTGTTTACTTAATTGTGTTATAAGCTCCGGCGACTCGGATTTGAACGGTCGAATCTATGGCATTCAAATATTTCGCTCACTATTTGGGTTAACCGGGAAAGGACCTTTGGGTCGTATAACCCATTCCGAATATGTGATACGTCGTGATGGATCGCATTTGCTATATTACAGCATGATAGGCGGTTCTCGCTTCGCAGTTTGGTGGCGAACGGGGGACTCTTACCCCTACATGTCCCTGAGAGGGATGGGTTGGTTAGGCAGAGGCCGTGACAGTCGAGAGGCTGGCCGTAAAAGTAAATGCGAGGTGCCAGTGTAAGCCACGGTGGGACTGGGATGGTTGCAAAGCCTACCGGTGGCCGCCGACGGTTCGTTCGTTACATTTGGTATCAGATCTAAGGTTGAACTTTAGCTCAGGAGTAGAACACGTTAAGTAACTCATTATAGATAGGGTGAAGTATCCCTAGAATGAGTATATCCCTAAGATATCCGTTTGAACGTCTCAGTAAATTCTCTTACTATCCATTGATAGTGAGTATGAGTACAAGAAGAAGACGAGATAGGAGACAGAGGAATACGACTATAAATGGTTAATACCCCACAACAGTGGAAACAACTTTCTTATCAATCTCCTTTGATTCGTCTCTCCAAATTCTTTTGATTGCTTCGTACCAGCTACAAGAAGAAGTTTCGGTGTGATGATGGCTCTACGAATCGTTGTAAAAACTTCTTACTTCGTATCTTCATCGGTTTCTTATCAGCTTTTTTGATTTAAACCTTAATGAATTTGAAATTGGAAATTTTAATTTGAGGTAAACTGATTAATAGAATATGAAGCTAAATTTGAATAGTATCGATAAAACGATTTCGTTTGAAACCCAATTTTGAAATTCTATTATAATTTCTCGGGTTAATCGAAGTCCGAAGAGGGACAAGTATATATACTTTGAGATACTCCGAATTGAGTTTGGAATTCATATCTTAAGTTTGAGGAATTATAGGAGATCGAATCTGTCTATCTCTGTGTTGTTTTCGTGCCTGCGAATTTCGAGGACGAAATTCTTTTTAAGGGAGGAAGTCTGTAACGATCTCGAATTTTGAATCAAATTTAAATTAATAATTAACGTAAATTTTGGAATAAATTTTGAAGTTATTTAAAATTTACCTTAGAATTTGAATTTGAAGATTGTATTTGTATTTAATAAATAAATGACTTACAAAATGTTGATATATAAAAATTTAAAACAAAATAAATTTTTATTAATAGCATTTTCTTTTAAAGTGATATGTATATGATAATGATAAGGAAAATATATTATACAAATTTATTTGAAAGCTTTTGATTTATGGATAGAAATAAAAATAGGGATTTATGTTAAAAATAGAATTTAATCTATAAGTTGAAATTTATAACAAATTATAAAATATAAAGCAGAACACGACTAAATTCAAACAACATATTTCAAAGTGATAAAACAAATATAATCCAGCCGAAATCAAACTAGCATAGTCAAAGAAAACAAAACAATGTCTTCATATTGTACAAGACCTCACCTATAGACTCATTTTTAATATCAGCCACCATAACATATCATGTCAGCCCATAATGCAAGCATATCAGCCTTACCTATTGTACAAACCAAACATAAAAATATGTCACCCTGTACATTTTTCTTTCTATATATCAAACATCTTCATTTTGTTCATTCGAAACTGAGAAAAATAAAGTAGCATCATCTCAAAACTCCTACAAACCAGAGATCTAGAAGGTTTCAACTGGAAAGCAAAGCAAATGCAAAGATCAGATCTAATTCAACTTAATAACCATTAAAAGCCTTCCAGTTTCATTTTCAAAGTCTGCTCTGCCCTCTGTCATTCAATTCAAAGTGAGCAAATTCTCAAACCCTTATTTATATCTTTTGTTTGCCTGCGAAAATGAATGAATTGAATATCTGAGTATCTATCTACATGTTCCTCTGTTCAAACCTCAATGGCTTCTGTGAGCAAACTACCATTTACATTTTGAATCTATGGTTGACCTTGATGCTGTGAGTAAACATACAATTTTTAAAGTTTAAGTTAGATTTAATCTGTGAATGGTTCATGTTAACCTTGTTTGTTATGAATAATTTCCTTTGACAATTGCTCTGTGAATAACTGTGTGAAAATGTCTATGATATTCATCTCCTCCCTGTTTTAGTTCACAGGGTAGAAACAATGAAAAAAAAAAAGAAAAAAATCCAATCCCCTATTTTTAATTCACTGTTAGACCTTGATCTTAAACAAAATGTGTGTGTTTGATATGTAATGTAGATTTAAAATAGATTTAAGCAAGGGAAGTATATACAGCATACAAAAAATCTATTTTACAGTAATTTTTTTTTTAATTTTTGGGCAAATTCGAAACTAACCATTTTCAAGTTCGAGTTTATATCTTGAATTCTTGTTGGAAGATAGGATTTTTAAAGAAAGAATGTTGATTTTTCATTTTGTATTTCAAGTGCATTTTGCACTTGAACGGAAATTGGTTTTCTGCCAATTTCAGGCGACTAGAAGCGCTTTGATGGTCGGGGTTGGGCGAAGAGGTGGACGAGCCTACCGGGGTAGTAGGAAAAATAGTTGGAGGCGGCCACGAGGTAGGAGGTAGCGACGGTGTTGATTTTCCTCGGGTAAACCTAGTTTTTGACAAGATTAGAAACTGGATCGAGATGGTCGCGATAGTGGACCGAGCTGCACGAGCCTCTGGGGTTGGTAGGGAGGTGTATGGCCGAGGTATGGGCGGAGTTGCGCCACCGCTGGTGGTTGAGGCGGCGCGTTTGAGGTCGTTTCCAGGTTTGGGCAATGTGGCAAGATCGAGTTCCAGGTTTGGCCAAACCACTAGATTTCGAGTTCGAGTTATTTGTGAAATTTTGTAGGTTGCGAATGGATGTGAGGATGATCGTTGACATGTGGAGATTATCGCAATTGATCGGAGTTGGCTGCGTTGCCGGTGCATGTGCACCGTGCCATCGTTGTGACTGGGTGGTTTTGATCGATTTGGGATGATGAAGTATTCTCGGGTATGGCACGAGAAAATTGCGGATGCGACTCGAAGCAAATGTAGTAGTGGCTCGGGTAGGATGTGTTACAGGGTTTAAAACTGTTCCTGTTTTGAAATTTTAAATTAAATTTTAAAATTATGAATTAAGTTTTAAACTGAGTTTATAAATCAAAGTTTAAAATACTAAATTCAAGTTTAGTTGAAAACTTAGTTGTGAATGAATAAGTTTGTAAATTTTAATTGTTTTAATAACTAAAAGTGTTTGAGTTTAAGCGTTTTTAAAGAGAGTCTGAAATTTAAAATGGAACTTGAAATTGTAAAGGAAGCATTTAAAAAAAAGTTTAAATTAAGGGTTTTAAATTGGATTCAATTTGAATTTGAATTCTAGTTTTGAAATAAATTAAAGTTTTATAAATATTAATTGTTTTAACAATTTTGAATTGGTTAAAGGATTTTTCTTAATTAAATTATTTTAAAATTAACTAAGTTTAAAAGATATTTAAGATATATATATATATATAACCTTTATTTTAGAGTTTATTTTAAAACTTATAATGTTTAAGGATTAATTAATTTAAAATAAAGGATTAATTAATTAATTAAGTTGTTAATGGCTTAATGAAATTTTAAAAATAATTTATCAAGAAGAATTAATTAAGATAGATGATTTTTGTATGATAAATTTATTTGATAAATAATTAATTAACAAGCAGGATTTAAAGGAAATGATTTTATCTTAATCTAATTTAGGTTTTGATAATTAATGAGGTAATGAAAGAGTAATTAATTAAGGTAATTAATTTAAGGTTACTTACTTAATTACTTAAAGAATAATTTGTCAATGTGATTAATTGATGGTTAATTTATTAATGTAATTAATTAAAAGATAATTAATAAATGATTAAAGAGTAATTAATCAAAATAATTTGTAATTTATCGATGTTGATTAACCAGGATTAGAAATTCATAAGTAATTAATCTAATTTGAATAAACCAGATAATTAACTGATCTTATTTATGAATATTTGGATTCTATTGGATGATTTGATTGTTTGATATCCCTGATATATGATGCTTTGTGATACATCCTGATTTATATTGTGATCTGAAATTTACTTATCTGTGATATATATGTTTGTGATCTGTGAATGAAGATGAGCGTTATAGTTTATATCGCTTATCAACTATATTTCTGTATTCTGATCTGTGATGATTGATTGATGTTGCACTATTGTGTGTGAAACCCCTGGACTACACCTTTACACACACAAATATGGATTTCACGAGGAAATCGGTTAAGTCACAGATAATTTAAATTTGATGTTTTTGAAATTGAAATTTTTAATTTCAATTGATTTTGAAATTAGAAATTTGGGTTTAAAGTGAAAAGCTTTTGAAATGGAATTTCAAAGATAAAACTTATTTCAAATAACTTGATTAAGTTTTGAAATTTAAATAATTGGATTTAAATTTGAATTCAAGTTTGAAATTGAATCCTATGATTTGAAACTAGGGATTAAAGATGCTGTACAAGTTATATATGGGTTAAACCATTTTAAAGATATTGATTTGGGAATTTGAATTTTAATTCAAGGGTTTTAACTCGTGTAAATATAAATGGATTTTTTCAAAACGAAAACTATTTGTTTTTAAATAATAATAGGTTTCATTTTAAGAAAGGATTTCTAAATTGTGTTGAAAGGTTTCAAGTTTGAAATAAAATTGAAATGTTTTGAAAACTATGAAATGAGTCTTTGATTCAAAGACCGAATGAGTTAATCCAACTTGAAATAAAATTGTTTTGAAAGGCTATGAATGAATCTTTGGAAACGAGTTTTGAAAGCTATAAGTTAAATCTTGACTTAAAGATTTAACGAGTTAATTCAACTGAAATAGAAATTGTTTTGAAATCCATGAATGGATCTTTGTGAATGGGGTTAACTTTGTGAATTGAATCTTTTTGTTTAAAAGATTGGAAATGGTAATTTGTTTAAACTATTTGAAAAAAAGTTTTAAATTATTAAGTTGTGATTTAATTGAAATTCCATATCCATATGTTTCAAATATTTCGCTCACTATTCGGGTTAACCGGGAAAGGACCTTTGGGTCGTATAACCCATTCCGAATATGTGATACGTCGTAATGGATGGCATTTGATGACCGGTGTTGAAGACCGGATATTTTTGAAAACGGAAGGATTACCGTCGAGTTACTCTACATCGGCTGATCCTCGGTATAGAGGTTTTATCACCCTTAGTGACGGGAAGTCCGGACGTGATTAGAAAATTATCCAGATTTGCAAGGGCTTCGTAAGAAGTGCCTTCGGTTTTGTTCAAACCCAGAACAGACTTGTATGGATTGTATGTCTGACATTACAATTTGAGATATAAAGCCGATTTCTTTCAAATACATTTCTGTTGGCGGCGGAGAATTTATTCTCTTAGCTTAACACCCTTCTCTGAGACGTACGAGCTCAGAGGTTATGTAGTTGAAGGTTATCAGCGATATATTCCCAATTTGGTAATGTGACATGCTGAGTGTTGCTATGTGATGATCATTATTTGATCATTTGTGATATGATCATTTGTTTGATCATTTATCTTTGTGATCATTACTTTGATCATCTGTTGACCTAGAGCATGGCTTTGTGAAAAGCGTAGCTTTGTGGACGAGACTTCGTCGAACCTCACACCCCGGAATGGTCAAAACAGGAAAGATGCGGCAAGGTTATTGGGGGTAGAGCCCCTTAGGGTATGTTCATTTCCTTCTGGATAGAAGTGGTATCATGGTATGGAGCCCAGATACTTAACTTATGTGGATGTCGCAAGTATATATATGTCTTACTTTGTGATTTGTTGCTGGGGCCCCGGTTAAAGGTTGGTTACAACCGGGAGATGGAATACTCGTGTCAGTAGTTACCCAGTTAGGGGTAACCCGGCCTTGTGTTGGCAGAGATCTAACCGTAATGTTAGGTTATTTCTCGGGACGTTCTTCCAGAGGCGTTTCCATGTGGCAATGGGAAGTTCCTTGGCCTGACCATTTGTTGGAAATCCAAACTCCAATACGAACTTTGTACGGTATTAGTTGTAGAACCTGCCATTTACTTATGGTGGCGCCCCACTGTTTAGATGGTAGCTATAGTAGGCATAGTTCGAAATGTCTATGCTGGCTAAGATTTATATTCTATTTTTGAAATGTTTTCTACACTATGCACTAGTAATAATATCAAAGAAATTTCTTCGTACCAAGCATATTTGACTATCATAAGAAGAAATCTCCTCCAATTATGCGTTTGCATTGTGTGTGTGGCGGGAGGTCTTATGGCAGTTTCATTTTCCAAAAGCATTGCGAATTGACTTTAAATTCTCTTGTTTGTTTTTAAAGATAAACTGTTTTTGTTGCTCACACCAGTCCCATGACTGATCCGGAGTTTATTGTTTCTTTCCTAAACTCTGGATGCTCAAAATTTTCTACACGAGCTGTCTAGAGTTGGGTTTTTCAGATAGTCAGGTTTAGTAGATTTTCTGGAGCTAGTTCAGTCTTTGGATATGGACTGCACTTGCTTATCTTTGTGCCTCGTTATTGGGAGTTCGAGTTATTTCTGGGTTAGCGCTTTGGAGATGGAGATTATCCGCTGCTGATGTTATCGTTTTCTTTTCCGCTGTTATTTCTTGTATCATATCTCTGATGTATATTGATATTCATTGTATCACTCTGTTGTATCAGATATTGTATCAGATATTGTATATCAATGTATTATTCTTTTTCTTCCGCTGTGTTATTTACTTAATTGTGTTATAAGCTCCGACGACTCGGATTTACGGTCGAATCTATGGCATTCGAGTACGATGTAAAGTATGGATGTCGATTTTCGAGCAGGCAAAATCCGCTTTGTTACAGTCATCCCCTATTATGCAGGGCGCATAGTGTCTCATTCGCTCCAATCGGCGGGAATATACCCAACTACTAATATATATACTACTATATAAAATATAACATCCAACTGATAATAATTTATCAATCAACCAATCATCCAATAATTAATTTTAATTATTATAAATTAAACCTAGTAATCCAAAATGAGTGAGATTTACTCACCTTGATTTTTAGATTCGCCAAACGTTCCGTTCTGAATTAGAATTAAACAAGCGTTTAATTTTAATCCAAATTCCTGCTAGTTCCAATCGACTCCAATCCAATTCCTATGCATAGCATTTGCTCACACGAACCCAATGCAACTTGTTTCATTCGTTTTGGACCTCGTATGAACAAGTTATGGAGTTTATAAGTTAACAATTTTAAAATAAAATTAATTTACACTTTAATTACAATTTACATTTAATCACTGAAATTAATTTTTCCCCTAATCCACTTTTCCAAAATCGCGTTTCTTCTTTGTGCCCAGGTTTTTCACGTTTTGTTCGAACCCATGCTCCCAACTCTAATTCGAACGCCGATCCACATATACATCACCGGAGAATGATCCAAACCCTCCAGACTAAACGCCGCTCCTCCCTCCTTCGATCGACCCTAGTCGCGTCATCTCTGACCCTCCACATCGCCAGAAAAATGCCACCGAAGCCAGCACAAACACGGCCATTTTCTGGTTTCCACGGTGAACTAAAGACACTACCGTTGATATCGTAGAGCTCGAGGTCCTCTACATTTTTCATTTATGAGTCGTTGGCTAATTGTTGCTGGATGGGGAGATAATTGGTGGACAAGGTTGAAGCTTTTCGACCATTGAATGTTAGAGGCAGCGGCTACAAGCTTTAGGGTTAGTGTTTAGGTAGTTGTGGGGTGTGCGGGCCGGGACCTATTTATAGACCAATCCAAAACACTATTCAATGCCAAATTTTCACGAACTCCTATCGAGGCATGTCGTTTGGCGTTTACAATGTTTTACCCCTATTTCGAACATAATAGAATATGTATCAGAGGCTAATTCCATTGTATTTGGAAGGTAGGTTTTTGAATCGAATTATTTTAATTAAATTTTCAAAATTAAATTCAATGCATTTCTATCTCGTACGACCAAACGGTAAATCAAATCGCTACAAAATTTGAAATCCGATAATAATACACTATTACTAATCCAATGGAACCGATTTCATCGAATTCTAAGACTGTGCCCCGGAAGGCTATTTTAACGCGTCGATAAAATCGACAATTTCAAAATTAACAAAATCACTTGACATTTCAATTTTAAGTCTTATTAACTCAATTATAATTCAAATAGAATTTATATCAACATTAGAAATCATTTCGATTCATATTCAACTCAAATTTCAATTATTTACCATTTTCGTATTACGATAATCACTATATTTGAAATTTTAAATTCATTCTACAATTCTGACCAAAATCTTCATATTAACAATCAGTTTTTATTCCAAATCCAACATTTAAAACTATTTAAATATTCAAAATCAAATAACCGGAAAATCTGGGTCGTTACAAATGATGAAGACATGTTGAAGATGATGATTATTGAAGACCGAAGATCTTCATAGCGGAAGGACTACTTGTTGACATTCTCTGGGTCGCTCCCAATATAGAGATATTTATTATATCGGTGGTCCTATCGTGTTTTGAAATCTTCGTATTGCAAAGACTACTTACTACTGAACCTAGGGGTGATTCCCAAAAGGTTGTGGTAGGAGGAGCGTCTTCGGTTTTAGTTCAGTCCCAGAATGAACTTGTATGGACGAATGTCTGACATTGCATTTTTGAGAACACAAACATTGATTTTTACAAACATACATCTACTTGGTCGCAGAGAAGGCAACTTCTCTTAGCTTAACACCTTTCTCTTGGACGTATGAGCACAGAGGTTGTATGTTCGTGGAAGTCAATAATAATCGAAAGAATGGTAATGTTGCATTCTAAGTGGAATGTGCTTTGTGGAAGGATAAAGCGTGGCTTTGTGAAAAACAAATATGGCTTTATGAAAAGAAGAGCGTAGCCTCTCTAGCCTCACAACTCAATACAGATACAGGATACTATGTGGTCTACAAGACACAATTATGGGCTATCGGATGAAATGCGGAAAAGGCTATAGCCTTCCATTGGTAAAATAAGTGGTGTCTGAGTCCTTGGATGAGTAACCATTGATATTGATTCCCAATGGTTGTTGACAGCATTGTAGTGGCGTTTGAGTCCTTGGATGTGTAGCCATTGGACCTATGTTTTTTGCAACCAAAACACCACATCTGCCACTAGTTCCTTGTCATGTCCGAAATCCAAGCCCAATACGAGCTTTACGGTTTTGATTGTAGTCCTAAAATAGTTGTAATGCTTTGCAAACATTTCAGCTACCCCTTTGGTATCATATATTCCGTCCAGGTATATTCTGTTTGAGCTGGTCTAGATATATTACCATAGACTTAAGGCGGGTATTGATACTTGTTTTATATATATTTACTTGAAAAATGTTTTCAAATCCGATGTCGTTAAAGATAATATCAAAGTGATTTACAGTATAAAATATTTTGGTTATCATAAGATAAAAACCTGTCCGTATTTATGTGTGGGCATGGTCTTGTGAGGTACCCTTCTTTTCAAAGGTTTTGATTGACTTCAGCATGATCTACATATTTAAAACTTCGAGTATCTCACGCTGGTTTATCAAGTTATATCATGTTATTTTTAATACTTGGGTCAGATCTGAGTAGTTTCAGGTTTAGTTGAAGACGCTTGGAATTTCCAGAGGAGAGCTGGAGATCTCTATCTACGTATTGACATATTCTATTATCCGCTGCATCAATTGCGTTTGTTTATATTTTTCAGCAATTGTAAGGACAGAGGGTTTATAATTGTCCAGGCTAAATCCAAGTTAGACACTGATATTGTATTCAAGATTTTCCACTATAAAGATTATATATTGAAATAATATTGTTATTCCATTTGTGTGAGATTCTGTTCTATCCTTATTTTCCTTTCCCCCTAACAATCGGGCGTTCCGGCACTTGGACTTATGACATGTAAATACCGAGGATGTATTAGCATCAATTTTCGAGGGTTGAAAACCCTGGCCATTACATTTTGTATCAGATCATAGGTTGAATGAACACCTAGGCTTTGGTGGGGTAAAACTCATTATAGATAGGGTTAGTAATACCCTAGAATGAGTGACTCATTAGAGATTGGGTTAGTAACATCCTAGAATGAGTTTGAGAGTATTATATATAAGCCCATATTTGTTATTTGATATAAAAATGTTTTGTGGTGATAAATCTTTTCACTGGTTTATGAATTATGGTATGTGAATAAAGAGATCCATGTAATCAATAGGGATTTCTAAATACTTAAACATGGCGAATTGACACACCATTTTAAAAGGAGTATATTTTATATATACAAAAGTATAAATATTCGTGTGATATGAAAAAATTTATAAGATGTTATCCCTATGGAAAGTTCCAAGAATATAGTCTTGGTCAGTTTGGTGATGGTGGGAATAATCTTCTAAGTATCGATCATATGTTGGCTTGGGCGAATGGTATTGAACACTTGGTAAATTCTTCTTCTTATCATTGTACAATCAAGGCAAGTTTAAATTCGAACAAGTATGAATCAAGTAATTTAGATAAGTCAAGAAATTAATGGTATGAAACTTCTGATAATAACTTAGTATATCATTTAGGTCAGGATGTCTTATTATATGCCCGGTGATGAGTTATGGGCTAATCCAAAGCAAGCACAAAGAATACGTGCACAAAAAGAGGCAGAAGAGAAATTAAAATTAGGATCTTATGCCAGCGTCTTCTCTTACAGATGCGATAAAGAAGGGCATTATGCAGTTCTGTGTAAGCATAGGAAAATAAAGTAAAAGGATAAAAGGAAAGCAAAGAAAAAAGAAGAAAGAAAAATCTTTTAGGGTTGATATATTCTATTTCAAGTGTAAAAGATATATGATTAATAAAAATGGAATTTTAAGAACTCGTATCCTAATATTTTGAAAATTTAAAAGGATTATATTTTAGGTATAAAAGAATACCTTTTGAAAGATATAGATATCTATGTGAGTCAGGGAATGATAATATTTAGTTATTACCATTTGTTGATTGAACGAGCATCCTGTGAAGTAAGTTTCACGATTAGACTACAAGGCGTTTATAATAATATTGGGTTAAGATTAATGAATTTGTATAAGATAATAAAATAAGCATGTATTTTACACAAATAAAATACTTTTGAAAAGATGGATATGAAAGATATGTTATATAAATTTTGAGAAACTAAATTTTGGGTATTTTGAAAAAGAATTATGAACTTTTAAAAAGATGTAAGTTAATAGAAGATGATTTTATGAAAGGGATTTATAAAATGGGTTTCATGAACAAAATAATCTCTAATGGATTTTTTTGAAAATAAATTTCAAATAAAAAATTTGAAAAGTAAGAAAGTTTCAAATAGTAACTAGTTTAAGTAGCTCGAAAATAACTAAAAATGGGCAAGAGATATGTTCGGATGGTACCTAGTTCCTTGGTATTATTTTGGAGTTACTCAATTTATATAATTTTCCTTAAGTTAAAAGGATAATTTTGAATTATTATTTGATAAGTTAATATCAAGGTTGGTTAAAAAGGAATATATTATAATAAGAGAAGTTGATTGTAATTTTGGAAAATAAAAGGTAAATTATTTTAAAAATTGAAATGATTCCTTTGGGATGAAATGTTTTCCTTTAAGAAAAATATTTGGAAACAAATATTTAGAGTGATATATACAAAGAAGCATTTTAAAAAGATAAAAGTTTTATGAAAAGTTTTCATAAATCTTTTTGAATGTTACATATGAGGTACATAGATCATTCTACCACACGATTTTGATCTAAGATTTGAGTATAGAAGTTTAAGGTGTTCTTACAGGTCTGAAAAAGGATTTATCACTCGATTCTTGATGACAAACATTGATGTGGATTTATGATTGGGTACTTGAGTTTTCTATCATAGTTGAGAGCTAGGTAAGCGAAATGAAGGTTTCTAATCAAAGAGCCTGATCAGAGTCCACACTAGAGGATCGGGGAATCAATACTAGTTCGAAAGTAAAATTGTGTATTCAAACAAAAGATCGAATCAGATATTGCGTATTGATGACCTATATACATGTATGGGTGTAAGTTTAAAAATTAAATGTTTTGGGAAAACACCTTTGGGTTTTCGTTTTGGGGTAATTTTGGGGTCGAAATTCTTTTATGGGGGAAATATGTAACGACCCGTAATTTTATCACTTTGAAATTAAGAATATTTAATTTTAAAATATTCAAATATAGGTTTATTTCAAAACAATAATCATGGTTTGTACAGTAAATAAGAATAATTAACTTATTTTAGAACTTATTTTTAGAATTGGTTTACAAAAATAAGAGATTTTGGATTTTCATTTAAAATTGACAAAAGCTGGTTTTTGATAAAATTGGATTTACATTCAATTTTTGTTTTAAATGATAAATAACTCCTTTTAAATTGTTATAAAATAATAATAAGTGATTGGTTAAAGTTATATAAGTATAAAATACTTGTTTTATAAAGATTGACAAATTTCATCGCATGTTGACAAATCGACGTCGTATTTTTTTACAATTGGATTTTAATATTATTAAATATGGTTTTAAAAGTCAAATACACTTTTTTTAATTATTTAAAGATGATAAGAGACTTATTTTCAAGTTTTGTTTACATAAATAAATAGTTTAACAAAAACGTTAAAATGTGATCATAAAATGTTTTGTCGAAAATCAACGTTTTGTTCAATATAAGTTGTCGCAACGTTACTGCACCTTTGTTAACATGTTTTAACACACACACACAGATACACACACACATACATTTTATAAATAATCAAGTTTACTCTTACTAAGTATAATTAGAAAATTCTAGAATGTCATTAGTAAAAGTAAGTAAGGTAATTAAAAAAGTCGACAAGCAAATATCAAATCAAATCTCATCAAAACCCAGCCAAATCTTCACTTTAATCCACTTTTCCATTCAAATAAATTCTTAAATATTACGTAAAAATGACATAAAGTAATGAAGTGATGGATGATGATAAGTGTTGAAACAAGTAAGTTTACTTTAAAGTTAAGGAAGAGTATTTTGGTAATTTGGTAAGGGGTTAATTTGGTAACTTACCACTTCTTTCTTTTCCTATAAGTACATAAGTTTTCCTCTCATTTTATCAAACACATTCTCTTCTTCTTTTTCTTCCTTCTTACTTCTTTAATCTATTTTAATGGTTTCTTCTTCCTTACTAACTTTCTTAAAATCAAATCAAACCAACTTTAAACTCCACCAAACTTTACCAAAGTTCTTATATCATCATTAAAAAATGGTTTAGCATCTAGGAGGTGAAGAAATGATGGAGGGGGGGATGGAACATGTGGAGGCCGAACCTAGGGGGAGGTGGATGGTGGAAATGGATGAGATTAAGCAAGAAGGAAGGTGGACATGGTTGTGGAAGAAGGAGATGGAGCAAGGCATGTGGTTTAATATGAAGAAAGGAAAGTTTTAGTGATGTTTGGTTGAAGTTGAAAAAACTAGTGAAGTGTTGGATTAAATGAATGTTGGTAGGAAGTGAATCGATTTTGTTAATGGTGAGTACTCACACTTTACTAATTGATTTCTAAATTATTTCAAGTATAATGATTTGAAAGTTTAAAATAAATTGGATGATTAAATGTGTGATCACTTGGTTGATTACTTGTTTGAATATATGGATGTTAATATGGATGATAACCTGGTTTGATAAATGATAAGAGAAATGGTTAGTAATTAACCACAGTTAATTTAATGAGAATTAAATCCATATAAATATGTGTATGGAAATTATTTAGCCTCTTAATGATTTTAAAATATCTAAAAAGATTTAAAATGAATATTATAATATGGAATGAAAGGAAATATGAGTTTGAAATATGAAATTATTATTATTTAAAATGAGTTTCAAGTGGTTTAGAAATTTTTTATAAACATACAAAAGTGTTTCCATGAAGTTTGAAAAGAAATTGAAAAACAAGTCAAAACTATGTGCGTCGCGTAACGGTAGTTCGCGATTTCACGCTGAAGAATTCAAATAAGTATAAGAAATGGAATATAGCTCGGAATTCTTCGAGATAAGGATTTCATAGACTATTGTTTCTATATTTTTAAAATAAAGTAAGAAAATCAAGATTTCATTAAGTAGACTTTAAAATATGAGCAAATCAAGTTTTCGATAAAACCGCACTTTGGTAGTTTAGTGGTCAAAGTAGCAATATTCTAAATATATATCTTTAAAATGTTTAAAAATATAGAACAGATTTTATAAATCATTAAAGGATTTAAAAATGTTGTTCTGATTAAAGAAGCTTTAATACACTGTTTACAACACTTTTTCGAAGAACTTTTCCCAGAAGTTTTATAACTTGTGAAATATGATTTTAAACTTAACCATTCTTTTTAATATCTTTTATAAATGGTTTTTAAAAGAATAATTAATTGTTTTAAACAATGATTTGGAAGTTTTATAAATCATTTCTAAAAATGAAAGGAGTATGCGGAAACGACCAATACACATGTTTCGTCTATGAGATCCAAGAAGACTTGGGTGAGGGATGGAACATGTCGAAAGGAAAGCCCGAATGCTCTAAAATAATGTTTTCCAGTATGGGATTTAAATAAATAAATTTGAAATGTTTTTCCTAAGTAAAAAGTGAAACGATTTAGAATTATTCTAATATTCAAAAAGGGGTTTTAATTAACCAAAGGATTTGGTAAGTGAAGCTTAATGATTTCATATAATGTTAAGAAGATAAATGGAATAATTTAAAATAATATGACTCACTGAGATTTTTATGAATAAATAAAAAGATGAATTAAATTGATTGATGATTGATAATCACATGTGAACTTAACAACTGTTTAATTAATGATTGGTTCGAAGGAACCGGGGTTGGATTTGCATAAATCCTATCCGAAAACCACTTCTAACCAATGTATACGTCTGGAAATGAAGACATCTTGATGATGAAGACATGTTGAAGATGATGATTATTGAAGGCCGAAGATCTTCATAGCGGAAGAACTGCTTGTTGACATTCTCTGGGTCGTTCCCAATATTTATTATAGTAGTAGTCCTGTCGTATTTTGAAATCTTCATATTGCAAGGACTACTCGCTACTGATCATAAGGGTGATTCCCAAAAGGATGTGGTAGGAGGGGTGCCTTCGGTTTCGTTCGGTCCTAGAACGAACTTGTATGGATGAATGTCTGACGTTGCATTTCTGAGATCACAAACATTGACCTTTACAAACATACATCTGCTTGGTGGCAGAGAAGGCAACTTCTCTTAGCTTAACACCCTTCTTTGAGACGTACGAGCTCAAAGGTTGTATGTTCATGGAAGTCAATATTAATCGAAGCAATGGCAATGTGGCATTCTAAGTGGAATGTGCTTTGTGGAAGAATAAAGTGTGGCTTTGTGAGAAACAAAGTATGGCTTTATGAAAAGAAAAGCGTAGCCTTTCTAGCCTCACAACCCGGTAATGATATGGGATACTGTGTGGTCTGCAAGACATAATTACAGGCCATCGGATGAAATGCGGTGCGTCTAAGTCCTTGGATGAGTAGCCATTGATATTGATTCCTACCGGTTGTTAACATCATTATAGTGGCGTCTGAGTCCTTGGAAGTGTGGCCATTGGATATATGTTTGTTGCAACCAAAACACCGCATCAGGCCCCTAGTTCCTCGTCATATTGGAAATCCAATCCCAATACGAGCTTTACGGTTTTGATTGTAGTCCCAAAATAACTGTAATGCTTTGCAAACATTTCAGCTACCCCTTTGGTATCATACATTTCGTCAAGGTATTCAAGATTTTCCACTATAAAGAATATTTATTGAAATAATATATGTTATTCCATCATGTGAGATTCTGCTCTATCCTTATTTTATTTTTCCCCTGACAATCGGGCTTTCTGGCACTTGGATTCATGACATGTGAATGTCGAGGATGTATTAGTGTCGATTTTGAGGGTCGAAAACCCCGGTCATTACAATTTATAAGAAATAATATTAATAGGTACAAAAATATATTAATAAAACTATAAGGAAACAACAAATATAAGATTGGTAATGATATATCTTAAAATCATTTTAGTTTGGTTGTTTGATACTCGAGATTAGTTTTGAAAATGACATCTTTTATAATTAGTATAAAAGGATGATGGAATTGTCCTAAATGATATACGTAGACACGATATTAAAATCATTTAATACAGAGCATGTAAGATGAATTCCTTATGCATTGACAATAAGAATTATCATATGAACATACGTTCCATATGCTTAGATTACCATGGTGTAAGATTTGCAAATGAACATACATTTCATATGCTTAGATTATCAAGGCCCGCTTATCGAAACTAACCCTCTTGAATTCAAGACGTCTCCATAGTGCAGGATTTGTGATAGGTACAAGTCGACTTACTTCCAATAAAACGTGTCAACGTTTTATTACAACTACTTAAATCATTTGGCTACTTAATAGCATGGACGAGGGATCCTTTGCTTTAAAATAATTTACTTAAACAAGAAAGTTGATTAATAATAAATAACTGACAGAGTTTCGAAAGAAACTTTAAATTAATTTCCTTTTATCTTAATTTATTATTATTTAAAACTTCCTTAATTAATAATATTTAACTTAGCTAATAATTTCTTAAACTCTAATTACTTAATTAATTAATTAAATAATAATTACCCTAATTAATAAATTAAATAAATAATTTATTAAATAAACTTAACTTTTGACTTACTAAATTGGTTCGAAATGGTTTTCCAAAAACAATCCAAAAGAAACCCTTTAAAAGTTAAAATCGTTAAATTTTCCGAACTACATCCATAGCAACTATCGCTATGAGCGCAGTTCGCTAGAATTTATTTCTAATTGATTATCTAACTTCAAAACTCTGGCTGCGACATGTTTTGAAAACACAAGTGGAAGAGTTTTGAAAAGTTAACAAAGGTGAAAACTTGGAAAGCATTTACTAAATCCAAAAACTAGAAAACAAGATTTCGTTTTCAAATCGGATCTCAAGTCCTCTGCATCATTTATAGGTGCTAACTTCACACATTTACATCACATAAACTTGATGTTTGTTTCATAACACACTACCATCATATAATGGCTAACCATTCACATATCCATATCCAAACATATCATTTGATATCCAAATCACAAATCCAAGCTCACCAGAAACTTGTAATCATAAGCCATCAAAACAACATGAATTTTCAACACAACAAACACTATATTTTCACAACATACCGTTCATCAATATCAAGTTGTTTTCTTTTCCAAAAATAACAGTTTTACTCACCGAAACTTCGAACTTTTGCTAAAACTTGAATATGTGCTAGAACTTGGTCTTAAATTGCAAAAATGGAGTCGTTGAGTGGCTAAGCACCAAGATTGGGCTCGACCTAGGGCTAGTTAGGCTCGGCCTGGTGGAGTTTGGGCTCGGCCATGTGGGTTAGTGGAGGATGGTGCTTGTACTTATGGAAGAGGAGGTGTTGTAGTATGTGTAGAAGTGTTTTTAAGTGGAAAAGTATTAATTTTTCTCAAATTAGAAAATATGAAGAGAAACCATTGATGTATATTCTCAAGCTTTTGGGAATTTAAAGTGGAGACGAACATTGTAAAATGAGAAATATGAGAGGTAAGGGGTATTTATAGGCTTAGGAAAATTTTAAAAATATATAAGTGCTTGAATTAAATATGTATATATGCATTCATGTCCATCCCCCCCATGCAACTATTATGCCATGCTCTATGTCCTTTGTGTTGACATTTTTTTATATGTTAATATATATATATATATATATATATATGCTTTTTATAAATAAAATCTCCTTTTATCTTATATATTTATATACTTAAGTGAGAAAATATGTACAAAGTTATATACATGTACACACCATGTTAAGATAGTTTGTAGTGTGTGCATTTGTGTTTACAATAGTGTTATGTTATTCTAGATAACCTTTAACTAATGAAAAATCAATATTTCGAAAAATAATTTCCGGTCACATTTTATATTTTCTTCTACATTATATATATTGGTAAACAAAATTTGAAAATGATTTTGTCATCATTAGTTATTACTTAAAATAGTTTTATTTGTAAATAAAAATTATTTATGTGTTACTTAAAAATATAATTAAATATCCATTTTAATAGTTGTTAAATTCTGGGTCGTTACACTCTCCATCACTAAAAGAATTTTGTCCCGAAATTAGCAAACAGGGAGACAATTCAAACTATGCAAAAAGTTATATATTCTTGTCATAAAACACATACAAAGCCATACACTAAACATCCATAGCAAACATACATACAACAAACAAACAACTAACTATGCTAACATCAACTCGGGATAGGCTTCTAGCATATGATCCACAGTCCCCCAAGTGCAGTCCCTTAGATCCTCACTCTACTGAATCTTGATTAGTTGCACCACCTTATTACGCAACCTCCTTTCATCCTGATTCATAACATAAACTGGATGTCTAACCACGATCAGGTTCGGTTTTATCTCTAATTCCTCTTGAATCGATGGCTCCACGATCAAAGATGGGTCACGAATATATTTTCTCAAATGAGACACGTGGAACACATTATGAACTGCCGCCAATCTCTTTGGAAACTCGACATTATAAGCAAGCAATCTGATCCTCTCAAGAATATGGAAAGGTCCAACATACCTTGGAGCTAACTTTCCATCTTTTCAAAATCTAACGGCTTCTCTTATTGGTGAAATCTTTACAAAGACCAAGTCTCCAACCATAAATTCCAATCCCTTCGCCTCTTATCAGCATAACTCTTTTGGCGATTTCGGGCTTCCTTCATTATTTTCTTAATCACTACAACCTTTTAATTAGCCTCTCGGATCATGTTCGGCCCAAGTATTAGTCTATCTCCCATCTCAATCCAACACGTCGGTGACTTGCACGGTCTTCCATATAAGGCTTCAAAAGGTGCCATACCGATGCTTGCATGGACGCTATTTGTAACGACCCGGATTTTAATTAAATTTAAATTGATAATTAATGTAAAATTTTAGTTAAATTATGAATTAAATATAAAAAAAAGTATATTTATGAAATATAAAACTATATATTTATATATGAAGATATGCAAGACAATAAAAAAGTTAAAAGTTAGAAATAAAATTTAAGTTAGAAATACATGTTTAGTTTGGAAATAGAAATAAATATGAGAAGTAAAATATAATACAAACAAAAGTACTAACGACATAAATAGGAAATGTATATAAGATAAATTAGTAAGTAAGACAAGATTATATATATATATATATATATATATATACGAGTATACTCACCCAAATCAAGTTGTACATGAAATAAAACAAATTCCAAATATCTAAGAACAAATAAATTAGATAAGTATGTAGGCTTGAACAAGTACAAACAAGATATGGTCAGGTATGTATATTTGTCAAAAATGAAGAAAACAAATTATATGTATAAAAGCTTGTATGAGGAGACGACAAACATATGAAGACATAAAGGACTTAAGCATTTAATGCTAGCATAAACAAGGTCAACTCGAATTGTTATCAGCCCCCAAAATGAAAAAATCTCTGATTGTACAACAAAGAAAATACCAACTTTGTACCAAACTATATCATTACCAGTACAAACATATAACACACCCTGTAACCTCATTTCCATATATACATCAACTCTTTTCATTCCAGTTTCCTTCATCAAAGACTGAAGTAATACCATCTAAAACTCAAACAAAACTTCAATTAAAATAATAGTTTAAATCAATGCAAATCAGAGGATCAAAGAAGGAATTTTTGCTTGCAATTTTCACAAGCCTGTTTCAACAATGGAAAACTCTATTCTTCTTTGTGGAAAATGAGGTGAGTAACTTTATTTTAAATGTGGATCTGTTGCAAGTTAGATTCAATGATAAGTATGTTTATATATGTGTGTACATATACATATGTATATATAGATATGTATAAGTTCTCAGTAAATGGTGTGTGTAGGCTGTTATAAACATTCTCTGTTTCAAAAAAATCATTCTGCTCAATCTACTTGATGTTTGGACTTAGAAAATGTTTGTAACTAAGTTTTAGAAATCAATTTAAGTTTAAACAACTTGTTAATAACTCTGGAAACCAAGAAATCTAAGCATAACTTTATATAAGTCAAAATTCGAATTGGTGATTAACTTATGATAATTAACCCGAATCTGATAATTTGTTCATAAGTAATACATCTGATTTAAATTAATCAGTTGATTGATAGGTTTACTCGTGAATGTTTGGACCTGACTGAATGATTGAATTGTTGATATTCCCTGATCTGTGATGCTATGTGATATATTCTGATCTGTGTGTGATCTGTACTGTAGTTCATTTATCTGGGATGAATGTAATATATTATCTAAAATTTATATATCTGTGATCTGTGAATAATAGATAAGCGTTATAGTTATACCGCTTATCAACTATATTTCTGTATTTTGATTTGTGATGATTTATTGATGTTGCACTACTGTGTGAAACCCCTGGACTACACCATACACACACAAATATGGATTTCATGAGGAAATCAGTTAAGTCACAGATAATTTAAATTTAATGTTTCTGAAATTGAAATTTAAATTTCAATTGATTTTGGAAATGAATTTGGGTTAAATATTAAAGCTTTGGAAAGGAGTTTTTAAGATAAAAGTTATTTTAAATAACTTGGTAAAGTTTTTTTTAATAATTTAATTTGAATTTGAATTCAAATTTTTGAATTGAATTCCATGTGTGGAAATTAGGGTTAAAGATGTTATAAATGTGTTTATATGAATTTAAACCATTTGAAGAAAAGTTTTGGGTAATAAGTTGTGACTTAACTGAAATCCCATATCCATATGTTTTTAAATATTGCGCTCACTATTCGGTTTAGCCGGGAGAGGACTTTGTGTCATATAACCCATTCCGAATAGTGATACGAGGTAAATGGATAGCATTTGAAGACCGGTGTTGAAGACCGGGTGTTTGTGAGAACGATAGGATAACCTATCGGTTGTCACTGCACCGGGTGACCCCGGTATAGAGATTCCCTAAGTGATGGGAAATCCGATCGGGATTGTGAATACCCGGATTGCAAGGTCTTCTTTGGAAGTGCCTTCGGTTCTGTTCGAACCCGGAACAGACTTGTATGGTTGTATGTCTGACATTACACTTTGAGATATAAAGCTAATTTATTTCAAATACATTCCTGTTGGTGGCGGAGAATTTATTCTCTTAGCTTAACACCCTTCTCTGAGACGTATGAGCTCAGAGGTTATGTAGTTGAAGGTTATTAGTGATATACTCCCAATTTGGTAGTGTGGCATGCTGAGTGTTGGTGTGTGTTGATGGTCATTTGCTGATCATTTGTTGATCAAAGCATGGCTTTGTGAAAAAGCGTAGCTTTGTGGACGAGACCTCATCGAAACTCACAAACCGGAAATGGTCGAAACAGAAAATATGCGGCAAGGTTATGAGGGTCGCTCCCTTTAGGTTATGTCATTTCCTTCTAGAAAAAGGTGGTATCATGGTATGGAGCCCAGATATTTACCTGTGTGGTTACTCCAATCTCATTTACTGTGTGATTGTTGTTGTGTGATCAATGGCCCTCGGATAAAGGTCCCAAAGGACCGGGGGGTGGCATATTCGTGTAGTAGTTACCTAGTGTAAGAGGTAACCCGGCCTTGTGTTGGCAGAGAGCTAGTTAGTTCTCGGGACGTCCATCCAGATGCATACCCATGTGGCAGTAGGAAGTTCCTTAGCATGACCATTTGTTGGAAATCCAATTCACAATACGAACCCTGTACGGTTTTAGTTGTAGAACCTGCCATTTACTTATGGTGGTCACCACTATTTAGATGGTAGCTATAGTAGGCATAGTTCGAAATGTCTATGCTGGCTAAGATTAATATTATACTTTCGAAATGGCTTTCTACACTATACACTAGTAATAATATCAAAAGAATTTTTCTCGTATTAAGCATATTTGACTATCATAAGAAGAAATCTCCTCCAAGTCTGCGATTGCATTGTGTGTGTGGCGGGAGGTCTTATGGTAGTTTCATTTTTCCAAAAAGCATTGCGGATTTCAATGTTTAAAATTCTTTTGTTGTTTGTTTTAAAGATAAACTGTTTTTGTTACTCACACCAGTCCCACGACTGACCCGGAGTTTATTGTTCCCTTCCTAAACTCTGGGTGCCCATAATTTTCCACACGAGCAGTCTAGAGTTAGGTTTTTTTTTCAGATAGTCAGGTTT
Source organism: Allium fistulosum (assembly GCA_030737815.1). Lineage (NCBI taxonomy): Eukaryota > Viridiplantae > Streptophyta > Magnoliopsida > Asparagales > Amaryllidaceae > Allium > Allium fistulosum. The sequence continues at coordinate 344,990,419 of CM060903.1, read as the reverse complement.
AGTAGATTATCGGGAGCTAGTTCAGTGTTCGGAGTTCACAAACGACTGACCTTGCTTTGCTTGGTGCAATCGTGAAGAGGGTTTGAGCTTGATGTTGGAGTTGTTGGACTCATTCTCTTTTGAGGATCATTTGGAGCTATCACTTCTGTTTTCCACCGTATCATTATTCATCTCTGATATTCCTGTATCATATTCATATCATTGTTGTATATCATTGTGGATATTGTATTCATTGGAGTTATATATGATATCATCTATTTCTTTATTCTGATGTGTTGTTATACTTACCGTGTTATAAGCTCCGGCACGAGTCGAATTTCAACGTTGAATCTGCGGCATTCGAGTACAAGTGAAGTACGGGTGTCGATTTTCGAACGTTGGATTTTGGATCGTGATAGCGTGGTATTAGAGCTAAGGTTGAACTTTAGCTCAGGAGTATAACACATTAAGTAGCTCATTAGAGATAGGGTGAAGTATACCCTAGAATGAGTATCTCTAAGATATCTGTCCGTACACCTCAGTAAATTCTCTTACTATCCACTAATAGTAAGTATGAGTGCAAGAAGAGGATGAGATAGGGGACAGGGGAATACCACCACGAAATGGTCAATACCCTGTAACAACAAGGAAACAATCTTTTCTCTATCAATCTCTTTTGTTCAACATCTCTTCTCAATTCTTTGATAGTTCCTGGTAGATCCAGGAAGCAGATTTGATATATTTGCATGGGACATAAACTCCAAATAGGTCAGAATTGTTTGTTTGGATGAATTGGTTGCTGTGGTTGATAGGAATACTTTAGTTTCTAAACTAAAAGTTTTGGAATTGTATCCATATATCTATACAATTTGGGTCCCAATATATTTTACGAATGGTTAGTTATCCCTTTGAACTAACCGATGCCTCTGAATACTTCGTAGATCTGGATAACCCGAGTATCGGGTGGAGAAAAAATTATTAAAAAGATTCGTTCTTGTATCTGTTATTGATATTCTGATTTGGTAAGCCAAATGCAGAATAAATATTCAGTTTGATTTGATAAAACATTCTTCATCTATCTTTGTGTCTCCTTGGCAAATTTCGAGGACGAAATTTTTTTAAGAGGGGAAGTCTGTAACGACCCCGGATTTTAGTTAAATTTAAATTGATAATTAATGTAAAATTTTAGTTCAATTATGAATTAAATATATAAACAAAGTATATTTATGAAATATAAAACAATATATATATATATATATGAAGATATGCAAGACAATAAAAAAATTAAAAGTTAGAAATAAAATTTAAGTTAGAAATACATGTTTAGTTTGGAAATAGAAATAAATATGAGAAGTAAAATATAATACAAACAAAAGTACTAACGACATAAATAGGAAATGTATACAAGATAAATGAGTAAGTAAGACAAGATTATATATATATATGAGTATACTCACCTAAATCAAGTTGTACATGAAATAAAACAAATTACAAATATCTAAGAACAAATAAATTAGATAAGTATGTAGGCTTGAACAAGTACAAACAAGATATGGTCAGGTATGTATATTTGTCAAAAATGAAGAAAACAAATTATATGTATAAAAGCTTGTATGAGGAGACGACAAACATATGAAGACATAAAGGACTTAAGCATTTAATTCTAGCATAAACAAGGTCAACTCGAAATGTTATCGACCCCCAAAATGAAAAAATCTCTGATTGTACAACAAAGAAAATATCAACTTTGTACCAAACTATATCATTACCAGTACAAACAAATAACACACCCTGTAACCTCATTTCCATATCTACATCAACTCTTTTCATTCCAGTTTCCTTCATCAAAGACTGAAGTAATACCATCTAAAACTCAAACAAAACTTCAATTAAAATAACAGTTTAAATCAATGCAAATCAGAGGATCAAAGAAGGAATTTTTGCTTGCAATTTTCACAAGCCTGTTTCAACAATGGAAAACTCTATTCTTCTTTGTGGAAAATGAGGTGAGTAACTTTCTTTTAAATGTGGATCTGTTGCAAGTTAGATTCAATGATAAGTATGTTTATATATGTGTGTACATATACATATGTATATATAGATATGTATAAGTTCTCAGTAAATGGTGTGTGTAGGCTGTTATAAACATTCTCTGTTTCAAAAAAATCATTCTGCTCAATCTACTTGATGTTTGGACTTAGGATCAAAACAGAAAATGTTTGTTTGATCATGAACTAAGTTTTAAAAATCAATTTAAGTTTAAACAACTTGTTAATAACTCTGGAAACCAAGAAATCTAAGCATAACTTTATATAAGTCAAAATTCGAATCTTTTAATTCTCGAATTCAGGAATATGAACTGAATTCTCATACTAAAACATGATTTTTAAAGCAAGAATCATAATTTTTTGAGTTAGAATTTAAGAGCAGATCGAGTTTGTTCAAATTTCATTATATGGTCGAATTCTTGTGATCACGTCGATGGGGAAGGTCGGGATTCTATGGGATGGTAGAGGAGTGATCGGCGATTCAAGGAAAAATACTGGATGGGTTTGTAGATGGTCGTGGTGGCGGCGGCGAGCTTTGGAAGTTTGGAAACCTAGTTTTGTTGAGAGTCAATATTTTGATTCATTGTCCTCTAAGATGGATCGAGTGCTACTGGGTTTTGGGTGTTGGTAGTTTGGTCGTAGACGAGGTCATGGCCGGAATTTCAGGTCCTCTGGTGGTCGAGGTTGCGAAGGCGAGGCATTTCCAGGTTTGGAGAAGTTTTAGCTGCCTGTGTTTCCAGGTTTCAAACTTAAGCTCGAATTCGATTTCGATGGGGTGGTGGAGTTCTGATGATCGGAAGTCGATCGATGGATGGACTTCGACATGCTCGACATCGTAGCGTCGTCTGGAGGAGATCACCGGCGTTGTGTACGTGTACGGTGCACTTTCTTTTCTGGTGAACTGGGTTGTTTGGTTCGCGAGTTGCCACGGGTGTTTAGTCAAGAAATGTCCAGTTTGACTCGAAGCAAATTTGGTGTAACTCGGGTATAAGTTATTTCCAGGTTCAAAATAGGAACCTGTTCTGTTTTTGAAATTTTAAAGTTTAATTTAAATTTTAAAGTAAATTTTGAACTGAGTTATAAACTAAAGTTTAATTATAAATTTAGTTCAGTTTGAAAACTTAGTTTGGGAATAAAGGTTATAAATTTAAATTGTTTTAAATACTTAAAAATATTTCGGTGTTGAAAAGGAGATTTGAATTTTAACATGGAATTTGAATTGTAAGAAAGAATTTAAACTAAGTTTTAAATCAAAAGTTTTAAACCTGGACTGAAATCTAAAGTGGAATTCCAGATTTTCAAAATTAAATGAAGTTTTATAACTTTAAATGTTTAAATAAGTTTAAATGTAAAGGTATACTTTAAATATGTGAAGTCAAAAGAAAATTTGATTTTAACTCTTTTGATTAATGAGTTATTAATAATTAATCAATTTTGATTAATAATGATTAATGTCAGTAATTACTTTAGCAAAGTAATTAAAGAAATTGTAAATAGTTAATGAAGGTCATTAACTTGAGATTATTAAATAGTTAATTAATGAGATTATTTTTAATAATCAATTAGATTAATTAATTAAAGATAATCATTTGTAGAATTGATTAAGTGTAATTACTTATTAAAGTAATTAAAGAATTAATTACTCATTGTAATTAATTAAGTTAAATTTGATTAGTTTAAGTTAATTAAGTAAGTTTGATTAATTTTAATTAATCACTTAATGATTAATAAATGTAATTACTTAATGTAATTGATGAAGTATAATTACTTAGTGAAGTAATTAATAGATAACTACGGAATGTAATAACTTGGATGATGATTAGGAATTGAGTATAATTATTTGTGAAAAAATTAAGGGGTTAATTAATAATGGTGCTTAATTAAGATTTATTTAAATAATTAAAGTTTAATTAAAGATGTACTAATCAATGATGAAAGGGAAATTTATTTCGGATAATTGGTGATTAACTTATGATAATTAACCCGGATATGATAATTTGTTCATAAGTAATACATATGATTTAAATTAATCAGTTGATTGATAGGTTTACTCGTGAATGTTTGGACCTGACTGAATGATTGAATTGTTGATATTCCCTGATCTGTGATGCTATGTGATATATTCTGATCTGCGTGTGATCTGTACTGTAGTTCATTTATCTGGGATGAATGTAATATATTATCTGAAATTTATATATCTGTGATCTGTGAATAATAGATAAGTGTAACGACATGGAATTTTTGACATTTGAAATTCAGATATTTAATTAATTTTAAATATTAACAAGTGAAATTTGTAAACTGAATAAATTTAATTTCGAATATAGAGATTTAATTGTTTAATTAAATCGACAATTTAATATTTGAAATTCAAGAAATAATTGTTAATTGGGTTTAATGTGTATAAAAATGATTTGTAAAGTTATATTAAATCATATTGGAGTTATAATGATGTTATAGAACTTTTAAAATTGAATTAAAAGTTAATTTGTGAAAATTGAATATTTTAATATTTAATTGACGAGTGAAAATAGTCATTTTTCAAGCAGTCTCAGATTTCGACGAAACCAGTTTCATCGGATCCGTAATGTTATATTATTGTAAGATTTCAATTTTCGTGTTAATCAGATTTACGGTTTGTCCGGGGCAAGCCAAAACGCATCGAAATCATTTTAAATCGATTTGATTTAAATTTGATCGTTTATTTCCGTAACTTGCACATATGACCGAATTAGCTCCCGAAACACGTTCCATTGTGTTCGGAATGTGGGTAAAACCTTAGAAACGCCAGCCAGCACGCTTCGTTTGAAGTTCGGAAAATTTTCGATGAATAGTGTTTCGTAAATTTTCTATAAAAGGACTTGTTTTTCACATTTTGCATCAAAACCCTAGCTCATTAGGTCTGGCCGCCATTATCTATTCAATGGACAGAAAGTTGTTTCGTTCTTCCTCCGATTTCATCCAATCCATCAATAATTAGGGAAAATTATCAACTACAAAATGAAAGAGGGCATCAAGATCTATAGTTTGAACGGTTATGATCGAGTTTAAAGCTATGGATCGACGAGAATTCAACGATGAACGTTGCGAGTTCATGTGAGTTTTTCGACGTGCATTTGTGGCCGAGCTTCACTAGGCTGGCGGTGGTGGTGCTCAACGTAGGGGCGCACACATCGGTGGTCTCTGATAAAATTGTAAGCGAGTGTTTGGGTCGCGAAAATTCAAGCAAATCGGCGGCCGATGGGTAGAGTTTGAACGTGAATTTGCCTGGGAGAAGAAGAAAGAATGGCCGGCCATCATCTTGCCTCCTGAAAGCAACGGCCCAGATTAAAGGGTTTGAAAAAAAATTAAAATAAAATTGTAAATTATTTATATAAATACGTATAAACTTTGTAATATCATAACTTTTTGATATGAGGTCGGAATCAAGCGAAACTGGCGGCGCCGGAATCGCAGCGACGAGCAGCTCGCTGTGGTGTAGACGTAGAATTATTTCGAGCAAGTGAAAATTTTGCGTTAAATCGAACGTGTTCGATTTAATGTAAAAATTGAGCGCTCGACATTTTAAAAGCGAGGTGAGAACTCCTCACTCAATCGAAATTGTTTCGATTTAAATTTTAAATAGTTGAATTTAAAATTGGTTGATTGTGTGAATTGGATGATAAATTGTTATCTATTGTGTTGAATAGACCCTATACGTCGTATATTAAGCGGAGGTTATTTATTAAAAACATATACCGCGATAATTCCACCGTGAAGTGGAATTGGTATTATATATGTAATTGGAGTTGATTTCCCGCATTATACAGCGGATGATACCCTATTGCGCCGCATAATAGCGTATAGTATTTTATAAATCCCATATACCGCGATATTCCACATTGAAGTGGAATTGGTATTGTGATAACATCTGTGGATGTAGGGAAATAGGTTGGAGGGATCCAACTGGATTCCTTAAACATTTGAATTTGTTTTAAAAAGGAAATAGATTTAGAAATCAATTTGGTAATTGATTTTTGGTGATTGAAAATAAATCTTTTGGAAATATTTGGAAATTATTTGGTGTCTTGAAATGAATTTGGGAAATCAATATGGAAATTTGATTTGGTGTTTTGAAATCAATTTGAAATAAATTGATTATAAATTTACCATAACTGGCCAAATTTATTCATAGAAATTTATTTGATTTAAATTAATCAGATAATTAAATTAATTCTACTTATGGATGTTGGATTATATTGGATGTTGAATTGTTTGACATCTCTGATATGTGATGCTTTGTGATATATCCGGATTTGTGTTGTGATCTGTTATTTGTTTATCTGTGATATTATATATCTGTGATCTGTGAATGAAAGATAAGCGTTATATTTTATACCGCTTATCAATTATATTGTTATATTTGATCTGTGATGGTTGAATGTTGTTGCACTATTTTGTTAAACCCGTGGACTACACAATACACGCACAAATGTGGATTTCACGTGGAAATCGGTTAAGTCACAAATTTTTATCAATTTTGAAAAATTGAATTTTTGAATCCAAAATAGTTTTGGAATTGAAATTGAAAGCTTTTGAAATGAGTTTCAAAAATAAAAGTTATTTTAAATAACTTAATAAAATTGAAATTTAAATCATTTGATTTAAAATTTGAATTCAATATTTTGAAATTGAATTCAATGAATTGGGAATTTTGGTTTAAAAGATTTTATAAGTACAAAAGGTTTTTAACCATTTAAAAATATTGTTTTGGAAATTTAAATGTATATTCAAGTTTTATACTTGGATGGCTTTAACCTGTGTAATTGTAACCAGTTTTTCCCAAAACGAAAACTATCTATTTTCAAATATAATAGCTTCCATTTAAAGGAAAGATTTCCAATTTGTATCGAAACATTTCAAGTTGAAATGAAATTGTAAATAGTTTGATAAAAACTATGAATTAACCTTTGTGAAGATGATTAAGTTTTATTTTGAAATCAAAGAGTATTTCAAAAGGTGTATCTTTTATATTATAAAAGACTTGAATTTTGAATAGTTTTGAAAGCTATAAATTAAATCTGATTTAAAAGATTTAATGGGTTAATCAAATTGAAATGGAAATTGATTTGGAAATCTGTGAATGAATTTTTGTGAAACTGGGTAAATCTTTGTGAAGTAAATCTTTTTGTTTAAAGATTTAAAATGGTAATTTATTTAAACCATTTAAAGGAAAGGATTTGGGTAATAAGTTGTGACTTAATTGAAATCCCTATATCCATATGTTTTAAATATTGTGCTCACTATTCGGGTTAGCCGGGAAAACACCTTGTGTCATATAACACATTCCGAATTAGTGATATGACGATATGGATCGTATTGAAGACCGGTGGTGAAGACCGGGTATTTGTGAAAACGATAGGATGACCTATCGATTGTCTCTGCACCACTAGCTACGGTATAGAGATTTCCTTTGTGATGGGAAGTTCGGTCGAGATTGTGAATACCCGGATTGCAAGGACTTCTTCGGAAGTGCCTTCGGTTCTGTTCGAACCCGGAACAGACTTGTATGGTTACATGTCTGACATTACATTTTGAGATATAAAGCTGATTTCTTTCAAATACATTTCTGTTTGGTGGCGGAGAATTTATTCTCTTAGCTTAACACCCTTCTCTGAGACGTACGAGCTCAGAGGTTATGTAGTTGAAATTTATCAGTGATATACTCCCAATTTGGTAGTGTGGCATGCTGAGTGTTGCTGTGTAATGATTATTTATTGATCATTTGTTGATCAAAGCGTGGCTTTGTGAAAAAGCGTAGCTTTGTGGACGAGACCTCATCGAGCCTCACAGACCGGAAATGGTCGAAACAAGAAAGATGCGGCAAGGTTTCAGGGGTAGCGCCCCTAGGGTATGACCATTCCTTTTGGAAAAGGGTAGTATTATGGTATGGAGCCCAGATACTTACTCATGTGGACACACTATATTTAGTACTGTGTGATGTGTTGGTGACGAGCGCTCGGATAAAGGTCCCAAAGGACCGGGGGTGGCATATCTCAGGTTTACTACCCGAGAAGGGGGTAACCGACCTTGTGTTGGCATATAGCAGGTTGTCTCTTGGGGCGTTCCGCCAGAGGCGTTCCTACGTGGCATAGGAAGTTCCTTAGTCGGACCATTTGTTGGAAACCCAATTTCCAATACGAACCTTGTACGGTATTAGTTGTAGAACCTGCCATTTACTTATGGTGGTCACCACAGTTTAGATGGTAGCCATAGTAGGCATAGTTCGAAACGTCTATGCTGGCTAAGATTTATATTATACTTTCGAAATGTTTTTCTGCACTATGCACTAATAATAATATCAAAAATGATTTGATTTGCGTAGTAAGCATGTTTGACTATCATAAGAAGAAATCTCCTCCAATTCTGCGTTTGCATTGTGTGTGTGGCGGGAGGTCTTATGGTAGTTTCATTTTCCAAAAGCATTGCGGATATTGTCCACTTCCTTTGTTGTTGTTGTTTTAAAGATAAACTATTTTAGTTCTCACACCAGTCCCATGACTGACCTGGAGTTTATTGTTTCCTTCCTAAACTCTGGGTGCCCACCAATTTCCACACGGGCAGTCTAGAGTCAGGTTATCAGGTCATTCTGGATTCAGGAGATGCTGTGGAGCTCATTGGCGAGCTGGATGACGAGGCGTAGCATTTGTATATGATATTATTTATTCCGTTGTGTATTCTATATGAGGACAAGTTTATATAACTGTCCAGTTGTGTTGTGTATTGTTGTTGTAAACTCTGATGATGATGTAATGTATAAAATGATATAGTTCTTTGATTTAAAGATTACTCATTTATCTATTATATGTTGTTCTGCTGCGAATGTGAGATTTCGATATTGTTTCTGTTGTTTCCTCTTTCTTTTTCTTCTGTCTTCTTCTACCTCTTCTATTTAACCATAACAATTCGGTTTTCCGGCATTCGATTGCTCGACAGTTGATACAGTGGACGTATTAATGTCGATTTTCGAAAGTCGAAAATATCAAATCATTACAATAAGCGTTATAGTTATACCGCTTATCAACTATATTTCTATATTTTGATTTGTGATGATTTATTGATGTTGAACTACTGTGTGAAACCCCTAGACTACACCATACACACACAAATATGAATTTCACGAGGAAATCAGTTAAGTCACAGATGATTTAAATTTAATGTTTTTGAAATTGAAATTTAAATTTCAATTGATTTTGGAAATGAATTTGGGTTAAATATTAAAGCTTTGGAAAGGAGTTTTTAAGATAAAAGTTATTTTGAATAACTTGGTAAAGTTTTTTTTAATAATTTAATTTGAATTTGAATTCAAATTTTTGAATTGAATTCTATGTGTGAAAATTAGGGTTAAAGATGTTATAAATGTGTTTATATGAATTTAAACCATTTGAAGAAAAGTTTTGGGTAATAAGTTGTGACTTAACTGAAATCCCATATCCATATGTTTTTAAATATTTCACTCACTATTCCGTTTAGCCGGGAGAGGACTTTATGTCATATAACCCATTCCGAATAGTGATACGACGTAAATGGATAGCATTGAAGACCGGTGTTGAAGACCGGGTGTTTGCGAGAACGATAGGATAACCTATCGATTGTCTCTGCACCGAGTGGACCCGGTATAGAGATTCCCTAAGTGATGGGAAATCTGATCGGGATTGTGAATACCCGGATTGCAAGGGCTTCTTTGGAAGTGCCTTCGGTTCTGTTCGAACCCGGAACAGACTTGTATGGTTGTATGTCTGACATTACACTTTGGGATATAAAGCTAATTTATTTCAAATACATTCCTGTTGGTGGCGGAGAATTTATTCTCTTAGCTTAACACCTATCTCTGAGACGTACGGGCTCAGAGGTTATGTAGTTGAAGGTTATCAGTGATATACTCCCAATTTGGTAGTGTGGCATGCTGAGTGTTGCTGTGTGTTGATGGTCATTTGCTGATCATTTGTTGATCAAAGCATGGCTTTGTGAAAAAGCGTAGCTTTGTGGACGAGACCTCATCAAACCTCACAAACCGGAAATGGTCGAAACAGGAAAGATGCGGCAAGGTTATGAGGGTCGCTCCCTTTAGGGTATGTCATTTCCTTCTGGAAAAAGGTGGTATCATGGTATGGAGCCTAGATATTTACCTGTGTGGTTGCTCCAATCTCATTTACTATGTGATTGTTGTTGTGTGATCGAGGGCCCTCGGATAAAGGTTGTAACGTTTTGACTTTTCGACGCTCGAAAGTCGACATTAATACGTCCACTGTATCAAATGCCGTGCAATCGAATGCTGGAAAACCGAATCATTAGGGTTAAAATGAAGAGGTAGAAGAAGATAGAAGAAAAGAAAGAACTGAAAAACAGAAAGAGAAACAATATCAGAATCTCACATTCGCAGCGGAACAATATATATAATAGATAATCACTAGTCTTTTAAAGAAAGAACTATATCAGTTTATACATACATCAATCAGAGTCAATATACAATTCAATACAACAATGGACAGTTATATAAACTTGTCCTCATACAGAATACACAGCGGAATAAATAAACAAGTACGGGAATACGTCTCGCCATCCAGCTCATCTCCAAAGCTCCAGAATATTCAAAATATCCTGATAACATAACTCTAGTCTGCACGTGTGGAAAATTATGGGCACCCAGAGTTTAGAAAGGGAACAATAAACTCCGAGTCAGTCATGGTGACTGGTGTGAGATCGTAAAACAGTTATTTTCACAAAGAAAATAAAATTAATTCGAAATGCTTTTGGAAAATGAAACTACCATAAGGCCTCCCGTCACACACACAATGCAAACGCAGAATTGGAGGAGATTTCTCCTTATGATAGTCAAAAATGCTTACTACGCAAGATCATTGGATATTATTATTAATGGCTAGTGTGGAAAACATTTTGAAAGTATAATATTAAGCTTAGCCAACATACAACCATTATTGTATGCCTACTATAGCTACTACGTTCAATAGCAGGTTACCGCCACATTCCATAGCAGGTTATACAACTAAAATCGTACAAGGTTCGTATTGTTTCTTTGGATTTTCCAACAAATGGTCAGGCAAAGGAACTTCCTTACACCAAAATGGAAATGCCTCTAGAAAGACACCCCGAGAACCTAACCGGATCTCTGCAAACACAAGGCCGACGCTACCTCACGCTGTACAGCTGTAACTAGGTAACCAACACACTGACACTACCTCACGCTGTACAGCTGTAACTAGGTAACTAACACACAAGTATGCCATTCTCCCGGTCGTTACCGACCTTTATCCAAGGATCCTCAACCACAAAGCAACAACCACAAAGTATAAAAAATTTGCAGCATCAACATAGGTTAAATATCTGGGCTCCATACCATGATATCACCTTTTATCCAGAAGGAAATGACATACCCTAGGGGCGCGACCCCTAAAAACCTTGCCGCAACATTCCTGTTTCGACCATTACCGGGTTGTGCGGCTCGACGAAGTCTCGTCCACAAAGCTACGCTTTTTCACCAAGCCACGCATTTTCACAAAGCCACGCTTTGATCAACAAATGACAAACAGCACTTCGTATGCCACATTACCAAATTGGGAATGTATCACTAGTAACCATCAACTACATAACCTCTGAGCTCGTACATCTCAGAGAAGGGTGTTAAGCTAAGAGAATAAATTCTCCGCCACCAACAGAAATGTATTTGATAGAAACCAGCTTTACATCTCAAAGTGTAACGTCAGACACACATCCATACAAGTCCGTTCCGGGATTGAACGGAACCGAAAGCACTTCCAAAGAAGCCCTTGCAATCTGGGTATTCACTAATCACGTCCGGACTTCCCATCATAAGAAGAGTGATATAAATCTCTATATCGGAGCAACTCGGTGCAGAGACATTCGACAGGTTGTCCTTTCATTTTCGAAAATACCCGGTCTTCAACACCGGTCTTTAAATAATGTCCATTCACGACGTATCACTATTCAGAATGGGTTATATGACACAAAGTCCTCTCCCGGCTTAATTGAATAATGAGCGCTTGTTTTAAAAACAAATTCAAATGCCATTTCAAAGGCAAATATTGATAGTCGGTTATTTAACTATCAACAACATTCACAACAATCAACTAATTTAAATAATTTTTCCAAATTATTAAATTTCAAAATATCTTCACAAGATATATATTTTTCCACACTTCATCCCTTTGAAAACCAATTTCAAATCATATTCACTCGCGGAATAAAATTCCCGATATTATTCATTTCCCTTTTTCTTCATAAATTCCCACTTTGAATTTAAATTTTCAAATATTCACTTTCAAACACCAAATCAATTTCAAATTGATTTCAAATTTATTTCAACCCCAAATCAATTACAAATTGATTACTAAGTTTATTTCAAATCCCAAATCATTTTACAAATCAATTTCCAATTTATTTCAACACAAATCAATTTTTCATTCAACATCAAATAAATTTTCATATCGATTTCCCCAAAGATTTATTTTCAAATACTAAATCAATTTTCAATTTGATTTCTAGAAACTTATCACCTTTTAAATAAATTCCTTTATTCTTCCAAATCATCTAAAATTCCATTTTAAATAAATTTTCCAACTTTCGAATAATACTATTCAAAATCCATTTATAAAAATCTTTTCCCATATTTTGGAAATAATTCGATAAGATTTCAAAAATCAACTTTACCCTTTAAAATTCCTTCTTTGAAATTCAACCAATTCTTTCAAAAGAATTTACTCAAAATTTCCAACTTTAATTTCGAAAATCCAATTTTATTTACTTCTGGTATCCAACGATACTAAAAATACATTCGGCTAAATTATAGCCTTCAACAAATTCAATCACAGATATAATCATTCACAGATTATAAATAAATAATCACACAACATATGAAATAAATTCATAAAATTTGAGGAATCCAGTTGGTTCCCTCCAACCTGTTTCCCTGCATCCACAGATGTTAGCACAATACCAATTCCACTTCGAGGTGGAATATCGCGGTAAATGGGATTTATAAAATATCATCCGCTATTATGCGGCGCAATAGGGTCTCATCCGCTATATAAAGCGGGAAATCAACAACTCCAATATATATATATATATATATTTTCCAATATATATATATATTGTTATGTACTACTATCATATATACTATCATTCAAGCACACAATCAACACAATCAATAATTTTAAATATAACTATTTAAAATTAAACAAACCCTTTGTTTGAGTGAGAAGATCTCACCTTTGCTTTTAAATTTGCAATCCAATCCCATTCTAGTTTGTTTTATTCACCGTTTTTAACCTTGTATAAATAATTTTATACAATTTATTAATATTTGAATCAATCGAATAATTCAATCTTTATTTGATAATTTTTAATTCACCACTGATTTTATTTTGAACTAATACTTTTAATCTTAAACCAATTCCTTTTAACAAATTTATTTGACTAAAAATAAAATTTAAAACTAAATTTTCTTTAAAAAATATCTTTAGTAACTAAAGTAACCAAATAAGTTAATCTATCAATTTATTCACCAAAGCTATTATTTTTTAAAAACAAACCAATAAATTAGAATACGTAAGTGTATATTTATTTTGAAATCATGTATATATATATATATAGTCTATATAGATTTTAGAAATCTAATTATTATTTTTTATTAAACTTTTAAACACTTCAAAATTCCTATTATTATTATTCTCCAAAATTTATCTATAAGATAATTCCTGTTTACCCATATATAAAAATTATTTAAAATGCAGGTGAATATATATTCCTCTTCAGTAATGAATATTCCCTTTTACTGTAAAGATTTTTCCTTTCTTCAATCTGTGTATATATATATTTATAAAATTTGAATAAAATAAATTACTCTATACATTACCGTCGATCGAAACTCCAGACTACCCAAACGATCTGATCCCTTCAACCTGCCTCCGACGAACTCCCAGCATCGCCTATCAGAAATGATTGAATTCGAGTTGAATTCCACTTCCTCTGAGAACACGAAGCCCTAGCCTCGCGTGCGCGTGCCATACGATGCACCACCACCTGTCGTCGCTCCCTGAATCGTCCAGCCTCCTCGTCGACTTCCTTCCCCGCCACCTCATCGTGAGTCGCGGCCAGTCGCAGTCACGTTCTCGATGAACGAGAACGAATCTCGCATGATCCCTTGAGCTGATGATGTTCGATTCGAATAGAGAAGAAGAACGAGATTTAGGGATTTCGATTAATATTGATGTTGATTTGAACTGAGGCTTGACTAATTCTTACAACTTTGGTTTCTTTAAAAATGAGTTCGGCCATTTTAGTTTCATTTCTTTGACTGTTGAATTGAACGAGAAATAAAAAATAATTCTTTCTTTGCGTTTAACAATGAGATGAAGGGGACAAGATACGATGTTGAAGAGAACGTGGCGTGTTGGAGAAGGAATGATAGACGACTGATAAGAAGGAAAGTAGACAGATGTGAAAGGTATGGTCAAATCAATATATATGTATATAATTTAAATTTCAAACCGTCTCAATAAAATGCAACTCAAAAACTTGATCTCCTATCGAGGCGTGCCGCTAGGCATTTAAAATGTTATACGCCTATTTCGAACGCAATGGAAAAGGTTTCGAGTCCAAATTCGATCGTATGGAGAAAATAGCTTTTTGGACCAGCTATAATATTAAATTTTCGATTTAATTTCAGCGCGTTTGCTTATCGTACGACCAAACGACGACTCCAAACATTACAAAAATTGAAATCCGATAATAATACAATATTACGGATCCAATGGAACTGGTTTCGTCGAATTCTGAGACTGTGCCTCAGAAGGCTATTTTTAAATATCGATTAAACGATAAAATTTCAAAACTGAACAAAACAGTTTCATATTCAATTCTGAAGCTTCTATTATCTTCAATATAATCAATATGAATTTTCTAAGCCTTAAAAATATTTTTAATCAGCTTAAAACTGAAGATTCAAATTTTTACCCAACTTCATCGAATTAAATTAAACAATTTAATCGCCAAATTCATTCTGATATTTGAATTTCAAATTAAATTGACTTCCAGATATTTAAAATCAATAAAATATCCTGATTTCTAATGTCAAAAATTCAGGGTCGTTACAAAGGTCCCAAAGGACCGGGGGGTGGCATATTTGTATAGTAGTTACCTAGTGTAAGAGGTAACCCGGCCTTGTGTTGGCAGAGAGCTAGTTAGTTCTCGGGACGTCCATCCAGAGGCGTACCCATGTAGCAGTAGGAAGTTCCTTAACCGGACCATTTGTTGGAAATCCAATTCACAATACGAACCATGTACGGTTTTAGTTGTAGAACCTGCCATTTACTTATGGTGGTCACCACTGTTTAGATGGTAGCTATAGTAGGCATAGTTCAAAACATCTATGCTGGCTAAGATTAATATTATACTTTCGAAATGGCTTTCTACACTATGCACTAGTAATAATATCAAAAGAATTTTTCTCGTATTAAGCATATTTGACTATCATAAGAAGAAATCTCCTCCAAGTCTGCGATTGCATTGTGTGTGTGGCGGGAGGTCTTATGGTAGTTTCATTTTTCCAAAAAGCATTGCGGATTTCAATGTTTAAAATTCTTTTGTTGTTTGTTTTAAAGGTAAACTATTTTTGTTACTCACACCAGTCCCACGACTGACCCGGAGTTTATTGTTCCCTTCCTAAACTCTGGGTGCCCATAATTTTCCACACGGGCAGTCTAGAGTTAGGTTTTTTTCTTTAGATAGTCAGGTTTAGTAGATTATCGAGAGCTAGTTCAGTGTTCGGAGTTCACGGACGACTGACCTTGCTTAGCTTGGTGCAATCGTGAAGAGGGTTTGAGCTTGATGTTGGAGTTGTTGGACTCATTCTCTTTTGAGGATCATTTGGAGTTATCACATCTGTTTTCCGCTATATCATTATTTATCTCTGATATTCCTGTATCATATTCATATCATTGTTGTATATCATTCCGGATATTGTATTCATTGGAGTTATATATGATATCATCTATTTCTTTATTTCGCTGTGTTGTTATACTTACTGTGTTATAAGCTCCGGCACGAGTCGAATTTCAACGTTTGAATCTGCGGCATTCGAGTACAAGTAAGTATGGGTGTCGATTTTCGAACGCTGGATTTCGGATCGTGACACTATTGTTATAGGAGAACTCAACTAAATGCAAATGATCCTCCCATGATCCACCAAAATCAAGAATACACACTCTCAAGAGATCCTGTAGAATATGATTCACTCGTTCTATCTGTTCGTCTGTTTGGGGGTGGTATGTTGTGCTTAAGCTCAACTTTGTTCCTAGAGTTGTTTGCAATGCCTCCTAAAATTGACTAGTTAATATGGGGTCTCGATCGCTTACAATACTCACAGGAACAACATGCAATCTGACTATCTCTCTCATAAAAATTTCAGCTAAAGAAGTAGTGGTTCTTGATGGTTTTACCAAAATAAAATGTGCATTTTTCGTTAGTCGATCCACGATAACCCATACTCCTTCATTTTCTTTTATTGTTCTGGATAAACCATCGATAAAATCCGTTAATATCATTTAGCATTTCCACTTAGGTATTTCCAAGGGTTGTAATAACCAAGCTGTCTTCTGATGATCACCTTTGATTTGTTGAATGGATGAACACCTGCTAATAAAGATAAAGATATCTCTCTTCATTCCCTTCTACCTAAACATCTGCTTCGTGTCCCTATGTGGATATTAAGTACACAGATCTGTTCCATTCATCCTCAAAATTCCTCGGTTATCAATCTTAGAACTTGTACACTGTCCCTCCACAACCTTCCTGATGACTGCCACTAAGCTTCTATCCACTCTTTTCTTGCTCACTATTCTTTCTAGGAGAGTCGGGGTAACACCTAAAAGAGTCAAAATGAAATTCCTGCTTAAGGCATCCACCACCACATTAGCCTTTCCTGGCGTATAAAGAATATCCAAGTCGTAGGACGCCAAAAACTCTAACCACCTTTGTTTCATCAGGTTTAGATCCTTTTGAGTTAAAAGATACTTTAGAAATTTATGATCCGTGAAGAGCTCGAATTTTTCACCTAATCAATGAAAGAAACTTACTCCCATAATCTCTAAAGATTAAAATAAAACTAAGAGGAATAGAATGATCCTTACCCAGCAAGTAGTGCCTTCACATTTTCAATGCAAAGACAATAGCCAGCAACTCCAGGTCATGTGTAGCATAGTTCTTCTCATCAGTTTTTAACTGTCTGCTTGCATACGCAATCACTCTAGCCTGCTGCATCAAAAGAGCACCTAGTCCCACTTCACAAGCATCTGTGTAAACCGTGAATCCACTATTTCCATTTGGAACAGCCAAAACTAGTGCACTGGTCAATCTCTTCTTCAATTCCAGAAATGCTTCTTCACGTTTTGGAGTCCATATAAACTTCTCCCCCTTCTAAGTTAGCTTAGTCAATTGGGTGGAATTTTTAGAATAATCTTGAATAAATCTCCTATAGTATCCAGCCAAACCTAAGAAACTGCGAACCTTGGTAGGAGTCCGCGGTCGCTTCCATTCCTGAACAGCTTCCACCTTTACTGGGTCAACTAAAATGCGCTCTTCTGACAGAATATGCCCCAAGAATCTCACCTTCGATTGCCAGAAATGGCACTTAGAAAATTTCGCCTTCAGGACATGTCTCCACATGTTTCTAGCACCACTTCTAAATGACACTTATACTCCTCCTCGGATTTGGAGTAGATAAGGATGTCATCAATGAAAACTGACATAAACTTGTTAAGAACTTCTCGGAAAACACTTGGAAAACACAGTTCATGAGGTCTATAAAATATGCAGGCGCATTGGCTAGCCCGAAAGGCATAACCAACCACTCAAAGAAATAGTTAGGACCCCTAAATTCAGTTAAGCGTATACAATCTTCAGCAACCATCAACTGATGGAATCCAATAGCTAGATCCATCTAAGAAAATACCATAACTCCATGAAGTTGGTCAAAAAGATCATCGATGTGGGGTAAGGGATACTTGTTCCTAATTGTCAGCTTCTTTAACTCCCTATAATCCACGCACAACCTCAAAAATCCAGTGGACTTAGCCGCAAACACCACAACAGACCCCCAACCCGAACGACTGGATCTAATCAATCCTCTCCTTAATAGGCCCTGGGTTTGACTTACCAACTCCTCTCTCTCCCTCGGAGCCATCCTTCGCGTAGGTTGAACCACAGGCCTTGCACCAGGGACTAAAACAATGCGGAACTCTCTCTCGGTGTAGGGGTAAACTTTTAACCTCTTCGAATACATCAGGAAAATTCTTGACAACTTCAATAGACCCTAAATTTTCTTGGGATGCTTCTAGAGCATACAAGGAACTACACATATGAATACCGGGTTCCTTACATGATACTTTAGCTTTTCTTCCTATATCGGTCACTAAAGATATATTTCTCTTATTACATTCTAATATAGCTCCATATTTCGATGTCCAATCCATAGCAAGAATAATGTCAAATCTTTTGAAGTCTAAGACATACGGGTTGCAAGAAAAGTTATGAGAAAGGTAGGAAATTAGCACATTCTTACAAATCGTATTCAAATGGCTACCCCGCTTATGGGGTTAGACACACAAATAGGGTTTTCTACAATACTCAGAGTAAGATGAAATTTATCTACTGATTCTAAAGAGATAAAACTATGAGAAGTACCAGTATCAAATAATGCTCGAACAAAAATACCATTGATCAGTAAAGTACCTTCAAGGACGCCTTTCCCATTCACATCCATTGAAGTCGATGGTTCATTCTTAATAGCGTACACCTTGGGCTACTGCACCTTTTTCATGAGTGGGCCATTCTTCACCTTATGCCCGGGCTGATGGCAATTAAAATAGAGAGTCTTCTGGACCATCAGGGAGGTAGGTCCTCCCTGCTGAATTCAAGAATTCTTGCAAAACTTTGCATGCCCTTCTACTGACATTTATGGCAAACAAAATCCTTAAAACGACTTCCTTGAGCCCCACCACCCGGCTTTCCCTTTCCTTGGTTCTTCTAATTATGATTAAACTTTCTATTGTTAGAACCGTTTCCACTGGTATTTCCACTAAGTGCTACTGGAGTAGGCTTCTTCTTTTCTAAGGCCTCGTACCTTAAATCCATATCAACTAAATTCAAGTACTCTTAACATGAGCAGTCATTCTCTTATGGTATTCTTCCCTCATATCTAAAAAAACATCTCATTTTTCTTTAATGGCGTGTTGATCACTTTCGGTCCAAAACAAGATAGCTCGTTGAACTTTGTCTCATATTCTACTACAGATAGATCATCTTCTTCAAGTCCATGAAGTTCATGTACATCCTTGTCCTTCCTACTATTGGCAAGAATTGGTCCTCAAAAACTTCTTTAAATTGGGCCCAAAAAAACTCTTCTTCTAGAACATTTACAGTAAGGGAGTCCCACCAAGCTACTGCTCTCTCTTGCAGTTGCCATGATGCTAGGAACCTTTTATGTTCATCTGATAAGCCAAGACCTTTAAAAATCTTTTCGCAAGATCACAAAATTCACTCTTGGCTGCTCTAGTGCTGCCTCTTTGGCAATCCGAACTCCTTCTAGATTTGTGGTTCGACCATTTGTAGTCATACCCGCTACCCAACCTCGTCTACCTCTAATACTCATGTCTTACTACCTGGGCATAGTAAGATAATTCTTAGAATACTTGGACAAGATAAATCCTAAAAGGAGGGTACTGATCAAACCAATTAAGTGATCTATCTATCAGAGATATATATAGGTATACGAATAAAAATTACAAATATGCACTCTCGAAGTTGACCCAACCCAAAGCTTAGGTGTTTGCTTAACCTGGCTCCGGTACTAAAATGTAATGAACCCGCCTTTCTCACTCCAAAAGACGAGACATTAAGGGTAGAAGAAAACGAAAGATAAGAAGAAACTACATAATCACAGAATCTCAGCACAAATCCGAACAATATATAATAGATAACATAGGATATTACATAGTCATTTCCATAATAATAATACATCAGAGTCATTTCATTACAACCTTCAATTGGGCAGTTATAACTACCCGCACAAAATACATAGATCATACATACATACATAGCAAAAATAGAATATAATTAGCTAACGTTGAAGCCATCTGCTCAAGCTCCTCCAAATGCAATCGTAAGAAACCTGGATCACTTGGCTACTCATACAAATTTGAGTACCCAAGAGTTTTAGGAAAAGAAAATAAAACTCCGGGTCAGACATGGGTCTGGTGTGAGTAAACTTTAACAACTAAATTATTACTTTAAAATTCTTTCAAATTCAAGGGTACCTCGTAAGACCACGCCACACATAAACATGGATGGATTTTCACCTTACGATGACTAAAACACTTTATATAGAAATCTAGTGATATTATTATAATGTCTACAGTTTTCTAGTAAATAATTAACATAGCCGAAATTATTACATTAATTAAATTCTAGCATAATAGGTATACAACTAAGACCGAAGGCACTTATTGGGAAATGGATTCCATACATGACCAGGTAAGGAACTACCTTTCGAAGGTGCACCTCTAGATAAAATACACCTGGGGTATGACAAGAACATCTTGTGCCCCTGCTACATAGAACCGGTCTACCACTTGACTAGTAGTACCAAATACATCGCCACCCGGTTGGGATCGACGACCGTACCGGAGCATACAAAATGGGTCAAATATCGATTCTAGATATGGTGATGACATACCCTGATGGGAGCGACCCACATAGCCCTGCCACATACCATGCTTTAGTCATTTTCGGTTGATGAGGCCTAAGCTACGTTTACCTTTATTAGATCATTGCCACTTGGAATGCTACGTCGCCTTCCAGATGTTGACACAATGTAAGCATTCATCCATACAAGTCATTCAGGAGATGAATGAATCGAAGGCATTTCTTCCACGACACCCATTTTTGGAATCACCCTCGGGGTTAGTAGCAAACAACCCTTGCACTTCAAAGTCTTCATCTTGGACCTTGCTTTCACTATTTCCAATTCAAATGCTTACGTTGGTTTGAAGTGGTTTCGGATAACAACTGCTACCCGATCTCGGTCCCTCCAAACCAACGTTCGATAATTTAAAAGGTTAAGTTGTTTGTAGTGGACTATTCCACTATCAGGGTGTAAGATTTACATACGAACATACATTTCATATGCTTAGATTATCATGATCCGCCTATCGAAATTAACCCCTTGTATTTATCATGTTTCCGTAGTGTGGTATTTGTGATAGGTACAAGTCAACTTACTTTCAATAAAATGTGTCAACGTTTTATTACAACTACTTTAATTCATTTGGCTACTTAATAGCATGGACAAGAGATCCTTTGGTTTAAAATAATTTACCTAAACAAGAAAGTTGGTTAATAACAAATAACCAATAGAGTTTTGAATAAAACTTCAAAATAAATAAACCTTAATTAAATCATAAGTTTAAAACTTAATTAAACTTTAACTAATCTTGATTAAATCAAAAATCATAATTTAAACCTTAATTAATTAAAAAAATTAATAATTAACTTTAATCAAATAACATTCATTTAAGAATTAAACCCTAATTAAGTGGATAATTAACCTTTAATTAAATAATTTACTGTAATTAAAGTAAATAAACTTGATTAAGTAAAAATTAATTTCCTTTTACCTTAATTAATCATTATATAAAACTTCATTAATTAAAAATATTTAACTTGGCTAATAGTTTCATAAACTCTAATTACTTAACCTAATTACTTAATTAATTAATTAATTAATAATTACTCCAATTAATAAATTAAATAAATAATTTATTAAACAAATAAACTTAACTTTTGACTTACTTAATTGGTTTGAAATGATTTTCCAAAGACAATCTAAAAGAAAACATTTTAAAAGTTGAAATCGTGAAATTTCCCGAACTGCATCCGTAGCAACTATCGCTATGAGCGCAGTTCGCTAGAATTTATTTCTAATTGATTATCTAACTTCAACTCTAGCTACGGCATGTTTTGAAAACACAAATGGAAGAGTTTTTAATACTTAACTAAGGTGAAAACTTGGAAAACATTTACTAAATCCAAAAACGAAAAAACATGCTTTTTTTTTCCAAATCGGATCTCAAGTCCTTTGCGATAATTAAAGGTGCTAACTTCACAACATTTACATCACATACACTTGGCTTTTGTTTCATAACACACTACCATCATATCATAACCAACCATTCACATATCCATATCCAAATATATCATTTAACATCCAAATCATAAATCCAAGCTCAATTACAAACTTGTAACCATATGTCATCAAAACAACTTGATATTTCAACACAACAAACGTTATATTTTCACAACATATAGTTCATCAAAATCAAGTTGTTTTCTTTTCTAAAAATAAGAGTTTTAGTAACCGAAATTTTACTAACTCAAGGCGAACTTTTTCTAAAACTTGAATATGCGCTAGAACTTGGTCTTAACTTGCAAAAATAGAGTCGTTGAGTGGCTAAGCACCAAGATTGGGCTCGTCCTAGGGCTAGTTGGGCTCGGCCTAGTGGAGTCTGGGCTCAACCATGTGGGTTAGTGGAGGATAGTGCTTGTATTTTTGGAAGAGGATGTGTTGTAGTATGTGTAGAAGTGTTTTTAAGTGGAAAAAAGTAGTTTTTCTCAAATTAGAAAATAGGAAGAGAAGCCATGGATGTATATTCCCAAGCTCCTAGGAATTTAAAGTGGAGATGGAGAATGTAAAATGAGAAATATGAGAGGTAAGGGGTATTATAGGCTTAGGAAAATATTTAAAAATATATAAGTGCTTGAATTAAATATGTATTCATCCCCCTCCCCCTAATTTCCGTCCACCCTTGTAACCCCCCTACTCTCATGCAATTATTCTTGCCACGTTCCATGTCCTTTGTGTTGAAAAAAAATATTTTTTTATATGTCAATATATATATTTTTTGAAAAGAAGAGGTTCTTTATTTATGACATATAATAATCAATAAATAGCAGGACTCGCCTCCTTAAAAAACCTTACCATTGTGGTAAGGAAAAAGAGCACGACATCCTCTATTTTACAAACTCCAATACAGGTAGATAAACATTACAAAAATGAAGAAAAAACAAATATAATTCTTTGAAATCGGCCCAAACAATGGGTTACAAAAGAAAATTCCCAATCTAGCCCAAAATGAGTAGCAAGACGGAACCCTCATAGCTCATACTTCTCCAAATGCGCCGCCATTTATCCAGTATCCTCCAACTCAATCCCCCATCTTCAAAATATCTCCCTCTCCATCAATGATGTTCAGCCTTGATGATCTC
This sequence comes from Allium fistulosum, assembly GCA_030737815.1. Taxonomy (NCBI): domain Eukaryota; kingdom Viridiplantae; phylum Streptophyta; class Magnoliopsida; order Asparagales; family Amaryllidaceae; genus Allium; species Allium fistulosum. The sequence continues at coordinate 344,966,996 of CM060903.1, read as the reverse complement.
ATCGTACGAGCTGTAGTCGAATGTCTATTTCGATCAATTTCAACCTCTGCTCCACTAAACAAGCCTTACTTTCGAAACGTCTTCGCACTCTTTCTAGCCAGATATGGTGGATCAGTGTAGACGTCGCTACATAGGCTAAATCTCGAGCTGCTAATGAAACTAGGAAGTTAAGACTCAAGCTGGAAAGTCGCTGTCGTAGCGAGATGCCATTGACGGGTTGTAGATCCAGTTTGAGCAGTAATGCATCCAAAAGTTAGTACTAAATTCACAGCTTGAAAATAAATGTTGATGGTTTTCATTATGACCATTGTAATGTACATAATGTATATCAGTAGTTATACCCTAATTTGACAATCTTTCTGCTGTTGGAAAATGCTGTAGATAAGCCATGATTTAGTGAAAGATTTTTTTCCGCTATTTTGTTATGCCATATTTGTTTAAAATTATCATCAAAGTCAGTATGTTGTCAAATTTCATTCCAAACTGTGGAACACAAATTTTCCTTAATTATCAATTTTCCAGTAGTCAATAGGCTTGCCAGAAAATAATTTCACTTGCATAATTTGTGTAACGGCCGGGATTTTCGACCCTCAAAAATCGACACTAATACGTCCACTGTATTACATGCCGAGCAATCGAATGCCGGAAAACCCGATAATTAGGGGAAAAGAAAACGAAGAGGTGGAAGAAAAGAGAAATAACAGCACAGAATCTCACAATCGCAGCGAAACAATATATAATAAGTAATAACATGTCTTTATACAAAAAGAGCTATAACTATTATTTATACATACCATTATCAGAGTACAACAAATCAACAACTCAATACTGGGCAGTTATAATAACTTATTCTCACAAGTGCTGAATATACAGCCTACAATACACAGCGGAATATAATCAGGTACGTGTAATACGTTTTTGCCATCGAGCTCGTCTCTTGAGCTCCATAGCATCCTAACCTAAACCTGTAATACTCGGTCTGACCCGAGCATTATAATAAAATAACACCCGAGTCAGTCTGGAAAACCAACGTGAGAAAACACACTCAATTTGAATTATTAAAGTTATCAAAATCCTTTGAAAAGCAAAGGTATCTCGTAAGACCATGCTACACGTAAACATGACGGGATTTTACCTTACGATGACCAAAACATTTTTTTGTCAAAATCATCTGATATTATAATAGTGTCTAAGTACAAATACTTATTCAAATAGTCGAAATTGTTACATTATTAAATTCCAGCATACTAGGCTCTACAACCAAAACCGTAAAGGCACGTATTGGAGAATGGATTTATATACAATGACTAGGCACTGGGGTACCACATATCACAGTACACGTCTAGAAAAATGTATCGAGGACCTCATTGGGATCCCCTACAACACAAGACCGGTTCTACCCCTAAGTTGGATAAAACTGAATATGTTATCACCCTGGGTGTTCCCACCCTTATCGAGAGCTCTTTTCCATGCACCATCATATCCATAATTTATAATATATCCGAGGGTATCTAGAAAGGTGATAACATACCCTAATTGGGTGCGACCCACTTAGCCTTGCTATAGCATCCCTGATTTTCAGTCATTCCGGTTGATGAGGATTGAGGCTACGATTACCTTTTTAAGGAATTTATACTTGGAATGTTCATTGTCCTCCAATGACAATGTATTGAAAACATTCATCCATACAAGTCCGTTCTCGATCTAAACGACCGAAGGCACTATTCCTATTACATCCATTTTGCAATCATCCTCAGGATTAGTAGCAATTAGCCTTTGCATTTCAACGCTCCATCTTCGATTACATGCTCTTGTCTTCACTTCGAAAACGTGTTTGTTGGATCGAAGTGGTTTTCGAATAACTTATCTGATCCAGGTCTTTACTAAACAAAGTCCGATGTTTCCGGTAAACTTAACCCCGGTTCTGTTGGAAATAAACAGACGAAAATAAGATCGGAGATCATCTCCTATCCGTTAGTGGATGGATTTCCTTATCATCATCCTAGAAGAATGAAATGAGTTTATAGGTACAGTATAGCACCTTCGACAGTACTGTACCATATAATTCTCGTGTTTCTCCTAGATATTCCCAAAGTTATGTTTTTGGTCTAGATTTGATAGTCAGTTATTTAACTATCAAATAAATAATCATTCGGCCAAAGATTCATTTTCCACCGAAATTCCTAAGCCTTATTTAATTTAAATTTCAATAAATTAAATCTCTTTATCAAAAAGGTATATACTTATCTTGTCGGAATAAGTATGTTCACAAACCAATCCCTTCGAAAATATTTGAAAACCTTTTAAAATAAATATGGAAAGCACCACGCGGTATCAACCATGGATTCACAGCTCAATGATTACGTCTCTATCCTAGAGAATCCAAACTTAACTGCAGGCAATCTCTGCCTTCGATTTCCGCCATGAAAGTATACCATTACTTCCGAAAACTTTATTTAATAATTATCTCAAAATAATGCTTATAACGTTTCTATAATAATTTTCCAAGTTTAATTTAGGCAAATACTCTTAAATAAAAGTAATTATATAAAACTATATTAATATTGAATAATTTATCTTTTAAAATAATAATACTGATTAATTCTGATTTATTAATAAAATTCTAATCGTTTTAAAAGACTTGTATATAAAAATTATAATTCATTTGACAATTTTAAAAATATTTAAATAACTAACTTTCCAAAATATTTTTATGCTAAAACATTTTAAAATTACCTAGTTTAATAACTAAAAATCCTCTTTTTAAAACAAACACAACTTCTCGATAAAAATATATTTTTCAATTCCAATATAACCAATCTAATATTAATAAATCTCTCTCGATTTATCACCAATCGATTTACTTCCCTAATTCCGTAAATCCCTTTTCACATTTCCAAAGTAAAATCAATCATTTCTTTTAAAACGATTTACCCATCTCATTATAAATTCTTTCCGTGAATTTATCTTTTCAATTTATCAAATGATAATCAACTCACTTTATTATAAATATTGTTCATAAATCCCATAGTCTCATTCCCAGTTTACAACAGTTTCACATTACTTAAATCCATTATAAATTCATTTCTAAATTAAATTCCATTTATAAATCAATTTCTTAAATAACCCAACTATATTCCAAAACAACCAAATCTCGATTCTACTTCCATTCCGTAATTTAGAAATCTTATTTATGATCCAGTATAACCAATTTTATATTTATTTCCAAATTCACTTCTATTCTTCCAATCTATTGAAAATCTTGATTTTAAAAACCTTTTATATCAAAAAAAGTATCACTTAAGAATTATTATGAATCCTTTATATATATTATTCCAAAATCTCTATTTTCAATATCATGAAATAGTTAAGTAAAAATTTAAATTCAAACTATTTATTTTATCCAAGTCAATTTCTTTAACTAATCCCAAACTCTATATAAATATTTCACTTTCAAAAAATCCCTTTTAATTTCTTTTCAATTAAATATATATATATATATATATTTGGTATTTTAAAATACCTAAATTCTAGGCCAGTAATACCATAGCATCCAATAAATTCAAATCACACTATAATCTATCACAGATTATTCAAACAAATCATATATCACTATATATGAGTTCTAATTCAACATTTTTGGGGAATCCAGTTGGATCCCTCCAACCTGTTTTCCCTACAACCACAAATGTTGATACAACATAAAAATACCAATTCTGCTTCGAGGCAGAATATTGCAGTAATATAGGGTCATTCGCTATTATGCGGGGCATATAGGGTCTCATCCGCTAAATTATGCGGGAACATATCCAACTACCAATATATACTACTATATATATTATAACATCCAACTGATAAAAATAATTATCACGTCATCCAATCATACAATAAATAATTTTTTAATTGCTATAAATAAATCCAGTCAACTGAAATGACCCTCCTATATTCTACTCTAATTTCATAAGGAATTTTTTTTTTTAAGGTAAAGAGGATATGTATAAATATATAGATATATCATCCATTGCAATCATAATTCTCAGGGTCAAAATCTTTTCTTCAATAACCAAATATATCCAGGATCACAATAATCAACCAATATAAATATATCAGTACATTCACAAAGATAAGCACATACATGTGAGGATGTATATGCCTCTCTTGTTTTGAATCAGAGTTCTGGAAAACAAGAGGATTTTGGATTGCTAATTTATTTTATTTTTGACTAAACAATCCACTGGAAACATACACATTAGTCTGTTTATACTAACTAAGAAGTGATCAAGTAATAATCAATAGTAAACAAGCTTTTAATATAGATGTTTGTGTTAAGCTCTGAATAGTGACAAATTCAGTATAAAAGAAAGTGGATCCTAAGGAAACACAAGCAACATCTAGGCGTAATGGAAACGCGCCTAACTTATACATGAATGGTCACGAGTTCGAGTGCTATGCTGGTCGGTTCAAACCCAATTTTTGGTTTTTCTTTTTATTTTTCTCCTGTACAGTTTGCAATCTATTTTCTACCTATATCTGCACACATATACATATACTTTATTTTTTGCCTATATACCATCATACAAAACAATAAGTCTTGCTTAATTATTTTTGAAACCCATCCCTATAACCTGGAAGGCTTCAGGATTGGTATGAGTTAAGAGTCTGGTTCTTGGGTTTTGAGGATGATAGAGGTGTTTATCATTATTCAGGTTTGTATTTCTTCTTATAAGATCTGTCTGGCATTTAAAACACATTTGGTTAAAGTCTGAGTGAACTTCAGATTCCTATTACAAGTGCAAAGGAAAAGGTGTGGTAAAATTTGCACTTAAACATGTTTATGTGCATATATATCTGCAACTATTTGAATCTGACTTCCATCTACCTTATTGCAGATCCTTTCTTTAATTAAAAATATAGTACATGAGACATTTGTATGAAACAAGTTTGACTATGGAAACCTTGCAGCCATATAAAACATTAACCTATGCCTATTTCTTTTGCATACATATGCTATATTAGAAAATAAAATCATTTAAATTTTCTGAGAATCAACTCTCCAGATTTTCCAAAACTTAAATCCTTTCCAAAAGATTCATGATTGACTAATGCATTTATAAAATGTGATCATTCAATTTTAACATGGTTTCTTGCTAAATCTACTTACAAGATTTGATTAAAATCCTTTTTTTTTTAAACATAACAGATATTTAACTTAATTCATAGTTTCCAGATACAAATCAATTTCTTAACAAAATGCCTAACAAAATATCCATCCAATATTCAACACTTAATACAAGTAGCAATTTAAGTTATCAATACATGCAGATTTCAACATTTAGGCTCTTATCTAACTAAGTTTAGCATGCTATATCTTCTTCTCAAGGCCTTGCTCCTACTCCTACTTAGTTGCTGCAATCCCTGAAAAAGCATTGGAAACTGCCTCATTTTAAATGAGACACCCCAGATGCCATTAGCACACTAGCGTCAGACACATGTCTGGTATGAGAAAATTCACAAAAGCAATTTGTTAATTAGGTTAAAATCAAGTTAAGTACAATTACATAAGGTTCTGTCCTTTGGAATCAGGTAAATACTTGTGTGCATGCTCTGTGTCATTGTGCATGTGCACACTTTAACTTTCTTTCCAGAGACTACACATATGAATATGGCACATACATTCCAGCATACAACTCAATCATAGACAAACAATCATTCATACCAACAGGAAAATAACTAATATGAGTTAAATCACTTATTCAATTCTCATATTTCAAATCTGGGAAAAACTCTAGTTTTCTCATCTGCTCAAGTATTATTTCCTTGGTATATTTATCTATCCTTGGTCTCATCTGCAATATTTATGAATCAATGGACACACTGTAATGAACTAATTCACTCCATTACACAAAGATCTCAGGACTTAAACAAGCCATGTGTCAACTTATGTTACTCAAGCACACAAGTCATTCCTGCAGTGTTCTTGACCCCAATTTCCTAATCAGGTTTTTAGTTAATAATAACTCTTTTGATTCTTCATGCCAAAACCATTCAGTGATTCATTTTATTAGCTAAAAACATCCATAACATGGCATCTCATATTATTCATAACCATACAGAGGCAAACAAGCAACAACCATTTGTGATTACAAAATAAGGTTCTGTATATATATATTCATCCTGGTATTTTTAAAAGGAGTTTAGGCAACTAGCATTGGCTTATGATTTCTGAGAGAGTTTTTCTTTTGCAAACATTTGTGCTTGAGTTAAACTCAGAATAATCTGGTTTCACTGAATCACAAAATTCTGTTTGCTATGCATTTTATTGAATCAGGAGCATCAGCACTTAGGTAACCCTATTGCACCCCTAATTCCTTTTTATTTCAAGCCTCAGCACTTATACATGAGTATATTGCAGCTCATCATTATTTACATCTTTCTGGGTTGAGCCAAAACCAATACTACTTGCCTATTCTCAACATTTTATTTTCTGGGTATTTGTTTATATCCCTAAATATTAACATATCAGAGATCTGAGTGTATAAAACAGATATGTATGCTAACAACACATAAAACTTTGTTATAATAATACAAGTGATCAACCAAAGAAAATCAAAATATATTCAGGTTTAAATTCACTGATAAGCATTCATATATAAAAATACTCTTTAATAAAAATACTTTTATCTGGCTGCCTACATTAGGACTTATTGCCTTAGATTTTTGAGTGAGTTTTCTCACCTAGCTCTCTCCTTTGTTTCCTTAATTAATTGATGAACTCCTGCTCTTATCCTCAAGCTCTCTTTCTTCCCTTGTCTTATGATTTCTGTGGTATTGTTTTTCTTCTTTTTTTTCAAAATTCTTTTCTGAGGAGAAGAGGAGGCTGCTGCATACACATGTATATATATGCAGGGTCTCTCTTAGGGTTTTGGGTATTGGCTAAAGCCATTTTTGCCCACCAGAAAATCATGTTATCTGAATTTTAAACCCAAAGTTTTACCCCCTTCCCGGCTTAATTTGGGTGAAGAGAAAAGTGGTTACACATTTTTTTCAGAAATTTGCTTTTCAGAAAATACTTTTCCCCCTTGTCTACAATCATGCTAAAAATGTGACTTGGTTTTGTTATTTATTAAACACTCTTTTCTAATTCTGCCTATACCAAGAACTTTCTCTGTTTTATCTTATTTTCCTATTTTTAGCTTTCATGTAAATGGTATGTACTTCCTTTATTTATTTATAAGAGGATTAGTTCTTTTTATATCTTCTTTCTTTTTATTTCTGCTTATATTAAAATATGTCTACATATATATATATATATATTTTATTTCACTAGTTTGAACTCTAGTATTTTATTAACACATATATATATTTATATATATATATATATATTATTCTGTATTGACACACACACCTGCACATGTATACTTAAGAAAATATTCAGTAGCATACATATATTTATATTTACTTATGCATTCAGCTTTTAAAGATTTAATATATATATACATATATATATATATATATATTCCCATACATATCAATATGTATTTATTCTTAAAGTTCAGAGATTTTTAGCTTTAGTTCATGTGTATACTCTGTGCACACATGTACACACATACTGATACACTATCAAGCCATAACAATCTCCTTCCAAAATTTATTTAAAAATTATTTTGAATTCACTTATATTTTTCAGGATAAGTTCCTAAAATCTTGGGTCATTACATACACCCCTCCTTTTAGAAATTGTGTCCCACAATTTTCCTAAGCTTAAAATAAATTTTAAACTTAATTCAGAGAACAAGTATATTCTCTACTAAATAGATTCTTAGTTCTATACTAACTAAAAATATATTTATCCAAAATAAAGAAAACAATCAAAGATCAGAATTACCTTAATCTGAAAATAGCTTAGGATAATTCATCCTAACCTTGTCTTCTAATTCCCATGTGCAATCATTAGGATCTAGACTCCACTGCACCTTCACAAGTTTCAGAGATTTATTCCTCAACTTCTTCACATCTTTTGCCAAAATTCCCACTGGATCCTTTTCATAAATCAAATTAGGATTTATCTGCACTTGGGTTGGGGTTTCAAGAATTTTTGCCTTGTCATGGACCCACCTTCTCAATTGTGATACATGAAAAACATCATGTATGCCTTGCATGTTTTCTGGTAATTCCAACTTATATGCCAAGGGACCAATTCTCTCCAGAATTTTGTATGGTCCAATATATCTTGGGGTTAATTTGCCTTGTTTTCCAAACCTCAACACATTTTTCATGGGTGAGATTTTGATGAAAACAAAATTTCCCACTTCATATTCTACCTGCCTCCTTCTCATGTCTGCAAATTTCTTTTGCCTATCTTGAGCTGCTGTCATTTTTCTTCTTATCAACTCAATTTTCTCCTTGGTTTCTTGTATGTACTCAGGTCCTAAAATAGACCTTTCTCCTGCTTCTACCCAGCAAACTGGTGACAAACAGGGTTTACCATATAAGGCTTCAAATGGAGCCATTCCTATGGTGCTTTGGTAGCTGTTGTTGTATGTGAATTCGACTAGATGAAGATAATCTTCCCAATTGCCCCCAAAATCCAGTATACATGCCCTCAACATGTCCTCCAAGACTTTGTTTACCACCTCAGTCTGCCCATCTGATTGAGGATGGTAGGCAGTACTTAAACATAGTTCACTTCCCATTGCTTCTTGAAAGCTTCTCCATAATTTTGAAGTGAAGATAGTATCCCTATCACTCACAATGGTTTTGGGAATGCCATGTAACCTTACCACTTCTTTTATAAAAATTTGAGCTAGTTTTGGTGCAGTTCTTTCTGACTTGACTGGGATGAAGTGTGCTACCTTGGTTAGCCTATCAACTATCACCCATATACTTGTATTACCTCTCTTAGATCTAGGCAGTCCATCTATGAAGTCCATAGATATGTCTTCCCACTTCCACTGTGGTACACTAAGAGGTTGCATCAACCCTGATGGTCTTTGAGTTTCAGCCTTGACTTGTTGGCAAGTCATACATTTGGCAATGTACTTGGCTATATCAGATTTCATCCCCTTCCACCAGAAGTCTCTTTTCAAGTTTTGGTACATTTTTGTATTACCTGGGTGTATGGAGTATTTACTTCTGTGATATTCATCCAATATCTCCCTTTTCAATTCTATGTCCTCTGGTACACACATCCTATTCTGGTATCTCACATAACCATCTTTATCAATGTGGTGTTTCATTACTTCCTCCCCTCTTGAGAGGAGCATTCTCTTCTCTAATAAGTGAGCATCTTGTTCCTGCATTTTTCCTACCTTCAGAATTAAATCTGGTTGAAGTGTCATTAAGCTTAACTTCCCTTTATCTTCTTGTGCACCATGCATCTGCACACAACCATTCTCCTCAATCTCTAACTCAGTTAGCAAAGACAAATCTTTAAATTCTGCTATCATCATCATAGCCAATTTAGCATGCTGTCTACTTAGAGCATCTGCAACTTTGTTTGCTTTGCCTGGTGTGTAGAGTATGTCAAAATCATAGGCAGCTAAGAACTCCACCCATCTATGTTGCCTCATGTTCAAATCTTTTTGTGAAAACAAATATTTTAGAGACTTGTGGTCAGTGTAAAGTTCAAACTTAGTGCCTAACAAATAATGTCTCCAAAGTTTTAAAGCATATATCACAGCTGCTAATTCGAGATCATGTGTGGCATACCTTACTTCATGGGGTTTAAGTTGTCTGGATGCATATGCAATGACTTGGCCTTGTTGCATCAACACTGCACCCAAGCCAAATCCACTAGCATCAGTGTATACCACTAATTCTTCATTTCCATGTGGTACCTTTAGAATTGGAGCATTCACCAATGCCTCCTTCAACTGTTCAAAAGACTTTTCACATTTTTCTGACCAAACAAAAGCTTGGTTCTTCCTGGTCAGGTTAGTGAGTGGTGTAGAAATTTTTGAAAAATCTTTTATAAACCTTCTATAATACCCTGCCATCCCCATAAATGACCTCACTTCACTCACTGTGCTTGGCCTCTTCCATGCTTGAATAGCCACTACTTTATTGGGGTTCACAGAAATTCCTTTGGCAGATATAACATGGCCAAGAAAATGCACTTCCTCCTTCCAAAACACACATTTTGAAAATTTTGCCTTTAAATCTTTTTCCCTTAATCTAGACAAAACCAGGTGCAAATGATGCTTATGTTCTTCCACTGTCTTGGAATAAATCAAGATGTCATCTATGAAAATAAGCACAAACTTGTCTAAACAATCTCTAAAGGTTCTGTTCATTAAATCTACAAAGTAAGATGGTGCATTGGTCAAGCCAAATGGCATAACCAAAAATTCATACAACCCATACCTAGTGTTAAAGGCAGTGTACTTGATGCTTGATTCTTCCACCTTCATTTGATGAAAACCAGATGCTAAGTCTAGTCTAGAAAATACTTTTGCCCCTGCTAATTGATCAAAAAGATCATCTATTCTTGGCAATGGGTATTTATTTTTAATAGTTACTTTGTTTAATTCTCTATAATCTATGCAGAGTCTTAAGGAGCCATCTTGCTTCTTAACAAATACCACTGGTGCTCCCCAGCAAGAATTACTTGGTCTTATAAAACCCTTTTCTTCTAATTCTTCTAACTGTTTCTTTAATTCTTTTAGTTCATTTGGCCCCATTCTAGTTGGCTTTTTAATCACTGGGCTTGCTCCTGGAACTAAATTGATTTGGAATTCTACTGGTCTATGGTGTGGAATACCCTTGACCTCACCAAACACATCCAAATATTCATTGACTATGGGAATTTCTTCAATGGTTAGTTCACTGAAATCTTTTTCTGAGTCAACTAAGTGATATAGTTTTCCTTTCTTAGCTACCTCACATAAAACTGTGATTCTTTGGCCTCTAAAATTTTGCAATGATATGGTGGATGAGTCTAAATTAATTATGGCTTTAAATTGCCTTAACCAGTCTACCCCCAATATAACACCTATATTTGGGTAATTCAAAACATATAAATTGGAAATAAAAATATTTCCCCCTATGTTTAACTCCACATCCACACAAATCATATTTAAAACACTAGAACTCCCCAATGGACTGTGTATATGCAATGGGGTTTCAACCAATATACAATTCAGTTTTAGCATTCTAACCAGTTCATAAGAAATTAAGGAGTGAGTTGCCCCAGTATCATATACTACTGTTATGGGTATGGTACAAATAAGTAATGTACCTTCCACTTGGCTATGGTTTACAGTGTTACTCTCCACTGTGGCTTTGCCTTTTCCTTCCAAATTTGCCAATTTGCCTTGCTGTTTATACTCAGGACAATTCCTCTTCATATGCCCCTCTTTCCCACATAGATAGCATTTGAAAGCTCCTCCTTTCAATTCTGGACACCTTGGTTTGATATGCCCTTCCTTTCCACACTGATGGCACACAATTTTCTTCTTGTCTTCCTTAGCTTTGACATCTCCAGTGCTTTTGTTACTAGCCTCTTCTTTCTTCTTATCATAAGGGTGATACCTCCCCTTGCCTTTCTTGTTATTATTGCTCTTAAAATTTCTGAACTTCTCCCTTTCCTTGTCATGCTGTTCTAACCTCAAAGCTAGGTCTATCACATGATCAAAAGTCTTGTCTGCATAGGGTAACATGGCTCTGCTAAGTCCTGGGTTCAGCCCTTTTATGTACCTATCATTTTTAGATGCCTCATCTGCCACAAGCATTGCTCCATATGTGGAAAGCCCCTCAAACCTTTGAGTGTATTCTGTGACAGTCATGGTTCCTTGTCTAAGTCTAATGAATTCTTCTAGCAAGGTAGTCTTTGCTGATGCTGGTACAAACCTTGCTTCCAACATCTCTTTGAATTGATTCCAAGTGATTTCATTCTCATTCCTTCCTGCAATGATTACTTCCCACCAGCCTAAAGCTACTCCTTTTAGCTGTCTTGAAGCCACTTGCCTCTTTCTTTGATCATCAAGTTGCATGTCATTGAAAATTCTTTCCAATGTTCTCAACCATGTTTGAATTTCCATGACACTCTCTGTCCCTTCAAAGCTTTTGCCTCCTAAATGAGTATATGTCTTAAGTAATTTTGAGAGTTCTTCATAGGGATTTTCTTGCCTTTGTCCTGCCCCATCCCTAAATGCTCTCACCAAGTCTTGCAGATTGACCATTGGTGGTGCATGGGAAGACCCTGCTCCCTGATTTGGTGGTCTCCCTACCATAGTTTGCTAATAATAATTTGCATAGCTGGTTAGTTTGATATTTAGTTCCTTTTAATTTTATTTCTATTTAAGAACTTGATCCTTACTTCCACTATGTTAAATAACATAGCTCTGATACCAACTGAAATGACCCTCCTATATTCTACTCTAATTTCATAAGGAATTTTTTTTTTAAGGTAAAGAGGATATGTATAAATATATAGATATATCATCCATTGCAATCATAATTCTCAGGGTCAAAATCTTTTCTTCAATAACCAAATATATCCAGGATCACAATAATCAACCAATATAAATATATCAGTACATTCACAAAGATAAGCACATACATGTGAGGATGTATATGCCTCTCTTGTTTTGAATCAGAGTTCTGGAAAACAAGAGGATTTTGGATTGCTAATTTATTTTATTTTTGACTAAACAATCCACTGGAAACATACACATTAGTCTGTTTATACTAACTAAGAAGTGATCAAGTAATAATCAATAGTAAACAAGCTTTTAATATAGATGTTTGTGTTAAGCTCTGAATAGTGACAAATTCAGTATAAAAGAAAGTGGATCCTAAGGAAACACAAGCAACATCTAGGCGTAATGGAAACGCGCCTAACTTATACATGAATGGTCACGAGTTCGAGTGCTATGCTGGTCGGTTCAAACCCAATTTTTGGTTTTTCTTTTTATTTTTCTCCTGTACAGTTTGCAATCTATTTTCTACCTATATCTGCACACATATACATATACTTTATTTTTTGCCTATATACCATCATACAAAACAATAAGTCTTGCTTAATTATTTTTGAAACCCATCCCTATAACCTGGAAGGCTTCAGGATTGGTATGAGTTAAGAGTCTGGTTCTTGGGTTTTGAGGATGATAGAGGTGTTTATCATTATTCAGGTTTGTATTTCTTCTTATAAGATCTGTCTGGCATTTAAAACACATTTGGTTAAAGTCTGAGTGAACTTCAGATTCCTATTACAAGTGCAAAGGAAAAGGTGTGGTAAAATTTGCACTTAAACATGTTTATGTGCATATATATCTGCAACTATTTGAATCTGACTTCCATCTACCTTATTGCAGATCCTTTCTTTAATTAAAAATATAGTACATGAGACATTTGTATGAAACAAGTTTGACTATGGAAACCTTGCAGCCATATAAAACATTAACCTATGCCTATTTCTTTTGCATACATATGCTATATTAGAAAATAAAATCATTTAAATTTTCTGAGAATCAACTCTCCAGATTTTCCAAAACTTAAATCCTTTCCAAAAGATTCATGATTGACTAATGCATTTATAAAATGTGATCATTCAATTTTAACATGGTGTTCTTGCTAAATCTACTTACAAGATTTGATTAAAATCCTTTTTTTTTAAACATAACAGATATTTAACTTAATTCATAGTTTCCAGATACAAATCAATTTCTTAACAAAATGCCTAACAAAATATCCATCCAATATTCAACACTTAATACAAGTAGCAATTTAAGTTATCAATACATGCAGATTTCAACATTTAGGCTCTTATCTAACTAAGTTTAGCATGCTATATCTTCTTCTCAAGGCCTTGCTCCTACTCCTACTTAGTTGCTGCAATCCCTGAAAAAGCATTGGAAACTGCCTCATTTTAAATGAGACACCCCAGATGCCATTAGCACACTAGCGTCAGACACATGTCTGGTATGAGAAAATTCACAAAAGCAATTTGTTAATTAGGTTAAAATCAAGTTAAGTACAATTACATAAGGTTCTGTCCTTTGGAATCAGGTAAATACTTGTGTGCATGCTCTGTGTCATTGTGCATGTGCACACTTTAACTTTCTTTCCAGAGACTACACATATGAATATGGCACATACATTCCAGCATACAACTCAATCATAGACAAACAATCATTCATACCAACAGGAAAATAACTAATATGAGTTAAATCACTTATTCAATTCTCATATTTCAAATCTGGGAAAAACTCTAGTTTTCTCATCTGCTCAAGTATTATTTCCTTGGTATATTTATCTATCCTTGGTCTCATCTGCAATATTTATGAATCAATGGACACACTGTAATGAACTAATTCACTCCATTACACAAAGATCTCAGGACTTAAACAAGCCATGTGTCAACTTATGTTACTCAAGCACACAAGTCATTCCTGCAGTGTTCTTGACCCCAATTTCCTAATCAGGTTTTTAGTTAATAATAACTCTTTTGATTCTTCATGCCAAAACCATTCAGTGATTCATTTTATTAGCTAAAAACATCCATAACATGGCATCTCATATTATTCATAACCATACAGAGGCAAACAAGCAACAACCATTTGTGATTACAAAATAAGGTTCTGTATATATATATTCATCCTGGTATTTTTAAAAGGAGTTTAGGCAACTAGCATTGGCTTATGATTTCTGAGAGAGTTTTTCTTTTGCAAACATTTGTGCTTGAGTTAAACTCAGAATAATCTGGTTTCACTGAATCACAAAATTCTGTTTGCTATGCATTTTATTGAATCAGGAGCATCAGCACTTAGGTAACCCTATTGCACCCCTAATTCCTTTTTATTTCAAGCCTCAGCACTTATACATGAGTATATTGCAGCTCATCATTATTTACATCTTTCTGGGTTGAGCCAAAACCAATACTACTTGCCTATTCTCAACATTTTATTTTCTGGGTATTTGTTTATATCCCTAAATATTAACATATCAGAGATCTGAGTGTATAAAACAGATATGTATGCTAACAACACATAAAACTTTGTTATAATAATACAAGTGATCAACCAAAGAAAATCAAAATATATTCAGGTTTAAATTCACAGATAAGCATTCATATATAAAAATACTCTTTAATAAAAATACTTTTATCTGGCTGCCTACATTAGGACTTATTGCCTTAGATTTTTGAGTGAGTTTTCTCACCTAGCTCTCTCCTTTGTTTCCTTAATTAATTGATGAACTCCTGCTCTTATCCTCAAGCTCTCTTTCTTCCCTTGTCTTATGATTTCTGTGGTATTGTTTTTCTTCTTTTTTTTTTCAAAATTCTTTTCTGAGGAGAAGAGGAGGCTGCTGCATACACATGTATATATATGCAGGGTCTCTCTTAGGGTTTTTGGTATTGGCTAAAGCCATTTTTGCCCACCAGAAAATCATGTTATCTGAATTTTAAACCCAAAGTTTTACCCCCTTCCCGGCTTAATTTGGGTGAAGAGAAAAGTGGTTACACATTTTTTTCAGAAATTTGCTTTTCAGAAAATACTTTTCCCCCTTGTCTACAATCATGCTAAAAATGTGACTTGGTTTTGTTATTTATTAAACACTCTTTTCTAATTCTGCCTATACCAAGAACTTTCTCTGTTTTATCTTATTTTCCTATTTTTAGCTTTCATGTAAATGGTATGTACTTCCTTTATTTATTTATAAGAGGATTAGTTCTTTTTATATCTTCTTTCTTTTTATTTCTGCTTATATTAAAATATGTCTACATATATATATATATATTATTTCACTAGTTTGAACTCTAGTATTTTATTAACACATATATATATATATTTATATATATATATTATTCTGTATTGACACACACACCTGCACATGTATACTTAAGAAAATATTCAGTAGCATACATATATTTATATTTACTTATGCATTCAGCTTTTAAAGATTTAATATATATATACATATATATATATATATTCCCATACATATCAATATGTATTTATTCTTAAAGTTCAGAGATTTTTAGCTTTAGTTCATGTGTATACTCTGTGCACACATGTACACACATACTGATACACTATCAAGCCATAACAATCTCCTTGCAAAATTTATTTAAAAATTATTTTGAATTCACTTATATTTTTCAGGATAAGTTCCTAAAATCTTGGGTCATTACATCAACCAAATTGAGTGAGATTTACTCACATTGATTTTTATTGTCGCTTTTGCATTCTGGTTCTGATTAAATTCGAACGCGTTTGAATTCATCTAAAAATTCAGCAAGCTCTAAATTCGTCCAATTTCATTCCATAGTCAAGATCTCGTTCATACGAACCCAACGCGACTGACCGCGTTGGATTTCGACCTAAAACTACCGAGGTATGATATTTATAATAATTTGAACTTTTATAAAACAACTTATATACTAAATCAATTTTCTTTTTATTACCATTACCCACAAATTTAAAAGCCCAGCCCACGAAATCAAAACCGACCCGCCATCTACAGTGCTTCCTCCTCTCCCCTTCTCTTCGTTCCAGAACCCATTTTCACGACACCACCGTGCACGTGCCCGACTATTCACCCCACCATCCACCGATTCGACTTCACCAACGCATTGCCCTCCTCCTCATCTCGACAACCACCACCTCGCCATGCCTATGACTCCTTATCGAAACGCGACATCACCGAATGACCTGCTGCCCCCAAATGTCGCGACCACCCACGGTGACCCGCACATCATCAAACTCGGCACCCAGGTGTGCTTCGACGTCACGAGTCCCATGGAATAATCGTCGCGCCCTCTCGCCACTTGAATCATAAATAAAGCTCAACCCTAGTTCGAACCCAATACAGTCGATTGCCAAATCAATGCTGCATCCTACAAATCGTATACCCATTCGAAGCTCATTCTCAAACTAGAATTTTGAAAGTGGTTTCAAGATTTTTCATTGAGTATTTTGTAAGAAAATGATTTTTGAAACTTTGTTTGCTTATTCTTCTTTACTGTAACAGTTGCGTCCTTTGGTTTTAAATAGAGAGGGAAAGGACAAGATGAAAGATAAGAAGGTGGCCAGTATGGTGCTGTCTATAGTGTTTTGAAATAAAGCAAAGCAGCTGATGTGAAGATGGTCAAGTCAATATATATATATATATAATTTAAATTTTCAAATTATCTCGATTACTTAACTTAAAATTTTGAACCCCTATAGAGGTGTGCCGCTAGGCATTCATATTGTTATACTCCTATTCCGAACGCAATGGAAAAGGTTTCGAGTCCTAATTCGATCGTATGGAGAAGATAGCTTTTTGAACCCAATTATTATATTGAATTTTCTATATTAATTTCAATGCGTTTATATCCCGTACGACCAAATGATAACTCTAAATGCTATGAAATTTGAAGTCCAGTAATAATACACTACTATGAATCCAATGAAACTGGTTTCGTCGAATTCGGAGACTGTTCCCTGGAAGGCCATTTTTATATGTTAATTTAGACGCACTATTTTTAAAATCGAACAAATCACTTTTAAATAAAATTTTAAAAATCCTATTATCTTCCTTCTTATTAATATAAATTAAATAAGCCTTTCAATTATCTTTAACTAGCTTAAAACTCAAGATTTAATTATTTAAGTAAATTCCAATTATTAAATTATCCAATAAATCATTATATTTGAAATTCAAGTTAAAAGTTAACCTTTTAATATTTAAAATCGATTAAATATTCCAATTTCAAATAACCAATATTTCTGAGTCGTTACATTCCTCTCCCCTTAAAGGAATTCCGTCCCTGAAATTGCCAAGGTAAGAAGAATGGTCCAAAACACATTCACTTTCTCAAAACCAGTCAGTTGAAACAACTTCCCAAAATCAATTTATTAAAACCACATTATGACCTGTTCTATGTTCCAAATTCATCCACAGATTCCAATAATATTATTTACTCAATCATTTCAAGTTATAATCCAAAATCAAATTTTAGTTATTTAAAATTTCTTCAAAGTTTCTAACTTCCTAAATTTTTGAAAAATTTCTTCAAAGTTAGATCCAAACACTACAAGTCGCCACTACGGGCCTAAATTATCAAAAGAAAAGAAAAGCCAAGCGGCTCAATCATAAAACCATCAAATTTAAACAATAATTTAAACATGTACCTTCTTGTCGGCAATCCAATTTTCTCTTGATTTTAAATGCTTGCATCCTATTTACCAATAATATCCAATCAAATAATTCAAAATCATTTTATTTTGCAAATCTCAAATTTTCAATATTTGTTTTACTTAATTCCGTACGATGTATATATATCATCCGTACATAATATCAAATTTGTCCGCTAACTCGATCACACAATTTCACTTCCGAACTAGTATCGTTCACACGACTTTCTAGTACGGACTCAAATCTGGTTCCTTGATTATAAACCGTCATTCTCCTTGCATAGCTGTATACTATGATAGAGAATCCCAGAATCAATCAAAAATCCATATCCAGTGTTTGCCGTTGAAAATCGAGTGAAAAATCCTAATTCGGATCGATATAAATTATCTCGAAATCCTGTGCTCGAATCTGGATCAAATTGTCATGCGAATAAAATAATATACGTACAACTTACGTATTTATTTCCAATTGGTTCTTAGCTATATCAAATTCTTTTTATTCGCATTTACTTTCATTTCCATTCAATTATTCACAGTTATCATTCACATTCATACTTCACATTCACGTATTTACTTGGTATATCCCTTAAATACTACTTTCACTTAAGAATTTCACCATCAAATTTTCTTAAGTCAATTATAAACATTTTATACAAAATCCTTATGTTTATTACCACTTCACCACTTAAGTTTACATCCGTCTCTATTCAAATTCAATTTCAATTCCATTTAACTTACTAATTAAATTAATTAGTTCATCCACTAATTTATTTCCAATCTTAATAAATTCTATTTTCAACAATTACTTCATCCAGCCTAACTTGGGCTAAATTTTCAGAGTTTACTCTTATTTAACTTAATTTAAGTTAAATTCCATTCCAAAATAAAATTTCAATTTTTTTTATAAGTTATCAAACTTACTCATATTCCACACAAGATTTCAAACAAAAATCCTAGAGTAAACACTTTGTTCTGAGTATTTCAAATCATTTTGAAATCAAATATATAAACACACACACATAACCCCTTGGTATGTCAAATTATTCCTTTGAATTTCAAAACCAAAACTAGTTTTCCAAAAAAACTCCAATTGTAGCAATTCCTCTCTTGGAAACTCGAAAATAAACGTCGATGATGCTGCAGTCATCACCAAAATTATTTTCTAGCGACTAAAATGAGTTCAGTGCTTTTTCCTCTTTTTAAAACCATTTAAAATATTTTTATTCCAAAAATTACTCTCCAAATAATATCAATATTATTTTCCAAGACTTTGAAAAACATTTCAAAACCAACAGGAATAAAATTCTCAAATTCCCAGCCTTCAAACCCCTTTTTTTACCAATCATATTTAAATATACTTCTGGATTTTCATTTCAATTCAAATTATAAATCACATTTACAAAACCACATTAAAATAATTCCATTTTGTTATATGAAATTATTTCTTAACTGTTGACTATAATATCAACTTTTATTCAATCACCAACAACAACCAATATATGATAATAATTAAATATTATCATTCTCTAACAACTAAGTACACCATATGCAACTATAATAATCTCTGAAAGATTATCTCTTTATATATAAAAATAATCTGGGTAAAATTATTTCATTTACCCTATTTCAATACAATACCATGTCGAATTTCTCTATACAAGTGTTTAGAGAACCCTGTCAATAACGTTAATTACCCGTATTGACCAGAATCCATAAGCCACTCAATAGATCAACCAACACAATATAAAACAATTTTATATTCACCAACAAATGCGCGCTCAAATCTATTAATACACTCAAACTCATTCTAGGGTGCTAATGACCCTATCTTTAATGAGTTACCCCACCAAAGCCAAGGTTCTCGCTTAACCTTCAGCTCTGATACCAAATGTAACGGCCAGGATTTTCGACCCTCAACAATCGACACTAATACGTCCACTGTATTACATGCCGAGCAATCGAATGCCGAAAAACCCGATAGTTAGGGGAAAAGAAAACGAAGAGGTAGAAGGAAAGAGAAATAACAGCACAGAATCTCACAATCGCAGTGAAACAATATATAATAAGTAATAACATGTCTTTATACAAAAAGATCTATAACTGTTATTTATACATACCATTATCAGAGTACAACAAATCAACAACTCAATGCTAGACAGTTATAATAACTTGTTCTCACAAGTGCTGAATATACAGCCTACAATACACAGCGCGAGCTCGAAGTCGAGGAGGATGCTAGCAACGGTGGTCGCGAGGTTCGTTTCACGACTGGAAGGCGGCAGCGACTTCGACGAATTCTTGTGGTTGCGATTTTGAGTAGAAGTTCGTCAGTAAGGTATCTTCACTGATTTAAGTTATATGTGTTTTGTTATATAAAAAAAACATAGAAACTGAAAACTTGATAATGTAAGTAATTTTGCTTAAATTCTGAAATTGATTTGATAAAACTTATATTTGAGTATATACAGTAAAGGTTGAATGAAGTTACAGGAAGAATTTTTTTTTTACAGTCCTGCTTTCGATTTAGTGTATGTATATATATATATAATCTGGAAAATATATTAAGATGGTTAACTTGTTTACTTGGCTTGTTAAATTATTTTATTTCGTTAATAAAAATTATAAGCAAGTTATAAACTGTTGGAGGGAAACTTTTACAGTAAGTTTTATAAAACAGTAATTTAAAGAAAATTTAGTTTTAAGGAGATTTAAAAAGAAATTAAACTATTAAAGAAAAAAAATTAGGTTAAGTAAAACAATCAGCTAATTAAGTTATTAAACAGAAATTAAATATTCGATTTATTTCGAATATTAATAAAATTTTATAATTGTTATACAAGGTCTGATTCTGTGAAGAAATGGTCGAAATGGAAAATGGATTGCAAATAAAAAAAACGAAGGTGAGATCTTCTCACTCAAAATAAAATTTTGCAGTTATTGACTGATTGATTGTTATATTGGATGTGATAATATGGTGTATATATATAGTAGTGTATAGCAATATATATATTGGCATATGTATATATTGCAGTTGTTGATTTCCCGCAATTATATAGCGGATGAGACCCTCTTGCGCCGTTAATAAGTGGATGATATATTTATAAATCCCATATACCGCGATATTCCACCTCGAAGTGGAATTGGTATTGTGCTAACATCTGTGGATGCAGGGAAACAGGTTGGAGGGATCCAACTGGATTCCTCACCAGTATTTATTTGATTACAGATATTGTGATATTTGTTGAGTTTCATATTGATATATGATGTTTATTGTCATGATTGACTAATTGGTGCGTTGCATCATCGGATCCATTTTTGAAGTTTAAAAATAACGACTTTGATTTTAAAGAGATTTTTAAAGTGATTTTTGAAATAGATAGTTAAAGTAATTTATAAAATGGTTCAAATTGGGATTTTAATTTATTAAAAACGATGTATATGAAAGATGTACAAAATTGATATCTATAAATTTAAAAATATTGGGATTATTAAACGAGTTTTCTAAGTGTTGAAATGAAGTATAAGTGGATTTCATAAGTGAACGAAATTTTATATTTAAAATTTGTGAAGTTTTAAAGGAACGATTTTGTAAATAAATGAATTATAAGTATTTAACTTATAATAGGGACTTTTGGTATATATATATTGAGTTATAAATTGAATTGAAAAATAAAGGAGATTTATAAATCGGAGTGTTATAAATAGAAATGGAATTTATAAACATAGTTTGTAAATTCGAAATCAATTGAATTTGATAAATTTGACATAGAAATTATTAAAGGAGATATATTCGTGATTTTGGATAGCGAATTATCCTTTAAGTTAGACGATGTAATAATAAGAGTTTGGTTGGGAATTTTATTCACGATTTTGAATAGTGGATAATTCTTTAAATAAAAAATATGTAGAAATGTTGAATTTGGTTAACGAAGTATATTCACGATTTTGGACAGTGAATATATTATTAAATAAAACAGAGATGTTTTGGGGAAGTGACATTAAAAATGAAGTTAATTTTTTTAACGATGTTTTTAAAATGTGTTAAATATCGAAACCATAGATTTCAACATTCATTGTTGAAATAGACGTTTTCGAGGAAGAAGGAAATGGTGGACTATAACACAGTTGTTATAGTAAATGATTTCCGAAAGGAAATGTTTTATATAGTATTGGGATTTATATATCTATCTTAATTCTGAATCCCTATACTAGTGATTTTGGGTCGTCGTAACGATGTTTTACGTAACATTCGTTTTGACTCAAATAGATGTTGTTATAGAAAATGATTTCCTTATAGAATGAAATATATACTAAATTTTGATTTAAGTATATTGAATATTTTCAAATGTTGAAAATAAATAGATTTGTGAATTACTTATTATTAAATAAGTATGGAAATGTTTTTCCAATATGAAATGAAACGTTTTTGAGAATTTATCTTCGTAAAGATAAATTGAAAGTGAATATTTGAAATCGATTGAAAATCGTATATCAGTAGATATTTGAAAATATAAATTCACTATGGAATTTATAAAAGAAATGGAAATCCGTTTTAAAAATAAATATCGATTTATTTTTGAAGTGTGGAAATTGTATATCTAGTAAAGATATTTTTGGAAGATAAATTATTTGGAATCTGATGATGTTGCGCATCTTTATTGATAGTTAAATAACCGACTATCAATAATTACCTTGAATGGGTATTTGTTGTGAATTGGATGAATTTGAATGACACACTTATTTTTGAAAAAGCGCTCACTATTCGGATTAGCCGGGAAAGGACCTTGGGGTCGTATAACCCATTCCGAATATGTGATACGTCGTTATGGATTGCATTTGATGACTGATGTTGAAGACCGGATATTTTTGAAAACGGAGGGATTACCGTCGAGTTACTCTACATCGGCTGATCTCCGATATAGAGGTTTTATCACCCTTAGTGACGGGAAGTCCGGACGTGATTAGAAAATTATCCGGATTTGCAAGGGCTTCGTGAGAAGTGCCTTCGGTTCTGTTCGATCCCGGAACAGACTTGTATGGTTGTGTATGACGTTACAAATTGAGATATAAAGCCGATTTCTTTCAAATACATTTCTGTTGGTGGTGGAGAATTTATTCTCTTAGCTTAACACCCTTCTCTGAGACGTACGAGCTCAGAGGTTATGTAGTTGAAATTTATCAGCGATATATTCCCAATTTGGTAACGTGGCATGCTGAGTGTTGCTGTGAAATGATCATTGTTTGATCATTTATGATATGATCATTTGTTTGATCATTTATCTTTGTGATCATTTCTTTGATCATTTGTTTGACCCGAAGCATGGCTTTGTGACAAAGCGTAGCCTTGTGGACGAGACTTCGTCGGACCTCACACCCCGGAAATGGTCAAAACAGGAAGAATGCAGCAAGGTTCTAGGGAGTAGCGCCCCTTAGTGTATGTCATTCCTTCTGGATAGAGGTGGTATCATGGTATGGAGCCCAGATACTTAACCTATGTTGTTACTGCAAATTTATTATGTGGTTGTTGGAAATCGAGGATCCTCGGGAAGATCGGTTACGATCGAGGGATGGCATACGTGTGTCAGTAGTTACCTATTTTTGCAGAGGTAACCCGGCCTTGTGTTGGCAGAGATCTAACCGTAATGTTAGGTTATTTCTCGGGACGTCATTCCAGAGGCGTTTCCATGTGGCAATGGGAAGTTCCTTGGCCTGACCATTTGTTGGAAATCCAAAGAAACAATACGAGCCTTGTATGGTTTTAGTTGTAGAACCTGCCATTTAATATGGTAGCTATAGTAGGCATACTATAATGGTACCTATGCTGGCTAAGATTTATATTCTACTTTCGAAATGTTTTCTACACTATGCACTAATAATAATATCAAAAAGGATTTGATTTTGCGTAGTAAGCATCTTTGACTATCATAAGAAGAAATCTCCTCCAATTCTGCGTTTGCATTGTGTGTGTGGCGGGAGGTCTTATGGTAGTTTCATTTTCCAAAAGCATTTCGAATAAAATTTATTTTCTTTGTGAAAAATAACTGTTTTATGATCTCACACCAGTCACCATGACTGACTCGGAGTTTATTGTTTCCCTTCTAAACTCTGGGTGCCCATTATTTTCCACACGGGCAGCCTAGAGTTATGTTATCAGGATATTCTAGATATTCTGGAGCTGTGGAAGCAAGCTGGATGGCGAAACGTATCACCTATATTTTGTATTATTCCGCTGTGTATTCTGTATGAGGACAAGTTTATATAACTGTCCACTGTTGTATTGAGTTGTATATTGACTCTGATTGATGTATGTATAAACTGATATAGTTCTTTATTTTAAACGACAAGTGATTATCTATTATATATTGTTCCGCTGCGATATGTGAGATTCTGATGTTGTTCTGTTGTTCTTCTTTTCTTTTTCTTCTATCTTTTCTTCTACCTCTTCTTTTAGACCCTAAGAATTCGGTTTTCAAGCATTCGGTTGCTCGGCAGTTGATACAGTGGACGTATCGATGTCGATTTTCGAAAGTCGAAGAATCAGGTCCTTACAACGTGGTATCAAAGCATATGGTTAAACGATAACCCTGCTCTGTTGGGTGTTACTCATTAGAGATAGAGTCAGTAGTACTCTAGAATGAGTTATGTGTAATAATAGATATGAGCGCGTATTTGTTAGTGAATATAAAAAATTGTTTGTATTGTGTTGACTTATCGGTTGATTGTTTATAGATTCTGGTCGGTGCAGTCTAGCTAACTGTAGATGATAGGAGTTTCTAAACTCTTAAACAAGGTAAACCGACACAGTATTGTTTTTGAATAGGGTAAACGAGATAATTTTACCCAAAACTATTTTTGTATATAAAAGAAATGATTTTCTGTAAATTATTACAGTATATGGTTGCATGGTTGTTAGGAAGTAATAATATTAAATTATTATCATTGAAATTAAACAAGAAATTGAAATCGTAACTCCAAAGTTTAGAAATAAAATCCATATACAAATAGAATTGGAGAATATAAATTATAAATGTGATTTGTAATTTGAAACGGAATTCCAAAGAAGTTTTTGGAAATGTTTTGAAAGAATTTGGAAAGTTTAAATCCTTTTTGGAATTGAAAATGAATTTCAAAGGTTTTGAAAGTTATTTTGGAGAGATGAAAGCTCTAAACTCTTTTCGGTCGCTGGAAAATAACTTCGATGATGACCGCGACATCATTGGTGTTCATTTTTGGGTTTCCAAAAGAGGAATTGCTGCCAAATTGTTTTAAATGAAAGTTGTTTGGAAAAATTCGGGTTTGGTTTTTGAAATTCAAAGGATAATTTGAATTGTTTTCAAAATGGTTTTGAAAAGGTTGAAAAGACTCTGGAATACTATATAAAAATATTTATGAAATATTATTAAGTTGATAACTTATACAAATCGAATTTTGATAGAATAAATTTAACTTAAAGAATGGAGTTAAATTAATGTAAGTACAAGTGAATCAATTTAATGAAAGTGAAATTGAAAGTTGAGATTCATTTCAAATTTGTAAGCAATAGAATTGAATTGAATAATTATAAATGAAAGATAAATTAAAATTCATATGGAATTTTAAATCCAGTTTAATATAAGTGGTTATAAACCAAAATAGTGAATTGAAAATAAATTTGGGGATAAAACTGGAATTGAAACTGAATGTTGAAAACAAATTTGAATAAAGTGAATTAGAATTTGTGATGAATTAGTAAATGAAACTAATTTAAAATAGTGCAGTTGTGAATGAAATTTAATCGATAAAATTCAATATTCAGAAGTTAAAAAGAATCCAAATAGAATTGAAATTGTGAATTGAATTCAAATGAAATTTGAAATGCAAAATTGAATGAAATAGATATGTAACTTCAATAGTGAAGTAAAAATGTATAAGAAGCAAGTATTGAAAATTTTGTAATGGAATTGACAAAATGGTTTAAATATTGTAACTAGATATTATGGCTAGTAGGATATACAGGTGTATTAAAGGAAATAGAATTGGAATTTTGAGGATGAATTTAAATTGCTCGACAAAAGGTATGTATTTGAATTTCAGTATGAGATTTGGTGATTTTCTTGTCTAGCCGCTTGGCCTTTTCTTTTCTTTTTGAAATTTGAGAGTCCGTAGGGACGTTTTGTAGTCGTGCCGTGTTAGCCGCGCAAAGGAGACGCTGGCAAAATTTTTTGAAAATTTCGAGTGTTAGAAAAAAAATTTGAAAGTTTAAATTTGAATTTTAAAGTAAACAATGTTGTTTTGAAACTTATAATGGAAGTTGGAAATTTAGTTGAATTAATAACGAATCTTTAGTAGAAAGATTTGTTTTGATAAATTTGATAAAACTATTGGATTGTGAAAAATAGTAGATGAGTTAAGGATCATTTTTTCCTAACTTGTAATTTCGGGACGAAATTCTTTTAAGGAGGGAAGTCTGTAACGACCCAGAATTTTGAACAATTTAAATTGAAAATATTTAATTGATTTTAAATATTGAATGATGGTTTGACTTGAATTTCAAATTATCAGAATAAATTGGCGATTAAATTATAAAATTTAATCCATTGTAAGTTGAATAAAAAAAATTTGAATCTTCAGTTTTAAGCTGAAGAAAAATATTTCAAAAGCTTTTAAAATTTGTATTGATAATACTGAAGGTAATAGAGCTTCAGAATTGAGTTTGAAAATGATTTGTTCAGTTTTGAAATTATATCGTTTAAATCGATATTTAAAAATAGTGTTCCGTGGTACAGTCTCGGAATTCGACGAAACCTGTTCCATTGGGTCCGTAATATTGAATTATTATCGGATTTCAAATTTCGTATTTTTCGAAGTTGTTATGTGAGCGTACGACACATAAACGCGTTGAATCTAAATCGAATTCAATTTAATTTTTAAATTTGAATTTGGTCAAAATCAAAACACTGTAGCTCCCCTAAATTTTTGCCTAAAATCACGAACGAAATCACGCAACACATCCCTCTCCTTTCTTTCAGCCAGAAACCACGCAACCATCTTCGTTTAAAAATAGGATCAAGCTCCTTCTTTCAAAAGAAAAAAAAAATTCTCGTTCAAATTTATAATGGCCGAGCAAACCAATCTTTCCCCTTATCAGAAACAAAATCAAAATAATACCGAGCTTCTTCAATTTAAAATGTATTGCGTCTCTCTCTCGAACAAACAGCAATGGCCGTGTCCCCTTTTCAAAAAATCAAAATTCGTTCAAAATCATCATGGCCGATAATCACAACTAATTCAAATCAGAATTTCTCGAGTTCGAAAATCAATGACCAGGGTGAATATCGAAGGCGGCTTGGGTTCGTGCTCGCATCCAAGCGAAGTGGGTCGTGGTCGCGGCAACGAACTGGGAGGAAGTGGATCGATATCGCGATCGAGTCGCGATACAGGAAACAATGTCGATTAACATCGCGAGCTCGAAGTCGAGGAGGATGCTAGCAATGGTGGTCGCGAGGTTCGTTTCACGACTGGAAGGCGGCAGCGACTTCGACGAATTCTTGTGGTTGCGATTTTGAGTAGAAGTTCGTCAGTAAGGTATCTTCACTGATTTAAGTTATATGTGTTTTGTTATATAAAAAAAACATAGAAACTGAAAACTTGATAATGTAAGTAATTTTGCTTAAATTCTGAAATTGATTTGATAAAACTTATATTTGAGTATATACAGTAAAGGTTGAATGAAGTTACAGGAAGAATTTTTTTTACAGTCCTGCTTTCGATTTAGTGTATGTATATATATATATAATCTGGAAAATATATTAAGATGGTTAACTTGTTTACTTGGCTTGTTAAATTATTTTATTTCATTAATAAAAATTATAAGCAAGTTATAAACTGTTGGAGGGAAACTTTTACGGTAAGTTTTATAAAACAGTAATTTAAAGAAAATTTAGTTTTAAGGAGATTTAAAAAGAAATTAAACTATTAAAGAAAAAAATTAGGTTAAGTAAAACGATCATCTAATTAAGTTATTAAATAGAAATTAATTATTCGATTTATTTCGAATATTAATAAAATTTTATAATTGTTATACAAGGTCTGATTCTGTGAAGAAATGGTCGAAATGGAAAATGGAATGCAAATAAAAAAAACGAAGGTGAGATCTTCTCACTCAAAATAAAATTTTGCAGTTATTGACTGATTGATTGCTATATTGGATGTGATACTATGGTATATATATATAGTAGTATATAACACTATATATATATTAGCATATGTATATATTGTAGTTGTTGATTTCCCGCAATTATATAGCGGATGAGACCCTATTGCGTTGTTAGTAAGCGGATGATATATTTATAAATCCCATATACCGCGATATTCCACCTCGAAGTGGAATTGGTATTGTGCTAACATCTGTGGATGCAGGGAAATAGGTTGGAGGGATCCAACTGGATTCCTCACCAGTATTTATTTGATTACAGATATTGTGATATTTGTTGAGTTTCACATCGATATATGATGTTTATTGTCGTGATTGACTAATTGGTGCGTTACATCATCAGATCCATTTTTGAAGTTTAAAAATAACGAATTTGATTTTAAAGAGATTTTTAAAGTGATTTTTGAAATAGATAGTTAAAGTAATTTATAAAATGGTTCAAATTGGGATTTTAATTTATTAAAAACGATGTATATGAAAGATGTACAAAATTGATATCTATAAATTTAAAAATATTAGGATTATTAAACGAGTTTTGTAAGTGTTGAAATGAAGTATAAGTGGATTTCATAAGTGAATGAAATTTTATATTTAAAATTTGTGAAGTTTTAAAGGAACGATTTTGTAAATAAATGAATTATAAGTATTTAACTTATAATAGGGACTTTTGGTATATATATATTGAGTTATAAATTGAATTGAAAAATAAAGGAGATTTATAAATCGGAGTGTTAATAGAAATGGAATTTATAAACATAGTTTGTAAATTGGAAATCAATTGAATTTGATAAATTTGACATAGAAATTATTAAAGGAGATATATTCGTGATTTTGGATAGCGAATTATCCTTTAAGTTAGACGATGTAATAATAAGAGTTTGGTTGGGAATTTTATTCACGATTTTGAATAGTGGATAATTCTTTAAATAAAAAATGTGTAGAAATGTTGAATTTGGTTAACGAAGTATATTCATGATTTTGGACAGTGAATATCTTATTAAATAAAATGGAGATGTTTTGGGGAAGTGACATTAAAAATGAAGTTAATTGTTTTAACGATGTTTTTAAAATGTGTTAAATATCGAAACCATAGATTTCAACATTCATTGTTGAAATAGACGTTTTCGAGGAAGAAGGAAATGGTGGACTATAACACAGTTGTTATTGTAAATGATTTCCGAAAGAAAATGTTTTATATAGTATTGGGATTTATATATCTATCTTAATTCTGAATCCCTATACTAGTGATTTTGGGTCGTCGTAATGATGTTTTACGTAACATTCGTTTTGACTCAAATAGATGTTGTTATAGAAAATGATTTCCTTAAAGAATGAAATATATACTAAATTTTGATTTAAGTATATTGAATATTTTCAAATATTGAAAATAAATAGATTTGTGAATTACTTATTATTAAATAAGTATGGAAATGTTTTTCCAATATGAAATGAAACGTTTTTGAGAATTTATCTTCGTAAAGATAAATTGAAAGTGAATATTTGTCGATTGAAAATCGTATATCAGTAGATATTTGAAAATATAAATTCACTATGGAATTTATAAAAGAAACGGAAATCCGTTTTAAAAATAAATATCGATTTATTTTTGAAGTGTGGAAATTGTATATCTAGTAAAGATATTTTTGGAAGATAAATAATTTGGGAAAATTATTTGGAATCTGATGATGTTGCGCATCTTTATTGATAGTTAAATAACCGACTATCAATAATTACCTTGAATGGGTATTTGTTGTGAATTGGATGAATTTGAATGACACACTTATTTTTGAATAAGCGCTCACTATTTGGGTTAGCCGGGAAAGGACCTTGGGGTCGTATAACCCATTCCGAATATGTGATACGTCGTTATGGATTGCATTTGATGACCGGTGTTGAAGTCCGGATATTTTTGAAAACGGAGGGATTACCGTCGAGTTACTCTACATCGGCTGATCTCCGATATAGAGGTTTTATCACCCTTAGTGACGGGAAGTCCGGACGTGATTAGAAAATTATCCGGATTTGCAAGGGCTTCATGAGAAGTGCCTTCGGTTCTGTTCGATCCCGGAACAGACTTGTATGGTTGTGTGTCTGACGTTACAAATTGAGATATAAAGCCGATTTTTTTCAAATACATTTATGTTGGTGGCGGAGAATTTATTCTCTTAGCTTAACACCCTTCTCTGAGACGTACGAGCTCAGAGGTTATGTAGTTGAACTTTATCAGCGATATATTCCCAATTTGGTAACGTGGCATGCTGAGTGTTGCTGTGAAATGATCATTGTTTGATCATTTATGATATGATCATTTGTTTGATCATTTATCTTTGTGATCATTTCTTTGATCATTTGTTTGACCCGAAGCATGGCTTTGTGACAAAGCGTATCTTTGTGGACGAGACTTCGTCGGACCTCACACCCCGGAAATAGTCAAAACAGGTAGGATGCAGCAATGTTCTAGGGAGTAGCGCCCCTTAGTGTATGTCATTCCTTCTGGATAGAGGTGGTATCATGGTTTGGAGCCCAGATACATAACTTATGTTGTTACTGCGAATTTATTATGTGGTTGTTGGAAATCGAGGATCCTCGGGAAGATCGGTTACGATCGAGGGATGGCATACGCGTGTCAGTAGTTACCTATTTTTGCAGAGGTAACCCGGCCTTGTGTTGGCAGAGATCTAACCGTAATGTTAGGTTATTTCTCGGGACGTCATTCCAGATGCGTTTCCATGTGGCAATGGGAAGTTCCATGGCCTGACCATTTGTTGGAAATCCAAAGAAACAATACGAGCCTTGTACGGTTTTAGTTGTAGAACCTGCCATTTAATATGGTAGCTATAGTAGGCATACTATAATGGTACCTATGCTGGCTAAGATTTATATTCTACTTTCGAAATGTTTTCTACACTATGCACTAATAATAATATCAAAAAGGATTTGATTTTGCGTAGTAAGCATCTTTGACTATCATAAGAAGAAATCTCCTCCAATTCTGCGTTTGCATTGTGTGTGTGGCGGGAGGTCTTATGGTAGTTTCATTTTCCAAAAGCATTTCGAATAAATTTTATTTTCTTTGTGAAAAATAACTTTTTTACGATCTCACACCAGTCACCTTGACTGACTCGGAGTTTATTGTTTCCCTTCTAAACTCTGGTTGCCCATTATTTTCCACACGGGCAGCCTAGAGTTATGTTATCAGGATATTCTGGAGCTATGGAAGCAAGCTGGATGGCGAAACGTATCACCTATATTTTGTATTATTCCGCTGTGTATTCTGTATGAGGACAAGTTTATATAACTGTCCATTGTTGTATTGAGTTGTATATTGACTCTGATTGATGTATGTATAAACTGATATAGTTCTTTGTTTTAAACGACAAGTGATTATCTATTATATATTGTTCCGCTGCGATATGTGAGATTCTGATATTGTTTCTGTTTCTGATGTTGTTCTGTTGTTCTTCTTTTATTTTTCTTCTATCTTTTCTTCTACCTCTTCTTTTAAACCCTAAGAATTCGGTTTTCCGGCATTCGGTTGCTCGGCAGTTGATACAGTGGACGTATCGATGTCGATTTTCGAAAGTCGAAGAATCGGGTCCTTACAATATGTATGTATGTATGTATGTATGCATGTATGTATGTATATGTATATTTTTATAAATAAAATCTCTTTTTATCTTGTATATTTATATACTTAAGTGAGAAAATATGTATATACATATATACATGTACACACCATGTTAAGATAGTTTGTAGTGTGTGCATGTGTGTTTACAGTGGTGTTATGACATTCTAGATAACTTTTAACTAATGAAAAATCAATATTTTAGAAAATAATTTCCGATCACATTTTATATTTTTTTTTCTAAACTGTATATATTGGTAAACAAAATTGGAAAACGATATTATCATCATTCGTTATTATTTTAAAATAGTTTTATTTGTTAATAAAAATTCATTTATGTGTTATTTAAAGATACAATTAAATATTCATTTTAATAGATATTAAATTCTGGGTCGTTACAACGAATTTATATATGCCTAAGTTGTCTAACTCTTTTCAATTTTAAAATTATTGTTTAAACAAAATTTTATTAAAAAAACTGATTTATTGATTTATGTTTATAAATTTTTGAATTGAATATACATGTTGCTAGCTGTTCTAAAACAATTTTGGTCTTACTTGCATGAGAATAATAAGATTTAATTTAAAATCTACAAGTTGAATTTTCTATAAAACCTTAAAACTTTTTATCTCTTTCTTAATATAACAATTGGATCTAAGTTTGTTAATTTTATTAGTCATAAGTGTATATTTTTTAAATTGCAAACTAATTGAACACATATATTACATGTTGTTTTGAACTTATAACATTATTAAATTATTGTGTGTATTTATATTTGTGAATATATATATATATATATATATATATATATGTATGTATGAGGAAGCTTCAATGACACCCATGTTTTGGAGCACCTCTTTAGCACCTCTATTATATCTTGAGCTACGCTTTTCCAAATGCTATAAAAGTTTGTAGATATTCAATCCACATATATATGATCATCTCTACAAAATTTAGGCTCATTTCAATATATGTAGCATAATATATTTGATGTTTAAATTTAACGGCTTAAATAAATGTTTGAACGGTGAATAATAGAATTATGATTTTGAAAAGGCTACAAATATCGAAATTACCACAAATTTTGTATAGATGGTCCTCTATATGTGGATTCAACATCTACAAAATTTGTTGCATTTGAAATAGTATAGTTCAAGATATGATAGGCGTGCTAAAGGAGTGCTCCAAAACAGGGGTGCCATTGAACCTCCCTATATGTGCGTATTATATACTCTTCGGATATAATGGAGTATTATATAAGTATGAACTTAAGTTATAAAACGTTTATAAACTTGAAGTTATGTTTTATGAAATGATTCATTAACGATTTAGTATTGAATAACACACCGTTCGGATAAAAGAAAGTGATAAAAGGAATTGGTATAGTTAAGAAACCAATAGGATAAATACGTAAGTTCTACGTAGATCGTTTTATTCGCTTGACTGTTCTTGATCCAGTATTCGAGTACATGTTTTGAGGTGATTTACACTGGTCCGAACAAGGATTTTTCACTCGATTCTTGACGGCGAACATTGATACGGATTCTTGATACGATGCTTAAGTTTTCTATCATAGTATATGGCTATGTAAGGAGAATGAAGGTTTCTAATCGAGGAACCTAATCGGAGTTCGCACTAGAGAGCTCAAGTGATCTATACTAGTTGGGAAGTGAAATTTATGTGATCGAGCAAGTGGTCGGAATTGATATTGCCTACGGATGGTTTAACGACCCGTATTTTTTAGCTATATTAAATTTAATGTGATTATTGAATAAAAATGGTTAGAAATAAAAATTTAATGATTAAATTGTTTAAGTTTAATAATGGAAATTATTTGAATAATTGAATTCTGAATCAAATATGAATGAAGATGGTATCGAATGTTAATTTAAATCTTAATTAAATATGAATGAAGATTTTTAACTTTTAAAATTGGATTTAAAAGTGAATAATTAGAAATTGTAAATTTTATATTATAATTAACAAGTAAAAATAGCCATTTTGGCCACTGTCTCGGATTCGGATGAAACCAGTTTCATCGGATCCATAAATTGTGAATTATTGTAGGATTTCAAGTTTCATAGTGATCGGACTTGTCGTTTGGTCGTGCGAGCTTGAAATGCGTAGAATTTATTTTCAGAACTTATTAAAATAATTTGACTTTAAAAAGCTATATTCTGAATACGATCGAATTAGCCCTCGAAACTAGTTCCACTGCGTTCGGAATAGGGTTAAAACATTATGAATGCCAGGCGGCTCGCTTCGTTTGGAGTTCGAAATTGCGCGGGTCGAATTGGAATTTAATTGCCAGTAAAATATCTAATATCGATAACTATGTGATTGTTGTAAATTATATTGACTGTTTGGATGATTGATTGTGATGGATGTGATTGGTTGATGTTTTGGATGATTTAGATGTTATTTATATTTATATATATCCTGTTATAACCGTACATGTTATTTTCAGTATATAAAATGGTAAATCGAACTATTTTGAATAAATTAAGAAATAGATTGAACCGTGGAAACGATATATACATATGGCATTTATTTTGGTTTGAAATGATATATATCCATCCTTGGAATTAAACTGAATAACTGATTCACTTAGCCATAGGATAGAAATTTTATACGGACACTGGATTGGTTAAATTAAATGATCTTAAAAGTTTTGTTTTGAAATTATTTAATTGATTGGAATCAAGAAATAAAAATCGAATTTAAGGAAATCGAACTATTTTCGAACTTGAGCTTGAAGTGTTGAAATTTAAGTTTGATAACATGAATGTTTTAAATAATTGAAGTTGAGATTTTGAAATTTTAATCGAAATATGATTTGAATTTCAGAAATTGATTTGTTTAAAAGATTGGACTTTTATTCGAACTTTGAATATTGCTAAGTAAAATCACTATAAAATGATATTTCAAAATTTAGATTGGAATTGGATTATATTTGAAGATTTGGATTTTAAATTAAATTTTGGAAGTTAATTTGATGTAAGTGATTTGAA
Organism: Allium fistulosum; assembly: GCA_030737815.1. Lineage (NCBI taxonomy): Eukaryota > Viridiplantae > Streptophyta > Magnoliopsida > Asparagales > Amaryllidaceae > Allium > Allium fistulosum. Next base: position 344,932,048 of record CM060903.1, on the reverse strand, counting down.
TCGGTATTTTCAAAATCGAACTCGAAATTGATATAAGTCGAAATGGTTTAAATTTGAGAATTGAGTTGAAATTTAATCAATGAATCAGATAATTGAAATTGGAATTAATTTGGAATTGAAATTGAAATTATTTGGAATATTTGAAATTGAAATTAATTTGGAATCGAAATTGGAATTAATTGGGATTGAATTGAAATTTATTCAAGTTGGAATATAAATTGAAATCAATTTGGATTGAAAGCAAAATTGAATTAATTCGAAATCGAAGTTATTTGAATTGAAATTGGAATCGAAGTAAAATTCGACTTGAAATCGGAATTGAATCGATTAAATCGAAATGGAAACTGAAACTGATTTGAATTGGAAAATTTGGAAAGTGAACCAGTTTGACTTTGAAACTACTTTCAAATGAATTATTCTAGTATGAACTGTTTAAAAATCTATCTTCTTAAATATTCAAATTATTATGATTTTCCAAACTATTTTATTATAAAAACTATTTTCAACACTCAAACTATTTTCTATAAAACTATTTTAACTATTTGATTATTTTAAAACTATTTAAACTATTTTCTAAAAATTCAAATTGGTCAAAAAAGTGGAATGTTTATATTTAAATCTTGGATTTAAATGCGAGTGAGGTTAAAATGAAGTTATAACCAAAATTAAACTTTCGAAACAATTTTGGAAGCAAAATCGAGATAGTAAGGCAAAAATGATATGGTATATTTTGAGTAAATATGATGATTTCGAAATGGATTTGATTTTGAAGCGAATATGATATTTTGATATCAAGTACGAATTGTTTTCGAAATATAAAAGTACCAACCGGTGTGTAAAATGACGTTTGGTTATTAAAGAGACCGAGACCTCTTATTGGCATACTTTCTGTCAATATTGGAACCACTTTGACAAACGTGTACGCGGTGGATGATATCTAGAATGTAGTGGTTGAATTGGCGAACGTTACTGGAATGAAGTAAGAGAACGATAATGGATAGCCTTGACACTTGTGTCATAATTAAAATGAATAAAACATGAGCCTACGTCTGGCCAATGAGGTTAGCTACCTCTAGTGACGTTGATCACTCGTATTGCTATCATGATTTTATACTCGATGGGTGCACCCTTTTTGTTCGGATTGATGGTCGCGGTCGGTCACGTATGGGTTACGACCGGCCAGAAAGGGTAAACTAGTAGAATCCTACCTTAAGCATTGCCTGACATGCTTTTTCATATTTATCCTTATACGAACCCATTACGACTTTGGTTTAGTATTGTACCTATAGGGGACTCACTGGCTACCGACGTTGCTGGTTGTGTTACAGGACCTACATAGACTACATGCTATAAAATGTGTTAAGGTGGATCGATGTAAAGCCTTAACGCTATTTTGATATTTATTTTACTGATTAGACATTGTATATATAGCATATTCTATTATATATAAATAGTTTAACGGATCCTTAGGAGATGGAAAATCCCATAACATTTCTTAAGTTATTGCATGCACATTATACACTGGATAGGAGATGTAAAATCCCGTAAACATCACTGACGCTGTTACACTCATATTTCGTGATATTGATTTGACTTACATAAGAGTATTTTAGTCCTAACTCGAGTGTTTTGTCTTTTCATTACGCTCGGGTCAGTCTTAATTTTTTCAATGCATTGAAGATCATTTTTTGGAGGATGGAGATGAAGTTTTGGTATATTATTACTATTTTTATTCTCTACATCATGTTGTTCTGCTGCATTATTTATTTATCCCTGATGTATATATATAACTCTGATAAATGTTGTATAGATATAATCAGATGTATAATATAAACAGCTTTATGAACTGTTTATATGATTATTATATTTTGTCGTTCCGCTGCGAGATTCTGTGTTTGTTTTCTTCTTCTTTCCTTATTTTTCTTAATTTTCCCCACTGATTATCTATGTTCTGGATTGTTTGAGTTGGACATGTATGGATTATTGTCGATTTAAACCTTCCGAAATGTGGGTCGTCACAGATGGTCCATGTGCATTGTACGGGTTTTAGTATTTGCATACTATGTTTTGTTGGCCTATAGAGTACAGGTGATGAATCTTTGATTTGTTATGAGGTAGCATGAATTATCGACCAAGTAATAACATGAGGATGTTAAGTGTAAGGCACGCTTAGTAGGTCATTTGTCATCCTTGTGTGATGAAAGGATTTTGAACTTAAGAAAACCATGAGTTTTGTTTGCTAGTGATTAAATACTATTAAGTATTGCTATGTGATCGTTTCTTTTGTTGCTCATGTTGGAGTTTTGAGGACGAAATATTCAAAGTAGGGGAGAATGTAACACCCCGGAATTTCAAACACTTCGTATTTAAATATCTGAATTATTTAAATATTTGAATCTTTGATTATATGTTATTAAAATGATTTAATGAGCATTTTAAACCCCTTTTAAATCATAAATAATGATGGTAAACTTGTTTTGGAATTTTTTTTTTAAAAATACAATGAAATAATATCGATAATGTGATCGAAAATAGTTTTATCGGTAAACAGTTTTTTAACCGTCAAAAGTTGTTCATATTTTTTTACATACAATTATTTGCTTAGGAAATCAATTTAATGAAATAAATATATTTTTCACTAAAACCATAGGAAGATTCCTAAGCTTATCTAGTTAGTTGTGAATAGGATAATGAGGTAAAAAGGAGATATTTCCAAAATGAGCAAATAAGGAAATTCCTTAACACATAAGCTGTGTGGTGTAAAGTTGTCATAAGGGATTTGGGGGTTTTGATCTTTTCCCATTACATTTCTAAGGCTATATAAGGAGGCGTACACCCTTAGGAAATAATCACAAAAATTGCTAAGCTTGAGATGAAGTAGGAGGGTTGAAAATGGTGGAAGTGCTTAGGCACTAATCCACTAATTACTCTCTAGCATTTTCAAAAGTTAACCAAATCTTCTATAATCTCTTTTAAACTTTGGCTTTGGGCCTAAGATATCATGGGAAGCATGATAAGAAAGTAATAATTGGGAGGAGGTAAGAAGAACATAGGGATCCATGATGGGCCATGAGCATGGAGGAGGAAGAAGAAGATGGTGGCTTTGCTTTGGAAGTGCTAAAGGTTGGACCTTTAGGCTTGTGTTGACGGAAGGAGGTGGTTCTTTGATTCTTATGGCTTTGTGCTTGGGTTAGGCATGGATCTAAGCAAGTTATCTCACTATCTCTTAAGTATATATTGTGTATATATATGTTGTATGCAAATTATAAAGTTAAAGTGACATTATTTAAGCAAAGTTATAAACATTGGACCCTCTTGCTTATGGAAGCAAATGATAACTTTATATTGTATAACCTCACTTCTATTACCCTCTTTAGCCAGTGCTATGGCTTTGACTTTATGTTTAAATGGTTGTTTAACTTGTATGTAAAATTGAAGTTTGAAAGTGTTTGAAACGAAAATGGTCGTTATAAGTGCACTTCGGAATCCTTTGTTTTTGGGAATTTTTATAAGTAAATGGAAAGATATTCATAAGGATTTTTTTCCATTATTTTTAAGTACCCTAATTGTAGTACTTACTATAAAATTTTCAAGTCTTAAATCATTTGTTTAAGTGGTTAAAACTAGTCGCAAAGATTGTGCTTTTAGTGTTGTTTTAACAAGGACTTTTAATAGCACTTATAAATGCCGTAGTAAGTCACTTATTGTTTTAAGTGTTTAAAAGCGATGTTTTGGCTAGTTTTTCGCGATTTAAGTGGTTTCTAAATTCTTTTCTTTAGAAATTATTTTGATGGAAGTTCTTATAAAATGCATTTGAGTATGAAAAAAGAATGGAAGTTCAAATATAGTCTTAATGATTATTTACGAATTTGACAGTAAAGTGCTGCAAAATGTAAAACATGTTTTTAATCAAACTTCTAAATTAGTCATTTTCAAGTAATATTTTACAAAGATATTTAAAACCTATTTATAAGTATTTCTAAAGTATTATTACATGTATATATATATATAATATAAGTTTTGAAAAAGGTGATTGACTAGGCTTAACACTAATAAGCCAACGAGTAAACTTGCCTGTTTGTGAGATTCAAGAATGAGGTGTCTAGGCAAGGCTTGGAGCAACCAGTGCCCAAACTTACCTGGATTCACTCTTGAACGAGGAACAGTGTAAGTTGAAATGTCAGAAACGTGTTAATCTTGCTGTTTACTTACTTGTTTAAAAAAAGGAAATTAACTTTGCTTAACTCTAAAAGCCGACGAAGTAAGTTTATCTATTTCTGAGAGTTAAAGACAGATGTTGAGTAGGGACAGAGCAATAGATCTCTAACCTATCGGGCTTCCCTCTTGAATGAGGAATAGTTAAGTTAGGAATGTCGGAAACGAGTTAAGTATACAAACATTTATTTGTATAAGCAACTATTCTAACTAGATAATCGATTGATCGACTATCGAACTTAACTTATTATTAAACCAAAATCTTTAAAAGGATGTTTTAAAGATGAGATAAGTACAAAATGGTTTTGGGTTTTTTGTGACAATGTGTTAATTACATTCATCTTTAACCCTTTTTGATTATACTTGTGAATATAAATAGATCGTTAATAATGTTTTAAAGATAAGCATAAGCGAAATGATTTTGGGTTTGTTGTGACAATGTGTTGATTACATTCATCTTTAACCCTTTTTTATTATACTTATGAATGTGAATAGATCTTTAAAAGAAAGTTTTAAAGATAAGCAAAAGCGAATAGTTTTGGGTTTGTAGTGACAATGTTTGAGTAACATTAGTCTTAAACCTTTTGAATGGATTTTTAAAGTACTTAGATCCTTAAAATGGATATTTTGAAGGAAATTATAAGTATGGAATCTTTTTGAAAAATATAGAAAAAGTAAAGGTTTAAAGCAAAAAATCTTGTTAATGATTTGTGAATATATTTATAATAATTAGGATAAGTATATGAATACTTTTTGAAGTATACAAAAAGAGTAAAGGTTTAAAGTAAGAAATCTTGTTAATGATTTGTGAATATACTTAACCATTTGAGATAAGTATATTAATACTTTTTGAAGTATTGAAAGAGCACAAATGAATAATAGAAATTCATAAACGATGTTTTACAAAGTAAAAGAAGTTTTACTAATAAAAGGGGTTTTAATTTATAAATGATTAACTAAACAAAAAGGGTATTAGAAGTCACTTATGTGACTTGATCGTGCTTTATGTGACTTGATTGTACTTTGTTTGTTTCCTTGTTTACGAAAAACATTTATTCATATACTTAGCAATATAAGCCGATGAAGTTGGCTTGTCTATCTTTGAGAATTAAGACTGATGTTCGTGTAGGGATATGGGCAATATAGCTCTAACCTACCGGCTCCACCCTTGATCGAGGGTAGGGATGGCAATGGGGCGGGTCTAGGGTCCAAACCCGGTCGACCCGCCCCTGTTTTGGCCCGTCAAGACCCGCCCCATTGGGTCATTGGGGCGGGTAGACCCGTGACCCGTTCTTGAGTACTCCGGGTCTAGGGTCGGGTTGGGGCTTGGCCGACCCGCCCCAACCCGACCCGCACTACTAACATCTCATGAAACCACTTTATTACTATAATGATTTATTAATCTTTTTAGTTATAAGTGATTCTAGCATGGATATTAAAATGTTCCAATCAATATCTATAGAAAAAATTAGAGTATTAAGTTGCGTCATTGATAATTATACAATAACATATGTATATATTTTCTGAATTGTTATTGTAGACATCATTTTTATTAACTTCCCATAGACACATTGTTATTTGTATTTCATATATTATTTGGTGATAACGAGTATAAACAAATAAATATATGTACGTTGCTACATAATTTTCAATCAATACATAGAGACTCATCGGGTCTTGGGGTGGGTCAGGTCTACCCTGACCCGCACGGGTCCCGGGTACGGGGTAAAATTCCAGACCCGCACCGGGTCTACGGGGCGGGTCTGGAGCGAGGTCTAAAAAATCTGGGGCGGGTATGGGGCACTAAAAACCCGCCCCAACCCGCCCTATTGCCATTCCTAATCGAGGGATAGTGTGAGAGGAAAATATCAGAAACATGATAAGTATACGAGACTTGGTTTCCATATATGATCGTTCTCATTATCATTGAATGACCAAAGTTCATCGATTCAGTCTTGGAGAGACCAGGATCAGTAAGTGTTTTACTTACCGAAAACCACTTTAAGGTTGTGATATGTGTTCTATCTCTAGGAAGTGGATTTGTTCGAGATGCGGAAATCTATGTGGAGATTCGAGAACTGGTTAAGATGCTCGAACACATGTAGTTGTTCGTGGTCTATTCATGATTTGGAATCCCTATGTGATTCCATAATCTATTGAGATATGGGAATCCATGTGTGGTTTTGAGATCTATTCGAGATGTGGGGATCCAATTTGGGGTTCTTATTCTGTTTGAGTGATGAAGACTCATATGGAAGATGCCAAACGTAACCTCGACATCTGAAATGGCTAAAGACAGAGTAGGCTTGTTACGACCCGGATTTCACTGCTTCGATTTGCGAATATTTAATTAATTTTAAATATTCAAATAATTGATTTTAATGAAAATAAAGATCTTTTAAATAATAAATAATGATGGTGAAATAGTTTCTAAATTTTGTTTACAAAGATATATAGTTCAATGGAAAATAGAAAATGTGACCGAAAACCATTTACCGAATTTTCGACGTTTTATCGTATAGAAGTTTTTTGAAGTGTTGCCACTCTTATTTCTATTTGAAGCAATATTTATATGTTTGGAACATCCTTAGTTAAGAGAAATAATGTTTAAAATATGATAAGTATAAATATAAATAAACTTAAGTTAAATAAGTTTAGAAATAAAAATATAAATATAAATGTCCCTTCATTAAGAGACATAAGTACACTAAAGTACTAGCACATATTTATTCTTGTTGTAACATGAAAATGAAAAGGGGATAAAAAGGGTGGAGTGAGTACAAAGGGAAGACATGGGTGGTGACATGGCAATCATATAGTGGAGGGTATGGTACATGGTTAGTTCGGTAATTTTGCTTATTCATTTTATATATAAACCTTTTTCCATTTTTCTATTCCATTTTACATATTCATTTTTCCAAAATTTCCTAAGACTTCTTCTTTTCCAAGCTTCTAAATTTTTTTAATGGCTTCCAATTCTAAAGCATAAAAACTTTGATTTCCATTTCCAAAAACCTTTCGAAACCTTGTTTTAATCACTTGTTTTAAGCTCCACTTTCGCAATTTTTACTCCCAATTCACCCGACCAGAACTTCTTCTAAAAAGCACCAAATCAAGATTTTATTTTTTTCAAACCATATATAATATCAGTGGATAAAACTTTCCAGTTTCTTACTTTTTCTAATTTCGTGCTGAGATATGTCAAAAACTCATTTCTTTCCAGAGTATTTTTCGACTTAGAAATTCAAGTCGAAAAATAGCTCCTCTTATCTCGGGCACATCTTCCTCAAAAATAACTAAAATTAAGTGTTTATTTTTTTCAAATTGTAGAAGAAAGAATTCCCTAAAACTTTCCTTTTGACAAACAAAATCCGAGTGTAACATGTCCACAAACTGAGGAGAATATGACCCTTTTCGAGTTGATTTTTGGTGGTTTCCAAGCTTTACAAGTTTAAAGTTTATTTCAAGTTTCTAAAAAGATATGGTGAGTAAACCCTCTTATAATTTGGAAAAACTTTAAATTTATATTTTGTTATGTTTTTTATGCAATATTTTGGTTGTTTGGTTGGATTATCATGTTGTTGGATAAATGCATGTTGCTTGTATGCGATTAAATATATGGTATGGTTGATTTTTAACTTAGACTTGTTAGCAAAGCCTAATAATTGTTGTTAAAGTTAGATCTTTTGCTTATGTTGGAATTATGAGATGTTTATGGATGTATCAACTTGTGAATGCTATGAAAGATTAGCACTTGAACTTGTTAAGGTGACTTGGAGATCCCTTGAGTTAAGTGGTTTACTTAATTTGTTTTTTAATAAAAAGTTTTAACCTTTACATTTGTTTTCAAAACTTTTTCCTAAGTTAGTAAAGTAAGTTAAAGTAAAGGGTAAGAGTTTTAAAAGTTATTATATATGTAAAATAAGTTTTCAAGTTATGGCATCCATAGTGATAGTCGCTATAAATGCAGTTTCGCTTTAAAAATTCAGATTTTTCAAATTTAAGTTTCATTCTTCAAATTGTTCTGTAAATTTTTTACAAGCCTAATACTAATGTTTTTAAAAGTTAATTAAGAATTTAATAATTAATAATAATTAAGTTTTAATAATTATTAATTAATTAAGTGTTAATAAGGTTTATTGACTTTAATTAAGTGAAGATTGGTTACTAATTAATTACCTTTTTAAGGATAAGATTAATTTTAATTAATCAAATATTTAGTATGATTAATTTTCAATTAGTTATAAGTTAAATATATGATTTACTTTTAATTAATTACTAATTAAATATAAGGTTAATTATTAATTACTTATTAACCATGTGTTTACTTTTAAATTAATTAAGGTTTTAATTTATAAATTATTTATTAAAGGTTTAGTTTATTATTTAAGATTTAATTAAAGATTTTTTAATTGAGATTAATTAATATTAAATTATTAATTAAGATTTAAATGATTATTTAATAATTAATAAAAGATTAGTCAGTGTTTAATTAGTTATTTAAGAATTAATTATTGTTTAATTATTTATTTAAACGTTTAATCATTTCTTAATATATTTATTTAATTAAATTAAGATTTAATAAAGATAATTATGATTTAATAAGAGTTTAACTTATAATTAATTATTTTAAAGGGGGTTTTAAGTTTTAAATCCTTTGATTTTCCAAGAATCAATTTATTTAAAAAGGGAATTCTTTTACAAAGGATAATTTTGAGCACAAGGGATTCAAATGTCAGTGCATTAAGTAGACAAATAACTATGAATGAGTTATAATGTTGATTGATTGAATTGTTTGGACATCTAATAACAGAATAAATCCACATTCTGCTATAGTGTAATTGTTTCGTTGTTGTGGACACATGGTAATAGAATAAATTTCTGTTCTGTTATAAATTGATTATTGATTGTGTGGACATATGTTAGTAGAATAAATCACCATTCTACAATATGTAATGAATTGTTTGGACATTTATTTAGCAAGACAAATCACCATCCTACTATTATGTTATTTGGACATGTATATGCCAGTTAGTTATATTGACATGTTATTCCCTAATTTGGATATGAGTTGTATTTACATACATGTTGACCTTTGTAAATAACTATTAAGTGAATTGGATTTGAAACTAAATGGTAACTTAAACTAGTACCATTAGGATTGCTATGCCTCTTTTTGAATTTATAAAGTGTGTTTTTGAATTAACTTAAATTCTTTAATCAATTTGGGGTTTTAAAGTTTATAAATGATTTTCAAGCTATATTATTATTTTATAAAGATATTAATAATAATTTGTTTATAAAATGGGTTTACTAAATAAAAGGGCTACCTGAAGTGTTTTACCAATGATATTTGGTAAATGATATTTTATAAAGAAATTTTATAAAGGAGTTATAAGGGAGATTTATAAATGGTTTTAAAAATAGAAAGATATTTTATAAATCATTTTAGAGAATTTAAAAGAAATTTAGATCTAGTTGAAAATCTAATAAAAGGTTTGAAGTATGAAGTGAACTTATAAAAATGAATTTTTATAAGGAATATTTGAATGTGTTTTATAGTAAGTTATGTTTTGAAAAAGGAATTGCCGGGCCATTTAATATGGAATGTGATAAGAGATAATTTTCCAAAATGTTTTTGGTAAATGCATATATTATTTTCCAAGTCTGAAAGGGATGTAAGGGGTTTAGGAAAAGTGTTTTAGAAAAGATCTTTTAATCAAGTATTATAAAGAGATTTTTACGAATTAAAGGTTAATTAATAAAGGCTTAGTGGATCCCGTGTGGAATTAAACCTATGTTTGATGTTTGTTTATTTGATAGTTAAATAACCGACTATCAAATCTGGACCAAAATGTAACTTTGGAAATATCTAGGAGAAACATGAGAATTATATGGTACAGTTACCATCAGTAGTACTATACTATACGTATAAACTCGTTTCTTTCTTATAAATGATAAGGAAATTCGTCCACAAACGGTTAGGAGGTGAACTCCACTCTTATCTTTTATCTGCTTATTTCCTAAAGAATCAGGATTGAGTTTACTGGATACTATTGGAAGTTGTTTCGAAGAGACCAGGATCGAATAAGTATAAATTATCTGAAAACCACTTCGATCCAACTCAAACGTTTCAAACTGAAGATACCTTAAAGAGGATTGAAGACGGAGTTTTTGAAGTGCAAGGGCTACTTGCTACTAATCCCGAGGGTGATTCCAAAATGGATGTAGTAGAGTTAGTGCCTTCGGTTTCGTCCAGACCCAGAACGAACTTGTATGGATGAATATTGACATTGCATTTCTGCCAGAGGGCAGTGTTAGCATTCTAAGATGGTCTGCTAAGAGAAAAGGTAAAAGTGTTGCCTCAAGCCTCATAACCTGGGAAATGGCTAAAACAGGGTAGATGCGGCAGGGCTATGTGGGTCGCTCCCATTAGGGCATGTCGTCACCATTCTAGATTATTATATTATGGATTTGGTTGTGCATGAGAGATCTCGATAAAGGTTGGGAACAACTGGGGTGATGACACATTCACTACTATCCAAGTTCAGGGGTAGGCCGGCTCTGTCTTGGCGGGGTGGACCTAGTTCAGGGCCAGACCCTAGCTACATTTTATCTAGAGGTTTAATGTACGGAAGTTAGTCCCTTACCTTTCCATTGATGGAATTCATTCTCCAATAAGCATCGTACGGACTTGATTGTATACCTATTAAGCTGGAATTTAATAATGGTAAAAATTTCGGCTATTTTCATATATATATTTTGAATGCTTAGACATTATTATAATTTCACTGGATTTTCTATAAAAAGTGTTTTGGTTATCATAAGGTAAAAACTCGTCCGTGTTTTTGTGTGGCGTGGTCTTTCGAGATACCTTTGATTTTAAAAGGGTTTTAAACATAATAATTCAGTTGTTTGAGTTTACTCACACTAACCCATGTCAACTCGGAGTTTTATTTCCTTTCCATAAAACTCTTAAGTGCTCAAATTTTTATGGGCAGCCAAGTAGTTCAGGTTTCCCACGAATGCATCTTGGAGGAGCTTGGAGCAGGAGGCTTCATCGATTGCTAGTTATTATCTTGTTTCCACTGTATTATATGTATCTTATATCAGTTAGGTAAGGACAAACTATTATAACTATCCAAGGGTAGAATTTTATTAGTATGACTCTGATGTATCATTTTTGAAATGGCTTTATAAAGAATCATGTTGATTAATATATGTTATTCCGTTGCGTTGTGAGATTCTGTGATTATTTAGTTTCTTCTTATCTTCTATCTTCTATCTTCTTTCTTTCAACTAACGATCGGTTTTTCCGGCACTTGAATCCTCAGCATGCAATACAGTGGACGTATTAGTGTTGATTTTCGAGGTTCGAAAATTCTCATTCGTTACAAGGCTGTACAATCTGTAGTTTTGCTAACCCACGACAGGATATTTTCAACTCCAAATCTAAAGTATGCTTATCGATGTCGCGTGCGGGAGTTGATGGTATTTGATTCCACATGGTTCATGTTTATGTTCGGGCGTGGGCCGCTTGTATTTACCTTATGGTATATTTTATCTTGAGATGTCCGATGCTCGAAAGGTGTTTTCTAATTCTTGTGCATGGAGTTCTGCTTCAGTTTACTGGAGGCCTCTCCACGGAAAATCCATTATGCGAACGTTCCTTATCAGATATTATTATACTCCTAATATGCTATTGAATGTAACCAATGTAACCGTCTCAGCTATGTTATAATATTTATATTCTACACCCTAAGTATTATCTATTATATCACCTTATGTACCTATTAGATGGTGGTTCTTTTGAGGAGATAATCGTTATGGCATCCCATGCGGTCTCAAAAGTACTGTTATATGTTGATCACATATTTCTTGAGTTTCTCATACCAGACTTATGTGTGACGCTTAGTTTTTCTTTTCCCTAAATTCCTCGTGTGCTCTTCCAAATAGCTTGAGAAAGGCAGGTTTTCGTTGATGTTCGTTGGAGCTCAAGAAGATGAGCTGGATGTTTCACCAACCGTAGTATTCTTATTTTCGATGCATTACTATATTGTACATATCATCATTTGTGAGGATAAGTTGTTATAACTGTCCAGGCTGATGATGGTACTTAGGTTTTGTAACTCCGAAATTTCTGTATTAGAGTAACCCTTTGTACTATTCCTTTGAAATTATATATTATAGTTACGCCGTGAGATTCTGATATTGTGTTCTCTTCTTCCTTCTTCCTTTTCTTTTTCTTTTTATTTCTCCCTAACAATTCGTCCTTTCGCACTTGGATGCTCGACATACGAATACCATGGATGTATTAGTGTCGACATTCGAGGGTCAAAAAAGGCGGGTTGTTATACAATTACTATGTGATAAGCAAATGATTACTTTACGTTAATTCGATCACACAAATTGAAATTTGATCACATCCAAAGCATGAATTATCAGTTTGAGTTATTCTCTATAAAGCTATGGAATCTCAAGAAATTGAAATAAATCAACCTTGATAGAAATAAAGTTAGTGTTAGTCGCTATGCACTGGATCGATGATGGCCACATATATAGATATAGAGTTGACGTGCAATAATCACAGCAGTAGCAATATAAATATAATAGCAGCACGAATAAATAGAAATGTAAAGCAAGAAGCAATCACAGCAAAGTTTTTATACTGGTTCGGACCTCCAGTCCTACGTCCAGTCCCAGACTCCTTCTGGAATTTAACTATCACCCTCACTTCGCCTGGAGGAATAGGCACCTGAGCAGCAGAACAGGATTTCAGTACACTTGCCCGAGCAACCGAATGGGACTTCAATATTTTCTTTTATAAAGAAATAACTTGACTATATATTGTGTCTTCATACTACTGAGTAGTCGAACTAGAGTACAACTTCTATAACCTGTAAAATTGATGAAGAATGAGTGTGCAGAGGTTAGGAAGTGGATTAGAACCAGACTTGTATGTTGTGGAGTGAAATAGCACTGGTCTAAATTTGCTTTTAGAATGAATATGGAAGTTGGAGCGTTTGGAAGCAATATGAGAATGATTTGAGAGAATATGATTATTCTATTTGATTTGGGGATGATAGAAGACTTATATAGGAGTGATAAGATGTCTTTGAATAGTAGCAATCCTTCAGCATTTTAGTTTGGAAGAGATGCATCCGTTGGAAGTTTGCAATTGGTTGAATAGCCACTTGACTATTCGCTTTGGAATGCTAATGTAAAGTAGCCGTTGTAGTTTGTTTGCACAAAAAATGGACAAACACCTCAAAGTCGTATGATTTAGTAGATCTTATGTTGTCCTTAGTGATTTGGGTGATTTATGCAAATATATGAAAAGAAGGGGCTAAACTGTAAAAAGACACGCAGATTTATAGTGGTTCAGCCAGAATGTGCCTACGTCCACTTTATATGTTATTTCTCTTCTCTTGTTTAGATTACAAGTACAAAGCATTGATACAAGTAAAAGAAAGTTGTTTGAAAGTTCTCTCCGTGCTTGAGCTCTCAAACTTGTCCCCTATTGCTGTACCCCTACCCCTCTATTTATAGAGTGAGGCTGGAGGTAGGGGTCTTGGATGAATATAGCTGCTGCTGGGCCTGGGCTGGTGTGGTCGGGCCTGGTAGCGTTGGTTCGGCATTACTTTGCTTCGACATTACTTTGGTTCGGCATTACTTGGTTCGGAGATGGTTGGGGTAGGAGTTGGTTCGGTGGTTCTGGTCCGGTAAAGAGCTTGGTTCGGCGGTTGGAGTTGGTTCGGCAACGAGGTGGGAGGCAAGTTGGTTCGGTATTGCTTGGAAGTGGACCGGTGGATCTTTAGTTTGGAGGGTGGCTGGTCCGGTGGTGAGAATTCGCCCAACATTTGCCCCCCAAAGTGGGGCGTATGCTGGCATACGGCTTACTTTGTTTCTTGGTCATCTTTATTCGGTCCCTGAGTGCCGGTCCAGTTGGTCCGGTGTCTTTCATTTGCCTATAAGTAGAGGTGTTAAGCCTTCGTCATTCCTTACCGAGTGAGATAGCCGAACCACTAAGTGCAGAATCAAGCTTTGACCGAATCAACTGAGTACCGAATCCTACTTAACTGCCGATCCAGGTGAGTTTGTTTCTGCCGAACGAACTTCTAGGGCTGGACTACCGAATGGATAAAGGGGTTCGAATACCGAATGAACTTTCATATTGGAATGCCGAATGAGCTTTTGGTTGGAATTTACTGAATGAATTCGGGGATTCCGAGTGTTGAATGGACCCTCTACCGGATGGAATTTTATACCTGAATCACTAGTGAAACTCTAGATTACATAGTTTACGTGTCTTAACGATATACTTTCTTGTGTCTGCAGATAAATGTCTCACAAAGTGGAAACCCGATCAGAGAAAAAGAGATCTCATGACAGAGAAGAGCCTTCCGACGTGCCCCCAGCTCAGCCAGGACCTGTCCGTCACGGGCCCACCCCGAGATCATTAGTGGATGGATACGGTCCTCAGGAACTCCTTAACTTGCCTCCTGATTGCTTCCCTAGCTTACTCAAGGGCGAGAAACTCGATGTTATATCTCGCTCCTTCGGGATTGACCGAGCACGCATGTTATTGCCGGATGCGGGAGTGATGCCGTATGATCCTCCCGAAGGATACTTTGCCTACAGCAGATACCATTGCATGTGTGGTGCCATCCCGCCTCTCAACGCCTGGGTAGTCAGCTTTCTCACCTATCTAAAGGTAGCTCCATTCCAGCTTCAGCCCAACTCTTATGCTATTCTGATGAGTCTCTTCGTCATCTTTCAGAGGAGATATGGGCGTCCTCCTTCCAACCGGGAGATCCGGTATTTGTACAACTTGAGAGGTTACAAGAAGGGGTCTCCCTACATCAGCTTGGAATCGGCCGTAACCTTTAAGCCGGTCCTAGATTTATACTCCAAGTACAGCATGTTCAAGAAGGAATGGTTCTTTGTCAGGGATGACTCCGTTTCTATTCGGCGCTTCACCTCTGGATGTAAGTCAAAGCTCTATTTTTAATTCCCGTTCTGGTTGCAATACTTTTTCTTATGTGTTCTTATTTTTTGCTAGCGACAGGTGGTTTTGCGGTCGTGGAGAATGACCGCCTGGTTCAGACGGCAGCAGAAATAGAAGCTATTACTGGGAGAGATAGGTCGGCTGCCTACCTGATCAGGAACGCTACACTCTTGGAGTACAGCTTGATCCTTCCACAGCAGTCCGTGGTCAAGCAGAGGGACACGGCTGAAGAGAAGGCTGCTCAAGCTAAAGAAGGGGCCGAGTCGAAGAGCAGTAAAAGGAGGCCCTTTCCGAAACATCCGGTTGCCGGGGGAAGAAGCTCAAAAAGTCTGACGGTCCCTCTCCCAGCACATGTCCAGATATCCCAGAAGAGGGAGAGGTGGAGGAGGAGCAAGGCGAAGATGGAGGAGAAGGCGCCGGAGGTGGCGACGGTGTCGGGGCTTTGTCCTCTGGGCAAGTAGGCGAGATGCAAGAGTGGACGGATGATGCTTTCCGCCAAGCCTTCGAAGGTCTGGAGGGGACGGAGAAATCTAAGAGAGCCGATAAAGTTGGGACCGGCGTTGATTTATCTTCCGGGAGCGCCTCTACTGAAGCAACTTCGGCGGTTCAAGGTGAATTTCACTTTACTCTTTTAATTCTTGAATGATGGCTCAATACCTGTTGGTGACACTTGATTTTCATATCAGGAGCAGGTAAAACGGCCAAGACCTCAGATCTTCGGCACAGACTTGAACAATACAAGCTCTCCAAAGCTTCCGCCAAGCCGAAGCCTCCGACCCACCGTTCCGGGGATGTAGTCGGCTACCGTCCCCTTCTCGGGGTTATTGGAGAGGATATTCAAAAGAGAAAGAGGAGTCGCTCCCTATCCGAGCCTTCACCTGGTCATCAGCCCCCAATTCAGCCTCTTCATGATATCACGGAGGAGGATACTTAGTTTATGCCCTCTCCGCACCCGTCTGAAAATCCTACCGTTACTCAGATTGATCATCCTGGCTTGGCTCGTAATCCATTTGCGGGTCATCCTGATCTGGATCCAAGTTCTCATGATATTTCCTTCGACGAGGTTACCGGTGAGCACCTTCTTCCTCGCAACCCTATGGTAAAGGTGCTTGATGAGGCCAAATCCCTGGACCTTGATTTGCTTACTACTCGGGTTGTCGCTATGGGGAACGAAGCTAAAGCAAATATCGACCGGGTTGCTGAGGAGACCAGGAAGTTGATGGGGCATCATGCCCGATTGGTCAAGGCCGGGGAGGAAATTGGGAGTGCCAACATAAGACTGCGGTTAGTGGTTTCCGACCAGGCCAAGCAACTTGCTGATCAGGCCATCCAGATCTCTCAGCACGAGACCGCCTCCGGACGTCTAAAGAAAACTATGGAAGAGGCCAGCTGGGCCGAACTGCGGAAAATGGAGGCTACTTGCAAGGAACGGATCGATATGGCCATTGCCATGGTGGACGAGGTCCGGAAAGCGGATCTTGAGCAGATAGAGGAGTTATCTGGGAAGCTTGAGGCTGCAGAGCTTGCTCAAGCCAATTTGAGGGAGGAGATAGAGGCGATGCGGAAATCCCTTCAGGCTGACTGCTCGAGATACCAATTGGAGAGAGATGCCTCCGTCGTAAGGTTGTCGGATTCCGAGGCCCGGGCGAGGGAGTTTGAAGAGAACGAGGGGCTGATGGAGGGGATGCTCCAGGATATGTACTTCCATACTTAGAGGCAGGGTAACTTGTCCTGGATGGATGATTACCCTCGGGTTATGGCTAGGATCTATCTCAGGGCTCTAGAGGAGGCCCAGGCTGAGGCAGATAAGGAGGGTGGCATGGCCTTTAGGATGGATGCTGTTACCGCCCAGTTTACCAAGGAGGAGAAGGTGGCGGTGAAGGAGGGCATGCGGTTGCTTGCAGCTGAGGAGACAGGTGTGCAAGCGGAGGATGACGTTCAAGCTGATCAAGGAGCAGATGCTGGTAAGTCTTCCTTTCTAGTCTTTCCGTTAACTTGGTTGCTTATCACTAACGAATTCTTTTTCTGACCGGACAGGTGGGCAACAAGACAAGGATAAGACTCCGACGCAGCCGGCTCCTTGATTAGACCTGGAACATTCTTTTTGTGGACTTGACATGGTTGTATATGTTAGTCTTGAAGCAGTAAAGTAACTCTTAGGTTGTAATTTCTGCTACTTGTAATAAATAGCTCTATTCTTGACGTGTAATTCTTTAACTTAAGCTGATTCCGTCGTCTTTTGAATGTTTTTTTTTTGACATGTTGTATGAGAAATATAGCTATGCATATTCTTGTAATCAAATTGTGCTTGATGTCAGGTTTTTGTTGAAAACATAATTTCATGACTTGCAATGTTAGCGTGAGGTGTGAATAAATTATAGTCATGTGTTTACATATGAAAGAAGAAAATACCGCCCTTTATATTTTGCTTGTAGATGGCAGCTTTGAATATCCTGTGTGACCGGGTAAGGGATGTGGTCCTGTATCTTGCTGTGAATATCCGCTTCTATTAGTGAGTGTCTCCTGTTCCATGTCCTGTACTTCAGGGATTGTTACAGAGGATAGGAGAAAAGTTTCTTAAGCAAAATTGAAATATGTGAAAAAGTAAAACTTCCAATCATGGAAGGCCTTCGATGTGCTTAAGTTCGTGGCAAACGGGCTTTGTAGTCACTTTCCCTAGCTGTGGGTCTTGGAGACATTTGTCACCCATCTTACGCCTCCGCGGGGAGTTAATTCTTTTTTTACCACAGCCGTACTTAAGACACATCGGAGCCGAGATCGTGCACAGTAACTACCCGGGCCATTATGGCCCATAATCGTGGGTATTATTCGATTTACTGTGGCCAGCTAGCGTGGGTGCCGATCGTCAACTGTGAACTGCCCCTGGCTGGCCACACTTTATGTTGGGGCTTATAGTCGGTTCATAGTTGCCGGCGAGCCGAATGCCGTAATGAGCTGCCTCGGCTATAGTCGGCCTTCTTGGTGGCTTATAATTGGCTCATTACAGTTGGCTTTAAGGGCCGTCGCGAGCAATGAGTTAACCCGCAACAGAGGGATGCCGGAGCAAAAGTGTCTCATTGGTGAGGGCATAGATTCGCATAGTACCTGTTAGGTCTTGTCCAGGTGAAGTTGCGCTCTGGAGTGCATTGAGTGGAAATGCCATACGCATAGGATTTTGTTCAATAGAAAAGGATAAAGTTAACAAGCAGCCAAGATATAAAGGAACAAGTTAAAAAAGAGACAAGGTTTTTTAAAGTGGTTCGGCACGAAAAGGCCTACATCCATTGATTCTCTTTGTTAATTCACTTCATATGGGCAGTACAAGTTAAGAAAAGTATCGACGGAGGTGTTGGATGTTCCATGCCCTCTGGAACACCTCTCCGTCCACTGTTGACAAAATATAAGCTCCATTGTGGAGATCTTTATGAATTACATATGGTCCATCCCAGATTGGATCTAGTGCTCCGGGGCGAGGGAATATTCGCTTGAGGACAAGATCCCCTTCTTGTAAGGTACGATGCTTGACTTTGGAGTTGTATTGTGCTGCCACTTTTTGCTTGTGGGCCGCTGCTTTAAGGACTGCATCATTTCTTCTCTCCTAAACTAGATCCAAAGACATGTGAAGGAGTTCTTCGTTCTCTTCTGGGTTATAGTGGATCCTACGGTGGGAAGGCAAAATGGTTTCAACTGGGTGCATAGCCTCCGATCCGTATGCCAAAGAGAAAGGAGTATGCCCCGTCGATGTTCTGAAGGATGTGCGATAGGCCCACAGTGCCGTAGGGAGTTCATCCACCCAAGCGCCCTTTGACTTTTCGAGTTTCTTTTTGATTAGAGTTTTCAGAATTTTGTTGACGGCTTCGACTTGTCCGTTTGCTTGGGGATACGCTACGGATGAGAAGCTTTTGTGAATTCCGTGCTCTCGGCACCAGTTGGCAAATTCCTCACTGTCAAACTGAAGTCCATTGTCTGATATGATTTTGAGTGGGACTCCGTACCTGCACAGAACATTATTGATCAAGAAGTTAATAACTTTTGCTGAAGATACTTTATTCAGAGGTTCTGCTTCCACCCATTTGGTGAAATAGTCGACTGCCACTATAGCATATTTGGCCCCGCCTCGGCCCATTGGTAGTTCGCCGATTAAGTCAATTCCCTATACTGCAAAGGGCCAAGGGCTGGTCATTTGAGTAATCTCAGTTGATGGTAGCCGCGGAATCTTAGCAAACTTCTGGCATCTATCGCACTTTTTGACGAAATCTAAGGCGTCCTTGCTTAAGGTGGGCCAGAAATATCCATATCGGAGTATCTTTTTCGCTAATGTTTGCCCTCCGGTGTGATCTCCGCAGCTTCCCTGATGAATGTTGAATAAGATTTCCTTAGCTTCCCTCCCAGCGACACACCTTAATAACGGGTTAGAGAATCCGCGTCGATAGAGGATGTCTTCTTGTATTGTGTAGCGGGATGCTTTCCTCAGGATTTTCTTGACTTCGTTACGCCCGTTGGGTAGTGTGCCGCTTTGTAGGTAGTCTCGGATGGGAGTCATCCAAGTTGCTTCTTCGGCTGCAGCTATCAGATTCACTTGCTCAAAACTTGGGGTTAGTTGCTTTGAGATGGTTACTGCCCCGAAGATGGCGATGTCTCTCACACTTGCTTGCTTTGCCAATTCGTCGGCCTCTTGGTTCTCTTCCCGAGGGATGTGTTTGACTAAGTAGTGGTCCAATCGGCTGAGAAGTAACTTGGTCTTCTTTAAATATGCTATGAGTCGTTCTTCTCGAGCTTGGAATTCTCCTAGTATTTGATTAACAATAAGTTGAGAATCACTATGAAGACACAAAGAATTGGCTCCGATTTCTATGGCAAGTTCTAATCCAGCTATCACTGCTTCATATTCTGCATCGTTGTTGGTGGCAGCGAACTCCAACCTTATAGCATAGTGCAGCTTATTTCCCCTGGGAGTGATTATTACCACACCTGCCCCCGAGCCTTGTTCGTTTGATGCACCATCCACGAAGAGATTCCACTTGATGTCTTCTGCTATTCCCAATTGCTCCTTATCTTCGTTGGTAGTGAATTCTGCAATGAAATCAGCCATGGCTTGTCCCTTGATGGCGGTGCGAGGGTGATAGGTGATATCATACTGACTTAGTTCAATGCACCATTTAAGTAGTCGCCCAGAAGTGCCGGGACGGTGGAGTACCTGCCTTAGTGGTTGATCGGTCAGAACTTTGATGGAATGGGACTGGAAGTAGTGACGCAGTTTCCGTGATGTGACTAGTAAACAGTATGCTAGCTTCTCGAGTTTAGGATATCTGACTTCTGCCCCCATAAACCTCTTACTTACGAAGTAAACTGGCCGCTGCGTGCGGTTGTCTTCTCTTACCAAGGCAGCGCTTAGGGCGTGAGATGACACAGCAAGGTATAGGTATAACTCTTCGCCTTCGCTTGGAGTTGAGAGTACCGGTGGTTTCTGGAGGTGTTCGATCAAGTTAAGGAAAGCGGTTAAGCATTCGTCAGTCCATTCGAACTTTCCTTTGTCTTTCTTTAGAGCTTCGAAAAAGGGGACGCACTTGTTCGTTGCCTTGGAGATGAATCGGCTTAGGGCGGCCACTTTTCCATTCATGCTTTTCATTTCCTTTCGAGTGGAAGGTATCTTGATATCTTTTAGCGCTCGGACTTGTTCAGGGTTTGCTTCAATCCCTCTGGCATGGACGATGAATCCTAAGAACTTTCCTGATGATACTCCGAAGGAGCATTTTAGAGGATTCAACTTCATTCCATACTGGCGAAGTACTTGAAACATCTCGCCTAGGTGGCTTACGTGATCGTCGGCTTTCCTTGACTTTACCAGCAGGTCATCCACGTATACTTCCATAGTTTGCCCTATTAGCCCTGCAAACATCTTGTTGACGAGGCGCTGGTAGGTGGCTCCTGCATTTTTAAGTCCGAAAGGCATTACCTTATAGCAGTATAAACCCCGGTCAGTGATGAAACTAGTGTGGTCTTGATCGGGAGCATGCATAGGAATTTGGTTATATCCTGAGTACGCGTCCTTAAAAGATAAGAGTTCGTGCCCGGCTGTGCTGTCTACAAGCTGGTCGATCCGGGGAAGTGGGAATCAATCCTTTGGGCAGGCGTCGTTTAGGTTGTAGAAGTCAATGCATGTTCGCCACTTCCCATTAGCCTTCTTTACCAGCACCGGGTTAGCGATCCATTCTGGGTAGATGGCTTCTCGTATGAAGTCATTGGCGAGTAGATTCTTTACTTCTTCATCGAGGGCTGCTGATCGCTCTGCCCCTATACTTCTCTTTCTTTGTTTTACTGGCGCCTTGGTAGGATCAATGTTTAGTACGTGGCATGCTACGTCGGGGGAGATTCCAGTCATGTCAGCGTGTGACCATGCGAATACATCCAAGTTGTGGCGGAGAAAGTCGATGAGTTGCTCCTTCAACTCTGCTTTTAGTTGGGACCCAATTTTCAATAGTCTACTCGAGTCGTGCTTGTCTACGGATACAAACTCCATAGCCTCTACAGGCTCGGCGGTGGCCTCCTCCTCTTTGTCCCTAGGGTCTAATTCATTGAAAGGGTCGCTGGTATATCGAAGAGGAGGGGCTTTCTTTAGTTGATATGCTTCTAGACTTTTCGTGCAGAGGGAAACCTATACACCCTTCCCTTTATCCTTCCTGTGGTTGTTGCGAAGTTCAGTCACATAGCAGTCTCGAGCAACGTCCTGGTCTCCTTCTACTTCCCCTACTCCATTGTCCGTTGGAAATTTCATCTTTAGGCACCATGGGGCTAGGACAATTTGGAAGTCAGACAAGGCTGGCCTTCCTAAGAAGGCGTTGTAGGCCGAGTGGTTTTCTATTAGCACAAACGTCTGTTTCCGTACAACGGAGCGGGGATGGCTTCCAATTTCAACAAAGAGGTCCAGTTGCCCGAGGGGCATCTTCGCATCTCCGGTGAAACCGTGTAGTGGCTTATCGTAGGGAGATACATCCTTCATTGATAGTTTCATTTTGTCGAATGCATGTTTGAACAAGATATTCACTGAGCTTCCAGTGTCTACTAGGATTCGGTAAACTTCGGCGGGACCGAGCCGGGCAGAGATAACCATGGGATCCATGTGAGGGTATTGTCTTCCTTCTAGGTCACGCTTACCGAATGTGATGTCATCACTTTCTTTCCGTTTCGGGTGGTGCTCTTCTATAACCGAATTGACACAGTCTTTATTGTCTCTGAGCGACTTTCCATATCTTTCCATCTCTTTCCAGCTCCTGTCTGCGATGTGCGGTCCTCCCGAGATGGTATGGACCACTATCTTCTCTTGACTAGAGCCGCTAGTGTTGCGGTTTCCTCTGCCGATCTCCGGTGAGGGTAGCCTTGGGTTCTCATTGGCAGGAGCTGGAGTTCTGTCCTGACCTTTTACATAGCGTTCCAGTTTCTTCCTTTTGATGTGTTCCTCAATCAAGTCCCGGAGATGATGGCATTCATTGGTATCATGCCCATGAGATTCGTGGAAGCGGCAGAACTTTCCAGACTTCTGCGCGTTATCTGATTCCTTCTTGTATGGTGGGCGTTTGTATCTAACTTCGCCTTGGGTGGCAAGGAAGATATTTTCGACGGTCTCGTTCAAAGGAGTGTAAGTGTCGAATCTCGGTCCTGGCCGATATAGGCGCTTTTCTCCCTTCTTGCCCCCAGCATTGTCTCTGGAATCATTTCTTCGAACGTCCCTTGCCACAGCAGGAGCGTTGCTGTGAGTTGCCTTATTTTGCTGTCCTGACTGCCCTTCAACGGCAGCATCCTCAAGCCTCATATATTTCCTGGCTTCATGGAAGAAATCGGGTAAAGTAGCTGGTTTTTCTTTTGTCAACCTTCTAGCAAATTTAGTGTCCGGATGCACACCACTACAGAGGGCCATTAGGATAAGCTTCTCATCGGCGTCTTGGACTGCAGCTGCTGCGGCATTGAATCGGGTTAGGTATTGCTGTAGTTTCTCTCCAGGTTTCTGTTTGACGCTAGATAAGGAATAAGCGTCCTTAGGTTGTTCCACATGAATGCGGAACTGACTGATAAACTTTTCTTTCAACATTTCCCACGAGCTGATGGATCCCTGGGGTAGATGACAGAACCAGGAGGTAGCGAGATCTGCTAAGAAGAGTGGAAAGCATTTTCACAGTACTCCCTTTGTCGCTCCACTCATGAGCATATGTTGTGTGTATCTCTGTAAGTGTACAACGGGGTCGGAGGTTCCTTTGTAAGGTTCCATTGTTGGCACTTCCATTCTCGGGGGGTGATAGCAATTTCGATGTTGCGGGCAAAAGGGCTGGTTACCCTAACGCCTATCCCTCGATCTCTTTGCTCCCGTTGGACGCACTCTCTGAATAAGCGTGCCACCCTTTCATCAGAATTTGGAGCAGATAGAAACGAGTTTGGTTCTGTTCTGTGGGATTGATTCCGTCCAGATGACCTGTAGGGATGGTATCGTCTATCATTCCTCATATTTTCCAGTGGCTGCCTTTGATCTTCTGGGAGCATGCTAGGGTCAGCTACAGTTGGCCCTTGCCTTGATCTTCCCCTGCTGGGTTCTGATCTAAGCACTTCCTCGGGTCCAACTTCGGGCTGGACTCTAGCTCGGCCCCGTTCACTGGCGTTTCCGTGGTTAGGCAGTATGACAGGCTCAGCTACAGTTGACCTTCGCCCGGTACCTCCCCCGTTGGGTTCGGCTCCAAACGTTTCCTCAGGCCTAACTTCGGGCTGTGCTCGATCTCGGCTCCTACCATGGCTACTTCTGCCGTTAGCTCCTTCGAAGAAGGAAGATCTTTGTTGTCTCTGAGATCCTCCGGACTGGGACTCGCCCCATGATTCAGTGTTGCGGTTAGACTCTTCAGCATCCCTTAAGCGTGACATGAGATGGTCCACCAAGGCTTCCTGCTGGGATGTGAAGTGGTTAGTTACTTCAACCACAACCCTGTCTAAATCTGCCCTAGTAATTGATGCGGGCTGTTCTGTGGCAGGAGTGGTCGGATTAGCCTGTCCTTCATTTGGTACTGCTGCTGGAGGAGGACGATTTACTTGATTCGTGACAGCTGGATCTGGAAGACTGCTTGTGACGCCCCACCTCTATACCCACGCTAACCAAGAACACTACGATGTAGTGCTGTCAATTAGCACGGAGAATAAGGCTGTGGAGGAGCGACCATCCATGTAACTTCTTTGTGCGAGCACCGATACGCCAGATAGAGTAGAATGCATATCCTTTAAGGAGGAAATCCGACATACCGATACAAACACAAAGCTATCACACGGTGGCTATATATATAATCTTCGGAAACAAACATAGAAATAATCATAACATAAATCAGTCACAGACATCCATATCACAAAGGCGGAAGAAGATATGAATAAACATATAACACATGAAAGTGTACATCAGAGTAGTGGTCGGAAAGATCCACTATAATACAAAAGAATAGCATCACGTGCTATACAAAAGAATAGATACACAACATAGAGTCTATATCTCAAATGTGTACAACCAAAAACTACTAATCTAAGTAGTTAGCCAAAAGTCAGAGTAATCCAGAAGAGAAGTCAAGCAGAAGCACCTGTAACATCTCGGTCTGACCCGAGTATTATTTATAAGAAAATAATAAACAGATCAGTCTAACTATAAATATCGGATGGCATGATATAGGATAAGGGGTATGGCATAAACATATAATAACCATGATGGCATACTACTATAAGTATGTAAATGATAATCAACAAGGGATTAATCAATGTCACAAGAATCTTCTCAAAGATCCAAACACATAAAAAGGGTAATGACACACAAATTCACCAATACACAAAAACTGATATCATATCAGTGAAAACCACAAAAGTTGGTGAAGCACTAAATCCAGAAATCAACACACGAAATCCAGAACAAATCCCAGAAATCAACACACGAAATCCAGAAATCACTAAAAGGGGGAAGTCCGAACACACGGACAAAAAGCTATCTCATGGAAGCTATCCATTTAATTTTTCCGAACACACGGATGGCCCGAAGGCAAGTCCGAACACACGGACGAAGAGACATCGCTCAATCGCTAGTCTAAATCACAAGAATGATCGTCATGATCATAAGGAAGTGTCAATCACACTAAGCTAGTAAATATATGAGTTTAGCTTCATGTCCCATAACCACTTGCTTAACTTAAATATTTACGAACAAACTGTAGATCTTCACTAGGAAATTGTCACAAAAGGGTTCAATCGAACAAGTCCAAGAGCTAACCGACGAAGTGAACGCAAGCGTTTCATACCACTCGTTTTACTAAGTCGTTTAAGTCGATTTCTCGTTCGAGTGAAGTAAAGGCTTATATATATTAGTAGATTGGAAATCGGTTTGAGAAAACGAACTTTTGATATTAAAAATAGTGTTGAAATCGATTTGATGAAAGAGTTTTGATATTTACTACTAGTATTAAAACCTTGATATCTTTAAAGTGACAAGTCATAAAACGATTGTTGGAACAATCTATCACAAAAATTCACATTCGGAGACGTGAATAAAATCCAAGGAAATCAGCTCAAAATGCATCAAAGTGGAAGTTCTGATGAATGCTTTTCAGATAAGATTGCCTACGCAGAGTAATACGGGGTTCGACCTACGACTTACAGAGTCCTGCGACCTAAGTGGGATGCGACTTAGTGGGGCATAGGTCGGAGACGACCTACGACTTAAGGTCAAGCGATCTAAGGTAAATGGTCCAACGACCTAACTCGAACGACCTAGAGGGTCGAACGACTTAACTGGAGGATAAGTCGGAGATGACCTACGAGATATACTGGCCGACCTAACTCGAGCGACTTAAAGACTTAGCAGGGTCGAGCGACTTACGAGCTACGACCTAAGGTGACGAGGGGCGTTAGGTCGGAGACGACCTAACACTTGACTCGCGAACGACTTATGGAAAAGAAGCTTAGGTCGGAGACGACCTACGAGATAAGCCAGTGCGAGCGACCTAAAGTTTGCCTGGGGGATTATAGGTCGGCAACGACCTAACGTTTTGCCTGGAGATTATAGGTCGGCAACGACCTAAGACTTAAGGGCGAACGACTTTTGCCTGGGGATTATAGGTCGGCAACGACCTAACGTTTTGCCTGGACGACCTAAGGAGTTAACTCGTGGACGACCTAGCGATGGCCAGAAACGACTTAAGGCCAGAAACTCACCAAAACGCCAAAATTTGTAGTTTTTTCGCCAATCCAATCCAAACCAAATGCAAACAAACATGCTAAAGTGATGAGGGATCATCCCCAACAGTCCAATGACAATTATAGGCAAGATGTGAGATCAAAAATCTCACCTTTTCCACGAAATTGATGAAGATGAAGATTGAAAGCAAGGAGAAGCGATCCAAAGCTTGAATCCACAATCTTCTACTTGAATTTGATGTTGAATCTCGGATTTGCAATAGAATTTGAGTTGGGAGTTTTAATTTCTCTTTCCCACCACCATTTTTGACAAAGCTTGAAGTGTTTGAACAAATGAGAAAGAGGGTTGGGCTGAACTAAAGGGGTGCAGTCCAAACCAAAGTCAAAGGCGGGAAAAAGTGCCGAAAAGTTCACTATCTCCAAACATATCGAAGTTTACACTTAAAAAGATCGCAAACGTCATTTTGAACTCAATGGAAGTGGTCTCGAGTCCTAATTTGACCGTATGCAAAAAGTAGCTTTTCGGACTAACATCCGACTAACGATAAAATATTTAAATAAAATATTTAAATATAAAATCGATAGATATGCGCGTTGTTACAGACTCCCCTCCTTAAAGAAATTGCATCCTCGCAATATATATGGTGGAAATAAAAAGTAACAACCATAAAAGCATATTAACACAAAAGAAATTGGAATTAAAAAGTTTACCTCAAAGAGCATGAGAAAGTAATTCCGGATGTGTACGCTCGATGAATTCTCTAGTTTCCCAAGAGCAATCCTTAGGATTTGAGGACCATTGAACTTTAACAAGCGGAACATCTTTATTTCGAAGCCGTTTGATCTCCGAAGCAATAATTCGAACAGGATGCTGCTCATAAGTTAAATTAGGTGAAACTTCAATCTCATCCACAACACCGGGCTCAAGAGTAGAATCGGAATCCCGAAGGCACTTCCGTAATTGAGAAACGTGAAACACGTCATGCATAGCAGAAAACTGAGCCGGTAATGAAAGGCGATAAGCCATGGAACCAATACGTTCGGTGATAGGAAATGGCCCAATATATCGAGGCGCTAACTTTCCCGATCGACTGAAACGTACAACACCCTTCATTGGTGAAACACGAATAAATACAAGATCACCAACAGAAAATTCTAATTTCCTTCTTCGGTTATCGGCATAGGATTTTTGTCTACTCTGGGCTTCTTTCATCCTATGTCGAATAAGTTCAATCTTTTCTGTGGAATCTCGAATAAAGTCTAGTCCTAAAACCAGTTTCTCACCGGCCTCAAGCCAACAAGAAGGAGATCGGCATGGCCTTCCATAGAGTGCCTCAAAAGGAGCCATACCAATACTAGATTGGAAGCTGTTATTATAGGAAAACTCAACAAGTGAAATATGATCTTCCCAACTTCCACCAAAGTCAAGAACACAAGCACGAAGAAGATCTTCAAGTGTTTGATTCACACGCTCAGTTTGTCCATCGGACTAGGGGTGATAAGCGGTGCTAAAATTAAGCTTCGCTCCCAAAGCTTTTTGAAGACTCTTCCAGAATCCACTAGTAAACAATGGATCTCGATCACTAACAATGGAAGAAGGAACTCCATGCAGTTTAACAATTTCTTTAATGAAGAGTTTGGCCAGAAGAGGAACGGTCTGGTTCGATCGAACAGGAATAAAATGGGCAGACTTAGTAAGTCTATCAACAATCACCCATAAGCTATTATGACCCGAACGAGAACGGGGAAGGCCATCAATAAAATCCATGGAAATTTGATCCCACTTCCATACTGGAATTTCCAATGGTTGCAATAACCCACCGGGCCTTTGATGTTCAGCCTTAACAAGTTGGCAAGTCATGCAACACTTAACCAACTTAGCGATATCAGATTTCATTCCTTCCCAATAATAAAGTCGCTTCATATCAGCGTACATTTTACTGCTACCGGGATGAATGGAATACTTGGAACGATGAGAATCTTCTAGAATGTCTCTTCGAAGATCACTAATATTTGGTACGATAAGTCTACCAAATTTTCGAATGCCGCCACGAAAGTCGATATCAAAGTCTTTCAAACCTTCAATATCGGTTTTATCCTTAAGATTTTGGCCAAGCAAAGCCAATTCAGGATCTAGCTGTTGAGCTTCAAGAATGCGGTCTAACAAAGAAGGACGAGCCTCAAGGCTACATAAAACAAGAGATGAACACAAATCAGAAACGCGATCTCGAATTTCACAAGTGGATAAAAGTTCGAGATCGTTCCATTCAGATATCATCATGGAAACAACCGCTTGTTGTTTTCGACTAAGTGCGTCGGCAACGCGATTCCCCTTTCCGGGAGTATAAAGAATGTCAAGATCATAAGAGGCAAGAAATTCGAGCCAACGCTGTTGACGCAAATTAAGTTCCTTTTGAGAAAACAAATATTTCAAAGACTTATGATCAGTATAAAGAATAAACTTTTCTCCCAAAAGATAATGTCGCCAAATTCGAAGGGCGAAAACGATAGCCGTGAGTTCTAAATCATGTGTGGCATATCTAGTCTCAGCCGGCTTCTATTGCCTAGAAGCATAAGCAATAACACGTTCTTTTTGCATAAGAACGGCACCCAAACCAATGCGACTAGCATCGGTATAAACGACAAAGTCTTGATTCCCTTCGGGAATAATAAGAATAGGAGCATCAGAAAGGAGTTCTTTTAATTTCTGAAAAGAAGTTTCACATTTGTCCGACCAAATGTATTTAACACCTTTCTTTGTTAAGCCAGTAAGAGGAACAGCAATCTTAGAAAAGTCTTTTATAAAACGACGGTAATAACCTGCCAATCCGAGAAAGCTACGGATTTCAGTCACGCTCCCCGGTCTCTTCCAATTTTGAATCGCTTCAATCTTTGAAGGATCCACTGATATTCCGGATTCGGAAATAATATGACCGAGAAACTTCACACTAGATTGCCAAAAATGGCATTTAGAAATTTTTGCTTTTAGTTGATTGCTCCTAAGAGTTTCCAATACAATTCGAAGATGCTTTTCGTGTTCCTCCTCGGTTTTAGAAAACACAAGAATATCATCAATAAAGATGAGAACAAACCGATCGAGAAAATCTTTGAAAACTCTATTCATAAGGTCAACGAAATAAGCCGGAGCATTCGTTAAACCGAATGGCATAACTAGCCATTCATAAGATCCATAACGCGTACGGAACGAAGTCAAAGGAATACTATCCTCTGCAATACGAAGCTGATGGAAACCGGTAGCCAAGTCCAATTATGAAAATACTCTAGCACCAGTGAGTTGATCAAACAGATCATCAATCCGAGGCAATGGATATTTATTCTTAATAGTAAGATCATTAAGCTTGCGGTAGTCGACGCAAAGCCTAAGTGTACCATCGGACTTACTTACGAAAATAGCTGAAGCTCCCCAAGGCGAGGAACTAGAGCGAATAAGTTGCTTCGTCTCCAACTCGGATAGTTGTTTGCGCATCTCTTCGTTCTCCTTATTAGACATGCGATAAGGAGGACGAGTAATAGGTTGAGCTCCAGGTAAAAGATTAATTTTGAACTCAATTGCTCGTTTAGGTGGTAATCCTAAAACGGGCTCAAAGATGTCGGAAAATTCACGAACGATGCGAATACGAGAAATGACATCCTCCTCATCATCATTGTCATCATCGCGAGGATTTAAAGAATATAATGATGCAACTAAAGCGGAATCCGAATCTTTAAGAATAATAGAAATCTGCTTAACAGATAGTGGATGTCGAAGATAAATAGTCCGCTCAGGACATAGGATATGAGCTTCATAACGAGTAAGCCAATCCATACCCAAAATCATTCCAAAGCCTAAGTAACGCATGACATGCAAATCGGCTAGGAAAGAAAAATCACACAAAATAATCTCGACATCTTTACAAAGCAGACTAAGAGTTGCGGATCCACCAACCGGATTCGCAATTCTTAATGAAGTCATTAAAGCAGTAACACTTAAAGAAAATGTATCGACAAGTTCCTTTGATATAAAAGAATGGGATGCACCCGTATCAAAGAGAACTCTAATAGGTTGATCATGATATAATATAATGCCATCAAGGACAGAATGAGACATACCTTGACCGCGAGATGTGTTACCAGGGGCTTGAGCCACATTAAGCTTTCCCTCCTTCTGTTGAAGCCTTTTGCATTGGTGCATAAAATGATCTGGACTTTTACAGTAGCGGCAAGAGCGGGGCTTTGGACACTTGTCCGAAAAATGTCCCCTAACACCACAGTTATAGCATTTCCCATCACTAGAGGAAAAAGTCTTTGCAGCAGGAGTTGCTTCCTTGCCCTTTTTGTTGGGATAAGGACCTTTGAATTTGTTTGGCCTCTTCTTGTTGTTGAAGTTTGGTTTGGAAGCCACCACTTCAACCTCACTGTCCTTATCTGCCTCTTCAAGACGAAGAGCGATATCGATGAGTTGATCGAAAGAAACTTCTAATTTTAGAAGTAATGGCTTCTTGAGATTCTTGTTTAAGCCATAGACGAACCTCTGGTTCTTCTTTAGTGGAGTATTTATATATTCGACCCCATATTTGGAAAGGGATTCGAATGATGCGACGTAGTCCGCCACAGAAGCCTGACCTTGAACAAGGTCAATAAATCGCCGAGCCAAGATTACCTTTTCAGCCTCGGGTACGAATTTCGATTCGAAGCGTTCTCGGAAGTGCTCCCAGGTGAGATCCGCTTCAATAATTTCAGAAGTAAGAAGTTCATACCAATCCAATGCTCTCTCTTGGAGCATACTGGAAGCCACTTGAACGCGGTGCAGGTCGATAAGGTTCATGCGAGAGAAAATTCGATCGCATGATTTTAACCAAGCTTGAACCTCGATAATAGGTTCGGAACCTTTGAAGGGCTTCCCACCCAAATTGGTGTAATCGCTGCACAACCGTGCAAATCCCGACTTTGGGTGAGTAGGTTCCGGGTTAGCTCCAGCTGCTTGAGCATTCGTCACTAATTCAAGAAGCTGTTGAGTTGTCATAAAAACTCCATCTCGAGGAGCCGCAGTAGATGTCCCAGCTCTGGGACGGCCTGGTCTTGACATCCTCTTCCTTAAGAAAGAAAGAAAGAAGAGAAAGAAGAAGGTTATTCACCAATGAACATCAAGCAATCTTGAATGATGAAACAAGGAATCATAAAGAAAACAGGATAAATCGGTTCGAAGACTCGAACTAAATCCTGAAACACAACTCCTAAGGTGGACTTAGGACGATGATCCTTGTTAAGTTATTCTACATTGTTCCGAAGTTTGGCTCTGATACCAAGCTGTGACGCCCTGTAACGATACGGATTTTGCCCGTTCGAAAATCGACATTCATACTTTACATCGTACTCGAATGCCGTAGATTCGACCGTTCAAATCCGAGTCGTCGGAGCTTATAACAACATTAAGTAAACAACACAGCGGAAAAGAAAAAGAATATAGATATACAACATCTGATACAATATCCAGATACAATGATGATACAATGAATATCTATATACATCAGAGATATGATACAAGAAATAGCAGCGGAAAGAAAATAGATAACACCAGCAGCGGATAGAATGTCTCTAATAGAATGCTCCAAGATAAGCAACGTCAGTCCATGAACTCCAAGAACTGAACTAGCTCCAGATAATCTACTCAACCTGAATATCTGAGAAAACCCAACTCTAGACTGCCCGTGTGGAAAATAGTGGGCACCCAGAGTTTAGGAAGGGAACAATAAACTCCGGATCAGTCATGGGATTGGTGTGAGCAACAAAAACAGTTTATCTTTAAACAAACACAAAAGGCTTTTAACATTGAAACCCGCAATGCTTTTCGAAAATGAAACTAGCATAAGGCCTCCCGCCACACACACAATG
Source organism: Allium fistulosum (assembly GCA_030737815.1). Taxonomy (NCBI): domain Eukaryota; kingdom Viridiplantae; phylum Streptophyta; class Magnoliopsida; order Asparagales; family Amaryllidaceae; genus Allium; species Allium fistulosum. Next base: position 344,899,731 of record CM060903.1, on the reverse strand, counting down.
CAATCGCAGAATTGGAGGAGATTTCTCCTTATGATAGTCAAACATGCTTACTACGCAAAAGAAAACTCTTTTGATATTATTACTAGTGCATAGTGTCAAAAACCATTTCGAAAATATAATATTAATCTTAGCCAGCATACAACCATTGTTGTATGCCTACTATAGCTACTACGTTCAATAGCAGGTTACCGCCACATTCCATAGCAGGTTATACAACTAAAACCGTACAGGGTTCGTATTGTTTCTTTGGATTTCCAACAAATGATCAGGCTAAGGAACTTCCTTACCGAAATAGAAACGCCTCTGGAAAGACGCCCCGGATCCTAACCGGATCTCTGCAAACAAAAGGCCGACGCTACCTCACGCTATACAGCTGTAACTAGGTAACTAACACACTGACGCTACCTCACGCTGTACAGCTGTAACTAGGTAACTAACACACGAGTCATGTCATCCCCCGGTCCTTACCGACCTTTATCCGAGATCCCGAAAACCAACAAAGCAACATCATACAGTAATAAATTACCGTGTCCACACGAGTTAAGTATCTGGGCTCCATACCATGATACCACCCTTTATCCAGAAGGAAATGACATACCCTAGGGGCGCTACCCCTACAAACCTTTGCCGCAACATTCCTGTTTCGACCATTACCGGGTTGTGAGGCTCGACGAAGTCTCGTCCACAAAACTACGCTTCTTCACAAAGCATGCTTTTTCACAAAGCAACGCTTTGACCAACAAATGATCATCAGCACTTCGTATGCCACATTACCAAATTGGGAATGTATCACTAGTAACCATCAACTACATAACCTCTGAGCTCGTACGTCTCAGAGAAGGGTGTTAAGCTAAGAGAATAAATTCTCCGCCACCAACAGAAATGTATTTGATAGAAAGCAGCTTTACATCTCAAAGTGTAATGTCAGACACACATCCATACAAGTCTGTTCCGGGTTCGAACAGAACCGAAGGCACTTCCGAAGAAGCCCTTGCCAATCCGGGTATTCACAATCCCGATCGGATTTCCCATCACTTAAGAAATCTCTATACCGGCGCGACTCAGTGCAGAGACAATCGATAGGTCATCCTATCATTCTCACAAATACCCGGTCTTCATCACCGGTCTTCAAATGCGATCCATATCGTCGTATCACTATTCGGAATGGGTTATATGACACAAAGGTCCTCTCCCGGCTAAACCGAATAACGAGCTCAATTAAAAATCATATGGATACTGGGGTCTCAGTTAAATCACAGCTTAAAGCCCAAAACTTTTCATTCGAATGGTTAAAACAAATTACCATTTCCAATCTTTTAAACAAAAAGATTCATTTCAAAAACCTTCAATGGTTTAAACAAATTTCCACACTTTTAATCTTTTAACAAAAAGATTCAATTAACAAAGTTAACCCCATTCACAAAGATTCATTCATAGATTTTCAAATCGATTCCCATTTCAATTTGATTAACTCGTTAAATCTTTAAATCAAGATTTAACTTATAGCTTTCAAAACTAGTTTCCAAAGATTCATTCATAGCCTTCCAAAACAATTCCATTTCAAGTTAGATTAACTCATCCGGTCTTTGAAATCAAAGACTCATTTCATAGTTTTCAAAACATTTCAATTCCATTTCAAACTTGAAATTCTTACAACACAAATTGGAAGTTCATTACTTATGTGAAAGCTTTTTACTATTTGAAAACAAATAGTTTCGTTTCATAAAAATCCAGTTATATTTACACGAGTTAAAACCCTTGAATTAAATTCAAATTCCCAAATCAATACTTTTAAAAATGGTTTAACCCATATATAACTTGTACAGCATCTTTAATCCCTAGTTGCAAACCATAGGATTCAATATCAAACTTGAATTCAAATTCAAATCAAATTATTTAAATTTCAAAACTCGATTAAGTTATTCAAAATAACTTTTATCTTGAAATTCCATTTCGAAAGCTTTTCATATTAAACCCCAATTTCCAATTTCAAAATCAATTGAAAATAAAATTTCAATTTCAAAAAAATCAAATTTAATTTATCTGTGATTTAACCGATTTCCACGTGAAATCCATATTTGTGTGTGTATGGTGTAGTCCAGGGGTTTTACACAATAGTGCAACATCAATCATCACAGATATATCGATAAGCGGTATAACCCATAACGCTTATCTTCATTCACAGATTCATAGATAAAATAAATTTATCAGTCACAAAGATTCACTATTACAATTCGATGTGGGTTTCGAATAACCAACTGAAATCCGACTCCCTGTCGCATCGAAATTCAAGTGTCGTTTACGGGTCAAGGGTTTTCATATTCACATAGTAATATATCACAGAAACAGAAATCACAGATATATATATCGCAGATAAGTAAATTACAGATCACAACATAAATCGGAATGTATCACAAAGCATCATATATCAGGGATATCAAACAATTAAATCAATAGAATCCAAACATTCATTAGTAAGGTCAATTTATCATCTGATAAATTTAAATCAGATTAATTACTTATGAATAAACTACTAATCCAGGTTAATTAATCATTAATTGCAAACCATTTTAATTAATTAATCTTTAATAAATTAATCATCATCAAATTTATTACCTTAATTAGTTAATCACATAATTAATCTTTGAAAGAAATCAATTTAAACCTTACTTAAATATTTTAAACTTATCATCCCTAATTAATTTAATACAAATTATAAATTATTCATTCTAAATAACTCAATAATTAATGAATTAGAAATCATTTAAATCTTCATTAACTTAAGTTAAAACCCATTCTTATCTATGATTTAATCATTGCCCACAATATGTTTGAAAACATTTATTTTCCAAATTACTTCCTAAATTTCATTTTTGAATTCAACTCTTTTTAAATACACTTAAATATTTAAACACTTTTAAGTTATTTAAACAAATTTGGAATTTAAAAACTTTATTTATTCTTAATCTAAAATTCTACAATTACTTGAATTTATAGTTAACCTTAGATTTAAAACTCAATTTGAACTTGATTATAAAATTTAATTTAGTTCTTAAATTATGAAACAGGACAAGTTTGAAACCTGTAACTAAGCATCACTCGAGCCTCCCCACCTTGCTTCGAGTCACAACCTAAGAAACTTCGAGCAAAACGTAAATCAACACGGGTAAAACTTCGAGTTTTCCACCGAGCTTGCTTCTTCTCTAATCCTTCCATTATCACAGCAACCACCAGATACACGTCTTGACGTTCGTGCACGTGCACACCACCATGGCGACGCTCCGGCGAACCTCGACACCTCCGACAAACCACGATTCGACCCCCAACTCGAAATCGAAACCCAGTATTTCGAATAAAAGTCGAAATCAAAATAAAGCCTGTAGCTCGAACCAGTAGCTCGAACAACCACGCGAAAATTGCTCCGCCCCACCAACTCTGACCACCGGAAAATCTCTTACCTCCAGCCTTATCTCGCACACCCCCTACGCTACCCCTTCCTTGAGTTTCGTGCAACTCGATGCACTAGGGGAGGCGTGGTGAGCACAAATTCGAACGCCAAGAAAACTGGGGTAAAAAGACAAATTCCGATCGCCGCCATTACCTCCGAGGTCGTGACCATCTCCCATTATTTTTCCTACCACCGTGGTACGCTCCTCCACCTCCTCGACCAACCTTGACTACCCCAGTTCGCTACGTCACCGGGAATTGGCCAAAAACAACTTGCTGTTCATCTTCGAACTGCTACCACAATAGCTCACTAAAAATCATAAAACCCACCTTAAAAATCATCGCTTCCGGTATGGATTCTAGTTAGATACCTGAATCAATGATCGGTGACGTTCGAAATTTGGCAAATCTTAAGTTTGTTCAGAAATTTGGGTTCCCAGAGATAATTTTTGAGTTGTTTTAATCTTAAATGAATTTCTAAACTTAGTTTATAATGATACAAACATCTTTTGTTTGAATCTTAAGTTCAATCATCAATTAGAAAAAGAGTAAATGATTTTTGAATCCAACAGTTCGAGTTTTGAACTGAGAACAGATAACAGCTTATAACACTACACATCCTACAAGTATAGACAGAGGATTCAACATATATATAGATATATACACATACTTATCCACAGGCATATATATACAACATATTCATTTCTTAAATTTTTTTAAAATAAAGTTACTCACAAGCATCAAGCAATCAAAACAAGTTAAGCTTCTAAAAATAGGAGTTGCTCACCTTAGATTCCAGAAAAGAAACAGAGTTGCTTTGGAGCTAGCATTTCATTTGCTTGATCTTTTGATTTGCCTGAAATAGTTTCCAGGCTTGACTACCCAGATTTGTTTAACTGTTTTGATCTTCATCTAATTTAAATTATTGCCTTTGATTCGATTATTTTATCTCTTGTTTCCAGGTTGTAGTTGTTTGTTTTGTTTGAATGATGATGATATTTCTTTGGTTTTAGTTTCTCAGTTTTAATAGAGGCAACTGGAACGAGAAGTTGATATTGACATATAGGAGACAATGTATACAGCTTTGAAAATGTTTGAACTAATTAGAACAAAAAGCACTGCCAATATAAAGAAGACAAGTTTTGTGTATACATAAAGAAGGGTTTGTACATCAACCTGGTACAATTTCTTTTATTTATATGCATAGGTCAGATCCTTTTATTTCTAGAGGGGGCTGAGATGATTTTTTTAAACAAGTCGAATTGACCTTGTTTGCTGTTAAATATGAAAGCATTAAATGCTTTGAGTACTTTGTGCTTCTAACTTAGTTTACATAATTATCATTTGTTTTGCTGAGTGAAGATATTATATGCAGACATGTACTTATGCAGTTAGATATTTATCTTGCATGTGAAGATTGTATATATATATAGATATTGTCTTCTTATTTGTTTGCTTGAATAACTCATATAATTGTGTTTGTCTGGTTTACATTTTATATTTTGACTAAATTTTATTTTATACTTTGCTCTTGTTTAATTCTAACAGAAAATGGTTATCTGGTATATGTCATACTATGTTTAAAATTTTCCAATGTTAGGTTGCCAACATACACTAACACTTAATTCTTATTCTTATTTTTATATTTTTATTTGTGCAGAACATTTGTAGGTAGGTTCTTGTGAATAAAGATTATTTCCTTTTTTAACATACCAATATATACAAATAAAATGGCAATCATTCCCGAAGATTTATTCATTTTAAAAAAAAAAATCAGTTCACATTTGATTTAATCAGATTAAATATTTATTAAAATAAATGGGGCCAAAATCCAGGGTCGTTACAGATTTCCCCCCTTAAAAGAATTTCGTCCTCGAAATTGCCAAGAAGACAAAAAGATAGATGAAGGATATTTCATCGAATCAACTAAATATCTATTCTGCATTTGGCTTACCAAATCAGAATATCAATAACAGATACAAGAACAAATCTGTTTTAACACTTCACAAGATACTCGGGTTATCCAGATCTACGAAATATACAATAGCATCGGTTAGTTCAAAGGGATAACTAACCATTCGTAGAATATATCCGGTCCCAAAAAAATAGATATATGGATACAATTTCAAAACTCTCAGTTTAGAAACTAAAGTATACCTATCAACCATAGCAACCAAAGCAACAATTCATCCAAACAACAATTTTGGCCTATTTGGAGTTTATGTCCCATATTGATATCGAATCTCCTTCCTGGATCTACCAGAAATTATCGATGAATTGAGAAGAAGATGCTGAACAAAAGAGATGGATAGAGAAAAGATTGTTTCCTTGTGGCTACAGGATATTGACCATTTATAGTCGTATTCTCCTGTCCCCTATCTCATCCTCTTCTTGCACTCATACTCACTATCAGTGAATAGCAAGAAAATTTACTGAGGCGTTCGAACGGATATATGAGGAATACTCATTCTAGGGTATACTTCACCCTATCTCTAATGAGCTACTTAATGTGTTATACTCCTGAGCTAAAGTTCAACCTTAGCTCTGATACCACATGTAACGATACGGATTTTGCCCGTTCGAAAATCGACATCCATACTTTACATCGTACTCGAATGCCGTAGATTCGACCGTTCAAATCCGAGTCGTCGGAGCTTATAACAACATTAAGTAAACAACACAGCGGAAAAGAAAAAGAATATAGATATACAACATCTGATACAATATCCAGATACAATGATGATACAATGAATATCTATATACATCAGAGATATGATACAAGAAATAGCAGCGGAAAGAAAATAGATAACACCAGCAGCGGATAGAATGTCTCTAATAGAATGCTCCAAGATAAGCAACGTCAGTCCATGAACTCCAAGAACTGAACTAGCTCCAGATAATCTACTCAACCTGAATATCTGAGAAAACCCAACTCTAGACTGCCCGTGTGGAAAATAGTGGGCACCCAGAGTTTAGGAAGGGAACAATAAACTCCGGATCAGTCATGGGACTGGTGTGAGCAACAAAAACAGTTTATCTTTAAACAAACACAAAAGGCTTTTAACATTGAAACCCGCAATGCTTTTCGAAAATGAAACTACCATAAGGCCTCCCGCCACACACACAATGCAATCGCAGAATTGGAGGAGATTTCTCCTTATGATAGTCAAACATGCTTACTACGCAAAAGAAAACTCTTTTGATATTATTACTAGTGCATAGTGTCAAAAACCATTTCGAAAATATAATATTAATCTTAGCCAGCATACAACCATTGTTGTATGCCTACTATAGCTACTACGTTCAATAGCAGGTTACCGCCACATTCCATAGCAGGTTATACAACTAAAACCGTACAGGGTTCGTATTGTTTCTTTGGATTTCCAACAAATGATCAGGCTAAGGAACTTCCTTACCGAAATAGAAACGCCTCTGGAAAGACGCCCCGGATCCTAACCGGATCTCTGCAAACAAAAGGCCGACGCTACCTCACGCTATACAGCTGTAACTAGGTAACTAACACACTGACGCTACCTCACGCTGTACAGCTGTAACTAGGTAACTAACACACGAGTCATGTCATCCCCCGGTCGTTACCGACCTTTATCCGAGATCCCGAAAACCAACAAAGCAACATCATACAGTAATAAATTACCGTGTCCACACGAGTTAAGTATCTGGGCTCCATACCATGATACCACCCTTTATCCAGAAGGAAATGACATACCCTAGGGGCGCTACCCCTACAAACCTTTGCCGCAACATTCCTGTTTCGACCATTACCGGGTTGTGAGGCTCGACGAAGTCTCGTCCACAAAACTACGCTTCTTCACAAAGCATGCTTTTTCACAAAGCAACGCTTTGACCAACAAATGATCATCAGCACTTCGTATGCCACATTACCAAATTGGGAATGTATCACTAGTAACCATCAACTACATAACCTCTGAGCTCGTACGTCTTAGAGAAGGGTGTTAAGCTAAGAGAATAAATTCTCCGCCACCAACAGAAATGTATTTGATAGAAAGCAGCTTTACATCTCAAAGTGTAATGTCAGACACACATCCATACAAGTCTGTTCCGGGTTCGAACAGAACCGAAGGCACTTCCGAAGAAGCCCTTGCCAATCCGGGTATTCACAATCCCGATCGGATTTCCCATCACTTAAGAAATCTCTATACCGGCGCGACTCAGTGCAGAGACAATCGATAGGTCATCCTATCATTCTCACAAATACCCGGTCTTCATCACCGGTCTTCAAATGCGATCCATATCGTCGTATCACTATTCGGAATGGGTTATATGACACAAAGGTCCTCTCCCGGCTAAACCGAATAACGAGCTCAATTAAAAATCATATGGATACTGGGGTCTCAGTTAAATCACAGCTTAAAGCCCAAAACTTTTCATTCGAATGGTTAAAACAAATTACCATTTCCAATCTTTTAAACAAAAAGATTCATTTCAAAAACCTTCAATGGTTTAAACAAATTTCCACACTTTTAATCTTTTAACAAAAAGATTCAATTAACAAAGTTAACCCCATTCACAAAGATTCATTCATAGATTTTCAAATCGATTCCCATTTCAATTTGATTAACTCGTTAAATCTTTAAATCAAGATTTAACTTATAGCTTTCAAAACTAGTTTCCAAAGATTCATTCATAGCCTTCCAAAACAATTCCATTTCAAGTTAGATTAACTCATCCGGTCTTTGAAATCAAAGACTCATTTCATAGTTTTCAAAACATTTCAATTCCATTTCAAACTTGAAATTCTTACAACACAAATTGGAAGTTCATTACTTATGTGAAAGCTTTTTACTATTTGAAAACAAATAGTTTCGTTTCATAAAAATCCAGTTATATTTACACGAGTTAAAACCCTTGAATTAAATTCAAATTCCCAAATCAATACTTTTAAAAATGGTTTAACCCATATATAACTTGTACAGCATCTTTAATCCCTAGTTGCAAACCATAGGATTCAATATCAAACTTGAATTCAAATTCAAATCAAATTATTTAAATTTCAAAACTCGATTAAGTTATTCAAAATAACTTTTATCTTGAAATTCCATTTCGAAAGCTTTTCATATTAAACCCCAATTTCCAATTTCAAAATCAATTGAAAATAAAATTTCAATTTCAAAAAAATCAAATTTAATTTATCTGTGATTTAACCGATTTCCACGTGAAATCCATATTTGTGTGTGTATGGTGTAGTCCAGGGGTTTTACACAATAGTGCAACATCAATCATCACAGATATATCGATAAGCGGTATAACCCATAACGCTTATCTTCATTCACAGATTCATAGATAAAATAAATTTATCAGTCACAAAGATTCACTATTACAATTCGATGTGGGTTTCGAATAACCAACTGAAATCCGACTCCCTATCGCATCGAAATTCAAGTGTCGTTTACGGGTCAAGGGTTTTCATATTCACATAGTAATATATCACAGAAACAGAAATCACAGATATATATATCGCAGATAAGTAAATTACAGATCACAACATAAATCGGAATGTATCACAAAGCATCATATATCAGGGATATCAAACAATTAAATCAATAGAATCCAAACATTCATTAGTAAGGTCAATTTATCATCTGATAAATTTAAATCAGATTAATTACTTATGAATAAACTACTAATCCAGGTTAATTAATCATTAATTGCAAACCATTTTAATTAATTAATCTTTAATAAATTAATCATCATCAAATTTATTACCTTAATTAGTTAATCACATAATTAATCTTTGAAAGAAATCAATTTAAACCTTACTTAAATATTTTAAACTTATCATCCCTAATTAATTTAATACAAATTATAAATTATTCATTCTAAATAACTCAATAATTAATGAATTAGAAATCATTTAAATCTTCATTAACTTAAGTTAAAACCCATTCTTATCTATGATTTAATCATTGCCCACAATATGTTTGAAAACATTTATTTTCCAAATTACTTCCTAAATTTCATTTTTGAATTCAACTCTTTTTAAATACACTTAAATATTTAAACACTTTTAAGTTATTTAAACAAATTTGGAATTTAAAAACTTTATTTATTCTTAATCTAAAATTCTACAATTACTTGAATTTATAGTTAACCTTAGATTTAAAACTCAATTTGAACTTGATTATAAAATTTAATTTAGTTCTTAAATTATGAAACAGGACAAGTTTGAAACCTGTAACTAAGCATCACTCGAGCCTCCCCACCTTGCTTCGAGTCACAACCTAAGAAACTTCGAGCAAAACGTAAATCAACACGGGTAAAACTTCGAGTTTTCCACCGAGCTTGCTTCTTCTCTAATCCTTCCATTATCACAGCAACCACCAGATACACGTCTTGACGTTCGTGCACGTGCACACCACCATGGCGACGCTCCGGCGAACCTCGACACCTCCGACAAACCACGATTCGACCCCCAACTCGAAATCGAAACCCAGTATTTCGAATAAAAGTCGAAATCAAAATAAAGCCTGTAGCTCGAACCAGTAGCTCGAACAACCACGCGAAAATTGCTCCGCCCCACCAACTCTGACCACCGGAAAATCTCTTACCTCCAGCCTTATCTCGCACACCCCCTACGCTACCCCTTCCTTGAGTTTCGTGCAACTCGATGCACTAGGGGAGGCGTGGTGAGCACAAATTCGAACGCCAAGAAAACTGGGGTAAAAAGACAAATTCCGATCGCCGCCATTACCTCCGAGGTCGTGACCATCTCCCATTATTTTTCCTACCACCGTGGTACGCTCCTCCACCTCCTCGACCAACCTTGACTACCCCAGTTCGCTACGTCACCGGGAATTGGCCAAAAACAACTTGCTGTGCATCTTCGAACTGCTACCACAATAGCTCACTAAAAATCATAAAACCCACCTTAAAAATCATCGCTTCCGGTATGGATTCTAGTTAGATACCTGAATCAATGATCGGTGACGTTCGAAATTTGGCAAATCTTAAGTTTGTTCAGAAATTTGGGTTCCCAGAGATAATTTTTGAGTTGTTTTAATCTTAAATGAATTTCTAAACTTAGTTTATAATGATACAAACATCTTTTGTTTGAATCTTAAGTTCAATCATCAATTAGAAAAAGAGTAAATGATTTTTGAATCCAACAGTTCGAGTTTTGAACTGAGAACAGATAACAGCTTATAACACTACACATCCTACAAGTATAGACAGAGGATTCAACATATATATAGATATATACACATACTTATCCACAGGCATATATATACAACATATTCATTTCTTAAATTTTTTTAAAATAAAGTTACTCACAAGCATCAAGCAATCAAAACAAGTTAAGCTTCTAAAAATAGGAGTTGCTCACCTTAGATTCCAGAAAAGAAACAGAGTTGCTTTGGAGGTAGCATTTCATTTGCTTGATCTTTTGATTTGCCTGAAATAGTTTCCAGGCTTGACTACCCAGATTTGTTTAACTGTTTTGATCTTCATCTAATTTAAATTATTGCCTTTGATTCGATTATTTTATCTCTTGTTTCCAGGTTGTAGTTGTTTGTTTTGTTTGAATGATGATGATATTTCTTTGGTTTTAGTTTCTCAGTTTTAATAGAGGCAACTGGAAAGAGAAGTTGATATTGACATATAGGAGACAATGTATACAGCTTTGAAAATGTTTGAACTAATTAGAACAAAAAGCACTGCCAATATAAAGAAGACAAGTTTTGTGTATACATAAAGAAGGGTTTGTACATCAACCTGGTACAATTTCTTTTATTTATATGCATAGGTCAGATCCTTTTATTTCTAGAGGGGGCTGAGATGATTTTTTTAAACAAGTCGAATTGACCTTGTTTGCTGTTAAATATGAAAGCATTAAATGCTTTGAGTACTTTGTGCTTCTAACTTAGTTTACATAATTATCATTTGTTTTGCTGAGTGAAGATATTATATGCAGACATGTACTTATGCAGTTAGATATTTATCTTGCATGTGAAGATTGTATATATATATATAGATATTGTCTTCTTATTTGTTTGCTTGAATAACTCATATAATTGTGTTTGTCTGGTTTACATTTTATATTTTGACTAAATTTTATTTTATACTTTGCTCTTGTTTAATTCTAACAGAAAATGGTTATCTGGTATATGTCATACTATGTTTAAAATTTTCCAATGTTAGGTTGCCAACATACACTAACACTTAATTCTTATTCTTATTTTTATATTTTTATTTGTGCAGAACATTTGTAGGTAGGTTCTTGTGAATAAAGATTATTTCCTTTTTTAACATACCAATATATACAAATAAAATGGCAATCATTCCCGAAGATTTATTCATTTAAAAAAAAATCAGTTCACATTTGATTTAATCAGATTAAATATTTATTAAAATAAATGGGGCCAAAATCCAGGGTCGTTACACGCCCCACCTCTATACCCACGCTAACCAAGAACACTACGATGTAGTGCTGTCAATTAGCACGGAGAATAAGGCTGTGGAGGAGCGACCAACCATGTAACTTCTTTGTGCGAGCACCGATACGCCAGATAGAGTAGAATGCATATCCTTTAAGGAGGAAATCCGACATACCGATACAAACACAAAGCTATCACACGGTGGCTATATATATAATCTTCGGAAACAAACATAGAAATAATCATAACATAAATCAGTCACAGACATCCATATCACAAAGGCGGAAGAAGATATGAATAAACATATAACACATGAAAGTGTACATCAGAGTAGTGGTCGGAAAGATCCACTATAATACAAAAGAATAGCATCACGTGCTATACAAAAGAATAGATACACAACATAGAGTCTATATCTCAAATGTGTACAACCAAAAACTACTAATCTAAGTAGTTAGCCAAAAGTCAGAGTAATCCAGAAGAGAAGTCAAGCAGAAGCACCTGTAACATCTCGGTCTGACCCGAGTATTATTTATAAGAAAATAATAAACGGATCAGTCTAACTATAAATATCGGATGGCATGATATAGGATAAGGGGTATGGCATAAACATATAATAACCATGATGGCATACTACTATAAGTATGTAAATGATAATCAACAAGGGATTAATCAATGTCACAAGAATCTTCTCAAAGATCCAAACACATAAAAAGGGTAATGACACACAAATTCACCAATACACAAAAACTGATATCATATCAGTGAAAACCACAAAAGTTGGTGAAGCACTAAATCCAGAAATCAACACACGAAATCCAGAACAAATCCCAGAAATCAACACACGAAATCCAGAAATCACTAAAAGGGGGAAGTCCGAACACACGGACGAGAAGCTATCTCATGGAAGCTATCCATTTAATTTTTCCGAACACACGGATGGCCCGAAGGCAAGTCCGAACACACGGACGAAGAGACATCGCTCAATCGCTAGTCTAAATCACAAGAATGATCGTCATGATCATAAGGAAGTGTCAATCACACTAAGCTAGTAAATATATGAGTTTAGCTTCATGTCCCATAACCACTTGCTTAACTTAAATATTTACGAACAAACTGTAGATCTTCACTAGGAAATTGTCGCAAAAGGGTTCAATCGAACAAGTCCAAGAGCTAACCGACGAAGTGAACGCAAGTGTTTCATACCACTCGTTTTACTAAGTCGTTTAAGTCGATTTCTCGTTCGAGTGAAGTAAAGGCTTATATATATTAGTAGATTGGAAATCGGTTTGAGAAAACGAACTTTTGATATTAAAAATAGTGTTGAAATCGATTTGATGAAAGAGTTTTGATATTTACTACTAGTATTAAAACCTTCATATCTTTAAAGTGACAAGTCATAAAACGATTGTTGGAACAATCTATCACAAAAATTCACATTCGGAGACGTGAATAAAATCCAAGGAAATCAGCTCAAAATGCATCAAAGTGGAAGTTCTGATGAATGATTTTCAGATAAGATTGCCTACGCAGAGTAATATGGGGTTCGACCTACGAGTTACAGAGTCCTGCGACCTAAGTGGGATGCGACTTAGTGGGGCATAGGTCGGAGACGACCTACGACTTAAGGTCAAGCGATCTAAGGTAAATGGTCCAACGACCTAACTCGAATGACCTAGAGGGTCGAACGACTTAACTGGAGGATAAGTCGGAGATGTCCTACGAGATATACTGGCCGACCTAACTCGAGCGACTTAAAGACTTAGCAGGGTCGAGCGACTTACGAGCTACGACCTAAGGTGACGAGGGGCGTTAGGTCGGAGACGACCTAACACTTGACTCGCGAACGACTTATGGAAAAGAAGCTTAGGTCGGAGATGACCTACGAGATAAGCCAGTGCGAGCAACCTAAAGTTTGCCTGGGGGATTATAGGTCGGCAACGACCTAACGTTTTGCCTGGAGATTATAGGTCGGCAACGACCTAAGACTTAAGGGCGAACGACTTTTGCCTGGGGATTATAGGTCGGCAACGACCTAACGTTTTGCCTGGACGACCTAAGGAGTTAACTCGTGGACGACCTAGCAATGGCCAGAAACGACTTAAGGCCAGAAACTCACCAAAACGCCAAAATTTGTAGTTTTTTCGCCAATCCAATCCAAACCAAATGCAAACAAACATGCTAAAGTGATGAGGGATCATCCCCAACAGTCCAATGACAATTATAGGCAAGATGTGAGATCAAAAATCTCACCTTTTCCATGAAATTGATGAAGATGAAGATTGAAAGCAAGGAGAAGCAATCCAAAGCTTGAATCCACAATCTTCTACTTGAATTTGATGTTGAATCTCGGATTTGCAATAGAATTTGAGTTGGGAGTTTTAATTTCTCTTTCCCACCTCCATTTTTAACAAAGCTTGAAGTGTTTGAACAAATGAGAAAGAGGGTTGGGCTGAACTAAAGGGGTGCAGTCCAAACCAAAGTCAAAGGCGGGAAAAAGTGCCGAAAAGTTCACTATCTCCAAACATATCAAAGTTTGCACTTAAAAAGATCGCAAACGTCATTTTGAACTCAATGGAAGTGGTCTCGAGTCCTAATTTGACCGTATGCAAAAAGTAGCTTTTCGGACTAACATCCGACTAACGATAAAATATTTAAATAAAATATTTAAATATAAAATCGATAGATATGCGGGTTGTTACACTGCTGGATGCGATGTTTTTTCCTTTGTTAACATCTTTTTTCTGTTTGGGAGGCATGTTTTCCAAGTGATGGATGATGCTGTTAGGAAAAAGGTTTAAGTGGAAGAAGCTGAAGCTTCGAGTCTTCAAGCTCTCAATGAAAGCACCAAAAATGTTTGCACAAAAAATGGACAAACACCTCAAAGTCATATGATTTAGTAGATCTTATGTTGTCCTTAGTGATTTGGGTGATTTATGCAAATATATGAAAAGCAGGGGCTAAACTGTAAAAGACACGCAGATTTATAGTGGTTCAGCCAGAATGTGCCTACGTCCACTTTATATGTTATTTCTCTTCTCTTGTTTAGATTACAAGTACAAAGCTTTGATACAAGTAAAAGAAAGTTGTTTGAAAGTTCTCTCCATGCTTGAGCTCTCAAACTTGTCCCTCATTGCTGTACCCCTACCCCTCTATTTATAGAGTGAGGCTAGAGGCAGGGGTCTTGGATGAATATAGCTGCTGGTGGGCCTTGGCTGGTGTGGTCGGGCCTGGTAGCGTTGGTTCGGCATTACTTTGGTTCGGCATTACTTGGTTCGGAGATGGTTGGGGTAGGAGTTGGTTCGGTGGTTCTGGTCCGGTGAAGAGCTTGGTTCGGCGGTTGGAGTTGGTTCGGCAACGAGGTGGGAGGCAAGTTGGTTCGGTGTTGCTTGGAAGTGGACCGGTGGAGCTTTAGTTTGGAGGGTGGCTGGTCCGGTGGTGAGAATTCGCCCAACATAGTTAACTTCAAAAATCTGTGTAGTTTAGTGGTAAGACGTTTGCTTGTCTTTGGCACGTGCTGGGTTTGAATCCCACTTCCTTCAGTTTTCAACAATTTTATTTGTACCTTCTATCAATATAAAATTCAGCCAACAAGTACTTCGCAAAAGCAAGCATAGCATGTTTGGTAGGGTGCCGCACTTCCTCCTTGGTGTCCATGGTTCGAAACCTGCTTCATTCATTTTTCAGTAATTAAATTTCTGCTTTGTCCTTCTAATAAAAAATACCAACTTTTGTTCCACAAATGTTGTTGTAGCCTAGTTGGTTAGTTGATTGCAGTCCTCATACGTGACCAGGGATCAAGTCCTCCTATCTTCATATTTTATTTTAATACTTGCTGCCCCATTTTCCATCAACAATAAAATGTGCTAACAAATCATTTTTGGAAGCTTCCTTGGTTGGAAGGCTCTTTTAAGAATACTATGTCTTATGTTCAAATCCCACCATAAGCAAACTTTTTTTTTTATTGTAATGTCCATTATACCCCGTATAAATTTTATCGTTCAGTAAATAGCTACTTGACCTGAAATAACTCAACAAACATATTAGTAGCATTATTGTATAGTTGTTATCATCAAAACACCATAAATATGGTTCTTTCATTCTCCCCCTTTTTGATGATGACAACTACACAACTAAAATATAAGATAATAATTTCCCACTAAAGACATATTATATATATTTTATACGTTTTCTCCCCCTTTGTCATCAACAAAAAGAGCTTTAAACATAAGTAGATATACATGAGTGGATATAGATTAAATAGCTCCCTCTAAATTATATACTCCCCCTAAATTAAAGCTTCCTATTAAAAAAAATCTTAAAATAAGGAGTAATATAGTCAATATGAATATTTAATTTACTGTGCAACATTGACCACTTGTTAAATAATGAGTATCTAATATACATTTCTATTTAAGTGCAAGTATACTCATATATTAAAAATACTTGGTTCACGTTTTGGGAAACCATATCCAAGTGTATGTGGTTGACCCCTTGTATATATAATTTTCATTATTGATAACAGCGTTAAAATAATCAATAATATATATTTGTTTATATTAGTGGGAACCCATATTTTAAAATCGCATATCATTAAATTAGTACTTTTTTATTTCTAAGCATTGTACTAAAATTACGAGAAGTAGATTTAGAGACATTTCTGTTTTTAGTACCAGCATTAAATTTTCTATAGTATAAAAACGCATATCTGGTACTATTATTATTGTTTGTTTTATATCCTATTCCACTTTTATCACATAAAGGTCTAGATAAGATAAAATCATGTTTAAATCATTTTAACCTTTATTAAATTTTATGACTTCATTTTTAAGTTTTTCAAAATTAGCTTTAAAGTCGAAATTGTTGTTTTCAAAAGAAATATTATTTTTCAAAATATCAATCTTCTTATTTAGTTCAGAATTCTCGTTTTTTTAACGTACAGTTCTTATTTTTGAGAAGAAAATTTTGAGATTCTGAATTATCTAAAGATGATTGTAATAAATTATTTTGTCTTTTCAAGTCAAAAATTTCTCTTGAAAATTTTTCTCTCTCCTTTTCAAATAAGGAGTTTTGTTCATCTAGAAAATCTTTAAGAGTTATAAAATTATTTTTTAAAGCACCAAGTTGATTTTCTAAATTTAATTCCTCATTCTTCAATTTCTCATTTTCAAGTTCGACAGATTTCATCTTTTTTTAAAATAATAAAATTAAGCTATCGCTTACACTAACTAATTCATCATTATCTTTTACTGAAATTTGTAAATCAGAATGTACCTTTTTGTAGTCATCATTGGTGGCATTGACTGGGATTTTGCTAGTTGTATTTCAATTGAATCTTTTTCTGACCATTATTCTATGATGTTGTGATGATCGATAGAATTCCAGGCTCTGATACCACTTGTTAGTCTATATGAGTGGATCGTATAGACTATATGCAAGTATAAACAGCTAACTATATAATATAACTCTATAACTGATAGTAGCAAAGTAAATGAAAATAATCACACCGGTATTTTATACTGGTTCGGACCTCTCGTCCTACGTCCAGTCCCGAAGCTCCTCTTCGGAATTTCCTTTCAACTAACCCTCGCTTAACCCGGAGGAACAGGTTTCCAATAGCAGAGTTTCTTTGTCAAGAATGTGTTATGTAACACAGATGTTGACTATTGAGTACAAAAGTGCTTCCAATATATATCTATCTAGAGAATAGCTGAATGAGGAGTTCTGTATATATGGAAGGGTTAATTACAGGTAGTTGATTGCTTATAGATCAGGAATAAATCAGAGTACAAGAGATAAGAGTTTAAGTAAGTCAGATTTTATATCTTCTCTTGAATTCCTGATGCTATTTATAGTGATGACGAGTTTTCTTGTATAGTTGCATCTGTTGTAATCTCCGTAAAGTCGCTTCTGATGGTGATGAAGAGTTGCGACAAAGAGAAGTGGATGTGTCTTTTCGAATGTGGCAGTTGAGCTTTAAAAATGCACAGTCGAGTCTTGAATCAGACGTCTGGAAAGTAACCTCTGACGTCTGGTCTTCATATCTGTTTTAAGCCTGGGTACTTTTCAGACGTCTGACGTTGGTAACCAGACGTTTGATTGCTTCTGAATTATGAACCAGAGGAATCATTCAGACGTCTGGATAGTGCTTTCAGACGTTTGAAAGTGTGCATGTTGCTTTATCTTGTGCATGTCCTATTTCTCTTCAATCTCTACTGATTTGACGTCTTTTGATTCTTCTCTTGAGTGTTGCTTTAGTCTCTTTGGTGACGTTACTCTATCAACTATCTGTAAATATAGATATATATGTACATTCGATTTCCATTGTATAGTTATTATCATCGAAACTATAGAATTGATTTCCTAACAAAAGAATCATTAAGTTCTTTTGATATAAAATAATGAGATGAACTCGTATCAAAAAGAACTCGAATAAGATAATCACAAAACAAATACCGTTAAGGATAGAATGAGAAATACCTTGACCAAGAGAAGTGTCACTAGGAGCTTGCACGACATTCAACTCTCCCTCTCTCCTACTTCGGAGTATGGGACATGTAGATATAAGATGGCCCGAACTTTTGCAATAACGACAAAAAAAGGGTTTCGGACACTCATTTGCATAGTGGTCCTCAGAACCACAATTGTAGCATCATCCACGACTAGAGGTAGGAGTCTTTGCTACCGAAGTTGCCTGCTTCCCTTTTTTGTTGGGATTAGGACTTTTGAACTTAATATGCCTCTTCTTGTTGATGTTGAAGTTTTGTTTGGCATCCACAACTTCAACATCACTTTCTTTATCGGCCTCTTCTAGTCGAAGAGTGATATCTACAAATTGGTCGAAAGGCACTTCTAATTTCAGATGTAAAACCTTTTTTTGGGGTTCTTACTCAAAGCACAGATAAACTTTTGATTCTTTTCAAGATCCAAAAGCTGTTGGGCAGACATGAATACGCCATCCAGAGAAGGACTACTGGATTGACCAGCGCTAGGACTGCCAGATCTAACCATTTCTCTTCTTTAAGAAAGAAAGAAGAGGAAAAAGGTTATTCTCAAAATGAATATCAAACAAACTTGATTGATAAAACAAGGCATCATAAAAAGAAATAGGATAGAACGGTACGAAGACTCGAATTAAATCCTATGGCACGATTCCTAAGAGAGACTTAGGACAATGATCCTTGCTAGATTATTCTACATTGTTCCGAAGTTTGGCTTTGATACCAAGCTGTGACGCCCCACCTCTATACTCACACTAGCCAAGGACACTACGGGGTAATGCTGTTGACTAGCACGAAGAATAAGGCTGTTGAGGAGCGACCATATGTGTAATTGCTTTGTGCGAGTACCAATATGTCAGATAATATAACTTACATTTCATTTCAAGAGGAAATCCAACATATCAAATACAAACTCCTAGCTACCACACAGTGGCTATGAGGCCTTCGGAAACAAATATAAAAATAAACATAACACAAATGAGTCACAGATATTCATATCATAAAGGCGGAAACAGATATGAATATAACACATAGAAGTGTACATCAAAGTAGTGGTCAAACTAGGTCCACTACATCACAAAAGAATAGATACAAGTGCTAGACAAAAGAATAAGTATACATCAGGGAGTCTCTATCTCAAATGTATACTAACAAAAAACTACTAAGCTAAAGTAGTTAGCCAAAAGTCAGGTGACGAACCCCGATAAGAAGTCAAGCAGAAGCACCTGAAATACCTCTGTCTGACCCGAGTATTATTTAAGAAGAAAATAATAAACGGATCATTCTAGCTATAAATATCAGATAAAATGAGATATGATAAGAGATATCACAAAAACGTATGATAACAATAATGCCATACTGTGAAAAGTATACATCAGATAACAACAAAAATCATACAATATCTCAAATATTCTCAAACACTAAAAAGAATGTCATATTCTTTAAATAATTCACCAAAACACAAATATTGACAAAACATATCAATGCCAATCCACGAAAATTGGTGAAACACAAATTATAGAAATCACAACCAAAAATCCAGAAATCACAAAAGGGGAAGGCCTATCACAAACGGGAGCATGAAAACTCACCAACACGTGTATCACAAATGGGTCGCTATCCCATGAACCGAACATCGACGTTCCTAAAAAGATACACCCCATGCAAAGTCGAACATCGACGCACCTGAAAAGATACGCCCCATGTATAAACTAACATCGACGCACCTAAGAAGATACGCCCCATGTATAGTCGGACATCGATGCACCTAAAAAGATACTCCCCATGCCTAGTCGAACATCGATGCACCTAAAATGATACACCCCATGTATAATCTAACATCGACGCACCTAAAAAGATACGCCCCATGTATAGTCGGACATCGATGCACCTAAAAAGATACACCCCATGCCTAGTCGGACATCGATGCACCTAAAAAGATACACCCCATGCACCGACTTATCGAGCCGAATGCTCCACGAACGGTCCAAAGACCATGGGTCACTAGCCCATAAAAATAAGACGAAGCTCAACAGAACAGGTTATAGTCCCCCATGCGGACAAAGAGACATCGCACATCGCTAGCCTAAATCATAAAATGATCACCATTGATCAATAAGAAGTGTCAATTACACTAAGCTAGTAAATATATGAGTTTAGCTTCATGTCCCATAACCACTGGCTTAACTTAAATATTTACGAACAGATTGTAGATTTCCACTCGAAAATTGTCACAAGAGTTCAATCGAACAAGTCCAAGAATTAATCGACAAAGAAAACGCAAGCATTTCATATCACTTGTTTTGCTAAGCCGTTTAATTAGATTTCTCATACGAATGAGGTAAAGGTTTGTATATACTAATAGATTGGAAAACGGTAGTAAAAGAGAGCTTTATATTTAAAATAGTGTCGAATTCGTTTTGATGAAAGAGTTTTAGTATTTACTACTAGTATAGAAACCTTTGTATTTTAAAGTGACAAACCACAGAAATGATTGTAGAAATAATCAATCACCAAAAATTCACATACGAAAACGTGAATTAAAACCATAGAAATCGATATCAAATCCATCAAATGGATATTCCCAAAAATCCAAAGAAAGAAGTCATCAAAGTCGATAATAAGTGATGACAACTATCCGGATCAACAAAAATCGATTAAAAATAGGAAATCCACTCAAAAACATAAGCAAATAGGCAAACTGCTCAATTCCAAACGTTTGGAGGTTCAATCCAGGCGTCTGAAAACTAACCAGACGTCTAGTTTAGAATCCAAACGTCTGAAATTTGTTCTCTGGAAATAATCCAGAGAACCCCCAGACATCTGAAACTTCAAGTTAGACGTCTGAGACCCATCCAGACGTCTGACCCTATATTTCAAACGTCCGGAATTAGTCTCTGATCTTTTTTTATATTTTTCTACCGTGAATATTTTTGCTCCAGGTCTGATTCCAGACGTTTGAACTTGCATTTCAGACGTCTGAACCACTCAGCTGGGCAGAAATTACCCTAGGCCAATGATGGCCAAAACATATCGAGAGCGATCGGACGAGCAATGACGACTAGGGATTTACGCCAAGCGACAACCCATCCTTATAGGCTCTTCGATACACCCCAAATATCAATGTCCAAACATCCATAGTAGGATTTTCATAAAATTGGACCAAAACACCAAAATTTGGAAAATTCACCAAATCAATTCAAATCAAAAGCAAATGAATATGCACAAATGTTAGGAATTCATGCCTAACAATAATGATAGCTATAGATGTAGATATGAGTTAAAGAACTCACCTTTTAAACTCAAAACACAAGTGAGAAGCTTGAAAACAAAGGAAAGACCAATTCCTCTTCAATCTCAACTCAAGAAGCTCCAATCTAAGCTAATAAGCAAATATTTCCTAAGTTAGGGTTTAGGAATTTCTGAAATTGAAGAGAGATAGAGATGGAGACGATGGAGAGGATGCTTACCTAAGCTTCTCTTTGATTTTGGAGCAAGAACTCGAGTTTCCAAATCAAACTAGGTTTTGGAATTTCTATTTCCAATCTTTTTCCTCCATTTCTCTTGAGCTAGAGTGTTAGGAAAAGGAACGAGTGAATGAAGAGTAGTTGAGTGGAGTGTTAGAGTATTAGATGGGTTAGTGGGCTGAAATCCAAACCCAAAGCCCAAGTAGAAAAATAGCAAATTCTACTCAACTCCAAACATATCGATGTTTATACTCAAAAAAGTTGTAAATGCCATTTTGGACTCAATGGAAGTGGTCTCGAGTCCCAATTCGACTGTTTACAAAAAGTAATATTTCAGACTTTAATCCGATTAACGATACTATATTTAAATAAAATATTTAAATATACAATCGTAAAATATGCGAGTTGTTACAGAGAACATCTCTTATCCAATGTGAATTTACTGTTATACAATTCAATGTCCCAATCAATAATATAATAGCAGAACGAGAATTTATTTTGCTAGATGGATGTCCATATAATCTACTTAATTTTTTTTATAGCAGAACGGGAATTTATTCTGCTAAATGGATGTCCACATAATCTACTTAACTTATTTATAGCAGAATGAGGATTTATTCTACTAAACAGATGTCCAAATAATCTACTTAATTTATTTATACAGAATGAGGATTTATTCTGCTAAAAAAATGTCAAAATTTAATATAACCTATTCACATTTGTTTGCTTACTTAATGGTATCGACAATAGATTCTCTTGTGTTCAAAATTATGCTTTGTAAAAGAAAGTTACCTTTAAAACAATTTGATCCTTTGAAAACAAAGTAATTAAAAACTTAAACCTCTTTTTAAGTAATGAATACAAGTTAAACCCTTAATTAAATCATAGTCAAATCTTAATTAACTCTTAACTTAAACTTAATTATTAATTAAGAAATAATTAACTTATAACAACCCTTTATTAATTAATCAATCATAATTAAACACTTTCTTGATAATTAATTAATAATTAATCCAATACGTAATTAATAATTAATTAAAAACTAACCATAAAACTTAACCCATAATTAATTGAAAATTAATCTTATTAATCAATAATTAATTAAAATTATTACCACTTTAAAAGATAATTAATTAGTAACTAATCTCCACTTAATTAAAATTAATAAACCTTGTTTAATATGTAATTAAATATTAAATTACCAAACTTAATTAATTTACAATCAATTATTAAATTCTTAATTAAATTTCTTAAACATCATTATTAAGTTTATAAAACATTTCTAAAATACTATTAAGTATAAAAACTTAATTTTGTAAAAAGTTGAATTTTCATCGAATTGCATCCATAGCGACTATAACTGTGGATAATATAACTTAAAATTGTTTTCCTAAGTTTACTTTGAAAACTTTTCACTTTTGGAAGCTCACTTACTTTTCCAAAACATAAAGTAAGTGTTTATAAAAGTAAAACTAAGTTTAGAACTTGAAGATGATTTTTTTTATTTGAAAATAATTCAACATAACTATTCCACAAGGAATCCAAGTCGCCAATACCATATAAAGGTGCCAACTTTTCTTAGCATATAAACACATAATCATGTCCATAGCATACACAATATATAACAAACCACAAACACAAGTAAAGATTTCAACTTTACATCATCCATCACATAAAGATCCTAACTTGCAAACTTTTACTAACATTTAACTTCCGTTTTTAAGTTTATACTACATCACATTCAAACACATATATACACAAACTAACCTACATCAAATCCAAACACATATATACACAAACTAACCTACATCAAATCCAACCAAACAACCAAGATATTAAACAACAAAATAGGCAACATATCAACGTTAAATCTTTTCCCTAAAATAAAGAAATTTACTTACCAAAATCAACCAAATCTTTTCTAAAACTTGAAATAGGCCAAGGTCTTTGAATTTTTCTTTAAAAGAAAGGATTTGACCTTAAACATCATAAAGTGGGCTCGACCTATGGGGTGGGTAGGCTCGGCCATGATTATTAGAGGTGGATTTAGCTTTGTTAAAGAAGTAGAAGTGCAGTAGGAATATGAATAAAGGTTTTGAAACAAGTTTAAGAGCTTTTAAAGTTAAAAAGAATTGATTTTTAAAACTTTGGAAAGGCATGGAAGCCATTAACAAGTTTTAGAAAGCTTAAAGAAGATGAAAAACTTTTGAAAAAGATGGAAAATAAAATGGTAAAGAAGAGAGAAATTTTAGAGTTAGTTTTATATAAATGGAATTTGTAAAATTACCAAAATAGCCTTTCTTACATACCCTCCACACATTAAACTCCACATCATCACCTCGTCCTCCTTTCTTACCTTGTAATACCATTTCTACCTCCCTTCTTACACACTTTCACATCAAGTACAAAACCATGTATTATATGTTGGATAATAAGGTGTTCTTATGTACCTTAAGTTTAAATTTACACTTAAACTTCATTTCATGTCACATCTTCTTTATTTTATTTAAGTAAATTTATATATTTATCCTATTAAAAATAACTTGAACCATACTTATTTTATTTGTAAATGTGTATATGTTAACTATAATTTACATGATGTTTTCGACAAATTTTAGACATCGAAAAGTCGGAAATTCGGAAAACGATTTCCAGTCACATTTTCTAATTTTTCTTTAAACTATTTATTTTTGTAAACACATTTTGAAACTCATTTCATCATCACTAATTAATATTCAAAAAGGGGTGTTTCTGAATAATAAAATCCAATTATTAATTATTTAAAAATATATTACATATTCTTATTTAAAGTAATTAAATTTTGGATCGTTACAAATGTGCAGCCTATGATATGTTACACGTGCGTGCTATGCACATATGAGTATATAATGATAAAATTATATATACAAAAAGTATTCTTAATTAATTAAATAGAAGAATTAAGTAAAATATGGTTTTATTTAAATTAATTAGATTGGATCTGAAACAACCATTTAGACTTAATCGGCCTAATATGATCTAAAATATGAAGAAAAAAAATCTACCTATTTCACCTGCTTCTCACCGGCCCGGTTCCAACAATGATATCAAAGCCCTAATTGTCTATCCAGTCTAAATTAATAACTTTAGGAGCAACTAATAAAGCATACCTATCATTTAGGTGTCTAAAATAACAATTTCTAGCCTTAGGGTAAGATAATAAAGTATTCTTCCCTCCTTGGCTATTGGTTTGGCTCAATCATGGAGTAAGCAAAAAAATATTGGCCTAATTGTAAAGGCTCAAATTGCTTTAAAATATATTTTGAACTTTAAACTTAAATTTAATATATAAAATAAATTCTATAAAAATTGTAAAATAATTTTCAAAAAACTATTTTTGAAAGTAAACTAATATTTTAAAATTATTTACTAATTTAATAAATTGAATTAATTCAAAATAAATATTTAAAAGTTAATCAGTTAACATAAACATATATATATTGATATATATTTTTTCAAATGTTATAGGATATTTTTTTTCTTAAATTGTTTGACATAAATTATAAATATAATTTTATTAAATTATTAAATTATTTAATTAAATAAATTAACCAAATTCTAATTAGTGTATATATAATGATATAGTATATAAAACTATAAGTGTTATATGATATATTCATCTTAAATTGTTTACGGTGATTAAAATAAAATTTTGGATTTTAAAATAATTTAATTAATTAGTTAATTAAATTAATATACTAAAATTAATTAAATATGATTTAAATAATAATATACATAAGAGTATTATATTATTTAATTAAAGTATAAATGATTAAAAATGAATTAAACATATTTAATATGAATGCATAAAACTTAAGTGGAACTGTAAGAAACCCGACTTAGGTTTAAAGATTGAGCACATGCGTATTGTACATATACTATGATTACAGATGTGTTTAACACTTGAATCATGAGAGTATTTCATAAGAAATACATTGTTCCATAAATTGATATCACTTAATTAAAATTATATATTAAAAAGATTATGAATCTTTAATATGTCAGTTGTTCTCTACCATTTATATATTAATAAATTGCTTGCATACACTTTAGTTGTTGAGTTTCCTCAAGCCAGAGATGTTATGTGTAGCACTATTAATATATTGACTAGACAAGGTAAAATATGTGCATGTATTTGCTGACTTTCCTCTAAGTACGTGCACTATACTTAGGCCGTCGTGAAATGAGTGTTACGAATGAATAATTTATTTTGATTTTTTCAGTTTCCTCAAGGTTGAGATAAGATTAGGACATTGGCCATAAGTTACGAATTGTATATGATACATCGTTAAGTATTGTCCATCGCTTATGGGCTTATGATTTGTTAATCATCCTTAAGGTTAGGATCCTAAAGCAAGCGAGTCCTAACGCTCGTTGGAGAAATATAAAGATTTCTATGTTTTCCCTTAGGGTTTTAAGATGCATAAAAATATAGTGGGAGGCTTATTAAAAAAAGAAATGAGAATGTTTAATCTTTCTAATATTGTAATAGCATATAAATATCAAAATAAATTTGTGCAACTAATATAATTGATAAAATGTTTATCAAATAAAATATACAAATAAACCGAATTAAGATTGACTTAGAAATATAAATATATACTTATTAATAAATCTTTTGGCGTGCTATGACTTTAAAACCCATGCAAGTGCCTGATTATATAGCTACTAAAACATTTGTACCTTAGTCACTTGGGTGTTTAATTGCCCGATACTGTGTATTGTCTCTTATGAGTTTTGAACTCTAAATGTGATGCCCCCGGTTCCAATGATCGAAATATCAAAGGGAGTTTCATTTGATAGCTCGGATCAATGGGCATGGAAAGAGCGATCTCTCATATACACTGCTTTTGGTCAACACTGATAGGTTTTAATATCTAAACACATCTGAAATAGTACGTATCTCGTCTTGACATAAGGCAATATACATGAGTTCTAGAATTGAATAACTCACATATCAGGAACACATATAAGTAAATGGTGACAGAGGTAACGATATCACAATGGAAATGATACGTATATATACATATACACGTATCTCAAAAACATGTATAATACATGGTCTGATCAAAATACAACACTTTAAACTCGGTAGACTAAATACAATCCAAAAACTATCTATCAAAATATCTATGTAACAAATTATCTTGTAGTTGATTTTTAAACGTGTCCATGGCTACTTGAATAGCTTCATTTTCATCTTATCTCTGAATAAACTGGACATGCTGTAGATCTTGACTTCTCAGCGATGTTTGCTAACTCAAACTCAATGATTTCCCAACATAACATACATTTCCTATGGACAACTTAATAAACAAAATAGTCAGACATCCAATATGAAGCTAACCTAGAAACATAATGCCTCGGTCTGACCCGAGGCATTGTCATCTACATAACAAACAATAATATACAAGTGCGGTGTCTAGTTGTGAGTATAATAGTGCACAACAATAATATACGAGTGCGATGTCGGGTATAAATACATGACAAACCAATCAAATATAATGATGTCACTCACACCAAACAATATCCCACCCACGTTTCATTAAAATGGTTTTAACACAAGTGTCATAGCTTTAATCGTCGTGACTCATAGCTACAACTCTAATCAATCAGGATATCACAATCTATTCATATTATGTGAGCTGATTTCAGTTTAAATTTAAGTACATTGTTTTTAGATCTTCGGAGTTCGATTTCATTATTTAACATAGTATGGTAATTTTCAATCGTATATCTGAACAGATAACAGCTGTACATATTCATTATTTACCATAGTACGGTCGTTTTCACCTGCATATCTAAAAAATGGTTATATATTTTATGAGATCGATAAAATAAAGGAGAGTTATATCTTAACTCATTTCTTTGAGTTCCAACCACAAATACTTGTTGGAAACCCCTTCTGGATTCACCCTCTACATAGACTGTAACGACATGTATTTTACGTTTTAAAGGATCGAAAAATATTATTTTTAAATTCATATGAGGTCGTATGGCTCTATAATTTTGAAAAATGCCTCTTAGTGACATTTCTTATCTTTAGAATTTTTTCGGACGATTTTACTGTTGAAAAATTGTAACGGCTATAACTTTTGATAAAAGCCGAACTAGCATCCGAAACCACTTCAATTGGAAAGATATAATGGTTTCCCTTTTTGCAGAGTGGTTATAATAGTGATTTCGATTTTTTTAGCTAAGAGATATGGCCGTTTGAAGATTGACAGTTTTTGGAGCAGCTTAGTTGGTAGTTAATGAGTTTGGGAGCAAGCCCACTAACCAATTTTGGTTTTGGAGGCTATATTAGGCTGAACCATCATCCCCAATCACTTTTACCACTTCTAAGCTCCCACTAACCCATTCTCCACCCAAGATGTTCTTTTTCTCCTCCAAATCAAGGATAAATCATAGAATAAGGGTAGTTTGGCAATGAGATTTATTAGAGATCTTCAAATCAACATTTTAGTGAAAAGAAAATTACATCTTTATTGTCCATTTTTGGATTTGCCTCGGTTTGTGTTTAAAACTTAGATTTTGGAGGTTTTAGTGAGTGATTTATCATTTCTTACCTTACTATATATGTATTTATAGGTTTTGACATGTTTTAAACCCATTTTTAAAGTGAAACCTAAAGTAAAAATGAATTTAAAATGTCTTAAAGTGTTCTAATCATGTTAATTTGATATATGGTTGCCTTGATGTGTGGTAGGCTATGTTAAACGCATATTATTAGGTGATTTTCCATGAGTTGTTGTATGTTTTCATGTTTGAATGTTCTTTAGTTCATGTACGGTGTTTGCTTTTATGCTTATATGGTTGAAAATGCTCATTGGAGCGACTTATAGTTAGGAACCATGAAACCGGACTTCAACGAATATGCTTAAGATGTTAAGAGTTATATCATTGCATACAAAATGTATAAGGGTCGAATGACGAAGTGTAATTGTGAAATCAGCATAGGATATTAGAGTGATGGAATTGGCTATAGTGAATTGGTTCGACAGTGGTTGGTTCGGTTTATAGTATAGTCCGGTAGTATTTTGGTTCGGCAAGGATAGACCAGATAGGAAATCCTATTCGATAGCCAAATGGTTTGGCATTAGAGGACCATATAAGAAATCATGTTCGGTGGCTGCTTGGTTCGGTGATGGGAGACCGGATAAGAAATCCTATCCAGTAGTATTTGTGTTCGATTGTGGGGAGTACCGAACATGGTTTTCGATGTAGTGATGGTGGTTCGGAATGGTGCTTACTGAATATGATTCACTGTTCTGCATTTTGGCCTGCTTCAAGTTGTGGGAAGCATCGCAGATATGTATACTTTACCACTAATGTGAATGGATCTTTAAGGCTACTTTAACACAAGAGAGGGTGAACAGTAGTTTATAATTTTTATGGAACTTTTTAACTTATTTCAAGATTTGAATCAAACACAGATAAACAATCACAAATATATATATACTAACATGTAATCACAACTATAAATAAATGCAGTAAAATTAAAGTAATGAGTTAGAGAGATGACACAAGGAGTTTTATACTGGTTCAGATTCTCCATCCAGTCTCGAACAATTTCTTATACAGATTTCTTTTCAATTTCCAACCTTAACCAAGTAGTAAGCAAACCAGAATACAGTCGCGATTTGAAGGCTATGAGATACACCCTCCCGTCTCATGAGTCTAGGGCAAACTCTCTTTGTTTACCAAGCAACAAGATCATCTACTAGATTTAGATGGGCTACTAAACTCATCCACTTGATTTGAATGGGCAACAAGCACACCCAAGAGTAGAATTGTTGGTTTCCAAATACAAACAATTGTACTTAGGATAGAAAAAATCCTATAGCCCTTCTGATAGCGGTTTGATCTTTGAGTTTGTAGAGAGAATGCTTCCAAAATAGTAGGCAGTTTGTAGTGAATCAATCTAGTAGAGTATGGATTGATTCTTTGTAGATTTTGAATACAGAACATAGTTTTCAAGAAATAGAACAAGAGAGCAAGGAGTAATAAGAAAGTGAGAAAATTGATTAAAAAATTCATTTGCACTCCTCTTTATATAGTGAATGAACAAAAGTATCCATTCGTGAAGAGGTGCGTTCAAAAGATACTTCTTTTCAAAATTTAAAAAACAAACCAATGGTCACTATGTCGACATATCTAGGAGGGGTAGTTGACATACCCTTATTAATTTTGGAAAATGATTTTTCTTTTAAATTGTTTTCAAACTTCCATATTTCTGTAAAATAGTTTTAACATAATTTTAAAATACTTTGAACATATGAAAACATTTGTAAAAATATATTTTGAATTTAAAATAATCATTTTGATTAAAATATCAAAGGTCATAAATTTGTGATAAAGATCAGAATCTGCTATCAGAGATTTTAACAATTTATTCTAATGACTCATACTAAGCACTAGAGTCTTGGGCTGTTCAAGTCTTTTGTCTCTAAACTAATGAGTCTTAATCATCATATCTAAATCTTTATTCTTGGTCTTTATACCGATCAGTCTTCAAGTTTAACCATTCGGTACCTGTGTAATATTCTGCAATATATACTATACAACTTGACAAAACATTAATATCTATATTTATATGGTTGTTGTCATCAAAATCAATACCTAAGGTATTAACATTGGCTTGGTCATAGCCGGACGAAGAATGGAGGTTGAAGAATTTTCATCATAGCACAGCGATACTTTGGGGATTTCTTCGCGGTGTGTTATGAGGTTCTTAGAGGTGATGTGGAGTGAAGTAGACAACTCAAAACGACTTGGGATGATCTTGGATTTCATGTGGAAATTAGTGAAGCGATGGCATAATACTTTGACATGACGACGCCGACGACGATGACTTCAGAACCTTAGTATAATGGCTCTACTTCTTACGATGGATGTTTAGAGGTGTTTCAAAAATGACGACTTATTTATAGGATTCGTGATGGTGATCCACAAGGGCAAGTTCAACGATGAGGGCTTGCGATAGGATTTGCGACTGTGTTCTACTGTGGAGATAGCCGGGATGGAATAACGATTGAGTTCCATTATGGAGACGCATGTAAAGTGATCATTGATAACTCAGAGGTTTTTAGTGCACTCGTAAAGAAGGGGTATGTGGGGATGCCCACTTAGATTTGTGATCGTGTCCAGATCTTGTGACGGTAGATTACCCTGGGCTTTTGCGATTGTGAGCTCGGTTCCTATCCTTTCGAAGTGGCACGCATTCGAGCACCAATGAAGCCGATATTTCGATCGAGTCCTTGATTTGCAACTGTGTCATACATGTTATCATATATTCAATGCACATAATTGATGATGAGGATTGTTTGATGGACGTTATGTTTGACATGGTTGTTATCACTCTAGGGTGTCACATGATGTTCGTATTTTTGACCGTATACCTAAACACTGGACATTGTACTTCGACTATAGCTAACTCATACGGCTATGATTGTAGATTAGCATATATCGACTATTATGTGCTAACCCTTTGGATGGAGGGACAGGTCAGGTATGTTGTAACAACCCTAATTTTAGTTAATATTATTTAGGATATTTAATTGGATAAATAAAATAAAATAATGTAAGTGGCTAAGAGGTTGAGATTTGATAATTACTAAGGGGTCGTGCCTTAATGAATGAACAAATAAAATTAATGAGGATATTAATAAGATGAAGAAATTATGATAAGGGTAGATTGTCAAAAGGGTGGATTTCCTAAACATATAGCCTTACATTTCTTCTCCTTCATTTCATTTTCACAAACTAAAGGAAACCTAGGCTGGCCATTGCTAGAAAGAAACCAAGAGAAGATAAGCTAGAGAAATAAGTAAAAGCTTAGGGGAATCAAGCTAAATACAAATCTCAACCTTCTTAATCAATACAAGGTGAATAATAGTTATCATCTCACATTTCAGATGGTATTTTCGTTTTTAAATATATATCTAAATCTTTTGCTTATATTATGTCATGTTATGATAGTTTGAAGGGTTGTATGCTTTCGGTGAATTTATAGAGTTTATTTATTGAATTCAATGATATGATTAAGTTGGAAAACCTAACATATGACACCAAATGACTTTAAATTTTAGTAAGATGTTAGAAACATTATTTTAGAAGTGGGTTTTTAATTTCATAATCTTCTAAGAAAGTATTGATTTTCTATGAATTTTCTAAGCATAGAAATTGTGTTAGTTCGGGTTTTAATTATAAAAAATAATAAAATAAAGTTTTTGGCCTCAAAATTTTTATATATTGAAGAATATGATTAATATGATTTATTGTGATTTTTGGGGATTTTTCCCAAGTGTTATGTGATTTAATATGAATTATTTAAGCTATATGGGCTTAATTAATTATTAAGATATTAATATAAATTATAGGGTTTGTTAATTACTTTGGAAATAATAAATTCTGCTTAGCAGTTTTCTAAAAAGATTTTGGTAAAGAAAATATTATCCAATTGTAATTTTGACAAATAAGTGGGGTTTGGTGAAAGAAACTACTTTTAAAGGAAATAAAATAGTTTTCACTGTATTTACGGTTCTACCACTCTGAAAGCTATGACGCCGCACCTATCACCCCGCCTCTATGGACTTTGACATCGTATAATACCGATGCATAGGATATCGCTTCAGTTGATATGGAGTGCATTGGCTTGGTCGAAGTGGAAGCAGAGTAACGACATCAACGTCCTTACCGTAGAAGAGGTTGATGCCGCATATTATTATGTCGCATGTTTTATAACATCGCTGACCCCATACTTTTGAAGTAATCATTTCAGCTCTATTGAGGCCTCTATTTTCTTTAAGGCATTAATACCAACATTAATGACTTCGACCCTATAGGTATAATGCTACTATTATTAACATCGACAGTATATGATGCCGCCTTCTTATTTCTTCGACCTTAATCTTTTTAACTGTTTTGGAGAGGGCAGTGATGCCGCTCTTTATGACTTTGGCTCTAATGAAGCCGCAATTTTCTTCAAGGCAGTGTTGCCGAAACTAATGATTTTGACCTTATTCTTTTAAAGGTTTTAAATTATATAAACCAAGTTTACTCTCTTTGACTTCGATGCTATAAGAAGTGTGAAGTGTATATCTTCGGCCCTGTGGCCTTATGTTTTAAAAAGTTAAAAGCTTTAACTTAGTTTTATGTTAAAGAGGGGGAAGACCCTAATGGCGAAGAGGTCGCCGAGCTTTATTATTATTCAAGGTTTTTGGTTTTGTCCTTATGGCCTATATTTTAAAGGGCAAAGACCCCATGAACTTCGAACTTCGTTAATATGGATTTGTTAAAACATACATATTATGGCATAATTATTTTAACACAAAATGAAGGGCTATAATTTTCCTTGTTTTAAATATGATTTCAAGGATTAAATCATTTATGAAGAAAAGTATTTTCCAGGAAATTATAAGGGTACCTAGCCCAGTATTTTATTAAAGAGATAGTTTTTCCTATCACCTTTGGGTAAATTTTGATATGATGAATTAACTCATAGATTAGAAAACCAAATAGGACTGGTGTAGGGTTGCACCCTATAATTTAGCTAGTAGCCCCAAGCTAATATAAGCCCAAAATTCCAGTGTGTAGGGCTTTGTCTCGGGTAAGACTAAAAGTAGATGTACATACAAAAATGAATACACATGGATGATATAGGCTATTGGTGAACACGCAAAACCATTAGGATCAGCCGACCCTTGGAATAGTAAGTTTCGGACAGACCATCCAGTTGTCTCCTAATAGGAGGTTAGATAATTTGATATATCTGGTAGTCCCAAGTTAGCCTTAGGTTTATAGTCAGCCTGAGAAAACAAGGATGTTGGGACAGATAGTCCATTGATTTAAACAGATTGTTTATGATTACCCACGTTGCATGCATGCACAATATTATTGTTTATACTGTTTATTTTAACATGTTTGGTTGTAGGACTTGGATTTGCAAAAGATATATTTTAAAGAATATTATTAAGGGAAAACCCATTCCACTTAGCGACGTAGTCTCACTAGATATCAATTAACCAAGTTGACATATTATTATTCACATCAGGCTTTTCGTCTGACTCAAAGTTTATTTTTTTCCCTTAAACTCCCAAATGCTCAAAATTTGATTTGATTAGGCCGGTAGTAAGGGTCTTTCAAGTAAATAGGTTTGGCGAATAAAGCTTCCGAAGACATGCAGGAAGCAGAAGCTAGCTATGTAGGAGTCTATCTATATTTATTATCCGCTTTGTTATGTCAGTTATTGTACGAATGTATTAGAAATAGACGTGTCTGTCTCTTTATTAACTTTAATCATCTAAGGGGCATCTTCATATGTCGCTCTTGGTGTAATTTGTAATTATTATGTGATGCCCCACCTCTATACTCACACTAGCCAAGGACACTACGAGGTAATGTCGTCGACTAGCGCGAAGAATAAGGCTATTGAGGAGCGACCATCTGTGTAATTGCTTTGTGCGAGTACCGATATGTCAGATAGTATGACAAGCATTTCGTTTCAAGAGGAAATCCGACATATCAAATACAAACTCAAAGCTACCACAGAGTGGCTATATGGCCTTCGGAAACAAATATAGAAATAAGCATAACACAAATCAGTCATAGATATTCATATCACTAAGGCGGAAACAGATATGAATATAACACATAGAAGTGTACATCAAAGTAGTGGTCATATAAGATCCACTACATCACAAAAGAATAGGTACAAGTGCAAGACAGAAGAATATGTATACATCAAGGAGCCTCTATCTCGAATGTATAAAAACAAAAACTACTAAGCTAAAGTAGTTAGCCAAAAGCCAGAAGCTAGTCTCAGATAATAAGTCAAGTGGAAGCACCTGAAACACCTAGGTTTGACCCGAGTATTATTTAAGAAGAAAAATAATAAACGAATCAGCCTAGCTATAAATATCATATAAGATGAGATAGGAAAAGAGATATGACAATAATATATGATAACAATAATGTCATACTTAGACAAGTATATATTTAATAACAATGAAAATCATATAACATCTCGAATCTCCTCAAATATCCAAAAAGAATATCACATTCTTTAACTTATTCACCAAACCTCAAAATTGACAAAACATATCAATGCAAATCGGAAAAATTATTGAAACGCAAATTCCAGAAATCAATAATTAAAAATCCAGAAAACACAGAGGGGGAGGCCTATCACAAACGGGAGCATGAAAACTCACCAACACGTGTATCATAAACGGGTCGCTTCCCATGGTCGCTAACCATAGAGTCGGTGCAACGACGTAGTACAATAACGGTACGCCCGAGGAACACGAAACTCAAATGAGTTGGAACAACGACGTAGTACAATAACGGTACGCCCGATGAACCTGAAACTCAAATAATTCGGAAAAACGACGTAGTACAATAACGGTACGCCCGGTGAACCGAACTCCATAAAACCCATAGGTTGCTAGCCTATAAAAATGAGACAAAGCTCCAAAAAACGGGGTATAGTCCCCTACGCGGACAATGAGACATCGCATATCGCTAGTCTAAACCTAAAAAATGATCGTCATAGATCAATAAAAAACGTAAATTACACTAAGCTAGTAAATAAATGGGTTTAGCTTTATGTCCCATAACCACTAGCTTAACTTAAATATTTACGAACAAATTGTAGATTTCCACTCAAAAATTGTCACAAGATTTCAATCGAACAAGTAAAAGAATTAACCGGCGAAGTAAACACAAGCGTTTCATACCACTTGTTTTGCTAAGTCGTTTAATTGGATTTCTCATACGAATGAGGTAAAGGTTTGTATATACTAATAGATTGGAAAATGGTTTAAAAAACGAGCTTTGAATTTAAAAGTAGTGTTGAAATCGTTTTTGTGAAAGAGTTTGAGTATTTACCACTAGTATAGAAACCTTTGTATTTAAAAGTGACAAATCACAGACATTATTGTAAAAACAATCTATCACCAAAAGTCCACATTCGACGACGTGAATTCCAACCATGAAAAATCGATATCAAATCCCAATCAAATGGATATTCCCAAAAATTCATAAATGAAGTCATCAAAGTGGATAATAATTGACAACAACTAACCGAATCAACAAAAATCGATTAAAATTGGAAATCCACTCAAAAACAATGAAAATAGGCAAAACTGCACAGAACCAGACGTCTAGTTCGAGAACTAGATGTTTGGATTTTGTCTCTGCCTTTTTTCTTTTTCCAGGGACCCCTTCTAGACATCTGGATTTTTCAACCAGACGTCTGGATTTCCTTCCAGACGTCTGGATTTTGTCTCTACCTTTTTTTCTTTTTCCAAGGACCCTTTCCAGACGTCTGGATTTTTCAACCAAACGTCTAGATTTCCTTCCAGATGTCTGGATTTTCTTCCAGACGTGAGACGTCTGGATTTTCCTGCTAGGCAAAAATCAGCCTAGCCCAAAATGGGCAAAAAATCCAAACCGAAGGCGATCGAACGAGCGATGGAGCCTAGGGAATTATGCCAAGCAACAACCCAGCCTTATAGGCTCTTCGATACACCACCAAAAACATGTCCAAACATCCAAGATAGGATCTTTAAAAGATTTTGACTTCAAAATACCAAAATTGGAAAATTCACCAAATCAATTCAAATCAAAAGCAATTGGACATGAAATAGATGTTAGGAATTCATACCTAACAACAATGAAAGCTATAGAAATAGATGTGAGTTCAAGAACTCACCTTTAAACCCAAATATAGAAATGAGAAGCTCTAAAACAAGCAAAGATTGATTTCTCTTCAACAACACCTCTAGAATCTTCAATCTATTATCAAAGGTGAAGTTTTTCCTAAGTTAGGTTATAGGAATTTCTGAAAATTGAATAGAGATTGAGATGGAGAAGATGAAGAGGATGCTTACCTAAGCTTCTCTTTGATTTTGGAGCTTGAATCTTGAATTTCCTAGTAATCTAGGGTTTAGGAATTTTAATTTCACTTTCTTTCCTCCATTTTCCTTTAGCTTGAGTATTAGGAAATAATAGAATGAATGAAGAGGAGTTGGAGGAGTTAGGGTATTAGATGAGTTGGTGGTCTGAAACCCAAACCCAAAACCCAATAGAAAAATAGCAAAATTCTACTCAACTCCAAACATATCGATGTTTATACTCAAAAAGGTCGCAAACGCCGTTTTGGACTCAATGGAAGTGGTCTCGAGTCCGGATTCGACCGTTTACAAAAAGTCACATTTCAGACTTTAAATTCAACTAACGATGCTATATTTATATAAATCATTTAAATATATAATCGTAAAAATATGCGGGTTGTTACAGACTCCCCTCCTTAAAGAAATTGCGTCCTCGCAATACTTAAGAAGAAAATAAAAAGTTACAACCATATTAAGGCATAACAACACAAAAGAAGAAATTTTGAAATGATAAGTTCACCTTAAGGAGCACGAGAGAGTAAGTCCGGATGTGTTCGCTCGATTAATTCTCATGATTCCCAAGAGCAATCCTTAGGATTTGAGGACCATTGAACTTTCACAAGCGGAATATCTTTATTTCGAAGGCGTTTAACCTTCATAGCAATGATACGAATATGATGTTGCTCATAAGTCAAATTAGGTGAAACTTTAATTTCTTCAATAATACCGGGCTCAGGAATAGAATCGGAATCTATAAGGCAATTCCGTAGTTGAGAAACATGAAATACGTCATGAATAGTAGAAAATTGAGCCGGTAATAAAAGGCGATAAGCCACGGAACCAATGCGTTCGGTGATGGGAAACAGACCAATATATCGAGGTGCAAATTTTCCCGATCGACTGAAACGCACAACACCCTTCATAGGTGAAATACGAATGAACACCAAATCTCCAACAGAAAATTCCAAATTCCTTCTTTGATTATCGGTATAGGATTTGTCTACTTTGAGCTTCTTTCATCCTATGATGAATAAGGTCAATCTTTTCTGTGGCATCATGGATAAAATCTGGACCTAAAACCAGCTTCTCACCGGCTTCAAGCCAACACAAAGGAGATCGGCATGACCTTCCGTAGAGTGCCTCGAAAGGTGCCATACCAATACTAGATTGGAAGCTATTATTATAAGAAAACTTGACAAGAGAAATATGATCTTCCCAACTTCCACCAAAATCAAGAACATGTGCACGAAGAAGATCTTTAAGAGTTTGATTCACACACTCAGTTTGTCCATCAAACTGAGGATGATAAGCGGTGCTAAAATTAAGCTTCGTTCCCAAAGCTTTTTGAAGACCTTTCCAAAATCCAATAGTAAATAATGGATCATGATCGCTAACAATAGAAGTAGGAACTCCATGCAATTTAACAATTTCTTTAACATAGAGTTTGGCCAAAAGGGGTACGGTCCGATTGGACCGAACATTAATAAAATGGGCGGATTTTGTAAGTCTATCTACAATCACCCATAAATTGTCATGACCCGAACGAGAATAGGGAAGACCGTCAATAAAGTCCATGGAAATATGATCTCACTTCCAAGCGGGAATGTCTAAGGGTTGCAATAACCCACCGGGCCTTCGATGCTCGGCCTTTACGAGTTGACAAGTCATGCAACGCTTAATGAAGTTAGCAATATCGGATTTCATTCCATCCCAATAATAAAGTCAATACTACTACCGGGATGAATGGTAAATTTAGAACGATGAGAATCTTCTAAAACGTCTTTATGAAAATCTCTAATATTTGGCACAATAAGTCTACCAAATTTTTGAATGCCTCCACGAGCATCAATATCAAAGCCTTTTAAACAATCAACCTTATTTTTATCCCTACAACTTTGGCTAAGAAGAACCAATTCGGGATCTAGCTTTTAAGCTTCAAGGATGCGGTCTAAAAGAGATGGATGAGCCTCAAGGCTACATAAACAAGAGATGAACATGAATCGGATTCACGATCTCGAATCTCACAAGTGGACAAAGTCTCGAGATCATTTCATTCGAATATCATCATGGAAACAACCACTTGTTGCTTACGACTAAGGGCATCAGTAACACGATTGCCCTTTCCGAGAGTATAGAGAATATCAAGATCGTAAGATGCAAGGAATTCGAGCCAATGTTGTTGACGCAAATTAAGTTCCTTTTGCGAAAATAAATACAACAAAGATTTATAATCGGTGTAGAGAACAAATTTATCTCCCAAAAGATAATAACGCCAAATTCTAAGGGCGAAAACAATGGTCGCATGCTCTAAATCATGAGTGGCATATCTAGTCTCGGCAGGCTTTAATTGCCTAGAAGCATAAGCGATAACACATTCCCTTTGCATGAGAACGGCTCCCAAACCAACACGACTAGCATCGGTATAAACAATAAAGTCTTGGTTCCCTTCGGGAATCACAAGAATAGAAGCATCGAAAAGGAGTTCTTTTAAATGTTTCTCTTTCCCGAAAAGCTAAGACATTCAAAATTATAATTAACTTCATGTAATCATCTTTTTAGAAAATTTTACTTATTACAAGTCAATTTACCGTGTCTGACTGTCTCATCATAGCGTTTAGGAGATTCCTATCAATAACGTTGATCAGGCGCATCGACTAGAATTCTTAAAGCACTCAATGGGCAATACAACACAAAATCATCTTCTATATGATAAACATGTCTCTTAAAATTTTACGAATATTCTTTGCTTGTTTTAAGAACAAAATCCAATTATACTTATAAATATATCTTGTTAAAAATATTTGCAATTTTAAATTGACATTTTCACCCATAATCAATGAATA
This sequence comes from Allium fistulosum, assembly GCA_030737815.1. Lineage (NCBI taxonomy): Eukaryota > Viridiplantae > Streptophyta > Magnoliopsida > Asparagales > Amaryllidaceae > Allium > Allium fistulosum. The sequence continues at coordinate 344,860,124 of CM060903.1, read as the reverse complement.
CAAGGATGGACTCATCGAGATATTCGTAGAATACTCGATTCATAAGATGGATGAAATAAGCTGGAGGTTTCGTTAAACCGAATGACATAACGAGCCATTCATCAGATCCGTAACGAGTACGGAATGATATCAAAGGAATGCTATCCTTTGCAATACGAAGCGGATGAAAACCTGTGGTAAGGTCGAGCTTAAAAGACCATAGCACCACTCAATAGATCGCTTAGGTGGTAATCCTAAGACAAGCTCAAAGATACCAGGAAATTCCCAACTACTTGAGTGAGGGAAATAACATCTTCCTCATCAAGTGGGTTTAGGTAAGATGCTGCCATCGAATTAGAATCAAAATCATTAAGAACAATAGAAATCTGCTTAACAGATTGAGAATGTCAAAGATGGATAGTCCTCTTGAGCATAAGATGTGGACTTAATATCAATTAAGCCAATCCGTTGCTAAAATCATTTCCGAAACCTAAGTAGCGCATAACATGCAAATCGGCTCGAAAGTATAACCACATAAAATAATCTCGACATTTTTACAAAGTAAACTAAGTGTTCCGGATCCATCAATCGAATTCGCAATTCTCAATGAAGTCATCAAGCCCATAATATTTAAAGAAAAAGAATCAACAAGTTCTTTTGATATAAAATAATGAGATGAACCCGTATAAAAAAGAACTCGAATAGGATAATCACAAAACAAATTAATGCCATCAAGGACTGAATGAGAAATACCTTGACTAAGGAAGTGTCACTAGGAGCTTGCACAACATTTAGCTTTCCCTCTTTCTTGTTTGGAAGTTTAGGGCATGAAGATAAAAGATGACCCAAACCTTTGCAATAACGACAAGTAAGGGGCTTTGGACACTTATTTGCACAGTGGTCCTTAGAACTACAATTGTAGCATACTCCACGATTAGGGAATGGAGTCTTTGCTACCGAAGTTGCTTGCTTCACTTTCTTGTTGGGATTAGGGCTTTTGAACTTAATATGCCTCTTCTTGGAAACCCCAATATCACCATCACTTCCTTTATCGACCTCTTCAAGTCGAAGAGTGATATCTACAAACTGGACGAAAGGCACTTCTAATTTCAGAGGTAAAACCTTTTTAGGGTTCTTATTCAAAGCACAGATAAACCTTTGATTCTTTACAAGATCCAAAAGTTATTGGGTAGACATGAATACGCCATCTAGAGGAGGACCACTGGATTGACCAGCGCAGGACTGCTAGGTCTAACCATTTCTCTTCTTTAAGAAAGAAAGAAAGAAGAGGAAAATGGTTATTCTCAGAATGATTATCAAACGAACTTGATTGATAAAACAAGGCATCATAAAAGAAAATAGGATAGAACGGGTACTATGACTCGGATTAAATCCTAAGGCACGATTCCTAAGAGAGACTTAGGACAATGATCCTTGCCAGATTATTCTATATTGTTCTGAAGTTTGGCTCTGATACAAAGCTGTGACACCCCACCTCTATACTCACACTAGCCAAGGACACTACGAGGTAATGCCGTCGACTAGCGCGAAGAATAAGGCTGTTGAGGAGCGACCATCTGTGTAATTGCTTTGTGCGAGTACTGATATGTCAGATAGTATGACATGCATTTCATTTCAAGAGGAAATCCGACATATCAAATAAAAACTCAAAGCTACCACAGAGTGGCTATGTGGCCTTCGGAAACAAATATAGAAATAAGCATAACACAAATCAGTCACAGATATTCATATCACTAAGGCGGAAACAGATATGAATATAACACATAGAAGTGTACATCAAAGTAGTGGTCATATAAGATCCACTACATCAAAAAAGAATAGGTAGAAGTGCAAGACAGAAGAATATGTATACATCAAGGGGTCTCTATCTCGAATGTATAAAAACAAAAACTACTGAGCTAAAGTAGTTAGCCAAAAGTCAGAAACTAGTCCTAGATAATAAGTCAAGTGGAAGCACCTGAAACACCTCGGTTTGACCCGAGTATTATTTAAGAAGAAAAATAATAAACGGATCAGTCTAGCTATAAATATCATATAAGATGAGATAAGATAAGAGATATGACAAAAATATATGGTAACAATAGTGTCATACTTAGACAAGTATATACTTAATAACAATGAAAATCATATAATATCTCGAATCTCCTCAAATATCCAAAAAGAATATCACATTCTTTAGCTTATTCACCAAATCTCAAATATTGACAAAACATATCAATGCAAATCGCAAAAATTGGTGAAATGCAAATTCCAGAAATCAATAATTAGAAATCCAGAAAACACAGAGGGGGAGGCCTATCACAAACGGGAGCATGAAAACTCACCAACATGTGTATCACAAACGGGTCGCTAATCATAGAGCCGGTGCAACGACGAAGTACAATAACGGTACGCCCGAGGAACCTGATACTCAAATGAGTTGGAACAACGACGTAGTACAATAACGATACGCCCGATGAACCTAAAACTCAAATAATTCGTAACAACGACATAGTACAATAACAGTACGCCCGGTGAACCGAACTCCATAAAACCCATAGGTCGCTAGCCTATAAAAATGAGACGAAGCTCCACAAAACGGGGTACAGTCCCCCACGGGGACAATGAGACATTGCATATCGCTAGTCTAAACCTCAAAAAATGATCGTCATAGATTAATAAAAAGCGTAAATTACACTAAGCTAGTAAATAAATGAGTTTAGCTTTATGTCCCATAACCACTAGCTTAACTTAAATATTTACGAATAAATTGTAGATTTCCACTCGAAAATTGTCACAAGATTTCAATCGAACAAGTCTAAGAATTAACCGACAAAGTAAACGCAAGGGTTTCATACCACTTGTTTTGCTAAGTCGTTTAATTGTCTCATACGAATGGGGTAAAGGTTTGTATATACTAATAGATTGGAAAACGGTTTTAAAAACGAGCTTTGTATTTAAAAGTAGTGTTGAAATCGTTTTTGTGAAAGAGTTTGAGTATTTACTACTAGTATAGAAACCTTTGTATTTAAAAGTGACAAATCACAGAAATGATTGTAAAAACAATCTATCACCAAAAGTCCACATTCGACGATGTGAATTCCAACCATGAAAAATCGATATCAAATCCCAATCAAATGGATATTCCTAAAAATCCATAAATGAAGTCATCAAAGTCGATAATAATTGACAACAACTAACCGAATCAACAAAAATCGATTAAAATTGGAAATCCACTCAAAAACAGCCAAATAGGCAAAACTGCACAGAACCAGACGTCTGGTTGGGGAACCAGACGTTTGGATTTTGTCTCTGCCTTTTTTCTTTTTCCAGGGACCCCTTCCAGACGTCTTGATTTTTAAACCAGACGTCTGGATTTTTCAACCAGACATCTGGATTTCCTTCCAGACGTCTGGATTTTGTATCTGCCTTTTTTTCTTTTTCCAAGGACCCCTTCCAGACATCTGGATTTCCTTCCAGACATCTGGATTTCCTTCCAGACATCTGGATTTTCCTACTAGGCAAAAATCAACCTAGCCCAAAATGGGCAAAAAATCCAAACCGAAGGCGATCGAACGAGCGATGGAGGCTAGGGAATTATGCCAAGCGACAACCCAGCCTTAAAGGCTCTTCGATACACCACCAAAAACATGTCTAAACATCCAAGATAGGATCTTTAAAAGATTTTGACTTTAAAATACCAAATTTGGAAAATTCACCAAATCAATTCAAATCAAAAGAAATTGGACATGAAATTGATGTTAGGAATTCATACCTAACAACAATGAAAGCTATAGACGTAGATGTGAGTTCAAGAACTCACCTTTAAACCCAAATATAGAAATGAGAAGCTCTAAAACAAGCAAATATTGATTTCTCTTCAACAACACCTCTAGAATCTTAAATCTATTATCAAAGGTGAAGTTTTTCCTAAGTTAGGTTATAATAATTTCTGAAAATTGAAGAGAGATTGAGATGGAGAAGATAAAGAGGATGCTTACCTAAGCTTCTCTTTGATTTTGGAGCTGAATCTTAAATTTTCTAGTAATCTAGGGTTTAGGAATTTTAATTTCCCTTTCTTTCCTCCATTTTCCTTTAGCTTGAGTATTAGGAAATAATAGAATGAATGAAGAGGAGTTGGAGGAGCTAGGGTATTAGATGAGTTGGTGGGATGAAACCCAAACCCAAAACCCAATAGAAAAATAGCAAAATTCTACTCAACTTCAAATATATCGATGTTTATAGTCAAAAAGGTTGCAAACGCCGTTTTGGACTCAATGGAAGTGGTCTCGAGTTCAGATTCGACCGTTTACAGAAAGTCACATTTCGGACTTTAAATTCAACTGACGATGTTATATTTAAATAAATCATTTAAATATATAATCGTAAAAATATGCGGGTTGTTACATATTATGTCTTATCTGAACCTGGGCAACGTTTTGAGATTATGTAACAAATATGAAATGATGATTCGAAACGTAATGAGAAAAGTTGTTTTTGAAATTATGTTTAAATTATTTCATATTCTTGTGCTCTTGATATTATGAATACCATTAACATTACTGCATTTTCTCATCGGTAATTAATATTATAGATGACTGCAACATCTATAGCGGTTAGTTTTGGGCCTAAAAGATTTTACAACTTGGTATTAGAGCATAGGTTTATGTGAAAACTAAAGAATTTTCAAATTAAAAGAGATTATGAAAAACATAATCCTAATGAATCAAAGAATAAGATTGGGGTATGGGATAATGCTATAGTAACGTACTTGTATTTGCTATATATAAGTGTACACTTTATCTCTGTTCTCCCTTTCTCTTAGACCGTTCTTCCATATCTTACTAAGGTTGGAATGTAGATTTAAGGAAGTAAGATATGTAGGCAAGAAATGGAAGAGTGAATCTCGATGGAGGAAGCACTAATACTAATGGAAATGTCAAACCCAACACTAGAAAGGATCCGGTTCGATAAACAGCTGCTAACGTAGGTGCAGGAACACCACTGGTTGATATGAGAGCTATGTATCAGTTCTTTGATAACATGATGAAAGCAGGAGTTGCTGCTGGGTTAGTTGGTGGAAATCCTGGAGGAGCTAATCAGGAAGTTCTAGTTGTCAACAATTATGTTGTGTTGAGTGGAGACTATGCAAGACTTGGAGGGAAACTATTTACTGGAACGGAGGATGCAATTGAAGTGGAGAAGTGGTTGCTTCATTGTGAAAGGATTTCGCTAATATTAGACTGAATAATGAGCAAAAGAGGAGATTGGAGTCTAGATAACTGCAAGATGCTGCGTTGTACTGGTGGAATAGTGTGGCTATCGGAGTAGCAGAGGAGACTTTGACTTTGGCTGAATTTAGAAGGAGGTTTGAAGAAAGATTTATGTCTGAGATCACTAAGTCAACTCTGTTGAGAAAGTTTGCAGAATTAGTGCAAGGTGATATGAACCGTGTTGCAGTATGCAACAAGGTTTGAGGAGCTGTCCCAATATGGATATGCTACCATGGACATAGTGATTAAGGGAAATGAGAAGTTCATCCATGGGTTAAGACCTAAGCTTGCTAGGGTGACTTTGCCACATCTCAGGGATCCATGCGATGTAGTCGTGGAGATGGCTTTGAGAAATGAAGAGATGCTTGCTTTGTTGAGTAATAACAAGCCAGTAGAGAGTCAGGGTGGACATAATCAGAAGAGAAAGTTTTACCAGAAGAAGGGAGCTTAGAAGGGCAGAGCAGCTAAGAAAGGAAAATCAGATATTGTGTGCTATAAGTGTGATATGAAAAGACATTTTGTGAACAAGTGTCATTTAGGAGATGGAAAGACAGTTATTTGAAGGAAGAATATTAAGTGCTTCAACTGCGATCAGATTGGTCATTATAAGAACCAGTGCAAGGAACCAGCTAAAGCTGAGAAGGGAATGGTGTTTGCATTGAAACCAGCTACCTTGAGACCAACAACTGAGAAGAAAGGGAAAACTGTGATGCGAGGTATGCTTTCGATTCATGATATACCTATTAGAGCCCTATTTGATACTGGTGCATCACATTCTGTTATATCTCGTTGTTTGGTAGATAAGCTTAACCAAGAACCCTCATACCTAATTACTTCCTTAAGGGTTACGAATTCGATAAGAGAGTATCAACTCTTGGGATGAGATGTTACCATTTGGAATTTGAATTATTGGGATGTAATGTCAACTCGTAGGCTTTGGGATTCTATTGGGTATAGACTGGGTTAGTAAATATGATGCTGGGATATTTTTCCATGATAGGAAAATATCACTAAGACACCCCAATAGTAGTGACCGAATTGTATACTCAGTAGAAAATCCAAGTTTTGAAGTTTATGCTTTATTGGGTGCAATAGAGGAGGAAGATGAGTTGAATTGAGTTTTCATAGTTAGAGAATTTGCAGATGTCTTTGAGTCTGTTACAGGACTACCTTTGAAATGAGCTATTGGGTTTCGAACAGATCTTGTACCCGGAGCTGAACCCCTTAGTAGACCACCTGGCAGGATGACACCTACTGAGATAAAGGAGTTAAAGGTGCAGTTAGTGGACTTAGAAGGAAATAATTGTATTAGACCAAGCAGTTCAACTTGGGGAGCGGTCACGGTGTTTATGAAGAAACTAGATAGATCGTTGAAATTGTGCATCGATTATCATAAGTGAATAAGAAGACGACAAAGAATCGATATCCGTTGCCGAGGATAGATGACTTGTTTGATCAATTGAGTGGAGACAAAGTATTTTTCAATTGGATTTGGCGACAGGGTTACATCAATTAAGAGTAGCAGAGGGCAGTATTCCTTTGATGACATTTCAAACAGGATATGGTTCGCATGAGTGGTTAGTAATGTCATTCGGGTTGACTAATGCGCCTGCTTTCTTTTCAGATTTGATGAACCATATCTTCCAAGTGTATCTGGATAGATTCGTATTGGTGTTTATAAATGACATTCTAATATATTCTCGGAATGAGCGGTAAATAAGACTCATCTTAGAATAGTGCTTGGGACGTTAAGACAACATCAACTAAAACCGAAGTTTTTGAAGTGTCATTTTTGAAGGAAGGAGGTGAAGTTTCTTAGTCATGTAGTCTTAGAAAAAGGGTTGTCAATAGATCCAACTAAGATAGAAGCAGTTAATAACTGGAAGAGACCTAAGATGGTGACTGAGATAAAGAGTAGTCTTGGTCTATCTTGCTACTATTGGAGATTCATTAAGGATTTCTCTCGTATAGCAGCACCGATGACTAGATTAATAAGGTAGGATGTGAAATATGTTTAGACCGATGAATGTGAGGAGGAATTCCAGAAGTCGAAACATTCATTGACCAATGCGTCCATGTTAGTTGTTCCAGGTAGAATCAATTTTTGGTGGTGTATATTGATGCGTGCGGAACAAGACTAGGAGCCATGTTAATACGGAGGGGTAAAGTGGTTGCCCATGCTTCACGACAGCTCAAACCGTACGAAATTAGATATCCGACTCATGACTTAGAGCTAGCTTGTGTAATATTTGTTTTGAAGGTATGGAGACATGACCTTTTGGGAGAACGATTCGAGTTGTATACTGATCACGTCGCTACGATATTTATTCTCTCAGAAGGATTTGAATATGAGACACAGGGATGGTTAGAGTTTTTAGCTACTTACAATTTTGGAATTGAGTACACACTGGGGAAGGAAACAAAGTTGCAAATGCACTTAGCAGGAAACAACAGAATGTAGTATTAGCTATGTTGGCAGAGTGAAAGGATTTTGAAGCATTAACTACTTGTAGTGTGCGGATCGAATTCCAGTCCTAGTCAGAGTACTGCAATATTATCTTGTTTGGAAGTTTGATAGGTATTGATCGAAAGAATTGCTTCTAAGCAAAGAGATGATCCATTACTAGTTAAAAGAATTAGAAGATTGGAAGGTGGAACTGAGATGGATGATTTGAAGGATTTTTATCTTGGCCAGAATGGATGGTTAAGAAAGAAAGGACGATTGTGTGTTCTCAAAGTTGGTGACATAAGGAAAGAAGTTCTTAGGAAATGTCATCGGTCGAAGCTAAACATTCATCCGTCACCAACTTCCTTGACCTTCCGGCACTGGGCAGGCGTTAGCCCCCTTACATGGTCTTACGACTTTGCGGAGACCTGTGTTTTTGGTATCAAGATATGAAAAGTAGTTTATTCTAGGAAGGTATGAAAAGGAATGTCAGATTATGGGTAAAGCAGTATTTAAACTGTCAACAAGTAAAAGCCGAGCATCAGAAGCCAAGTGGATTGCTTCAACCTTTAGATATACCGGTATGGAAATGAGATTCTATATCTATGGATTTCATAGACGGTTTGCCAAGGTTCAAACTAGGAAATGGAAATATCTAGGTTATAGTGGATGGACCGAGTAAGAGTGCGCACTTTATACCCGTTAAGTCGACAAAGACGACACATGTTTTAGTTGTTGTTCATAAAGAATATAGTTAGACTACATGGAGTTTCTAGTAGTATAGTCGGTGATAGAGATACTTTATTCATTAGTAAATTCTCAAAGAGTCTACAGGAGATATTAGGTACTAAGCTTAAGCTGAGTACCGCTTACCATCCATAGACATATGGGCAAATGGAAAGAGTTAACAAAGTCTTGGAGGATTTGTTAAGAGCTCGTATGCTAGATTTTGGAGGATCATGGAAAGACCATCTAAACTTAGTCGAGTTTTCTTATAACAATGGCTATCGGAATAGTAAAGGGATGACACCTTTTGAAGCTTTATACGAAAGACCATGCAAATCACCTGAAATGACCTGAAATTCTCGATCACGAAAATTCCAGATAGTTAGGAAAAAAGGAAGAGATAGAAGAAGAAGAAACCGAAATACAACACTAATTCTCACAAATCGCAGCGGATCAAAATATAATATCAAATAATAACAGTTTACAAAAAAATACATGTATCTGTCAATTATATTTTTACATCAGAGTTACACTCATACACAAACACTGGACATATACAAATCGCATGTCTCAGATAAACAGAAATAATATCACAGCGAAAACACTCCATACGTTCCTGCCATCCAGCTCGTCTCCTGAGCTACAGAATGTCCTTACCTGAAAATCTGTAATACTCGGTATGACCCGAGCATTACATCAAAGTAACACCCGGGTCTGGCTGGAAACCAGCGTGAGTAAACCCATCTAATAAGAAATACTAATGCATAAAAACTTATTTAAAACCCGGGGTAACTCGTATCAATTTACAAATTCACAATTTGAAATAGACCTCACTTATTTCACACATCAATTTCTAAGTACCAAAACTTAGATTAAATGGTCCAATTCACTTAAATCATTCCATTCCAGTATTGATTTCACAAATCAATCTATAAAGAATCGAAGTGGTTTCGAGTATCGCTGATATCCGATCCCGGTCTCTTCGAATTCAAATTTCATCCTTTTTAAGCCAAGATGTTTAAGTTAAACAATTTAATTTAAATTAAGGATATCATATTCACATAGCAATTCTGTCACAGATAGATAACTTACAATATCATAATTCATCCAAAGCATCTCATATCACATAGCATCACAATCACATATCAGATATGTCAAATAATCCAAGGTATTCAATATTATTCAATCATCCATAAGCAAGATTAATTAGATGTACAATTCTTAATTAATTTAACTTAATCTCCAAATAAATTAAATTAATTACTTTAATTACTTTTAAATCCTGCTTACTTAACATTAATTAATTACAACCCAATTAATTAATCATCCTTTAATTATCCATCTTAATTAATCATCCTTAATTAATTATTTCTTAATTACATTAGGTAATTAGCCTTTAATTAATTACATAAATTAATTATCCTTTAACCATCCACATTAATTAACCTTTAATTACCCTCATTAATTAATTATACTATAATTAATTACATTCAGAAATTATCCATAAATTACTTACACTAAGTAACCATACTTTATTAATTACATTAAGTAGTTATACTTAATCAATTTCATTAAGTGATTATCCTTAATTAATTTTAACCAATTAATTATCTTAAATTAATTACATTAATTAATTATCCCTTAAATTAAGTACATTCATTAACTTCATTTGAAAAACATTTACGAATTAATTACATAATTAACCAAATATAATTACCTTTAAACAACTTTGTTTAATAATTTACTTTGAAACTTGCATTTCTTTTGAAATTTAAAAAAATCTGGTATTTAGTTAAACCAACCTTGAGTTCAATCCCTTGTTTTCCCGAGCCAAACTAACATTCACTTCGAGTTTCTCCCCAAACCAACCCGTATTCTATTCAAACTTAAATTTTTATTTAAGTTTTAGAAAAACCCTGGTGCTCACACTAAATTACCCGAGCTATCACTCGAGCCAGAGACAAGATTTCCCGAAGAGTGCTTCGAGCACCACCTTCATCTTCTCAGAAATAACCCAAAGGTATAAAACTGATACCTGTGCACATGCACAGGAACTCCGGCTACCATCGATCGACGCTACGATCGTTGACAAGTCGACGATAACTTCCCATAGGCCTCCGACCTCCCAGACCCCTTCAATGACATCGAATTCGTAATCGAGCTAACTGACCCAAAACTGGAACAAACCGAGCCACCAACAATCACCTCGTTCTTCCACCTCTGACCATCAGAGGTCACATGATCGTACCTAAAGCTTCACTGATGCCTAACGCTTCGATCCTCTCACGTCCGGCTACCTCCGATGCCCTATCGATGCTACATTTTATCGAATTCCAACCATTACCAAACTGTGAGCCTAAACCCTTGATCGTCGAAAATTAGCCACCACGATGATTGGAAATTTTCCGAGCATTTTTCTCAAACTCCCCGACCTCCCAGCGAGCTTCTGCCATGATCGCGAGACAAACTATGTCGTCTATCACCAGAAATCACCAAAGAACTCGAATCCATTCATCCTCGTGCTTTTCAGAGGATACTTTATTAAAAATTATGATTTTGCTTTTAAAAATCATCAATTTCAAAAACGTTTCGATTTATATACTTGAAATCAGGAATCATGATAATTAAATTTTCAACATGTTTTAAGTTTGCCTATAATTTCAAATTTCCAAAAGAAAACTTTAATTGTTTTTGCTCTAATTTATTTTTAAAACTTAAAACATGTTTAAACAAACAATTTTTGTTTAGATTATAAAGTTTAACAAGATCCAGGGGAAGAGTAATCAAATTTTAAACAGGTTTTTGAAAACCTAGAAATAATATAGGCAAATATGCCTGTAACTCAAACATGCATACTCATCTCTGCCTATACATATACACATATTTGCATGCATGTAAGTGCTATACAATTTATTTCAAGCATTATCACAAACAACACAAAATACTCCAGATCTTTAAGGGTTTACTCACCTTGTATCCTGGAACAGAGAACTTTGGACAGTGTTTTTGAAATCTGGAAAATGCTTGAAATTGAAACTGATGTTGATTTGAACTGATCTTGATTTATGTTAAGTTGAATCTTTGAACTTATACTTGCTTTAGCTCAGCTTGAGTCTGAAGTTGTGGTTTGGATTTCTTTAGTTTGATTTCTTCTTTTTGAGTGCTTTATATTTTCTTTAAGTTGTAATGGTAGACTATTTATCTTTGTTTACTTACTTAGTTTCGAATGGAAGAAAGAATGAAGACAGAGTGGAGATATATATATATATATATATATATATATATATGAAAGTGTACTGCATTCTGTTTTGTTGTATACAGCAAGCTACGTATTTATTTATATATATATATATATATATGTGTGTTTATCTTTTGCATTTCTTTGATCTGAAGTTTTGGGGCTGATATGATATATTGCTTGCTTAAGATGATATGCATTAATTTCTATGTCCCCTTAAGTGTCTACATGTACATTTGTTGATATATATCCTTATGCATATATATATATATATATAATTATATATATACGTACCTTTTTCCATTGTTTAAATGCATATATGCCTTACACATATATTCACTTATATTTTTTTTCTCATCATATGTATACAATATACATTCTTATTATGTCATGCTTACCCCTTTTTGTTTACAAGCATATACACTTCATATATATTTTTTACTTATATATATATAGGTAATTGTCCTCATATACCTATGTATTTACACTTTCACTATTTAATTAAATGAATATATATATATTAACTTATATTTGTTCTCATATACAACATTTACATTTATACATCTTTCATATATTCTCCTTCTCATAGTATCCATACATATATGCACTTTTCAATACTTATATATCATCACATGTCATAAAAATTGTGTATATTTATACATATATTTATGGACATTTTTACCTTTAATTTATATGGTGGAGTTTATATATTAATATATTCTTTATTTTCATCATATTTAGAGATTTCATAATTCAATATTTATTATAGTTTTTAAACCAATTTATATATTCGGATTTTTTTTAATTACCAGAGATTCCTTTGTTCGATCCATTAATATTCCAATAATTTAAATCAGATAATCACCCAATTATCAAACGTCAAAATCCGGGTCGTCACATTCCTCCCCCCTTTAGAACTTTTCGTCCTCGAAAAGCAACTGAGCCAGAATTATTAAAATGCTTAAAATCAGATAAATTTTCTTTGATCATTTTTAAAATACTTTAAAAATCTATATAATATTACTAAAATAGTTTTTATAAAAATACTTTTATAACTTGATGTTTCGACAAGTCCATCCTCGTTCTCATAGAAATTCGGTCATACGTTGATCAGGCGTAGGACTGAAAATCTATAAGTACTTAGCAGACCCATTTCAACACCTAGTGAAAATACTTGAAAAATAATTTTATTGAAAATATAGAAAATAGTTTTTGAAAATAGAGAAAATATCTTTGGTGAGAATGCTTTGGAAATCATCACCCCCATCCATGGTCGCAGTTAACCCGATGGTTACGCTGCCGTCCCGACAAAATCCATAGACAACTGTAGGCCTCCACGCCCCTCGATTACATCATGGAACCCGCTACAAATAGTAGTTATACCCGGGCTTTACGTTGCTATCACATCAAAAACCATATAACCTTAGGCATCAGCGCCCTCGAATTTCGCTGCCAAAAGAATGAAACTCCTCCACTCGACCATAGATCGCAGCCTACCGATGTCACGTTGCCGTCCCGGCAAAATCAAGTGTAGACTGTTGGCACTCATCCTCCACACGATTTTCGCTATGGTCCACACAGTAGATTGCAGCGACATCGAGTTACACTGTCGTCACAGCATAACCCAAATGCCCTTGTAGGCATCAGCGCTCTTGACTTTCGCTACCCAATAATCCTTAGGAACTAGTTTGTCCGGACTCCTCACAGGATCAACTTTAGAGCCTCCCCCTCTTTGAGGCTCAAGGCAGTACCACTCTGTGGCACTCCTGAGAAGTTCATTCAAGGGAGCGCCTTTTTCCCCAGAGCCACTTTCAAAACACTTTATACTATACACATATAGTATTTTCCAAATCATACACCTAGTATGAATTCCATATAAATCTCCTTTCTCAAAATCGATTATCCCAAAATCGATAATTCATAAACTAGGCTTTCCAAATTCCAAATTTGATTTTCCTCAAAAATCAAAAGCCCTTTTTTTAGAAATCCATAGGTTCCAAAAACCTTTCTTTTTTTTTCCAAAATCATTTTCACAAAATCCTTTATATATACATATATATAATAACCTTGGGAAATTTTTGAATCACTTCATACTTGTATAAATTCACTTTTATACTTCAAATACTTTCAAAACCCTTTTCTTCTGTCAATAGATTCAACAAGGAAAGTTTACCATATATAACAAAGATATATAACTTTGTTTATTCCAAATCAAATATTCAAATTTGATTACTCTTTTATAAAGTTATTAACCACATTACCTTTCTTCATAAAGTGAATCTTAAATCATAGAAATTTCCAATTTCCATTTTACCTCATCATATATTCCACAAAATATACTCTTCATTTCAAAGACCATTTTACAGTTCTTATCCATAAATTTTCAATATCGATTTCATTCAAACTCATACGATGTCCACATATCATCCGTACGCAATATAAGTCTGATCGCTCACTCGATCACACAATTTCACTTTCGAACTAGTATTGTCCACCCGACTTCCTAGTGCGGACTCAGATCTGGTTTCTTGATCAGAAACCGTCATTCTCCTTGCATAGTCACAACTATGATAGAGAATATCCAGAACCAATCAAAAATCCATATCCAGGTTCGCCGTCGAAAATCGAGCGAAAAATCCCAACTCGGATTGATAATACTATCTCGAAATTATGTGCTTGAATCTGGATCAAATCACTATGCGAATAGAATAATATACGTACATCCTACGTATTTATCTTCATTGATTATTAGCAAAATCATTTCTCCTTTTCTATTCACATTCCTTTTATTCTCTATCCACTTATTCACCTTTGCTTCAATCCTCTCTTGGATTACCATTTTAATTCTTATCCCAATTGGGTATTTAATCAATAATAGTTTGAACTCCGACCAGTTTATATTTAGAAAATAGCTTGAGAATTTTTAAAATAAATAAGTAGTTGAAAAATAATTATTAACTGTAAAAAGCTGTAAAATAGTTAAGTAATTGTAAATAGTTGAAAAATATTAATTATTTATAAAACAATTGAAAAACAGTAATTAGTTTATAAATCAGTTGTAAAATTGTTAAATAGTTCCAAAAGTAATTGTAAAACAAGCTTAAGATAGTTTTAGGTTTAAAAAGAAAAGTTGTATAGTAAATAGTTTGGAAAAATAGATTTATATTAAAATAATTTATTTTGAAAATAGCCCAGAGTCAAACTGTTCAATTCCCCATCAATTTAATTTAAATTTCCACTTCCATATAAATTTGACTCAATTCTAATTTGAATAACTTCAATTCCCTTGAACTTGATTTATCCCCAATTCAAGTTGAATTAATGATGCAGCCCAGAATGGTGAAGAGATAGGTCGTGAACGACCTACCCAATTCTTGAGTCGTTCACAACCTATCGAGCCACAAAGTAACGAGATCCGACCTAGTGAAGGCTGCTTGCAAGTACAAATGAACGTAATCTTAGGACGCGAGCGACCTAACGAGAAGGAGGATGGGATGCAACAGATACTTAGTGCATTGTTCAGTAAGTCGCAGCATTTTAGGTCGCGAACGACCTATATGGAACGACCTAACGAGGTACCAAGGCTATGTAGTAGAAACGAGCTGTTAGGTCGCTACGACCAAACTTCAACGACCTACGACCTAGTTAGGTCGCGTAAAGAAAGTGTGTCCTTAGGTCGTGAGGCCTTAGGTCGCTCGAGAGTAGGTCGCCAACGACCTAATGAGTCACAACCTCATGGATTACGACCTAATTCTAACTACAAGCTGCGACCTAAAAGGTCACGACCTAAAAGACTACGACCTATACTAGGTCGCTCACCAATACCGCTTCATGTTAGGTCGCTCAAGCCTAAGTCGCTCAGATTCTTAGGTCGCTCATCCTATAGGTCGCATAAGACCTTCCTGAAGCTGATTATCCGTAGGTCGTAAGTCGTATGCCGCTTGGACTTAGGTCGCTGATCTTAAGTCACTCTCTAAATTGGTGTTGTTGTCTACTTTGGGTCGCACGGAGCATATGCCGATTGATGGGTTAAGTCGCAAGATGTTAGGTCGTTACCGACTTATAAGTGTATGTGTTGTAACTTGTATATGTTGTATTGTATTTGTTTGTTTCCTTTTTAGGTCGTCTGTTTTAGGTCGTCTGTTCTTAGGTCGTGATGTTTTAGGTCGTGGCCGACCTATGTGTTGTACATATTTTTGTGTTGTGAATTGTAAGCCTATAAATAGGTAGGTGGTCTCATTTGTAACATTTTAGTTGATTTGAATAAAATTTTGTTTTTGTTAGCTCTGTGCTTTCATCCAAATTGGTAGTCGAGTGTAATCTCCTATCTCCACCTTCGACATTCGAGTGCGCTCGAATCTTTGATCGTTGAAGCCAATTCGCGGAATCAAGTGCGCTTGATCAACGCTCGAAGAATTGTAGATCTCTCCTCACGGTATCGTGCGCGATCAACGTGTCAGAGATAGCTAGAATTCGGTATCTTCGGATCAACGAATTTGGGCATTCCAGTATTCATCAATCCACCGATTGCTACTTTCATCGATCTACATTGTTTTTGATTAATCCGCTGCGTCAGTTTTGGTATCAGAGCTAGACTTAGCCAATCATAGCTAAGCCGAATCTTGGAGCCAATTCTATTGAAGTGTTTGAGCCGTGCATAGTTTGTTCATTCGAAGTTGAAGGTCGTACGTCATTTGGTATCATTTTGTGAAGATTCAACAATGCCGCCAAGAAGAGCTAATCGACATCAAATGTTGAAGATTTGTACAAGAGGGAGGATGCCGAACAAATGGAACAACGCATAAGTAACAAGTTCAATGAGAAGTTAGATGAAGGAATTGGAAGGTTAGAGAAATTGATGAATGATATGAATCAAGGTCAAAGAAGGAGGTCGCCAATCTCGAACCATGGAGGAAACCGAGTTTCGCCATCGGTTACGGAAGCGAGAAGGATATCGCCACAATCTGATCGAGGAAGAAGAGAATCATCAGTTTCGATGAGAAGAGATCATCATGAGTATCGAGATGAAGAAAGAAGAACTCAACGTGAGTTTGAGTATGAGCCATATCATGATGAAGAACGACATAGTAGAAGAGACATGCGTGATCGAAGAGATGTTAATGGTCGGGATCGATATTGAAATTCACGTGATCATGATGAAGAGAGTGATAGAAGCAATATCCATTATCGAGATCGAGACCAAGGACGGAATGTATATCGGGATGTTGAGGATGATCGCCGATGGGAGTCGGGGATGAAAACTGAAATTCCAGAATTCAAGGGTGGAATGGAAGCAGAGGAATTTTTGGATTGGGTTTCAAATGTTGAAGAAAATTTTGACTTCAAAGAAGTTCCCACGGATCGAAGAGTGAAGTTAGTTGCTACGAGATTAAGAGGAAGAGCTATGGCATGGTGGCAACAAACAAAACTTACACGGGAGAGGATGGGGAAGTCAAAGATTGTCACATGGGATAAGATGAGAAAGATGATGAAAGCAACTTTCTTACCGCACAATTATCAGTCCCTTATGTATCAACGACTGTAGAATCTAAGGAAAGGGACGAGGACCGTGAATGAATATGCGGATGAGTTTTATCAACTTATTACCAGGAATGATATCATGGAGACAGAGGAGCAGCTAATAGCTAGGTATGTTGGAGGATTACGAACACAGATCTAGGACATGGTAAATATGTTTGATCCAAGATCTATCGCCGAAGCACATCAGAAAGCACTTGCTTGGGAGAAACAAGGGAGGAGAGGAGGTGGAATGTTTACAAATTCCAACAATCAGAACAAGGATGTTAGTAACAGTATGGATGTTTCCAAAGTCATCAGTAAACCGATTGTGAATGAAGCCAGCAAAGCAAAGGCCAATAGTAATCTCAAATGTTTTAATTGTCAAGAGTTTGGCCATAAAAGCAATGAATGTACAAAGCCAAAGAAGCGGGCAATGATTGCAGGGATTGAGAATGAAGATACAGAGGTGGAGTGTGCGAATACAATATCTGTTGAAAAAGAAGAATTATTATCTGGAGATGAGGGTTGTAGTTTGTTGATGAGAAGATCGTGTTTGACCCCAAAACGAGAGGATGACTCCAGTTGGTTGAGGAGTAACATTTTCCAGTCAACGTGCACAATCTTGGGAAAGGTTTGTAAATTTATCATTGATGCAGGAAGCTGTGATAATATCATTTCTTCGGAAGCTGTAAAGACGTTGTCATTGAAAACAGAAAAGCATCCACACCCCTACAAATTAGCTTGGTTGAGAAAAGGAGGGGAAGTGAAGGTTAATCGAAGAACTTGTGTTAATTTTTCCATTGGAAAGAAATATAAAGACGAAATTTGGTGTGATGTGGTAGACATGGATGTATGCCATCTGTTGTTGGGAAGACCATGGCAATACGATAGGGCTGTGCAACATGATGGACGCGCAAATAGTTACAGTTTTATGTTTGACGATACACGAATCGTTTTGGTTCCTAAAAGGCGTCAACAGAATGAAAATAAATTGGAGGAAATCAAGGAGCTGAAAGCTTTGTTGTCTTTAAAAGAATTTGTTGATGTGGAAGATGAAATCGATTGTTTGCAATCGCCAAAATTTGACGGAGATAAAGTTGTTGATTTTCAACCAACAAAATCTGAAGAACATGAAGTTGAAAATTCACAATTAGCTAAGTTGGGTGAGAACGAAAGAAATAAGTCCGGAGATGAAGAGGGTAATTTGTTGGTGAAGGAGGTGAATTTGATTAGTCTATTATCTACAGAAGAGTTTGTTAAAGAAGTGGAGGATAGAGCGGAGGAGGTTAATTCGATGGTGAATGATTGTGAAGAGGTAATTCCTGATGAGTTGACCAAGGAAATACTGCCACGGGAAAACATACATCATGTTAATCAAGTGTCAAGTGCTATTGTACCATATATGCCACGTAATCAGATATCTCCGACAGAGCAGGTAGAGTTGAGAAGATTGGATGATGGGTTACTATTCAAAGGAAGGCGGTTGTATACTCCTGATTGTAATTTACAAATAAAAGCTATCAAAGATGTATGTGAAGAAAGACATGTGGACAGTAATCAAACCATGCAGTTGGTTACGACATTTCGTTTGGGACCGTCAATAAGAAAAGGGGTTGAAATGTTTGTTCACAAGAATCAGAGTATCGAAGACAAAGAACTGTTAAATTCGAGGACGAATTTCTTCCAACAGGGAGAGGATGATGCAGCCCAGAATGGTGAAGAGATAGGTCGTGAACGACCTGCCCAATTCTTGAGTCGTTCACAACCTATCGAGCCACAAAGTAACGAGATCCGACCTAGTGAAGGCCGCTTGCAAGTACAAATGAACGTAATCTTAGGACGCGAGCGACCTAACGAGAAGGAGGATGGGATGCAACAGATACTTAGTGCATTGTTCAGTAAGTCGCAGCATCTTAGGTCGCGAACGACCTATATGGAACGACCTAACGAGGAACCAAGGCTATGCAGTAGAAACGAGTTGTTAGGTCGCTACGACCAAACTTCAACGACCTACGACCTAGTTAGGTCGCATAAAGAAAGTGTGCCCTTAGGTCGCGAGGCCTTAGGTCGCTTGAGAGTAGGTCGCCAACGACCTAATGAGTCACAACCTCATGGATTACGACCTAATTCTAACTACAAGCTGCGACCTAAAAGGTCACGACCTAAAAGACTACGACCTATACTAGGTCACTCACCAATACCGCTTCATGTTAGGTCGCTCAAGCCTAAGTCGCTCAGATTCTTAGGTCGCTCATCCTATAGGTCGCATAAGACCTTCCTGAAGCTGATTATCTGTAGGTCGTAAGTCGTATGCCGCTTGGACTTAGGTCGCTGATCTTAAGTCGCTCTCCAAATTGGTGTTGTTGTCTACTTTGGGTCGCACGGAGCATATGCCGATTGATGGGTTAAGTCGCAAGATGTTAGGTCGTTACCGACTTATAAGTGTATGTGTTGTAATGTGTTGTAACTTGTATACGTTGTATTGTATTTGTTTGTTTCCTTTTTAGGTCGTCTGTTTTAGGTCGTCTGTTCTTAGGTCGTGATGTTTTAGGTCGTGGCCGACCTATGTGTTGTACATATTTTTGTGTTGTGAATTGTAAGCCTATAAATAGGTAGGTGGTCTCATTTGTAACAGTTTAGTTGATTTGAATAAAATTTCGTTTTTGTTAGCTTTGTGCTTTCATCCAAATTGGTAGTCGAGTGTAATCTCCTATCTCCACCTTCGACATTCGAGTGCGCTCGAATCTTCGATCGTTGAAGCCAATTCGCGGAATCAAGTGCGCTTGATCAACGCTCGAAGAATTGTAGATCTCTCCTCACGGTATCGTGCGCGATCAACGTGTCAGAGATAGCTAGAATTCGGTATCTTCGGATCAACAAATTTGGGCATTCCAGTATTCATCAATCCACCGATTGCTACTTTCATCGATCTACATTGTTTTTGATTAATCCGCTGCGTCAATTAACCTCAATTTCTTTCCAAATTCAGATCAAATTCCATTTGATTTTAAACATATTCACTTTAATTACAATTTCAAATTATTCAAATTAATTTAGACTAATTTCAAATTGAATCCATTTCAATTTCAAATCATTTCAATTTCTATATGAATTAATCCCAATTCCCATTTGAATTTGAACTCATTCAATCTTCAATTTTATTTCAAATTAATCCAATTCAAATTTTCCATTTGAATTTTATACCTATCCATCTTCAATTCTAGTTAATTCAAACTAAATTCAATTTGAAGTAATGAAATCTGAATCTCAACTTTAAACCATCTCGAATTATATAAATTCGAGTTAAATCTTCAAATGTTGATTTAACCCCTTAAATCAAATTAACATTTATTTTTAAATCAATAATCCAAATCTTTAAACAATTTAATTCTAAGTCCAATTCTCAAAATTCCATTTTAAATTATCTTTACTTAACTTATTTCAAAGTTCAAATAAGAGTTCAAAACAATTTCAATTTACAAATTCAATTATTCAAAATTTTAGTTCAAAGTAATTCCATATCCTTAATTTCAAATTAAAGTTTAATTTCCCTTTTATCACAATAATGGATATATTACCACACTTCATTCCTCATTCATTTAAACAAATCCAATTCACACTTTAAAGATTATTAATAACAATAGGATGCATCCAATTTATTTTAAAACATCCATCCATTTCCAATTTCCAGATCTCAAACCCATTTTGAGATCACACAAACTCCCAATTCAAATTAACCATTTAACTTCCCAAGTTAAATCTCAATTTCATCTTGAAATTTTCAATTCGGGTTGCTTGTTAACTTATTTAACTTTCCCAAAGTTAAATTCAATTTACTTAATCCAGCCAACCTTACCCAATTTGAATTCCCTTTTCAAATTTTAAACTTCACATTAATAATCTTCCCGCTTATAAGTTCAAAAACTTATCACTTTGGGGTTTCACATCTCATTCCAAATTTAAAACTTAACATTTAGAGTTTATTTCAAACCATATTTGATATTATGAATATTCCTCATATATACATATTATTTCCTTTACACACTAAGTTATCCTTAAATTGTAAATCACCATTGGTTTTTAATTCAAACAAATTTTCAAACAACCCTTGTTTGCGACAAGTCCCTTTTATTCAAATAATACTTATTTATTATTTCTTTTAGCACTTTGAAACAAATTCCAAATTTTCTGGCTTAGATTTAAAACTTCACAATCTAGATCATCTTCAGTTCCAATTTATAAGTCATACTTATCTAAAACATTTCATTTTGCTTACTCATTAATACACATCTTATTATTAAACACAACAATTATTTATGATAACAACCAAGATTATCATATCTGGAAACCAATTCATTTTTATCTTATTCCGAAACTCCTTCCCAAATTCAAGATTTTAATTTTAGTTTGAATCCATTTCAAACTTATCTTTATTTAATTTCAATTTGGTTGTATTTCTATTACCACTTAATTTAATTCCAATAATTTAACAACCAATTACCTTAAGAAATATTGCTTTACATATACCAAAATATATTCTCATATAAAATCATTTAAAATCTTTATATAAGAAAATAACAAGTACGCTCTTATATATATATACACTCAACTCATCCTAGGGTACTGCTGATCCTATCCTAGATGAGTAAACCCACCAGAGCCAAGGTTTTCGCTTAACCCTTTGCTCTGATATCAAATGAAACGACCCGAAATTTTTGATCGTGAAAATTCCAGATAGTTAGGAAAAGAAGAAAGAGATAGAAGAAGAAGAAACCGAAACACAACAGTGATTCTCACAAATCACAGCGGATCAAAATATAATATCAAATAATAACAATTCATAAAAGAATACCTGTATCTGTCAATTATATTTTTACATCATAGTTACACTCATACACAAACACTGGACATATACAAATCGCATGTCTCAGATAAACAGAAATAATATCACAGCGGAAACACTCCATACGTTCCTGCCATCCAGCTCATCTCCTGAGCTCCAGAACGTTCTTACCTGAAAATCTGTAATACTCGGTCTGACCCGAGCATTACGTCAAAGTAACACCCGGGTCAGGATGGAAACCAGCATGAGTAAACCCATCTAATAAGAAATACTAATGCATAAAAACTTATTTAAAACCTGGGGTAACTCGTATCAATTTACAAATTCACAATTTGAAATAGACCTCACTTATTTCACACATCAATTTCTAAGTACCAAAACTTAGATTAAATGGTCCAATTCACTTAAATCATTCCATTCCAGTCTATTGATTTCACAAATCAATCTATAAAGAATCGAAGTGGTTTCGGGTATCGCTGATAACCGATCCCGGTCTCTTCGAATTCAAATGTCATCCTTTTTAAGCCAAGATGTTTAAGTTAAACAATTTGATTTAAATTCAGGATATCATATTCACATAGCAATTCTATCACAGATAGATAACTTACAATATCACAATTCATCCAAAGCATCTCATATCACAGAGCATCACAATCACATATCAGATATGTCAAATAATCTGTAACATCCCGGAAATTTTAGCAATATCAATTTAATAATATATGTTAAAAATTAAATTTATATGATAATAATTGTTAATAAGATTTGAATTGATTTAATAATTTTCTTTTAAATAAATATTTAACTGATAATTTATCTTTTAAAACCTAATAAATTGTTTTCTATTTATAATGTATATATATTTATATATATTGTAAATAGATAAGCTTTGTTTTAAACTTAATAAATAAAGGCATGTTTTCTAATTTTAATATTTTTGGTAATTTGGAAATTTGATTTAATTTAATATTAAATAAATAACCATATGATTTTAAAATATCCAAGATAAAAGTTTATTTGTTTAAAATGATTTTAGCCTAAGTTTAAATTTAAACAAGATAGGTTGTTTTGTTCTTTTTAAATATAGTTTGATTAAATAAGTAATTTATTAATAAAGAGATAATTTCTTTTGTAAATTATTTCAATTTAGCAATGAGTTATATTTTAAATAATATTAATAATGTAATGTCTTTACAATGGATTTTAATATAAATAGAAATTGTTATTTTAAATTTATTTATAAAGAGAAGATATGATTTGTAGATTTAAAATAAAATCTTTCAAATATGTTTAAGATAAAATAAATCTTATAAATATTAAACATAAGTATAAAAATAAATAATAGTAGACTAAGTATTTAATATTTTAAGTTTAACAAATAAAAGAGAAATAAAAGTAAACACATTACAAAATTCTAACAATAACCATAACAACTTTGTATTTGTATATAGGGTATAAAAATGAATCTGGCAAGGTAAAATATGTAGCCTGTAAGTAGTAAAGAAAGGCAAGAAATGAACACTTAGATAATTCAGGAAATACATTGTGGCAATGCAAGAAGGAAATAAATGTACTCATGTTTGTACAGGAAGTAAAAATAACTATGTACACTTGAAAAGAAAATAAAGAAAACAATTATAAGTACATACGAAATTTAAGTAAAAAGGTAAGTATGTAGACATAAGGACAACTTCATAAATGTTATATCTCTAGTACACATTATAGAGATCATTTCAGCCCCCTAGTAGAGAAAAATCTCTGACCTGGTTGTACAAAAGAAAATAAACAATCCTGTAAACATCTATCTATATATCAATCTCTTCTTCTTTCCGCTCATAAAACTTAGCCTTTCCAGAAAAGTATATTTCAACTAAAGCTTTATTCTCAACTCAAAACAAATGCAAACCTGAGACAAACACTCAAGTTTTTAAAAGAAGGGGCATTTCAGTTTTAAAGAGATTCAAAGGTATCATACAACTGAAGCATCATTCTACAAATTCAAAACAACAAGCAAGCTAGATGATTTAAAGGAAGATGAAAGCAAAAACATTTTCCAGTTTTAAAGCTTTCAAAAGCCTATTTTCAAAATCAAGGCTCTGTTCATCTTTTCAAAACTGGTGAGTAACATCACTTTTTAAAAAATTTAAGTACATGAAATCTGTTGCATGTTCATATCTAGAATTAGTATGTTGGTGTGTATCTATATTAGTGCATTTCTGTATATATGAATATGATAAGTGTGCATGTCTGTATGCTTTGCTTTAGTTCACAGTGTTTAAACCAAAGTATAAATTCACAAAATCTTTCTCCAAATTTCTGGATTCTGTTAATGTTTAAACAAATAGTATTTAGTTTAATAAGGACTTAGATTTAAAAATATTTTAAGTTTGATAAACAGAAATATTGTCTGGAAAAAATATAAAAGAGCAGAGGAGCATTGTTTATGTTAAAAACCAAATACAATGATTTGTAGATTCATTTATATAATCTGACTTCTCTTTACAAAACTTGATTTTTAAAAGCAAAATCTTGAATTTTAGTTGAGTTTTTGAATTGCATTTCTGAGATGATTAGAAATGGAGGATTGGTCAATTTACGGCGACCAGGTGAACTTTAGGAGTCGTGGCTTTCGTCGAAGCTAGTTTGTCGTCTAAAGGTGTCGGGAAAAATAGCCGGAGTTGTTCCAGTTCGTCGTGGCGGCGGGGTTTGGTCAATGTAGGGTTTCGAACTGTGTTTTTGTCGAGTCTAGAAACGAGACCATGGTGATGCCTCTGGTGGATCGAGTGCCACCGACTTCTTGGAGATGGAAGGATGGGGGTTGTCAAAGTCGTAACCAGAATTGTAGGCACTCCGGTGGTCGGAGACGTGTCGAGAGGAGTTTGGCCATAGGTGTAGTTTCCGGTTTCAACTCCATAGCTCGATTTCGAATTTGGGGTTTGTGATGAAGTCTGGGAGGTCGGAATCGATGATGGGGTGGTCGTCGACATGTTGAAGGTAACGACGATGGTCGGAAGGTCGAGGTGCTGGTGTACATGTGTACGCGTGTCAGAGTGTTAGTAGTTGGTAGGGGAAGTGGCTCGAGAGTTTACTCGGGGATTTAGCTGTTTTACCCGAGTTTATCTTCGGGGACGAGAGTGATAACTTTTCCAGATTCTTTACTTAAACTAATATAAGTTTTAAAATTCAAGGTAAAGGGAAGGAGGTGAGTTTTCTCGGGGTTGAACTGGGGTGAGGGACGGGTTGGACCCGAAGCAGATTCTAAAATCTGTTGTAAAAGTTTTAAACAGGTTTTTAAATTTAAATAAAAAAACAAGTCTTTAGATAATGAATGTTTTAATAACTGATTTAAGAGTTGTATGATTTTGTTACTTAAACTTATTAAGATGAATTCTTAAGTTAATTTAAACTTAATTTAGAAATGTAATTAAGTGTTAAGTAAAAAGGACAAAATGTTTATCTTAAAGTAAATTAAGATTTAATGATTTGTGATTCATTAAATTATTAAGATAATTAAAAATGGATAATTAATTAATTTATTTAATTAATGATATGGATGGTTAATTAAGTAATTAAGAGTTCTAAATTAATTAATTAAAGTTTAAGATTAATTAATTAGGAATAATTAATTTGTAATTAAGGATCATTAATTTGATAAGATTAGATTTTAAATTAATGATTAAAGATTAATTAATCAAGTAATTAAAGATTAATTAAGTTACAGTTAAAACTTAAATTAATTAAATAATTAGTGGTTAATTAATTGGTTATTAAGGATAAATTAATTTGTAATTAATATCGATTAATCTAAGTTTAATTTCTGAATGGAAGAAATTAAGAATTGAAAATAGTTAATGAATGACATTAACTTAAGATTATTTAATAATTAATAAATGTGATTAGTTTTAATAAATAATTAGATTTGATTAATTAAAGATAATCAATTATGAAAATGTTTAAGTATAATTATTAAATGGAAGTAATTAAGGAATTAATTACTTAATGTAATTAATTGAGTTAAATTTAATTAGTTTAAGTTAATTAATTAAGTTTAATTAATTTAATAAATCACTGGATGATTTGATAGGTAATTACTTGATTTAATTAATGAAGTGTAAATACTTAATGAAGTAATTAATGGTAATTACTATATGTAATTAATTGAAGATGATTTAAATATGAAAGTAATTTGGATTAAATTACTTTGTGAAATTAATCAAGGGATTAATTAAGATAATTAATTAAGGAGTAATTAATTTATTAAATGAAGTAATTAAGGGTAGTTAATTACTGAATGGGATTAATCAAGAGTGATTAATAACTATGGTTTAAGTAAAGATTTATTTACTTAATGTAGTTAATTTAAATAGAATAATTAATTAAAAATGTAATTAGGGATCATTAAAGTATATAATTAATGATGTAATTAAGGGTTGATTCATTAAGACTAATTAATCAATAATAAGTGTTTTTGAGAAATTAATTAATGTAATTAATTAAGGATAAATGTAATTAATTATAGTTAATTAATTAATAGAGTAATTAAAGATTAATTACTATATTTGGGTAAGGATAATTAATTTGTGAAATTAATTAAAGGATAATTACTTGAATGTAATTAAAGGTTAGTTAAGTAAGGTTTCTTTTCACCTATGATCCAGGAATAGGGTAGAACTTTAATTTGTATATGTTTGTGTTTTATGTTTTTTTTCTTAAGTTGTGTTTTCATCAGTTGTGCTTGTAGCACCATGTTTTTCCCCGCTTTCAATGAGCTCATGCTCATCTTGTTGTAACTTGTGTCTTGTAATCTTTGGTGCTGCAATAAAATGGTCGGGGACCATCCAACCCCGTCGGCCTTGCCAAAAAAATTAAAGGTTAGTTAATCAAGGATGATTAATTAAGATGGAAATTAGGGAATGATTAATTAATTGATTTGTAATTAATTAATGGTTATGTAAGCAAGATTTATAATGATGAAGTAATTAATTTAATTTACTTTAAATTAATTAGAGATAAGTAATTAATTTAATTCATTTTAAATTAATTATAAATGGTGTGATTATTAATCCTTGTTTATATATGATGGATGATATTAATTTCCTTGAATGGTTTGAAATCTCAGATATGAGATAAGTAATGCTGTATGATATGGTTGCTTTGGTTGAAGTATATGGATAATGTAGGTTATCTATTTGTGATGATATTGTGAATTATCTATCTGAGATATTGTGAATTATCTATCTGTGTGTATATGGATAATGAAATGAATTGTTTTAACTTTAAAACAACTTGGCCTTAAAAGATACGTTTTGGATTTCGATGAGACCGGGATCGGGTTTCCAGATTTGGATATCTAAAAACCACATCGATCCAAATTAACGATAGGTCGTGAATCTCAAGTGAAGATGAAGATTCAGAGTGCAAGGGTTATTGTCGTTAACTCTGAGGATGATTTCAAAATGAGTGTAATGAGATAATGCCTTCGGTTTCGTTCGAACCCGGAATGAACTTGTATGGATTGAATGCTTTCAGGACATCGTCAGGTGGACGATGAGCATTCTAAGTGATGTATACTAATAAGGTAATCGTAGCCTCAAGCCTCATCAACCGGGAATGGCTAAAACAAGGGAGGTGCAGCAAGGCTTCGTGGGTAGCACCCACTTGAGAGCGAGATATACCCCTGTCTAGAGTCCCTTTTTATTTCGGCTGTGTGGGCGGTTGCTAGCTACAACCGCGGGGTTGTCTTGTTCGGGACTGTCCAGTAAGGGATGGTTCCGGCTTTGTGTTGCAGGGGATTTAGAGTGGATCCTCGGTACGGTGATCTAGGCCACGTACTGTGACGGGCGGTACCCCAGTAGCCCTGCCATTGTATGGAATCCAAACTCCAATTAGTGCCTTCAGATTTGATTGTATTACCCACTTGTTGGCTAGTATGCTGGAATTTAATAGATGTAACAATTTCAGCTATTTCTTATTTACTTGAAAATCCTAGACCTATTATAATATCATAGAATTTCCTATCAAATGTTTGGTTAGCGTAAGGTAAAAACTTACCCATGTTTATGTGTGGGGAGTCTTACGTGATACCTTTTGTTTTCAAAGGATTTTCAAAGTTAAGCAACTTTAACCTGTTACTCACACCAGACCCATGTCTGACCCAGAGTTTATCTTATGTTTTCTTAAACTCTCGAGTACTCAAATTTTTATGAGTAGCCAAGAGATTCAGGTTAGCTTTGACGAATTATGGAGGAGCAATGGAGCAGGAGGCTTCAGCGTTATAGATATGTATAGTGTTCCGCTATGTTGGTATCTCTGTGTAGTTCTCTGTGTTGTATTTGAGTTGTATCGAGTTGTATTAACTAGACAGGTGTTTATAACTGTCTAGTATGTGATGTATTATCTGTGTAACTCTGATTGATGTTGTATATTATGTAATACTTATGTGATTAATATAATTTATTCGTTCCGCTGTTGAGATTCTGATGTTGTTTCTTCTTTCTTCTCTATCTTTTCTCTTTTCTATCCCTTTCTTTCTTAAAGATGATGCGACTTTCTGGTGGTAGAAAGTCGGGTCGTTACATAATCTAAGGTATTCAATATTATTCAATCATCCATAAGCAAGATTAATTCGATGTACAATTCTTAATTAATTTAACTTAATCTCCAAATAAATTAAATTAATTAATTTAATTACTTTTAAATCCTGCTTACTTAACATTAATTAATTACAATCCAATTAATTAATCATCCTTTAATTATCCATCTTAATTAATCATCCTTAATTAATTATTTCTTAATTACATCAGTAATTAACCTTTAATTAATTACATAAATTAATTATCCTTTAACCATCCACATTATATAACCTTTAATTACCCTCATTAATTAATTATACTATAATTAATTACATTCAGAAATTATCCATAAATTACTTACACTAAGTAACCATACTTTATTAATTACATTTAGTAGTTTTACTTAATCAATTTCATTAAGTGATTATCCTTTATTAATTTTAACCAATTAATTATCTTAAATTAATTACATTAATTAATTATCCCTTAAATTAATTACATTCATTAACTTCATTTGAAAAACA
Organism: Allium fistulosum; assembly: GCA_030737815.1. NCBI lineage: Eukaryota > Viridiplantae > Streptophyta > Magnoliopsida > Asparagales > Amaryllidaceae > Allium > Allium fistulosum. The sequence continues at coordinate 344,831,003 of CM060903.1, read as the reverse complement.
TTTAGGAGTTAATTACATAATTAACCTAATATAATTACCTTTAAACAACTTTGTTTAATAATTTACTTTGAAACTTGCATTTCTTTTGAAATTTAAAAAAATCTGGTATTTAGTTAAACCAACCCGAGTTCAATCCCTTGTTTTCCGAACCAAACTAACATTCACTTCGAGTTTCTCCCCAAACGAACCCGTATTCTTTTCAAACTTAAATTTTTGTTTAAGTTTTAGAAAAACCCTGGTGCTCACACTAAATTACCCGAGCTATCACTCGAGCCAGAGACAAGATTTCCCGAAGAGTGCTTCGAGCACCACCTTCATCTTCTCAGAAACAACCCAAAGGTATAAAACTGATACTTGTGCACATGCACAGGAACTCCGGCCACCATCGATCGACGCTACGATCGTTGACAAGTCGACGACAACTTCCCATAGGCCTCCGACCTCCCAGACCCTTTCAATGACATCGAATTCGTAATCGAGCTAACTGACCCAAAACTGGAACAAATCGAGCCACCAACAATCGCCTCGTTCTTCCACCTCTGACCATCAGAGGTCACGTGATCGTACCTGAAGCTTCATTGATGCCTAACGCTTCGATCCTCTCACGTCCGGCTACCTCTAATGCCCTGTCGACGCTACATTTTATCGAATTCCAACCATTACCAAACTGTGAGCCTAAACCCTAGATCGTCGAAAATTAGCCACCACGATGATTGGAAATTTCTGAGCATTTTTCTCAAACTCCCCGACCTCCCAGCGAGCTTCTGCCATGATCGCGAGATGAACTATGTCGTCTATCACCAAAAATCACCAAAGAACTCGAATCCGTTCATCCTCGTGCTTTTCATAGGATACTTTATTAAAAATTATGATTTTGCTTTTAAAAATCATCAATTTCAAAAACGTTTCGATTTATATACTTGAAATCAGGAATCATGATAATTAAATTTTCAACATGTTTTAAGTTTGCCTGTAATTTCAAATTTCCAAAAGAAAACTTTTATTGTTTTTGCTCTAATTAATTTTTAAAACTTAAAACATGTTTAAACAAACAATTTTTGTTTAGGTTATAAAGTTTAACAAGATCCAAGGGAAGAGTAATCAAATTTTAAACAGGTTTTTGAAAACCTGGAAATAACAGAGGCAAATATGCTTGTAACTCAAACATGCATACTCATCTCTACCTATACATATACACATATTTGCATGCATGTAAGTGCTATACAATTTATTTCAAGCATTATCACAAACAACACAAAATACTCCAGATCTTTAAGGGTTTACTCACCTTGTATCCTAGAACAGAGAACTTTGGACAGTGTTTTTGAAATCTGGAAAATGCTTGAAATTGAAACTGATGTTGATTTGAACTGATCTTGATTTATGTTAAGTTGAATCTTTGAACTTATACTTGCTTTAGCTCAGCTTGAATCTGAAGTTGTGGTTTGGATTTCTTTAGTTTGAATTTTTTTTGAGTGCTTTATATTTTCTTTAAGTTGTAATGGTAGAACTGTTTATCTTTGTTTACTTACTTAGTTTCGAATGGAAGAAAGAATGAAGACAGAGTGGAGATAAATATATATATATATATATACATATATATATGTATGAAAGTGTACTGCATTCTATTTTGTTGTATACAGCAAGCTACTTTTATTTTTTATTTATTTATTTATATATATGTATTTATCATTTGCATTTCTTTGATCTGAAGTTTTGGGGCTGATATGATATATTGCTTGCTTGAGATGATATGCATTAATTTCTATGTCCCCTTAAGTGTCTACATGTACATTTGTTGATATATATCCTTATGCACATATATATATATATATATATACGTACCTTTTTCCATTGTTTAAATGCATATATGCCTTACACATATATTCACATATATTTTTTTTCTCATCATATGTATACAATATACATTCTTACTATGTCATGCTTACCCCTTTCTGTTTACAAGCATATACACTTCATATATATATTTTACTTATATATATATAGGTAATTGTCCTCATATACCTATGTATTTACACCTTCACTATTTAATTAAATGAATATATATATATATTAACTTATATTTGTACTCATATACAACATTTACATTTATACATCTTTCATATATTCTCCTTCTCATAGTATCCATACATATATGCACTTTTCAATACTTATATATCATCACATGTCATAAAAATTGTGTATATTTATACATATATTTATGGACATTTTTACCTTTAATTTATATGGTGGAGTTTATATATTAATATATTCTTTATTTTCATCATATTCAGAGATTTCATAATTCAATATTTATTATAGTTTTTAAACCAATTTATATATTCGGATATTTTTTTTTAATTACCAGAGATTCCTTTGTCCGATCCATTAATATCCCAATAATTTAAATCAGTAATCACCCAATTATCAAACGTCAAAATCCAGGTTGTCACATCACCAGTTTGTTGGTTAGAGACCGAAAATAGACTAGTTCTTGGTCCAAATATGGTGAGAGAAGCCACGAAGAAGATTGAGTTAATCCGAGCGAGGATGAAAGAAGCTTAATTTAGGTAGAAAAGTTATGCAGATAAGAGATCGAAATACATAGAATTCTCAGTTGGAGATCATGTTTTCGTCAAAATATCACCAATGAAGGGTGTAGCAAGATTTGGAAAGATGGAAAAATTGGTACCATGATATGTAGGTCCAATTCCTATCATAGAGAGGATCAAGAAACTCACTTATGAGATAGAGTTACCAACCAGTTTGATATGAGTCCATAATGTTTTCCATATTTCACATCCAAGGAAGTGTGTTTGAGATCCAGAGACTATTATAACTCTGACTACATTGGAAGATCTAGTAGTGGATTTGGACATGACTTAGACAATCAGTTCGTATTGTGGCTAAGGATGAGAAAATGCTAAGAAACAAGACAGTCAGACTAATAAAAGTCCAACGGAGTGACGATGAGAGAGACTGTACTTGGGAAACAGAGAGCAGGATTAGGGACACTTCCCCTAACTTGTTTGATGGTATGTTTCACATCTATGCTTTTATGTTTGATGCGTGTGCCTTATCGTAATTTCGAGGATGAAATTCTTTAAGGAGGGGAATCTATAACAACCCTAATTTTAATTAACATTATTTATGATATTTTTAATTGGATAAATTAAATGAAATAATGTAAATGGCTAAGAGGATTGCGATTTGATAATTATTAAGGGGCCATGCCTTAATGAATGAACGAATAAAATTAATGTGGATATTAATAAAATGGAGGAAATTATGAAGGGAAAATTGGGAAAAGGATGAATTTCCTAAACATAAAACCTTACATTTCTTCTCCTTCATTTCATTTTTGCAAACTAAAGGGAACCTAGGCTAGCCACTGCTAAAAAGAAACCAAGAGAATATAAACTAGAGAAACAAGTAAAAGCTTAAGGGAATCAAGCTAAATACAAATCTAAACCTTCTTAATCAATACAAGGTGAAAAAAGTTATGCATCTCATGTTTCAGATGGTATTTTCAGTTTTAAGTATATATCTAAATCTTTTGCTTATATTATTGTCATGTTATGATAGTTTCAAGGGTTGTATGCTTTTGGTGAGTTTATAGAATTTATTTATTTGAATTTAGTGATATGGTTTAGTTGGAAAACCTAGCATATGACAACCAAATGATTTGAAATTTTAGTATGATGTTAGAAACATTATTTTAGAAGTGGGTTTTTAATTTCATAATCTTCCAAGCAAGTATGAATTTTCTAAGTGTAGAAAATGGGTTAGATCGGGTTTGAATTATAAAAAATAATTAAATAAAGTTTCTGGCCTCAAAATTTTTATACGTTGAAGAATATGATTAATATGTTTTATTGTGATTTTTTGGGATTTTTCTTAAGTGTTTATGATTTAATATGAATTATTTAAGCTAGAATGACTTAATTAATTATTAAGATATTGATATAAATTATAGGGTTCGTTAATTACTTTGGAAATGATAAATTCTGCTCTTTGGTAGTTTTCTAAAAAGATTTTGGTAAAGAAAATGTTATCCATTAGCGTTTTGACAAATAAGTTGGGTTTGGTGAAAAGAAACTACTTTTAAAGGAAATAGAATAGTTTTCACTGTATTTACGGTTCTGCCATTCCGGAAACTATGACGCCGCACCTATCACCCCACCTTTATGGACTTCAACGTCGTCTAAGACCAATGCACATGATGTCGCTTCGGTTGAAATGGAGTGTATTGGCCTGGTCGAAGTGGAAGTAGAGTAACGACATCGACGTCATTGTCTTCGAAGAGGTTGATGCTGCATATTATTACGTCGGTTATAACGTCGTTGACCCCATACTTCGAAGTAATCAGTACGGTTCTTTTAAGGCCGCTATTTTCTTTAAGGCATTGATGCCAACATTAATGACTTCGACCCTATAGGCATAATGCCACTATTATTGACTTTGGTAGTATATGATGCCACGCTCTTATTTCTTCAACATTAACTTTTTAACTATTTCAGAGAATGCAGTGATGCCGCTTCATATGACTTCGGCTCTAATGAAGCCCCAATTTTCTTTAAGGCGGTAGTGCCAAAACTAAAGACATTAACCTTATTCTTTTGAAGGTTTTAAATTATATAAACCAAGTTTACTCTCTTCAACTTCGATGCTATAAGAAATGCGAAGTGTATATCTTCGGCCTTGTGGCCTTGTATTTTAAAAGATAAAAGCTTTAACTTAGTTTTATGTTAAAGAATGGGAAGACCGTAATGGCAAAGAGGTCGCCGAGCTTTATTATTATTTAATGTTTTTGGTTTTGGCCTTATGGCCTATGTTTTAAGGGGCAAAGACCTCGTGGACTTTGAACTTCGTTAATATGGATTTGTTAAAGCATATATATCATGGCATAATTATTTTGTAATGACCCATAAATTTATCACTTTGATAAATGATATTTAATTTTGAAATATTCTAATACAAGGCTTAATAACACCAACTATAAAGATTTAAACCCTAAAATTACGATAAGAAACTTGTTTTAAAATATAATTGTGGAATATAGTCTCATAAATAATGCACATGCTTCGTACACAAATTTTCATTGATAATTGATTTTCAATAGAAAGGAGATTTTCTCAGTATTTGAGTGCACGAGTCTGGATACATACACTAATATATCTATTTAAACAAGATTATGAAATAAAATTATTTATTTTATTTTTAGAAACAAAACATATTTCTGACATCACCGTAGATGTCATCGCTTTTATATATTTCTCCAGAAATTCAGGTTAAGTTTAAATAATTAAATAATTGTTTTAATTTGCTAATGATTCATTTTAATTGTTGTAAAGTGATAGTAAATCATTTATAATAGTATTGAGAAGCTATATACTTGATTTGAAAATATAAGGAAAATTGATAACGCTTTATCGATACTATAACACTTTTCGTAAAAACTTGTTAATATCGATATATATGGTTTTATAATTCAAGTGCGATCATTTTAATTCAGTTAAAATGATGAGAAATATATTTTCAAGTTTTATTTACTAATTATATATAGTTTAACTAAAAATTGGAAATGTGACCAGGAGCCAGAATCGGAATTCGTAACGTTTAACATATATAAGTTGTAAACAAATCAATAGAACATTGCGATAGATATACACATACATGAACCCATATACAAATTTATACACATATACATTTAATTATGTTTAGGAATAATTCAAATCAAGCAAAGAAAATATCCAAACACATATGTATATATACAAGCTCCTTATGTGTAAACAAGAGATAAAAACAATACACCACATTACATCACAAGCCAAGCACATGGAGAGGGAAGTGGGCTTCATGGTTGGGCGAATGGTGATGGGAGTGGATGAAGTGGAATGGTGATGCAAGTATGCTTAGGTAAGGAAATAATATAATGATATTTTCGGTGCAAAACTTTTCTATAAATAACCACCACCATTCTCACTTTCCTACACATAAATTCTCTTCTTCTTCTCCTTCCTCTCAAGCTATTTCAATTGTTTCCTACCTTAAGAAAAATATGATGAAAAATATTGCAATAAAGAAATTAAATTAATACAGTACATATACATACATACATACACATACATACATATACATACATATATATATATACACATATACATACATACATACATATATATATATATATATTAGCAATCCATTTCAAAACCAACTGCAATCACCTCCATTCCTCCTTCACACCACGCGGTCACCACCATCCATCACTTTGGTCGAGCACTCCACCTCCTTCCAAGCTAGGCCAAGCTTTCCCAAGGTCCTGGGCTAAATTGCATAAGCTCTGATCCGATCATAGCGAAGCTATAGTCCATATTTCTAAGTTTGATATCCAATAAAGGTGAGAAAGCTCTATAAAACATTATATATATATATATATATGATAATGATGATGCGATATGTTTGCCATGGATGATTACTATGCTTTGGTCATCAAGTTTGGTTGTTTTAATATAGTTGTTTAAATTGTGTAAAAAGTCACGTAAATACACGTCGAATATCACAAAAAAATCACTCTTCATTATTAAATAAAATGATGTATATGAGCTTGTTAAACCTCTTTAAAATGATTTAGAAATGTTTTATAAACATTTAAAAGTATTTTGACAGAGTTTGAAAAGAAAATGAAATTTGAGTTAAAATAGGCGCCTCGCGTAACGATAGTTCGCGATTTCATGCTGTAAAAGTTTAAATCTATTTATATGATGGAATCAAAGTCGGAATTTTTTGGAATAAGAATTTTCCAAACTCTTATAATCATAGTTTTCAAACGAAGAAAGAAAATCAAGATTTCATCATGTAGATTTTCAAATAAGTCCAAAACAAGTTTCGTGGTTTAGCAGTTTAAAACCAAAATTTGAAGTTGATTTAAATGGATATTTTTAAAGGTTTAAAAATATGAAATAAATTCCATAAATCTGTTAAAATGGTTTAAAAGATATTTACGTTATAAAAATGGCCATTTATGAAATAAAATTGGTGTTTAATATAGCCTTAACACACTATTCACAACATTTTCTGCAACAGTTTTCTATAACTTCTATAAATCTTGTTTAAAAACAACTATTCTTCCCCAATCTTTCTATAAATCTTTTTAAATAAATAATTAAGTGTTTTGAACATGATTTTGAAGTACCAATAAAAATTTTAAAAGAAATTTCATTTATAAAACTGATTTTAAATGAAAGATTTAATCTTGGCTTTAAAAGCCGATGAGTAGACCCGATTTTTCTATTCGTGGGATCCGAATGTGAGGTGCTCAGACTAAGGAGATGTTAGGGAGCAACCAGTTCCCTGGCTCACCTGGCTTCTTTCCTAGGCGAGGGATAGATAAGGTCGAAATGTCGGAAATGAGACAAGTATAGAAGATTTAGTTTTTATACTTAATTAATTGCAACTTGGGTTGAACAGAGATAATCTTCTTATACTTGGTGTTAAATTCCGAGGAGGGAAGTCGTACTAATCATATCAATCTAAAAGGTGATTCCACTGTTATTCGATGAATAGCAAAGTTGAATATGGAAATTAGTATCGAGTAAAACTAGTATAATTTCTATGGATCCATTTTACTCGAATACTAACTAATTTGGATTCACCATCTTAAATAACATGGTTTCAACTATTAAAAAGATATGCGTTGGAAATAAAAAATCTTTTATCAAGATTTAAATAAGTGATTTGGAATTATTTTAATTCCTATGGATCCACTTACTTAAAATTAATTGTTTTGAGTTTACAGTAAATGATGTCTTAAATAACATTATTTTTGACCCATTTAAAAGTTATGATTTAGAAATAAGAAATCTTTGTTAAGAGTTAAATAAATGATTTGGAGATATTTTTCTAAGTAAAGGATGAAATGATTTGGAATTACTCCAAGATTGAAAACGGTTTTAACTAAACAAAGATTTGGTAAATGAGGTTTAATGATCTCGTGTATACTGAAAAGAAATGGTTTTAAAAATATATATACCTCTAAGAAGATATTTTGGATAAAAAGATACTAATTAATGGAATATTAAACACCAACCTATTTAACAACTTTTTATCGATGATTGGTTTGGAGGAACCGGAATCGGATTTGAGCAAATTCCTATCCGAGAACCATTTCGAACCAATTTACGAGTTCGAAAGTGAAGACATGTTAAAGTCAATGAAGTTGAAGGTGGGGATCTTCACAACGGAAGGACTGCTTGTTGATAATTTTAGAGTAGCTCTCAAGATAAATAAATATTAGTGGTCCCTTCATTCTGGGATCTTTGTATGCAAGGACTACTTGCTACTAATCCTAGGGGTGATGCCCAACAGGATGTGGTAGGAGAGTGCCTTCGGTTTGTCATGTTCCTGGATAACATGTATGGATGGATGTATGACATTGCATTTCTAAGATCACAGCATTAATCTCTACAAACGTACATCTATTTAGTAGTGTAGGAGGTAACCCCTCTTATGCTTAACACCCTTCTTTGAGATGTACGAGCTCTGAGGTTGTACTTTTGTTGAAATCAATAGTGTGTTGTTTGGAAATATGGAATTTTAACTGAAAATGTTCTAAGAAAGGTAAACGTTACCTCAAGCCTCACACCCAGGGAATTTTGAAGCAGGGGTTGCCTTAAGGCTAAGTGGTTCGCAACCATTAGGGTATGATATCACCTTACCATATTTATTTATTTCTACCTGCTATAACGTTGGGTTTAAATTTTGTGGTGTATGCTATGAGACGTCTCAGAGAGGTCGAAAACGGTCGGGGTGGTATCATATTCGGTGCTATCCATACCATCCAGTCTTGAGTAGGCTAGTCTTAATTCATAAAGGACCATCTGTTGGTATAACGACCCATATATTTTTATGGTTTTAATAATATATTTAATTGATTTTTTGTGAAATTTTAAATAATAATATTTTGGAATAAAAATTTAATATTTAGAATATGTCTATTTAAACATAGCAATTGGTAAATTTTCATCTGATAATATTGAAGTTTATTTTATGGTGTTGTTTTATTTAAAAATTTAAATCAGTTAATATTTGATGGTAATAAAATATTTTCCAAATATATATTAAATTTTTAAATCATCTTCTGAGTGAGACGTCATCTTTCGTTTTCTCAAATTTGAACCGTTACTGCTTCGTTTATCTTATTTTCGATAGATTTGCAGCATCTCCGGTACCGATATCGACTTTTGATCTGATAATCCTATCACTGATATCTGCATACCGTTTTGATCATCTCATCATGCTGATCTCCACAGTATATTCATTTGTTTATTTCGGCATCCGATACGTGGCGAAATCTACGAGAGAACTGACCGTATCAGTACCCAAATTCTAAACTTTTGGTTTCCTGCGTCCTTTCAGATGGCCAGTCGTGAGATAATGAATGACCACTATCATTATTATTTCCATAAATTCATCTTTTCAGCTTTAACTATTGCTATTCCCTATATTCAACTTTTAATTTCTAGTTCGTTCTAATTGCTCTGGTTCCATTTCAATATAATAATTCTCTGCCTTCTATTTTTCTGTCTCGTCCATCTTCATCTGTATAACATAATAAAATATATAAAAGGAGAAGTTTGTACAGACCTTTAATCCACCTGAATTATTATATTTACTCACCTAACCTTCCTAGATTGGTTTCACTCACAACCAACCTTTCAAATTCAACCCCGTCTTCCACCTGTAATGACCCGTATTTTTAACGCTTTAAAAATACTAAACTAAATAAAATTTTAATTAAAATCCGATAGAAATAAAATTTTATGATTTATTAAATGGAAATCTCTTTGTATATAAGTTACAAATCCAAAACCAATTTCGATAAGACCGATAATGTAATACATATTAAAAACGTAATGTAATAATATGAAATAGTTGTAACCAATAACAGAAACCAAAATAATAATTTTAACGTAAGAAACGTGCGTTATGCGTTAAATAAAATTTTCGTTAAATAAAAATAAACAATAAAATTTCGCAATGAAAATTCGATATTTAAAATGCGTCTATTTAAACATAGGAAATTGTAAAGTTTCGTCAGAAAATATGAAAGTAAATTTCAGTCACGTCATTTCGGTTTAAATTAGTTAAAATGTAATGAAAATAAAATGTTTTCGAAACCTAAATATTTTTACATAGAAAAATTCTAAACCGTCTTCTGAGCATGACGTCATTTTTCGTTTTTCCAAATTCGGACTTCTTTAGCTCCGTCGATCTTATTTTTCTGCGTTTTTGCTGCATTTTCCGCTGGTAGAAAATTCGAATTTTTATAATTCGATCATACCACTGATATCTTTATAACGTTTTGATCGTCTAGTCGTGTTGATCTCCACTGTATATTCGGTTGTGTGTTTCGAAGTCCGGTCAAGACGAAATCTGCGTAACGATTCCCGTATCGGGTCCGTTTTCGAATCCTTCGACTCCCGTGACCTTTCAATCTTCACCATATAATATGAACGGTCAATAGGCTTGTTATTCCCAAATTTATTATCCTAACCTCTGACTTTTTGTTATTCACTTTTCAATTCATATTCTAGTCCTTTGATTTATGCGTGCCTTCCTTTCACATTCCCACTGTTCATATTTTTTTGTTTCTTTCCTCTTCACATTTTGCCTGAAGCCATGTTGTTTCGTCCCTATGCTTTCCCACCCAACACCTCCTTCACCCGTGAGCAAGTAGCAGCCAAGCCCAGCCATTCAACCTTCATGGCCGACCACCACTCTTATCTCCAACCGTCCAAACGAGCAGCCACTCCTTCCACCTCTACCTGCGTGCCACCGAAGTCACCCAGTCATGCGACACTTCCCTACATCTCCACCCCGCATCTCCATCGCCTCTCGCTCGACCATCGCTATCCACCACATCTCCCTCTCACTCGACATCATCAATCGGACCTCCGCCTTGAATGGCGAGCAACAGCAGACCCTCCTCCCCTCCATCACTAGTTCCCTCTTCATCTTTTCGTGAGCCATCCCCTCCGCCTATAAATAAAAAAAGGTGTGTTTATGATTTTTATTTTATTTTATATATATGTTATATGTGAAATGTCATACACGTGTATATATATACCTAAGCTTATGTGTATACGAATATGGTTCCAGTACTGTTTTTTTTTGTAAATATGTTTATATAGAAAGTATAAGATTATAACCTTTGGTGTATATCTAAGTTATATAAGTTAGAATCTAGTTTCAATAAGCTATGGTTTGTACGTTATACATATATTTGCAATATATATATATATATATATGTTTACAGTCGGTGGTTTAGATTGCAGTTTTATAATAAAGTGATGTTTGTTTATTAAAGTATTGATTTCTAAGTTATATAGATTTATAAATATAGATGGTTATCTGTTTAAAAAAAACTAAACTAAGATTTTATATGTATGCTATTTTGTTTGAATACATACGGGTTTAAAAGGGGAAATGTACAGTTCTAAATACATGCGTATGGGTCTGCTTTTAAAGAAGTTAAGTTACGGCAATGTTATATTAAAAGCATGTTTATATTGAATTTTATAATAAAGATAGATTTCAACATATAATAAAAACGTATGTTTATAAATATATATATATATATATATATATTTGTGAGTTTGTATAGGCTTGTATATTAATTTATATTAGTAAGTAGAGATAAGTATGGGGTTTAAGGATAATTATATATTGTTTATATAATGGTATATATATCTGTATATATAAAGTGGTTCCTGTTTGTTAAGGATATAAGTTTATATAATCTGGATATAATCTGTTATAGGGTTGTATGTAGGTTGATATACATATTAGTCTATAAATTTTATTTGTTAATTTATTGTATAGGTTATATGAATTTCTTTATATTTTGTTCGAAAATATAATGTTATGTTAGTGTATAATCTAAGTTGTATATGTTATTTTATAACAAAGTAAGCATTTGTTGGCTTTCAAATTTATATATAGTGACTTTGTTTTATGTTTGAATTAAATATTAAATTGAGATATATGTTTAAACTGATTTTTCATAAAATAATAATAATAATATAATACACAATTGTTTCTGTTATATTAAACTGATTTTTGGCCCTTGAATCCCAATTTACCAGCTTTGTCCATCTAACGTGTGCCCATCGTGCTTTGCTTCGAAATCCGTGCTTGAATTTGTAGCTCATCTCTTCGTCTATACTCTCTAGCCTCGAAAGGTGAGCAATCACTCACGATTAATGTTCTTTTATTTATTAAATCTGATTTCAATTGAAACGACAATTGAAATATGCTACTGTTAGTTATTTACACTGTTATTTATGCTATTAACTGTACCAGTTCACCTATGACATTGACACTATTATTTGTTAATTATACGATGATAATCCCGTTTGGTTGATAAGTGATTGATTGTTTGTTGTTTATATTGGATGTTAAATTGTAATGTATAAAGTGATAAATTGTATGTAATTGAATTTGACGAAGGATAGTTAAAAATTTGAATCGACATATGTGTTGAATTTGATTTGTTAAATTTGTATAATATGACCCCTTGAATGTTTAAGTATTTGACACGTAGAAAAATAGTTAATTACCCTTGAACCATTTGAATTTATGTTGTATTAATTGATGAAGTATGAAATTGAATGATTGATGTCAAGTGTAGTATTGCATAGAATAATTTGTATAATAATCTTTAATCTACATGAAATGATAGTGTAGATTCTAGAAAAAAATTATATTAATTTGCACAAACAACAATGTGAATTAATACGATTATTTCGGGATTATTTGAATTGATATTGGATTGTTATTGATTTTTTGTTATTGCTTGTTTATTTACTTTGACACCATTCCAGTTATCACACTGCAAGTTCCCTTTGCTATGCTTTGATTTTGAATTGAATTGGAATCGGGTTGAAATGATAAATACCCAAATTAAACTTTGACTTTGGATAGAGAATTAAATAAAAACCCGATTGGTCAATAATTTGATTTAAAGATAAAATATAGCTTTTAATTGATTAAATAGTAAGGTTTTAAAATGAAGTTGAAATTTGAATTTTTAATGAAAGGAAAATGTTAATATTTAATAACCTGAATCAAAACATTAACCCAGTAGATGATGAAAGAACGTTGTTTTAAAATTAATTATTTAATAATTAGTTTTGAAATTAGTTAACAATGAAGTTTTGAAATTATTTAATAATTAAATAAGATTGAATTATTTAATAATTAAATAAAATTGAATTCTTTGTTAAGTGAAATTGAACTTCTTGAATAAGTGAAATTAAGTTTCTTTATTAGTTGAGTTTTGAAATTGTAACTAAGTAAATAAATAAGTGAAATTGAATTTCTTTAACAAGAAATAAAATGTGATTTATTGAAATTAATGTAAGACTTGAAATGTAAAGAATTTGATTTGATGAATCAAATTTAATTCAATTTGAAGTTTTGATATATGGAAGTTGAACTTAAGTAATTGATTTAATGAATTGGAAATTAAATAGAAATTATTTTGAATGACAAATTTACTTAACGAATATTAAATGAAATCGATAAATGAAGTTAAATTGATTTGAATGTTAAATTAATTAATTTAAATGTTTTCAAAATGAAACTTATATACGAACTTGAATCAATATTCGAATTGTTTTAAATAGAAATTGAAATTGAATTATAAGATTTTGAAATGGTAATTTGGAAGTTATGAAACGTAAATTATGGAAATTGATTTAGAAAGACAAATGAAATGTTGGTTTACAAATTCTATTTGAAATTGAAATTGATTTGGTTTTGAAATATATTAAGCGACCAATCGGTGTAATAATCACGAAAGTTATTAAAGAGACCGGAATCGGTTAGGGACATACTCACTGTCTAAACCGAAAACCACTTTAATAACTATACGCGGAGTGTGATCCAGAATGAAGTGGGTGGAATGATGTACGTGATGACTGAAGAAAGAGAACGATAATGGATAGCCTTGACACTTGTGTCAAATTGGAAATGACTAAAACAGGAGCCGTGCCGGGCCAAATGGAGGTTAGCTGCCTCGAGCGAACACACTTCTTCGAAAACTACTCATTACTTGTTGTCGATTGGTGCACCCTTGATTTTGGGAGTGTTGTTTCGCGGTGTTGCGATCGCTGCGGCGATGCGTTCTCACTAGTCCGGATCAGGCAAACGGCAGTTTCACTACCTTGGGTATTGCCTCATGTGCCTTGTCATACTTGGATCCCTATATACGCGACCACTACGATTTGTTTTCTGTTATACCTATGGAGTATTCCCTGATATCCCACTAGTTTACGGTGGAGTTTACAGTGCTGTATAGACTATAACGCTTATATAAAATGTGTTAAGGGGGATAATGGTAACGCCTTAACACTATTTTGATATTTTATATTACTGATAGGCATTATCTACTTATCGTACACTACTACATAGTAGATAGTTTAACGGATCCTTAAAGGATGGTTATTCCAAACATCCTTTGAGTTACTTGTATTTCGGTTGCTATTTCACTTGAGTTGGATTTATTGATATAAGAATGTTAATCCTGACTCGAGTGTTTTGTGTTTTGCTTTACGCTCGGGTCAGACTGAGTGTACCAGTATTCGAGACTCACCTTTGGAGTTGGAGCTTCGCTTGGAGATCCAGCTATCTATCCAGCTTTCAGATATTCAGTTGATTCCAGTGATGTATTCTGATATTGTATTTGATTATTGTATTCGAGACATCTGTTGTACCTTATTTAACTCTGATATGTATATAGTAGCTTCATGAACTACTATCTTTTGTTTCCGCTGTATTTATTACTCTGTGTCTGTCATCTGTGTTCTATTTATTTACCGTATATGCTCAGTTTTGCCAAAATTAAATTAACAATTCGGTATTTTGAATTACTCAAGTCCGACATGTGCGGATGCGAATAGTCCAAAATTCCAGGTCGTTACACCACCGTACTTCAGCATCCTCCCCTCGCCATTAAAACTTCACCCGTCTCCCCTTTAGTCGCCTTCCATCCATGCTTCATATCCCACCCACAACACCACTGCGCCAACCTATCTCCGACCCGTTATCCACTCAATGCCTAGAACCGCTCCACCATGCTTCCACTGCCTTCCTTTCTCTCTCACTTTCTCTTCCCTCTATCGGTGGCTGACACTTCTCCTCACCACTCCACCACCACCCGAAAGGCCCTGATCTCCTTCCCACCCAGTTGCCGAGCTCGACAGTGTGAGCTTGTGAACTAGTGAGGCATCAAAGTGATGGAAGGTTGGTGGTCCTTCAGGTTGCTGGATTTTGCTACATTTGCATTTAATCTGTAGTTATATATATACAAGTTTAGAAAGGTTTGTATATATATGTTTATATATAGGTTTATATATATAAATATACTGGGATTTGGTTTAAATAGATATATGTGTATAATTTATTTTATAATAGTATTATATATATGATAGTTTGAGGATTTTGTATATCGCATGAACTGTAAGAGAAGATAAGTATATACTATATATTAATTAAATATATTTGTGGTTATTTTGATGATCTGCATTAGTTATATATATATATAAAATTCTGACCGAAGCTTATATGGTTGATGTGATTGTTTTACAAATGTATATTGTTTAAAAAGTATACTTATATTTGTTGTTTTATATAGTTACGCGATTCATATAATAGTCTGGTACTATTATTCGTATATGTATAAATAATATATGCTGTATATTATATTTTGGTTTTTTTTATTTTGCATCTTTTCAACTTGCAGTTTATAAATATACCTATTTATACCATTTGCATATGTATGAATATAGTAGCTTCAAAGTATACATTACATTATAATATATATACATATAAGTGTTGTTATAAGTGTTGTTTAAAATATAATATATATATATTTGCTTATACATATAGAGTTTCGGCAGTCATATATACATAATATTAGTCATAATAGTACATAGGTTCTGTTTTATATATAAAGTATAAAAAGGGTGTATTTAAGCTATTGATTAGTTATATATATATATTAGTTATGTAATAATATGTTAATTTATTTACTCAAGTTATACTATAATATACAAAACAGTTTATATGTATTTTATAAAATATAATAAGTCTGTTAGTGTTAGTATGTAGGCAGGTTGATTTGGTAATATGTTAGTATATGTATACACTGAGGCTATGTAGTATGTTTGGAACTGTTTTGATAATAATAAATACGATGTTTTATATATAAGTCAGTATAAGTTTATATATATGATTTTTATATTAGTCTACTTGAATATATATAGTATACATAAGTTTTAAATAATCTATTTGTTCTCTACTTGTTTGTATACTTGTCAGTGCTTGTTTCGATATATATATATATATATATCTACTGTTTTTATTATTTTTATAAATATATAAGTACATATATACAGTTATTTTAATTTTGAAATGTATATGTAGACTTTAAACTAAAATAATATATATATGAGTTTGATTTAATAATGATTTGAAAGTTATATTATTTTAAAATTTGTCTTGAATTGAAATATTGAAATACATAAATAATATAATAATAATGTACATATTTTCAGTCTATGTCAAAAATGATTCTGATTGGTTCTCATCGATTCCCCTTTTATCAGCTTTCGGTCCATCGTGCCTGTTTCTTCATCGAATTCGTGCCAATTTTGCTTTGCTTTGGAATTCGTAGCTTGTCCTGTTGTCTATTCTCTCTAGCCTCGAAAGGTGAGCAATCACTCACGATTAACGTTCTTATATTTATTAAATTTGATTTCAATTGAAATGACAATTGAAATATGCTGCTGCTAGTTATTTACATTGCTATATATATGCTATTATCTGTATTTGTTCACCTGTGACATCTGACACCATTATCTATTATTTATCACTGATGATATATGCCTCTTACTGTTGTTATATTATTATCATATCTATTATCACTCTGCAAGTTCCCTATTAGTATAGAATTCACTATGGGTTGAAATGATACATACCTGGACGATCTGTAGAATAGGAGAAAATCATTATGGGTTGAAATGATAAACCCAAGCGATTTTCATTTGAATTGAATTTGGGATTGCGGGTTGAAAAGATATATACCCGTATATATATATATATATATATATATATATTTAAATTGCGGATTGAAATGATAAATATCTGTATCACTTAACCATAGGATAGAAAACTTTATACAGACACCGTTGGTCTATATTTAAATATTTTGGAAACGATTTCTATGGTTTTGAAAAGGAATATATGGTTTTTAAAAAATATTGATTTTAAAAATTTATTAAAGTTGATTTAATAAAGTTGATATATAATATGTTTAAGTATTTATTTAATATCTATATTTTCAAATATAGAGTTTATAATGATTCAGATTGGAAAGATAAATTTGAAATTGATTTGAAATTATATTTATTTAAGAATTTTACTTGTAACGACCCGCTATTTTGGACTATTCGCATCCGCACATGTCGAACTTGAATAATTCAAAATACCGAATTGTTAATTTAAATTTGGCAAAACTGAGCATATACAGTAAATAAAGTAATCACAGACCACAGACACAGAGAAATAAATGCAGCGGAAGCAAAAGATAGTAGTTCATGAAGCTACTATATACATATCAGAGTTAAATAAGGTACAACAGATGTCTCGAATACAATAATCAAATACAATATCAGAATACATCACTGAAATCAGCTGGATATCTGAAAGCTGGATAGATAGTTGGATCTCCAAGTGAAGCTCCAACTCCAAAGGTGAGTCTCGAATACTGGTACACTCAGTCTGACCCGAGCGTAAAGCAAAACACAAAACACTCGAGTCAGGATTAACATTCTTATATCAATAAATCCAACTCAAGTGAAATAGCAACTGAAATGCAAGAAACTCAAAGGATGTTTGGAATAACCATCCTTTAAGGATCCGTTAAACTATCTACTATGTAGTAGAGTACGATAAGTAGATAATGCCTATCAGTAATATAAAATATCAAAATAGTGTTAAGGCGTTACCATTATTCCCCTTAACACATTTTATATAAGCGTTATAGTCTATACAGCACTGTAAACTCCACCGTAAACTAGTGGGATATCAGGGAGTACTTCATAGGTATAACACAAAACAAATCGTAGTGGTCGCGTATATAGGGATACAAGTATGACAAGGCACATGAGGCAATACCCAAGGTAGTGAAACTACCGTTTGCCTGATCCGGACTGGTGAGAACGCATCGCCGCAGCGATCGCAACACCACGAAACAACACTCCCAAAATCAAGGGTGCACCAATCGACAACAAGTAATGAGTAGTTTTCGAAGAAGTGTGTTCGCTCGAGGTAGCTAGCCCCCATTTGGCCCGGCACGGCTCCTGTTTTAGTCATTTCCAATTTGACACAAGTGTCAAGGCTATCCATTATCGTTCTCTTTCTTCAGTCATCGTGTACATCATTCCAACCACTTCATTCTGGATCACACTCCGCGTATAGTTATTAAAGTGGTTTTCGGTTTAGATAGTGAGTATGTCCCTAACCGATTCCGGTCTCTTTAATAACTTTCGTAATTATTTCACCGATTGGTCGTTTATATATTTCAAAACCAACTCAATTACAATTAAAATTTCAATTAGAATTTGTAAACCAACATTTCATTTCTCTTTCTAAACCAATTTCCATAATTTACGTTTCAAAACTTCCAAATTCATATTTCAAAATCTTATAATTCAATTTCCATTTTATTTAAACAATTCAAATATTGATTCAAGTTCATATATAAATTCCTTTCCATAATCATTTAAATTAATTTAATTTAACATTCAAATCAATTTAAATTCATTGATCGATTTCATTCAATATTCGTTAAGTTAAATTTATCATTCAAAACAATTTCTATTTGATTTCCAATTCATTAAATCAATTAATTAAGTTCAACTTCATTAAATCAAAACTTACAATTTTGAATTAAATCAAATTCGTCAAATCAAATTTTTTTCAATTTCAAGTCTTACATTTGTTTCAATAAATCACATTTTATTTCTTGTTAAAGAAATTCAATTTCACTTATTTATTTACTTAGTTACAATTTCAAAACTCAATTAATAAAGAAACTTAATTTCACTTATTCTAGAAGTTCAATTTCACTTAATAAAGAATTCAATTTTAATTGACTATTAAATAATTCAATCTTATTTAATTATTAAATAATTTCAAAACTTAATTATTAACTAATTTCAAAACTTAATTATTAAATAATTAATTTTAAAACAACATTCTTTCAACAACTACTATGTTAATATTTTGTTTCGAATTATTAAATATTAACATTTCCTTTCTTTAAAATTCAAATTTAAATTTCATTTCAAAACCTTATTGTTTATTGGAATAAAATCTTTATTTTATTTTTAACTCAAATTATTGACCAATCGGGTTTTATTTAATTCTCTATCCTAGGTCAAAGTTCAATTTGGGTATCTATCATTTCAACCCAATTCCAATTCAATTCAAAAATCAAAGCATAGCAAAGGGAACTTGCAGTGTGATAACTGGGATGGTGTCAAAGTAAATAAACAAGCAATAACAACAATCAATAACAACAATAATCAATTCAAATAATCCTGAAATAATCGTATTAACTCACATTGTTGTTTGTGCAAATTAATATAATTATTTCTAGAATCTACACTATCATTTCATGTAGATTAAAGATTATTACATTAATATTTAAACGGTTCTTCACTTGATATCAATTATTCAATTCCATACTACAAAAATTTTCCAACATACATTAAATGGTTCAAGGTGTATTTAACCAAATTTCTACGTGTCAACTAGTTTAACATTTAAAGGGGATCATATTATACAAAATTTAACTAATCAAATTCAACATATAGATTCAATTTATATGGTTAACTATCATATATCAATTCAATTGCATATTATTTATCACTTTAACATTAACAATTTAACGTCCAATATAAACATCAACAATCAATCAATTATCAACCAAACTGTATTATCATCGCATAAATGACAGATAATGGTGTCAGATGTCATAGGTGAACAGATACAGGTAATAGCATATACAACAGTGTAAATAACTAATAGCAGCATATTTCAATTTGTCATTTCAATTGAAATCAAATTTAATAAATAAAAGAACGTTAATCGTGAGTGATTGCTCACCTTTCGAGGTTAGAGACTAACGGGATGAGATGCATTGCGAATCCAAACACGAATCCCAGATCAAAGCTAGATTGGCACGAATTTGGACGGACAAAGCTGTAAAGAAAAAAGAAGAAAACGAGATAGAGATCTCGGCATGGGGATGGGAAAAGATGGTCAGGGAAAGAGGAAGTGGTTGGCGGCTACATTTGGGTTATTTTTCTTAAAACCAATATCAAATTTAAATTACATATTTAGAATGATATATCTATATATTACATTTAAATTTAAAAATCAAAACATATACTTTCTCAATATTAAATTTATAACCCATATAACATAAAGTAAACCTTTATGTTATCTTTGAAAAATTCAAACAGATAAAATAAAACCTTTATAATTATTACGTATTATATTCAAATCATAATTTCTTAAAAATACATATCCAAATCATCATATATATATATATATATCTTATATTTTAGAAATCTAAAAGAAATCAAAATATCTATATAATATATATAGTATATATATAATGCAATATTCAAAATCAGAAGAAGAAAAAAATCAAAATTAGTATATAAACAGAAAAGGGCTGCTGCAAGTTTCCCAAAACGTGTGGCAATTACCTTTAAAATAAACATATATATAGCTTTTAAACATATTACTCAATACTAAAACAGTTGATTTATGCAGCTCTAAACAGACCAAGTAAAAATATATATACACTTGCATAACATATATATTAGTTGTTACAAAACTATTAATGTCAGTTTTACCTTTACAAATCCAATATGCTGTCAGAACATGTGAAATTTAATCTTTTGAATCATGGATATGTAAGACTGTATATATGTCTGACACCTCATATGCATTCAAAATTAATATATCTTTGGAACTTGTTTTATACATTCAAAGCTATGTATATGCAACTGTTATATATACTGAAAAACCAACTGTGCATGCTCGAAATCATGTGCAAATGAAACCTGATTTTTCGAAATCACATATGAAGCATTCCATATTCGAAACTCTTGTATAGACTTAAAGCTTTACACTTTGGAGGTCATAAAACTGTTTAACACATGAAATCCAACTTTCCTTTAAGCTGTCACTTTGTATTCCCTAACCTGAAACATGCATTCTCTGGTACAAGTTTTAAACACCTTTTTTTCTCAAACTATATGTACATGACATATATAAAACTGTAAAATATGAAACAAGAGAAACAGAGCAACTTTTATATATAAAAACTATTATCAACTTACATTAAACCCAACAGCTTTTTATATAAACTAAAATAAAAAAAATCAGACTGAAAATAGCTATATGCCGATTATCTTTATACACAATATATTATAAACTAACTAACATTATATAATATCTGAACATATATAAGTGACTGAGTAATAATATAAAGCTACAACATATATAATATCAACTAAACCTTTAAATATTTAACGCATACCTCAATATATATATAAAAAATACTATAACCAATGGGTGGAACGGCAACTAGGGAATTTGCATGGCCAGGTTGAATGAAGGCGGGTGTTGGATCCAGGGGCGAGCAAGGGCGAGGAGGACGGTCGAGAGATGGGGGGTCATGTGCGCCTGTCAGAGGTGGGTTGTTGGTTCGGAGTTTTGCACTGGAGGGCTGCTTCAGGGCTTTCGGCCATGGTGAGGGGAGCTTGGTGGGGTTTGGATCGGAGAAGAAGGACTCGCGTGGAAGGTGGCTGAGTTTAATGGAAGGGAGAAAGGTGAATGCGAGGTGGCAGCACATCATAGGGAGCTGATATATACAAGCTACAGTAAAGCTTGTTATAAAAATTTTGTTTCGAAATATAGAACAGAAAGAAGAGGAAGAAATTGGGAATGTGAAAGGAATTGGAAGCTGATCATTTGATGAAAGTGAAAAGGTGGAAAATAGCAAGGGTCGGGTAAGTTGAACCAGAAAACTATATTTTCAGTGGGAATAGTGAAAGTCTAAAGTTTGATATTAATATGTAAGAGTATTAAAAGTAGTGACCGTTGGTTATGCGGTGTAATATGAATGGGTAAAGGAAACTAGACGGTCACAAGTACGGAACCGATATGGAAATTGTTCCGCAGATTTCGACGCGCACCGGATTCCAAAATTCACAAACAATATACGATAAAGATCAGCGCGACGAGACGATCAAAACAGTATACGGATATCAGTGGTATGATTGAATTATAAAAATTTGAATTTTTATACTAGTGGAAAATGCAACAAAAATGCTGGAAAATAAGATCGACGGAGCTAAAGAAGTCCGAATTTGGAAAAACGAAAAATGACATCTTGCTCAGAAGATGGTTTGGAATTTTTCTATATAAAAATATTTAGGTTTCGAAAACGTTTTATTTTCATCGCTTTTTAACTGCTTAAATTGAAGTAAATTTACGCGTGAAATAAACTTTTATATTTTCGGACGAAAATTTACCAGTTGCTATGTTTAACCAAACGCATTCCAAATATCAAATTTATATTTCAAAATTTTATCATTTAAAATTTCACAAAATTTCAACTAATTACGATATTAAAACAGTTTAAAATTTACGGGTCATTACACTCTCCCCCACTCAAAACTTTTCGTCCCCGAAAAGGAAGGAGGTAGGAGAATAGAAACAACCAGAAAGAAAACAGATTTGAAATACAAAATAACAATTAAATTAAACCATATAAATTCAAATTTTAATTAATTGATATTCAATAATTGATTTAATCCATTTGATTTCACTAAAATCAATCTCAACTATTTCTAAATTCATTATCTTATTATCCAATTATCTTCAATTTACAATTTCTAAAACCATAAATTTGAATAGTCTTTTATTATAATCATATTTTTTTCAGCAATTTAAATTCTTCTTTGTTCCAAATTCTTATTAAGTTTGTTCCACGTAATATATTTTATCACATATATTTAAACCATATAAATTAATTTAAACCATATAAATTTCAATTTAAATTAATTTATATTCAACAATTGACTTTAAACTCAAGGAATTTCATTACTTGGTTTATTTTCAATTTATCATTGTTTGTTACAAAAATTTATTTCAAACAACAATTTATTTTATTAATCCATCTATTATTCAACCAACCTAGTATTCTATTTACCTCTATTAATCATTTTATAGTTAAACTTTAAGTGTATAACATTTTTATACCCACTCAAATTTTATTTATAAAGACAATTTATATTGTATACTATCCAATTACATAGTTAACTTTTGAAAATTTTTAGGTAAGTTATATATAATGCAATTGAGTATTATACAAGTAAATTTCTAATTCAATTTTCTCAAGTTTAAATATTAATTCAAAGTTTTGGTTTCATTTATTATTGAAATCATCTTTTACCCAATTTTTAAGAATTAAATTTCTGATTAACTTCAAACAATTTAGAGATAAATATATACTATATATCAAATCATATTAAATTTTAAATAGTATACCTATATATATCAATCAAATCATACTTAAGGGATTTAAATTGATTTAATTTCCAAAACAAAACTGTAGCAAAGCTACGAATTGGTCTCTGCACTTCGAAACTCGAAAATGAATGTCGATGATGCGGCCATCATCACCGAAATTATTTTCCAGTGACAAAAGAGAAGAGCACTGATTATATCATTTAAAATTCTTTGGAATTTGATTTCTATTCGAAATTTCTTTTTATAATATGCATTTTAAAATTTAAACCCAAAGTTTGAAAACACCGGAAATTAAATTCTCACATTCTTGATTTAAATTCATTTCAAATTTCAAATCAAATTATAACCAAGTTTTATAAATTTATTTATAATATGCGATAATCAATGGTTTACAAAACAATAAATGAAAATCAAATATTATCATTTTTGACAACAAATTCATTAACAATTTAATTTCAGAAAACTTATATTTATATATAATATAATCATCCAAAACTATTTTGTTTACCAAATTTGAAAAACGATATTGTGTCAGTTTGCTCTGCTCAAGTGTTTTGGAAATCCTATCGATAGCGTTGATCAGACGAATCGATCGAAAACCCAAATCAACATCAACAACTCAAACAACACAATGTATATTAAACATTTAAAAATATTAATTTACAAATACACTTCCTCGCTCAACGATACAGTGATGGATTTCAAAGCAAGGATAGAGATTCAATTTTGATGGACTCAAATCAAAGAGAATTTTGATTCGAAGATAAGTTTGAAACTAAGATAAGATAATTAAATAACAAAATAGGGCGATGGATAAGTTTATATAAATCGCAGGCAACCTTAACCGGGTCGACCGTGACTTAAAGAATGAAATCGATGCAGAAATTTCGAGGCAAATCTACATTCGATCTCAAGAAATAGAATTCAGGTATAGCAGGAGATAGATAGCATCGTAAACCGAGGATACATGAATCTCCGGTAAATCGATGCCTATTGTAAAGGAGTTTCACCCCTTTACAAATCATTCGAAGTCTGGTAAGACTGCCGATTCATTATAAAGATTATTCGAAGTGGAGTTATGGGTGCTCCAGAATTGAAAGAGACAAATAGTTAGGGACACGAATGAATTTTGGAACCGCAGGGAATGTTCCAAAATTCAAAGGAATCAAGTCAAAGGAAGAGATTGAAACTCGAATGAGAGTGATTCTGTAAATACATTTACCCTATATGCTAAGTTTTGCCTAGACCTACCAAAGCTCTGATACCAACTGTAACGGACCGCGTCAGTGGGGTAACGCCCACCATAGCATACAGCAGTACCTGTGTTCTGCCTTTACGGCCAGCCTCTCGACTGCACCAACCCCGCAGGGACATGTAGGAGTAAGAGTCATCCGCTCGCTACCAAACCAGATGCGAGAACCCCCTATCATGATGCACCCGCCAAGTGCATAGGCAGACACACATGTCGAACTTGAATAATTCAAAATACCGAATTGTTAATTTAAATTTGGCAAAATTGAGCATATACAGTAAATAAAGTAATCACAGACCACAGACACAGAGAAATAAATGCAGCGGAAGCAAAAGATAGTAGTTCATGAAGCTACTATATACATATCAGAGTTAAATAAGGTACAACAGATGTCTCGAATACAATAATCAAATACAATATCATAATACATCACTGGAATCAACTGGATATCTGAAAGCTGGATAGATAGCTGGATCTCCAAGTGAAGCTCCAACTCCAAAGGTGAGTCTCGAATACTGGTACACTCAGTCCGACCCGAGCGTAAAGCAAAACATAAAACACTCGAGTCAGGATTAACATTCTTATATCAATAAATCCAACTCAAGTGAAATAGCAACTGAAATGCAAGTAACTCAAAGGATGTTTGGAATAACCATCCTTTAAGGATCCGTTAAACTATCTACTATGTAGTAGAGTACGATAAGTAGATAATGCCTATCAGTAATATAAAATATCAAAATAGTGTTAAGGCGTTACCATTATTCCCCTTAACACATTTTATATAAGCGTTATAGTCTATAAAACACTGTAAACTCCACCGTAAACTAGTGGGATATCAGGGAGTACTCCATAGGTATAACACAAAACAAATCGTAGTGGTCGCGTATATAGGGATACAAGTATGACAAGGCACATGAGGCAATACCCAAGGTAGTGAAACTACCGTTTTCCTGATCCGGATTGGTGAAAACGCATCGCCGCAGCGATCGCAACACCGCGAAACAACACTCCCAAAATCAAGGATGCACCAATCGACAACAAGTAATGAGTAGTTTTCGAAGAAGTGTGTTCGCTCGAGGTAGCTAGCCCCCATTTGGCCTGGCACGGCTCCTGTTTTTGTCATTTCCAATTTGACACAAGTGTCAAGGCTATCCATTATCGTTCTCTTTCTTCAGTCATCACGTACATCATTCCAACCACTTCATTCTGGATCACACTCCGCGTATAGTTATTAAAGTGGTTTTCGGTTTAGACAGTGAGTATGTCCCTAACCGATTCCGGTCTCTTTAATAACTTTCGTAATTATTTCACCGATTGGTCGTTTATATATTTCAAAACCAACTCAATTACAATTTCAATTAGAATTTGTAAACCAACATTTCATTTCTCTTTCTAAACCAATTTCCATAATTTACGTTTCAAAACATCCAAATTCATATTTCAAAATCTTATAATTCAATTTCCATTTTATTTAAACAATTCAAATATTGATTCAAGTTCATATATAAATTCCTTTCCATAATCATTTAAATTAATTTAATTTAACATTCAAATCAATTTAAATTCATTGATTGATTTCATTTAATATTCGTTAAGTTAAATTTATCATTCAAAACAATTTCTATTTGATTTCCAATTCATTAAATCAATTAATTAAGTTCAACTTCATTAAATCAGAACTTACAATTTTGAATTAAATCAAATTCATCAAATCAAATTTTTTTCAATTTCAAGTCTTACATTTGTTTCAATAAATCACATTTTATTTCTTGTTAAAGAAATTCAATTTCACTTATTTATTTACTTAGTTACAATTTCAAAACTCAATTAATAAAGAAACTTAATTTCACTTATTCAAGAAGTTCAATTTCACTTAATAAAGAATTCAATTTTATTTGACTATTAAATAATTCAATCTTATTTAATTATTAAATAATTTCAAAACTTAATTATTAACTAATTTCAAAACTTAATTATTAAATAATTAATTTTAAAACAACATTCTTTCAACAACTACTATGTTAATATTTTGTTTCGGATTATTAAATATTAACATTTCCTTTCTTTAAAATTCAAATTCAAATTTCATTTCAAAACCTTATTGTTTATTCGAATAAAATCTTTATTTTATTTTTAACTCAAATTATTGACCAATCGGGTTTTATTTAATTCTCTATCCTAGGTCAAAGTTCAATTTGGGTATCTATCATTTCAACCCGATTCCAATTCAATTCAAAAATCAAAGCATAGCAAAGGGAACTTGCAGTGTGATAACTAGGATGGTGTCAAAGTAAATAAACAAGCAATAACAACAATCAATAACAACAATAATCAATTCAAATAATCCCGAAATAATCGTATTAACTCACATTGTTGTTTGTGCAAATTAATATAATTATTTCTAGAATCTACACTATCATTTCATGTAGATTAAAGATTATTACATTAATATTTAAACGGTTCTTCACTTGATATCAATTATTCAATTCCATACTACAAAAATTTTCCAACATACATTAAATGGTTCAAGGTGTATTTAACCAAATTTCTACGTGTCAACTAGTTTAACATTTAAAGGGGATCATATTATACAAAATTTAACTAATCAAATTCAACATATAGATTTAATTTATATGGTTAACTATCATATATCAATTCAATTGCATATTATTTATCACTTTAACATTAACAATTTAACGTCCAATATAAACATCAACAATCAATCAATTATCAACCAAACTGTATTATCATCGCATAAATGACAGATAATGGTGTCAGATGTCATAGGTGAACAGATACAGGTAATAGCATATACAACAGTGTAAATAACTAATAGCAGCATATTTCAATTTGTCATTTCAATTGAAATCAAATTTAATAAATAAAAGAACGTTAATCGTGAGTGATTGCTCACCTTTCGAGGTTAGAGACTAACGGGATGAGATGCATTGCGAATCCAAACACGAATCCCAGATCAAAGCTAGATTGGCACGAATTTGGACGGACAAAGCTGTAAAGAAAAGAGAAGAAAACGAGATAGAGATCTCGGCAAGGGGATGGGAAAAGATGGTCAGGGCAAGAGGAAGTGGTTGGCGGCTACATTTGGTTTATTTTTCTTAAAACCAATATCAAATTTAAATTACATATTTAGAATGACATATCTATATATTACATTTAAATTTAAAAATCAAAACATATACTTTCTCAATATTCAATTTATAACCCATATAATATAAAGTAAACCTTTATGTTATCTTTGAAAAATTCAAACAGATAAAATAAAACCTTTATAATTATTACGTATTATATTCAAATCATAATTTCTTAAAAATACATATCCAAATCATCATATATATATATATATCTTATATTTTAGAAATCTAAAAGAAATCAAAATATCTATATAATATATATAGTATATATATAATGCAATATTCAAAATCAGAAGAAGAAAAAAATCAAAATTAGTATATAAACAGAAAAGGGCTGCTGCAAGTTTCCCAAAACGTGCGGCAATTACCTTTAAAATAAACATATATATAGCTTTTAAACATATTACTCAATACTAAAACAGTTGATTTATGCAGCTCTAAACAGACCAAGTAAAAATATATATACACTTGCATAACATATATATTAGTTGTTACAAAACTATTAATGTCAGTTTTACCTTTACAAATCCAATATGCTGTCAGAACATGTGAAATTTAATCTTTTGAATCATGGATATGTAAGACTGTATATATGTCTGACACCTCATATGCATTCAAAATTAATATATCTTTGGAACTTGTTTTATACATTCAAAGCTATGTATATGCAACTGTTATATATACTGAAAAACCAACCGTGCATGCTCGAAATCATGTGCAAATGAAACCAGATTTTTCGAAATCACATATGAAGCATTCCATATTCGAAACTCTTGTATAGACTTAAAGATTTACACTTTGGAGGTCATAAAACTGTTTAACACATGAAATCCAACTTTCCTTTAAGCTGTCACTTTGTATTCCCTAACCTGAAACATGCATTCTCTGGTACAAGTTTTAAACACCTTTTTTTTTCTCAAACTATATGTACATGACATATATAAAACTGTAAAATATGAAACAAGAGAAACAGAGCAACTTTTATATATAAAAACTATTATCAACTTACATTAAACCCAACAGATTTTTATATAAACTAAAATAAAAAAAATCAGACTGAAAATAGCTATATGCCGATTATCTTTATACACAATATATTATAAACTAACTAACATTATATAATATCTAAACATATATAAGTGACTGAGTAATAATATAAAGCTACAACATATATAATATCAACTAAACCTTTAAATATTTAACGCATACCTCAATATATATATAAAAAAAAGACTATAACCAATGGGTGGAACGGCAACTAGGGAATTTGCATGGCTAGGTTGAGTGAAGGCGGGTGTTGGATCCAGGGGCGAGCAAGGGCGAGGAGGACGGTCGAGAGATGGGGGGTCATGTGCGCCTGTCAGAGGTGGGTTGTTGGTTCGGAGTTTTTCACTGGAGGGCTGCTTCAGGGCTTTCGGCCATGGTGAGGGGAGCTTGGTGGGGTTTGGATCGGAGAAGAAGGACTCGCGTGGAAGGTGGCTGAGTTTAATGGAAGGGAGAAAGGTGAATGCAAGGTGGCAACACATCATAGGGAGCTGATATATACAAGCTACAGTAAAGCTTGTTATAAAATTTTTGTTTCGAAATATAGAACAGAAAGAAGAGGAAGAAATTGGGAATGTGAAAGGAATTGGAAGCCGATCATTTGATGAAAGTGAAAAGGTGGAAAATAGCAAGGGTCGGGTAAGTTGAACCAGAAAACTATATTATCAGTGGGAATAGTGAAAGTCTAAAGTTTGATATTAATATGTAAGAGCATTAAAAGTAGTGACCGTTGGTTATGCGGTGTAATATGAATGGGTAAAGGAAACTAGACGGTCACAAGTACGGAACCGATATGGAAATTGTTCCGCAGATTTCGACGCGCACCGGATTCCAAAATTCACAAACAATATACGATAAAGATCAACGCGACGAGACGATCAAAACAGTATACGGATATCAGTGGTATGATTGAATTATAAAAATTCGAATTTTATTTTATGATCAAAACAATTTTTATTTTCATCGCTTTTTAACTGATTAAATTGAAGTAAATTTACGCGCGAAATAAACTTTCATATTTTCGGACGAAAATTTACCAGTTGCTATGTTTAACTAGACGCATTCCAAATATCAAATTTATATTTCAAAATTTTATCGTTTAAAATTTCACAAAATTTCAACTAATTACGATATTAAAACAGTTTAAAATTTACGGGTCGTTACATTACTTAAATAAGTTTGGTTTGAAATTATTATATTTGAGATTTTAAAGATATGTTTTATAAATTGAATTTGATTAAAAGTTACGTAAATGAATATTTCAAACTTATGTAAATTTAAGTGGGATATTTTGTTTGTAAATCTGTGTATTTAGATGTTATTGAAATGATTAAGTAAATATTTCAAAACTAAATAATAGTAAAGTGAATTTGATATATATATATGAAATTATCAAATTTAGTTTTGAAATGTTGAATATTTAAAGCTTTGAAATATATCGAAATTGAAATGGCTTATTTTATGGTTCAAATATGTATTTGAAATCAATAATTTGAAATGGTTTATTTAGAAACTGAATCGAATTGAAATTGATGATTTGAGATTTGATTAAATTTGAATTTTGAAATTCGAGTTGATTTGAATCGGTTTGTGAAATTGAGGAAGCTATTTTATTTTATAAAGTATTTTTAAACTATATCTAAAAATATTTATATTTTACTTTATAAATTATTTTAATATAAACTATTTTAATATAAATCATTTTCAATATAAATTATTTTATTTAAACTATTCTAACTTATAACTATTATATATAAACTATTTTATTTTATAAACTATTTTATTATATATACTAATATCTAAACTGTTTAAAGGAAAGTGTTATGATTTCAAAGTGTTATAATTTCCAAAGTGCTATGATTTCAAAAATGTTGTGATTTCCAAAGTGTTATAATTTCAAGTGTTTTGGTTTCGAAAGTGTTATAACTTTGAAAGTACTATGATTTTGGAAATGAATATTTTTGAAGTGAAAAAAGATATCGTATTGATATGGTTTTTGAAATGAAAATGATATTTTGGTTTTGAAGTATAAACTATTTTGAAATGACCGCGGTGTTATAATAACGTTTGGTTGTTAAAGAGACCGGGATCGGATATGGGCATACTCTCTGTCGATATCGAAAACCACTTTAACAACTGTGTACGCGGTGGAGATTCCAGAATGAAGTAGGATGGTGGCGACGATCCTATATGAGGTATATACGTGGACCCGACTCCCGTGAGTTGGCATTAGGTGGCTAAAACAGGAGCGATTCTGGGCCAATGAGGTAGCTCCTCTAATCGGACACACTCCATCGTATGCCATTCTATTACTTTGTGATTGTTTTGGTGCGCACCCTTGATTCTGGAGTGTGGCTCGAGGTGGGCGATTGCTGCGGCTCTACGTCACCATACCCTAGCATTGCCTTATTGTGTCGTGTCACCTACCATAGCGTGCTTTACTACGAGTTTGTTTTGTACCATACCTATGGAGTGCCCTCTGACAACGCCCATTACAGGGGAGATTACGGTACTGTATAAACTATGGGAATATAGAAAATGTGTTAAGGTGGAAAATGTAAAGCCTTAACGCTATTTTAATAGTTTACTTTACTATAGACATATTATAATAGCGTATTACTACATAGTAGATAGTTTAACGGATCCTTAGAGGATGGTTATCCCAAACACCCTTTGAGTTACTTGTATTTCAGTTAATATTTCACTTGAGTTGGATTTATTGATATAAGAATGTTCCTGACTCGAGTGTTTTGTGTTTTGCTTTACGGTCAGGTCAGACTGAGTGATACAGTATTCGAGACTCACCTTAGAAGTTGGAGCTTCGCTTGGAGATCCAGCTATCTATCCAGCTTTCAGTTATTCAGTTGATTCCAGTGATGTATTCAGATTTGGTATCTGACTATTGTATTGAGACATCTATGTATTCGAGACCTCTGTTGTATCTTATTTGACTTTATTATATATATAGTAGCTTCATGAACTACTATCCTTTTGTTTCCGCTGCATTATTGTTATATTACTCTGTGTCTGTGATTCTATGATTATTTATTTATTGTATATGCTGAGTTTTGCCAAATTTAAATTAACAATCCGATATTTTGAGCAATTCAAATCCGACATGTATGGATGCGAATGGTTGAAAATATCAGGTCGTTACAGTTGGTATCAGAGCTCTGGTTTTAGGCATAACTTAGCATATAAAGTA
The DNA here is from genome assembly GCA_030737815.1 of Allium fistulosum. NCBI lineage: Eukaryota > Viridiplantae > Streptophyta > Magnoliopsida > Asparagales > Amaryllidaceae > Allium > Allium fistulosum. The sequence continues at coordinate 344,798,671 of CM060903.1, read as the reverse complement.
AATTTAATTACAGAATCACCTTCTTTCGAGCTTGAATCTCTTCCTCTTTGACTCGGCTTCCTTTGAATTTTGGAATGTTCCCTCAGTTCCAAAATCCATCCTTGTCTCCCCTATTTGTATTTTTCTGATTCTGGAGCACCCCATAGCTCCACTGAACGATTTGTAAAAGAGTGAAACTCCTTTACAATAAGCGTCGATTCACCGGAGATTTATGTATCCTCGGTTTAGATGTTGCTATCTCTTGCTTTGCCCAAATTCTATCTCTGGTAATCAAATGTCGATTTGCTCCTGAATTCTACCTTGATCTTATTTTGAAATCACGGTTGACCCGGTTAAGGTTGCCCACGATTTATATAAGTTTATCCATTCGTTTCTCTCTTTGAAATCTATTTATCTCCCTATTGAGCCTATCTTCTAGTTGAACTCTTTTGATTAGGATCCCTCTATATTTGGATCTCTATCCTTGTTTTGAAATCCATTCTGCAATCATCGTGTGAGGGATTGTATTTGTAATTAATAGTAAAATGTTTTATAGTGTGTTGTTTGAGTTGTTGATGTTGATTTGGGTTTCCGATCGATTCGTCTGATCAATGCTATCGATAGGAATTCCAAAACACTTAAACAACACAAATTGGCAAAATATTGTTTACAAAATTTTAAAATTTGTATGACTGTATTTTATCTATAAAAGTATAGTTTTCTGAAATTTGATAATTAAAGGAATTGGTTGTTAGGAATGATAATACTAGATTATCATTATTATTTTTTCTATTGTTATATGTTATAAGGTGTTCAAAATTTTTATAAACAAGGTTATTTGATTTGAAAATGCAATAAGCTTAAACTATGGATTTGAGAATTTAATTTCCGGTACTTTTCAAATTTTTGATATACATATTATTTGGAAGTATTTTCGAATGGAAATTGTTTCAAAAGAATAATTTTAAAGGAATTAAGTCTGTACTCTCTTCGTTTGTCGCTGGAAAATAATTCGGTGATGACTGCAGCATCATCGACATTCATTTTCGAGTCTCAAAGTGGAGAGACCATTTAGTAGCTTTGCTACACGTTATTTTGAAATTTTGATTTAATTTGGAAAAAAAATTTTGAGGGTAATTTGATTTATAAAATATATATAATTATTTCAAAGTTGTTTGAAGTGAAACCGGAAATTTGAATCTTAAGTTTTATATTAAGAAATGGTTTCAATTATTGAAATAAAGTGAAATGTTTGAATAATTGGAATATCTAAAATGATAAATGAAATTTAACCAACTTGAAATAGTGGAATTTGAATAAAAACTTATTTGTATAATACTAAATTGCATTTTGATATATAACTTACCTTAAATATTCAAAAAGTTAAAATGTTAGGATATAATAAAAGAGTTGTACAAAAAGGGAAACTCAATAAATTGTTCAAACTAAAATTTGGCTTTATAAAAATGTTGTAAATAAAAAGGGTGAATTTGTATAGTATTTAATTGCACTCATAAACATTTATATAACTTACCTGGAAAGTTTAAATGTAATTAGAATGTAATTAGATAATATACACTATGATAAGTAATGGGGTATCAAAAATGATATTTTGTTAAGGGAATTTACTGATAATAAATTGGATAATAAAAAGGAAAATTTAATTGTTAAATAATATATGGTTATAAGATGTTTATACACGTTCATACACGTGATATATATTAAGTGGAAAAAATTAAATAGATAAGGGAGAATGCTAGTTAAGCAAATAAATAGGAACTTAAGAATAGTGAAATTGAAATTTTAAGGAGAATCAACTTAACTAGGGTCAAATGGATTTAATAAATGGGTAAATAAATGAGTTGAATCAAATAAATTTTGTTTTGAAAAGGAATTTTTGTAACAAATGCTAATAAATTGAAATCAAATCTATTGATTGAAATACATTAAATTGAGTCAATAAAATATGAACATAATAAATATTTATTAATTGAATAAAATGGATTAAACCAAATTATTGAATATTGATTTGTCTAAAATTGAGATCAATATGGTTTTAAATTGTTGGAGTTGAATGTTGAGGTGGAATTAACTTTGGTTGATCTAATAAATTTAATGAATGAGTAAAACAAAACAAATTATGTTGTGAAAATTATGCAATAAATGTTAATAAATTTGAAACAAATCAACTGAATGAAAATATATGAAATGAAATCAATCAAACGTGAACACCATAAATTTGATTGATTAAATAAAATGAATTGGAAATCAAATTAATCGGATATAAACCCATTTTTTTAATGGAGTCTGTATGGTCTTAAAATTAATTGTTGCTTTTTGTGTTTCAATCTATCTTTCTTTATGGTTGTTTCTATTCTCCTACCTCCTTCCTTTTCGGGGATGAAAAGTTTTGAGTGGGGGAGAGTGTAACGACCCGTATATTTTTATGGTTTTAATAATATATTTAATTGAATTTTTGTGAAATTTTAAATAATAATATTTTGAAATAAAAATTTAATATTTAGAATACGTCTATTTAAACATAGAAACTGGTAAATTTTCATCTGATAATATTGAAGTTTATTTTATGGTGTTGATTTATTTAAAAATTTAAATTAGTTAATATTTGATGATAATAAAATATTTTCCAAATCTAAATATTTTTATATATTAAATTTTTAAATCATCTTCTAAGTGAGACGTCATCTTTCGTTTTTTCAAATTTGAACCGTTACTGCTTCGTTTAACTTATTTTCGATAGATTTGCAGCATTTCCGGTACCGATATCGACTTTTGATCTGATGATCCTATCACTGATATCTGCATACCGTTTTGATCATCTCATCGTGCTGATCCCATAGTATATTCGTTTGTTTATTTCGGCGTCCGATACGTGGCGAAATCTACGAGAGAACTGACCGTATCGGTACCTAAATTCTAAACTTTTGGTTTCCTGCGTCCTTTAAGCTGGCCAGTCGTGAGATAATAAATGACCACTATCATTATTATTTCCATAAATTCATCTTTTCAGCTTTAACTATTGTTATTCCCTATATTCAACTTTTAATTTCTAGTTCGTTCTAATTGCTCTAGTTCCATTTCAATATAATAATTCTCTGCCTTCTCTTTTTCTGTCTCGTCCATCTTCATCTGTATAACATAATAAAATATATAAAAGGAGAAGTTTGTACAGACCTTTAATCCACTTGAACTATTATATTTACTCACCTGACCTTCCTAGATTGGCTTCACTCCCAACCCACTTTTCAAATTCAACCCCGTCTTCCACTGTGCTTCAGCATCCTCCCCTCGCCATTCAAACTTCACCCGTCTCCCCTTTAGTCGCCTCCCATCCATGCTTCATATCCCACCCACAACACCACTGCGCCAACCTATCTCCGACCCGTTATCCACTCACTGCCCAGAACCGCTCCACCATGCTTCCACTGCCTTCCTTTCTCTCTCACTTTCTCTTCCCTCTACCAGCGACTGACATCTTCTCCTCACCACTCCACCACCACCCGAAAGGCCCTGATCTCCTTCCCACCCAATTGCCGAGCTCGACAGTGTGAGCTTGTGAACTAGTGAGGCATCAAAGTGATGGAAGGTTGGTGGTCCTTCAGGTTGCTGGATTTGGTACATTTGCATTTAATCTGTAGTTATATATATATAAGTTTAGAAAGGTTTGTATATATATGTTTATATATAGGTTTATATATATATAAGTATACTGGGATTTGGTTTAAATAGATATATGTATATAATTTATTTTAAAATAGTATTATATATATGATAGTTTGAGGATTTCGTATATCGCATGAACTGTAAGAGAAGAGAAGTATATACTATATATTAATTAAATATATTTGTGGTTATTTATATGAACTGCATTAGTTATATATATATATATAAAATTCTAACTGAAGCTTATATGGTTGATGTGATTGTTTTACAAATGTATATTGTTTAAAAAGTATACTTATATTTGTTGTTTTATATAGTTACGCGAGTCATATAATAGTCTGGTACTATTATTCGTATATGTATAAATAATATATGCTGTATATTATATTTTGGTTTTTTTTTATTTTGCAGCTTTTCAACTTGCAGTTTATATATATACCTATTTATACCATCTACATATGTATGAATATAGTAGCTTCAAAGTATACATTACGTTATAATATATATACATATAAGTGTTGTTATAAGTGTTGTTTAAAATATAATATATATATATATATATTTGCTTATACATATAGAGTTTCGGCACTCATATATACATAATATTAGTCATAATTGTACATAGGTTCTGTTTTATATATAAAGTATAAAAGGGTGTATTTAAGCTATTGATTAGTAATATATATATATATATATATATTAGTTATGTAATAATATGTTAATTTATTTACTCAAGTTATACTGTTATATACCAAACAGTTTATATGTATTTTATAAAATATAATAAGTCTGTTAGTGTTAGTATGTAGGCAGGTTGATTTGGTAATATGTTAGTATATGTATACACTGAGGCTATGTAGTATGTTTGGAACTGTTTTGATAATAATAAATACGATGTTTTATATATAAGTCAGTATAAGTTTATATATATGATTTTTATATTAGTCTACTTGAATATATATAGTATACATAAGTTTTAAATAATCTATTTGTTCTCTACTTGTTTGTATACTTGTCAGTGCTTGTTTCGATATATATATATATATATGTATGTATATATCTACTGTTTTTATTATTATTATAATAAGTACATATACAGTTATTTTAATTTTGAAATGTATATGTAGACTTTAAACTAAAATAATATATATATGAGTTTGATTTAATAATGATTTGAAAGTTATATTATTTTAATATTTGTCTTGAATTGAAATATTGAAATACATAAATAATATAATAATATGTACATATTTTCAGTCTCTGTCAAAAATGATTTTGATTGGTTCTCATCGATTCCCCTTTTATCAGCTTTCGGTCCGTCGTGCCTGTTTCTTCATCGAATTCGTGCCAATTTGCTTTGCTTTGGAATTCGTGGCTTGTCCTGTTGTCTATTCTCTCTTGCCTTGAAAGGTGAGCAATCACTCACGATTAATGTTCTTATATTTATTAAATTTGATTTCAATTGAAATGACAATTGAAATATGCTGCTGCTATTTATTTACATTGCTATATATATGCTATTATCTATATTTGTTCACCTGTGACATCTGACACCATTATCTGGTATTTATCACTGATGATATATGCATGTTACTATTGTTATATTATTTTCATATCTATTATCACTCTGCAAGTTCCCTGTTAGTATAGAATTCACTATTGGTTGAAATGATACATACCCGAACGATCTGTAGAATAGGAGAAAATCGTTATGGGTTGAAATGATAAACCCAAGCGATTTTCATTTGAATTGAATTTGGGATTGCGGGTTGAAAAGATATATACCCGTATATATATTTAAATTGCGGATTGAAATGATAAATATCCATATCACTTGACCATAAGATAGAAAATTTTATACAGACACCGTTGGTCTATATATAAATATTTTGGAAATGATTTCTATGGTTTTGAAAAGGAATATATGGTTTTTAATAAATATTGATTTTAAAATTTTATTAAAGTTGATTTAATAAAGTTGATATATAATATGTTTAAGTATTTATTTAATATCTATATTTTCAAATATAGAGTTTATAATGATTCAGATTGGAAAGATAAATTTGAAATTATATTTATTTAAGAATTTTACTTAAATAAGTTTGGTTTGAAATTATTAAATTTGAGATTTTAAAGATATGTTTTATAAATTGAATTTGATTAAAAGTGACGTAAATGAATATTTCAAACTTATGTAAATTTAAGTGGGATATTTTGTTTGTAAATCTAAGTTGTATTTAGATGTTATTGAAATGATTAAGTAAATATTTCAAAACTAAATAATAGTAAAGTGAATTTGATATATATATGAAATTATCGAATTTAGTTTTGAAATGTTGAATATTTAAAGCTTTGAAATATATCGAAATTGAAATGGCTTATTTTATGGTTCAAATATGTATTTGAAATTGATAATTTGAAATGGTTTATTTAGAAACTGAATCGAATTGAAATTGATGATTTGAGATTTGATTAAATTTGGATTTTGGAATTCGAGTTGATTTGAATCGATTTGTGAAATTGAGGAAGCTATTTTATTTTATAAATTATTTTTAAACTATATCTAAAACTATTTATATTTTACTTTATAAATTATTTTAATATAAACTATTTAATATAAATCATTTTCAATATAAATTATTTTATTATAAACTATTTTAACTTATAACTATTATATATAAACTATTTTATTTTATAAACTATTTTATTATATATACTAATATCTAAATTGTTTAAAGGAAAGTGTTATGATTTCAAAGTGTTATAATTTCCAAAGTGCTATGATTTCAAAAATGCTGTGATTTCCAAAGTGTTATAATTTCAAGTGTTTTGGTTTTGAAAGTGTTATAACTTTGAAAGTACTATGATTTTGGAAATGAATATATTTGAAATGAAAAATGATATCGTATTGATATGGTTTTTGAAATGGAAATGATATTTTGGTTTTGAAGTATAAACTATTTTGAAATGACTGCGGTGTTATAATAATGTTTGGTTGTTAAAGAAACCGGGATCGGATATGGGCATACTCTCTGTCGATACCGAAAACCACTTTAACAACTGTGTACGCGGTGGAGATTCCAGAATGAAGTAGGTTGGTGGCGACGATCCTATATGAGGTATATACGTGGACCCGACTCCCGTGAGTTGGCATTAGGTGGCTAAAACAGGAGCGATTCCGAGCTAATGAGGTAGCTCCTCTGATCGGACACACTCCATCGTATGCCATTCTATTACTTTGTGATTGTTTTGGTGCGCACCCTTGATTCGGGAGTGTGGCTCGAGGTGGGCAATTGTTGCGGCTCTACGTCACCACCAGTCTGGATGCGTAATTGGTATATCTACCCTGGCATTGCCTTGTTGTGCCATGTCACCTACCATAGCGTGCTTTACTGCGAGTTTGTTTTGTACCATACCTATGGAGTGCCCTCTGACGATGCCCATTACATGGGAGATTACAGTACCGTATAGACTATGGGAATATATAAAATGTGTTAAGGTGGAAAATGTAAAGCCTTAATGCTATTTCAATAGTTTACTTTACTATAGACATATTATAATAGCGTATTACTACATAGTAGATAGTTTAACGGATCCTTAGAGGATGGTTATCCCAAACATCCTTTGAGTTACTTGTATTTCAGTTAATATTTCACTTGAGTTGGATTTATTGATTGTGATATCCCGGAATTTTGGCAATATCAATTTAATAATCTTTATTAATAATTAAATTGATTTGTTGATTTTATTTTATAAATTGACAAGTTTAATTCTTTTAAAAGTTAATAATATTTTAAATTGGCAATACTTATTAATATCTTTTCTAAACAATTTAAAATTGGTAAGATTTATCTTTCAAAACTTATATAAATGTTTTCTATTTATAATGTATATATATATTGGTATATATATTATAAATAGGGAGTCTTTAATTTAATAAAAGACTATGTTTTCAAATTATAATATATATGTATATATATATTGTTATTTGAAGTTATGTATTAAAATTCAATATGATGATTATCAAAACTAATGTAAAAATATTTTCCATTTAGAATATATATATTTGTATATTTATATAGAATCTTAAAGCTTATTTATAAAAGAGATAAATACATTATATACTTATAAATATTTCATAAAAACATATAAATGTCTTAAATAAATGTATTAAAAACAAGATGTACACTTGTTAGCATATTAGAGTGGTGTGAAGACATTTGTAAGAAAATAAGTAATTTGTAATTTAAATAGCATAGGTGTAAGCAAATTAAAGAGACAAGTGGCTATATTTTAATTTAAGTTTTAAAATAAATAAAAATTAGTATGTAAGAAGAAATCTGTTTTTCACTTTTCAGTTTAAAAATTTTCTTTTCTTCAACTTCTTTCTCAACTAAAATAATTCGAATCTAAAGAGAAAATAAAACCTGGAATCAAATCTCAAAGAAAATGTGAAATCTGGAAATTCATCAAAGCTTGGAAGCAGAACAAATGCAATCTGAAGTCATGTAATCAGATAAATGAAGATCAAGCAACTAAATGCAAGAAATCAAACAGCAAGTACAAATTCAACAAAGCAAAAAGAAATCAAATTTAAAAATCTGGAAAAGCCTGGAAAACAGCTTCTATTCTCTGTTCTCTGACCTGTCTGGTGAGTAAATATATTTTAAAAACAGTTAAATTTAGATTTCATTTAGATGATTGTGAAAGAAAATATCTTGTTATCTGAAATGTTGGAATCAAATGTATGCATGTTTGTATATGGTTGTTTGAATGCCTGTGTAGACATAATATAGCTCTGTTGTATTATTTACAGGTTTTTGATTACTTCAAAAATTCAATATCTTGTCATTGAATCATAGATAGCCTTTGATTTGTAAACAAAAGATGTTTAAAATTATATGATATCACCACTAAAAATAATTCTAGAAATTTATATTTGAAATTTATCTTGAAATTTTATAATTTACAGTGAAATTCAAAAATTGGGTCAAAAATGTATAAGTTTAATTATTGAATTTGATTGCATAATTGAATTCAATATAGAAAACCATAAATTTTAAAGGTAATATCACGATTTAAATTTTGAAATGATTGAGTATTGTCGAGATGAACATTTGGGCTTTTTCGAGCAAGTTCTATCGATCAACGTCGATTTGGACGTCGTGGTTGGTTTTGAAGGTAGAGGGGATGTTGGAGTTCATCAGAAAAATAGTATGGTGATTTATCTTTAACCGTGATGATCGGAGATCATAAGTGTAGGGTTTTAGACGCTGTTTTTTTTCATTGATGTTCAATCGAGTCTCGAGACGTCGACAGATGGCCGGAGTTGATCGCATGTGTCCTGGTGGTTGCTGGTAGTCGAGGCGAAACTGCGGTGAAGATGGCGTGGTGCATCGATCATGGATCGTCGGAGGCGAGTCGATTTTACTGGTGATCTTGTTTGTCGAACTGATGGGTTCATAGCTCGATTTCGATTTCGTTCGAATCGAAGAGAAAATGGTGGTCGATCGCGATGTAGTGATGAAAGGTGACTTGTCGGAGGCCATCGTGGAGTTCGCCGTCGATCGACGTGGGTGTGCACGTTTATGTGCACGATTTCGTGCACCTGGAAGTTGGAATTGGGGAAGAAGCTAGAGCTTGGGTTTTGTTCGGGGGAAATCGAGTTTTACTCGAAGCAAGATGTTACGTGGGTATGACGTGAGTGTTACTTCGAGTTTCTGATGGTATTACTCGAGAGTTGCTTCGGGTTTTCTTATGGTTTTCTCGGGTTTGAGTTTTAGAGCAGGCCTTAAGATTTTAAAAAGAAATGTACAGGAAGTTTTAAAAAGTTAAAACAAAGGAAATTGATTTTGTAATGTTTCTAAGTTTTAAAAACAAAAGTTAACAAGTTTTAATTGTAAAATAAATTGTTTTCAGAATTAAATGTTTTAACAAGTTTAAATTAATTTAAATAAATAAGTTTTAAAGAATAGAAAATAGATTTGTAAAATGATCTTTGTATTAAAAATTATTTAAATAACTTTGGAAAGCTTCAAAGATTTTAAAGGTAAAAACTAAATGTTGTAATTATTTAATTATAATAAAGATTTTATCTTAAGTAATTAAGATTTTGATTTATTAAAGGAAATTAATATGTGAAATTAATAAGGATAATTCATTTACTGAAAATGATTTAAGAATAGATAATAATTTAATTAAGATAATGATTTTCTTAATTAAGATATTTAAGTATAAATAGTTAAGAAATTATTTAATTAAATTTAAATAATTAGATAAATAATTAACTAAGTAATTAATTAGTGATTAGTTAGAGATAATCACTTATGAATTATTTAAGTATAATTACTTGATGAAGTAATTAAGGAATAATTACTAGATGTAATTAAGTAAGGCAAATTATTTAATAAAGTGATTAAAGGATAATTATTTTATGAAAGTAATTAAATGGAAATGATTAAGAGTTAATTACCTAGTGTTATTAATTAAATAATTTAGTTAATAAAGTTAATTAATGGATTAAGGTAATTAATTGTTGGTTAAGGTAATTAATTGTTGGTTAAGGTAAATAAATTGTTGGTTAAGATAATTAATTAAAAAGTAATTAATTAATGAAAGTAATTAAGGGAAGTTAATTACTAATTAAGATTAATCAAAGGTGATTAATAATTGTGGTTTAATTAAGATTAATTACTTAAATGTAATTAATTTAAATAAATAAATAATTAAAGATGTAATTAGAAATCATTAGTTTATAATTAATTAATGATGTAATTAAGAGTTGATATTAAGATTTATTAATCAAATGATAAGTGATTAATTGTAATTAATTAAGGATTAAAGTAATTGATTATAATTAATTAATTAATGAAGTAATTAAAGGTTAATTACTGTATTTGATTAAGAATAATTAATTTGTGAAATTAATTAAAGATAATTACTTAAATGTAATTAAAGAATGATTAATCAAGGTGATTAATTAAAGTGGATAATTAGAGAAAGATTAATTAATTTATTGGTAATTAATTAATGATTATATAAGTAAGATTTATGATGAAGTAATTAATTTAATTTATTTTAAATTAATTTGAATAAAGTAATTAATTTAATTCACTTTAAATTAATTAAAGATAGAGATAGTTAATTTAATTCATTTTAAATTAATTATGTTGTGATTAAGTAAATCATTGCTTATGTATGAATGGATGACATTGATTGTCTTGAATGGATGTAATCTCAGAAATGAGATAAGTAATGTGGTGTGATATGAATGCTTGGTTGCATTATGATGGTAATATAGATTAACTATTGTGATGTTGATATGGATTACCTATTTTGTTATGAATCATTTGTTTATTTGATAATGTGATTATCAATTGTGAATTGTGAATTATCTATCTGTATGAATATAGATAAGTTAAATTGTTTAAACCTTTAAACAACTTGGCCCTTAAAAGATACGTTTTGGATTTCGATGAGACCGGGATCGGGTTTCCGTATACCGGATTTCCAGGTCTGGAGACCCGAATACCACATCGATCCAAATTAACGATAGGTCGTGAATCTCAAGTGAAGATGATTCAGAGTGCAAGGGTTATTGTCGTTAACTCTGAGGGTGATTCCAAAACGAGTGTAACGAGATAATGCCTTCGGTTTCGTTCGAACCCGGAACGAACTTGTATGGATTGAATGCTTTCAGCACATCGTCAGGCGGACGATGAGCATTCTAAGTGATATGTTCTGATTAAAGGTAATCGTAACCTCAAGCCTCATCAACCGGGAATGGCTAAAACAGGGGAGGTGCAGCAAGGCTTCGTGGGTAGCACCCACTGAGAGCAAGATAGATCCCTGTCTAGAGGTCCCTTTTCTTTTATTCGGCTTAGTGTGTGGTTGGTCGCGCCAACTACGGGATTGTCTTGTTCGGAATTATCCAGTAAGGGATGGTTCCGGCTTTGTGTTGCAGAGGAGCGGGCGTACTCCTCGGTACGGTGATCTAGGCCACGTACTGTGACGGGCGGTACCCCAGTAGCCCTGCCATTGTATGGAATCCAAACTCCAATAAGTGCCGTACATATTAGTTGTGCCCAACTATGTTGGAATGTGAGATGTAAGCATTTCAGCTATTTCTGTATTTTACTTGAAAACCCTAGACCCTATTATAATACAATCAGATTTCCTATCAAATGTTTTGGTTAGCGTAAGGTAAAAACTTTTCCATGTTTATGTGTGGGAAGTCTTACGTGATACCTTTGTTTTCAAAAGGTTTTGAAGTTAAACAATTTTAACCCGTTTACTCACACCAGACCCATGTCTGACCCAAGTGTTTATTTCTGTTTTATAAACTCTTGGGTACTCAAATTTTTACGAGTAGCCAAGGGATTCAGGTTTAGCTTTGACGAATTGTGGAGGAGCAATGGAGCAGGAGGCTTCGGCGTTCGTAGATATAGTATTCCGCTGTGTTGATATCTGTGATAGTGTCTTGTCTTGTATTTGAGTTGTAATGTCTAGACAGATGTTTATAACTGTCTAGTAAGTGATGTATATACTGTGTAACTCTGTAAAGTGTTGTATACTATGTAATAGTTTATGTTATTAATATAATTTATTCGTTCCGCTGTGAGATTGTTGTTGTTATTTCTTTCTTTCTTCTCTTCTTTTCTATTTTCTACCCCTTTCTTTCTTCATAATGATGCGACTTTCTGGGCATAGGAAGTCGGGTCGTTACATATGGTATCAGAGCATAGGTTGAGCGAATGCCTAAGCTTTTGGTTAAGTGAATATCAGAACACTAGGTTGAGTGAATACCTAGGCTCTGAAGTGGTGTCTATCTTGAGAGCGCGTATTTGTTAGTTATATAAAAATGATTTTATATTGTGTTAATTGATCGATTGAGTGGTATATGGATTCTGGTCAATACGAGTAGCTAACGTTATTGATAGGGATCTCTAAACACTTGACCAGGCCAACGGACACAATATTGTTTTAAAGAGGTAGATGAAATAATTTTACCCAGAATTAATTTCTATATAAAAAGTATCATTTTAAATATATATATTTATGTATTTCTACCTATTTGTTGGGTTACCTGTTCGGGTTTTCCAATATAAGTTATAAGGGTAGATAGGATGGTAGTGTGTGTAACACAATTACCAATAGTTAGAGTGTGAATGTTGAGGTTGGAAGTGTATCTGACGAGACTGTAGACCAAATACCGTCTCGAGTAAACTTTGTTGTGGTGTAAAGATTTCATCGATCTCCGAAGGAAACTGTTTAAGTTCGGAGTTTATCTTTGAAGTTGGATGAATAGAGTAGATCTATTGGATGAGCTGAAGAGAGTGATGGTATTTTGGTAACCTCAGGAAGTAGTAGCTGTGTGATGAGACACGGTGGCAATGGACGTTTCTGAAGATGTTTCTTCTGGAACAAGTTTGAAGAAGTGAGTCTGTTTCGGTGTTGTGGCTGAGTCCAGTGGGGTGTTTCTATTTGCTTTGAGGTCCGAGTTTCTCGAGGAGTTTCGGATAAGAAGTCTTTGGTTTGTGGCAGCAGTGCGACTCGGAGTGTTCTATGTTGGCAGAAAGTTTCTGGCTGAGCAGTTTTTCTGAAGGTGAAGTTCAGAAGCAGTAGAGTGAATCCATTTCTTCGATGGATTGGTTAGTCAAATATAAGCTGTTCTGATTAGTGAAGAGAGAACAGTTATCTTTGGAAATTAGGCCGAGCTGATCGAAAAGGTGACTTGCGATTGTTTAAGTATTCTCTTGGGATTATTGGAGATTGAGATTCTGTATCGACTTGATTCGTGGAGTTACCCGTGATTCAGCTTTGTAGAAGGATGTCTCCTAGAGAAGAATTTTGGTGAAGCGGCTCAGTATTCTTTGGAAAAGGATTGATCACACCTAGTTGAGTTTCTGCTGAGATGTTTTTGATTAAGTAGAATGGTTCACTAAGATTTTATGGGTCTTATAAACTGTGAAATGATCAAGTTTGTGTTCGAGTTTCTCCGATGACATTCTCATCTGTTCAAGATCAGAATTGTGCAGCGAAAGCAAGATAGCAGCTATTCTAGAGTGGAAGCAACCGAGAGTTGTAATTTTCTTCGAGTAGAGGATTTCTATAGGAAATTCAAGTGTATCTCTAAGTATGAAGAATTTTTCAGGATTTGGAGGTAAGGTTGTCAAGTGCAACTGTTTGGCTATTCCAGGAAGGAGAAGTAGTTCGAAATGCTCTAATGTTTGTGGAGTAGAATTGTGTTCTGGATTTCGGTGATTTTTGGGAAACCATTTTGTTGAATAGGATCCAGAAATTGGTTTAATATTGGTCTAGATTATTTCAAGAAGCATCAGCAAAGGTTAAGCTGATCAGGAAGAATGAAGTGACTCAGGATCGTCAAAGGAGTTATGCAGTTAAGAATTGATGGAATTTGGAAATTGATGTTGAAATTGGATATTGTTTAAGTTTTTCTCCGATCAAAGGAGATATAAGATTTGGTAAGACTGGAGAGTAAGCTCCGGAAGTATTATGAGATTTTTCTGTGTTCTTTGGAGATTAGATTTTGATCCCCAGGATTGAGTTGCCAGTTCGGATAACTGGAATTCATTGTATTTCACGTATCTTTGAGGGAATACGTGTGTGATTCATCTGGTTGTGGGATCAGCAGTTCAGATGGATATGGAAGTTGAGATGGTTTTGAGTTTAGTCTGATATCTTGTTCAGATTTGTAATCTAGATGGGAAGGAGTTCTAGATTATTGTAGATAGTTAGTTAAGATCCTGTAAAACGAGTATCCCGGTATATATATACTTGGGGAAACTCGAGGAAATTCTATCCAGAATTTTTACTGGATAGTTAAATTTGTTTGTTGTATTGATTTATATGGTTGCTATGATTGATAGTGTATGATTGATATGTATGGTTGCTGTTTAAAATTAAAAATTTGCTGGGTTATTAAATTATCTTTGCTTTTAAATTTCGGGGACGAAATTATTTTAAGGGGGGAGGAATGTGATATCCCGGAATTTTGGCAATATCAATTTAATAATCTTTATTAATAATTAAATTGATTTGTTGATTTTATTTTATAAATTGACAAGTTTAATTCTTTTAAAAGTTAATAATATTTTAAATTGGCAATACTTATTAATATCTTTTCTAAACAATTTAAAATTGGTAAGATTTATCTTTCAAAACTTATATAAATGTTTTCTATTTATAATGTATATATATATTGGTATATATATTATAAATAGGGAGTCTTTAATTTAATAAAAGACTATGTTTTCAAATTATAATATATATGTATATATATATTGTTATTTGAAGTTATGTATTAAAATTCAATATGATGATTATCAAAACTAATGTAAAAATATTTTCCATTTAGAATATATATATTTGTATATTTATATAGAATCTTAAAGCTTATTTATAAAAGAGATAAATACATTATATACTTATAAATATTTCATAAAAACATATAAATGTCTTAAATAAATGTATTAAAAACAAGATGTACACTTGTTAGCATATTAGAGTGGTGTGAAGACATTTGTAAGAAAATAAGTAATTTGTAATTTAAATAGCATAGGTGTAAGCAAATTAAAGAGACAAGTGGCTATATTTTAATTTAAGTTTTAAAATAAATAAAAATTAGTATGTAAGAAGAAATCTGTTTTTCACTTTTCAGTTTAAAAATTTTCTTTTCTTCAACTTCTTTCTCAACTAAAATAATTCGAATCTAAAGAGAAAATAAAACCTGGAATCAAATCTCAAAGAAAATGTGAAATCTGGAAATTCATCAAAGCTTGGAAGCAGAACAAATGCAATCTGAAGTCATGTAATCAGATAAATGAAGATCAAGCAACTAAATGCAAGAAATCAAACAGCAAGTACAAATTCAACAAAGCAAAAAGAAATCAAATTTAAAAATCTGGAAAAGCCTGGAAAACAGCTTCTATTCTCTGTTCTCTGACCTGTCTGGTGAGTAAATATATTTTAAAAACAGTTAAATTTAGATTTCATTTAGATGATTGTGAAAGAAAATATCTTGTTATCTGAAATGTTGGAATCAAATGTATGCATGTTTGTATATGGTTGTTTGAATGCCTGTGTAGACATAATATAGCTCTGTTGTATTATTTACAGGTTTTTGATTACTTCAAAAATTCAATATCTTGTCATTGAATCATAGATAGCCTTTGATTTGTAAACAAAAGATGTTTAAAATTATATGATATCACCACTAAAAATAATTCCAGAAATTTATATTTGAAATTTATCTTGAAATTTTATAATTTACAGTGAAATTCAAAAATTGGGTCAAAAATGTATAAGTTTAATTATTGAATTTGATTGCATAATTGAATTCAATATAGAAAACCATAAATTTTAAAGGTAATATCACGATTTTAAATTTTGAAATGATTGAGTATTGTCGAGATGAACATTTGGGCTTTTTCGAGCAAGTTCTATCGATCAACGTCGATTTGGACGTCGTGGTTGGTTTTGAAGGTAGAGGGGATGTTGGAGTTCATCAGAAAAATAGTATGGTGATTTATCTTTAACCGTGATGATCGGAGATCATAAGTGTAGGGTTTTAGACGCTGTTTTTTTTCGTTGATGTTCAATCGAGTCTCGAGACGTCGACAGATGGCCGGAGTTGATCGCATGTGTCCTGGTGGTTGCTGGTAGTCGAGGCGAAACTGCGGTGAAGATGGCGTGGTGCATCGATCATGGATCGTCGGAGGCGAGTCGATTTTACTGGTGATCTTGTTTGTCGAACTGATGGGTTCATAGCTCGATTTCGATTTCGTTCGAATCGAAGAGAAAATGGTGGTCGATCGCGATGTAGTGATGAAAGGTGACTTGTCGGAGGCCATCGTGGAGTTCGCCGTCGATCGACGTGGGTGTGCACGTTTATGTGCACGATTTCGTGCACCTGGAAGTTGGAATTGGGGAAGAAGCTAGAGCTTGGGTTTTGTTCGGGGGAAATCGAGTTTTACTCGAAGCAAGATGTTACGTGGGTATGACGTGAGTGTTACTTCGAGTTTCTGATGGTATTACTCGAGAGTTGCTTCGGGTTTTCTTATGGTTTTCTCGGGTTTGAGTTTTAGAGCAGGCCTTAAGATTTTAAAAAGAAATGTACAGGAAGTTTTAAAAAGTTAAAACAAAGGAAATTGATTTTGTAATGTTTCTAAGTTTTAAAAACAAAAGTTAACAAGTTTTAATTGTAAAATAAATTGTTTTCAGAATTAAATGTTTTAACAAGTTTAAATTAATTTAAATAAATAAGTTTTAAAGAATAGAAAATAGATTTGTAAAATGATCTTTGTATTAAAAATTATTTAAATAACTTTGGAAAGCTTCAAAGATTTTAAAGGTAAAAACTAAATGTTGTAATTATTTAATTATAATAAAGATTTTATCTTAAGTAATTAAGATTTTGATTTATTAAAGGAAATTAATATGTGAAATTAATAAGGATAATTCATTTACTGAAAATGATTTAAGAATAGATAATAATTTAATTAAGATAATGATTTTCTTAATTAAGATATTTAAGTATAAATAGTTAAGAAATTATTTAATTAAATTTAAATAATTAGATAAATAATTAACTAAGTAATTAATTAGTGATTAGTTAGAGATAATCACTTATGAATTATTTAAGTATAATTACTTGATGAAGTAATTAAGGAATAATTACTAGATGTAATTAAGTAAGGCAAATTATTTAATAAAGTGATTAAAGGATAATTATTTTATGAAAGTAATTAAATGGAAATGATTAAGAGTTAATTACCTAGTGTTATTAATTAAATAATTTAGTTAATAAAGTTAATTAATGGATTAAGGTAATTAATTGTTGGTTAAGGTAATTAATTGTTGGTTAAGGTAAATAAATTGTTGGTTAAGATAATTAATTAAAAAGTAATTAATTAATGAAAGTAATTAAGGGAAGTTAATTACTAATTAAGATTAATCAAAGGTGATTAATAATTGTGGTTTAATTAAGATTAATTACTTAAATGTATTTAATTTAAATAAATAAATAATTAAAGATGTAATTAGAAATCATTAGTTTATAATTAATTAATGATGTAATTAAGAGTTGAT
The DNA here is from genome assembly GCA_030737815.1 of Allium fistulosum. Taxonomy (NCBI): domain Eukaryota; kingdom Viridiplantae; phylum Streptophyta; class Magnoliopsida; order Asparagales; family Amaryllidaceae; genus Allium; species Allium fistulosum. Next base: position 344,780,899 of record CM060903.1, on the reverse strand, counting down.
ATTAAGATTTATTAATCAAATGATAAGTGATTAATTGTAATTAATTAAGGATTAAAGTAATTGATTATAATTAATTAATTAATGAAGTAATTAAAGGTTAATTACTGTATTTGATTAAGAATAATTAATTTGTGAAATTAATTAAAGATAATTACTTAAATGTAATTAAAGAATGATTAATCAAGGTGATTAATTAAAGTGGATAATTAGAGAAAGATTAATTAATTTATTGGTAATTAATTAATGATTATATAAGTAAGATTTATGATGAAGTAATTAATTTAATTTATTTTAAATTAATTTGAATAAAGTAATTAATTTAATTCACTTTAAATTAATTAAAGATAGAGATAGTTAATTTAATTCATTTTAAATTAATTATGTTGTGATTAAGTAAATCATTGCTTATGTATGAATGGATGACATTGATTGTCTTGAATGGATGTAATCTCAGAAATGAGATAAGTAATGTGGTGTGATATGAATGCTTGGTTGCATTATGATGGTAATATAGATTAACTATTGTGATGTTGATATGGATTACCTATTTTGTTATGAATCATTTGTTTATTTGATAATGTGATTATCAATTGTGAATTGTGAATTATCTATCTGTATGAATATAGATAAGTTAAATTGTTTAAACCTTTAAACAACTTGGCCCTTAAAAGATACGTTTTGGATTTCGATGAGACCGGGATCGGGTTTCCGTATACCGGATTTCCAGGTCTGGAGACCCGAATACCACATCGATCCAAATTAACGATAGGTCGTGAATCTCAAGTGAAGATGAAGATTCAGAGTGCAAGGGTTATTGTCGTTAACTCTGAGGGTGATTCCAAAACGAGTGTAACGAGATAATGCCTTCGGTTTCGTTCGAACCCGGAACGAACTTGTATGGATTGAATGCTTTCAGCACATCGTCAGGCGGACGATGAGCATTCTAAGTGATATGTTCTGATTAAAGGTAATCGTAACCTCAAGCCTCATCAACCGGGAATGGCTAAAACAGGGGAGGTGCAGCAAGGCTTCGTGGGTAGCACCCACTGAGAGCAAGATAGATCCCTGTCTAGAGGTCCCTTTTCTTTTATTCGGCTTAGTGTGTGGTTGGTCGCGCCAACTACGGGATTGTCTTGTTCGGAATTATCCAGTAAGGGATGGTTCCGGCTTTGTGTTGCAGAGGAGCGGGCGTACTCCTCGGTACGGTGATCTAGGCCACGTACTGTGACGGGCGGTACCCCAGTAGCCCTGCCATTGTATGGAATCCAAACTCCAATAAGTGCCGTACGTATTAGTTGTGCCCAACTATGTTGGAATGTGAGATGTAAGCATTTCAGCTATTTCTGTATTTTACTTGAAAACCCTAGACCCTATTATAATACAATCAGATTTCCTATCAAATGTTTTAGTTAGCGTAAGGTAAAAACTTTTCCATGTTTATGTGTGGGAAGTCTTACGTGATACCTTTGTTTTCAAAAGGTTTTGAAGTTAAACAATTTTAACCCGTTTACTCACACCAGACCCATGTCTGACCCAAGTGTTTATTTCTGTTTTATAAACTCTTGGGTACTCAAATTTTTACGAGTAGCCAAGGGATTCAGGTTTAGCTTTGACGAATTGTGGAGGAGCAATGGAGCAGGAGGCTTCGGCGTTCGTAGATATAGTATTCCACTGTGTTGATATCTGTGATAGTGTCTTGTCTTGTATTTGAGTTGTAATGTCTAGACAGATGTTTATAACTGTCTAGTAAGTGATGTATATACTGTGTAACTCTGTAAAGTGTTGTATACTATGTAATAGTTTATGTTATTAATATAATTTATTCGTTCCGCTGTGAGATTGTTGTTGTTATTTCTTTCTTTCTTCTCTTCTTTTCTATTTTCTACCCCTTTCTTTCTTCATAATGATGCGACTTTCTGGGCATAGGAAGTCGGGTCGTTACATTGATATAAGAATGTTAATCCTGACTCGAGTGTTTTGTGTTTTGCTTTACGGTCGGGTCAGACTGAGTGATACAGTATTCGAGTCTCACCTTTGAAGTTGGAGCTTCGCTTGGAGATCCAGCTATCTATCCAGCTTTCAGTTATTCAGTTGATTTCAGTGATGTATTCAGATTTGGTATCTGACTATTGTATTGAGACATCTATGTATTCGAGACCTCTGTTGTATCTTATTTAACTTTGTTATATATATAGTAGCTTCATGAACTACTATCCTTTTGTTTCCACTGCATTATTGTTATATTACTCTGTGTCTATGATTCTGTGATTATTTATTTACTGTATATGCTGAGTTTTGCCAAATTTAAATTAACAATCTGATATTTTGAGCAATTCAAATCCGACATGTATGGATGTGAATGGTTGAAAATTTTAGGTCGTTACAGTTGGTGGCCTCGATATATTCCTCTAGAAATGTACTGTACGAAAGGTAGTCCCTTACCTCGCTATTTATTGGAAATCTATTCTCCAATAAGTGCCTTCGAACTTAGTTGTAAACCTATTATGCCATCAAATTTAACCAATATAACAATTTTGGCTATTTAAATATCTTTATTTGAAAGGTGTTCAAAGAATGTCATTAAAAATAATATCAATGGATTCTATGTAGAAGTGATTTGGTTATCATAAGGTAAAAAACCATTCCGTGTTTATATGCGGCGTAGTCTTATGAGATACCCTTTGTTTTCAAATACTCGTATTTTGAGTTTCTCTCACCTGTCCCATGATTGACCCGTAGTTTATTTTCTTTCCCTTAAACTCTTGGTGTTCTATTTTTCCGGGCAGCCTAGTAGTCAGGTTCAGTTTGGAGCATTTTGAAATAGCTTGTAGCATGGAGCTAGAAGATTCTTATGAAGATTACTATCCATTTCCATTACACTTACGTGCTATTGTATTACGCATTTGTAAGGACAGAGATTTAAAACTGTCCATGTTGATGTTAAGTTAAACTCTGATAAATGTATTTTAAAAAATTTGCTGTAAAGATTTTATGTTTAAATAATATATGTTATTCGATTCATATAAGATTCTGATCTATGTATTTATTTTCTTTTCCCCATAACTATCCGCCTTTTCATTCAAATTGAGTTGGACATGTGTGGTTTATTGTCAACTTAAACTGTACAGAATTGTGGGTTGTTATAGTGGTATCAAAGCTTAGGTAAAGCAAACACGTGAGCCTGATTCGGGTGTGTCTCATCAAAGATAGGGTTAGTAATATCCTACAATGAGTAAGTCATTAGAGATAGGGTAAGTGGCACCCTAGAATGAGTTGATATTATTATATACGAGCGCGTATTTGTTAATGCTAAAAATGATTTTGTTTTGAAAAATTTGGGTAAATGAAATTATTTTGCCTAAGATGATATTTTATATATAAAGAAATAACTTTCAAAAATGTATAGTTATTTATAGTGTGATAGTTAGCAATTAAGGAAATAATAATATTTAGTTATTATCATAGATTGATTGATTGTTTGTTTTTAATAAACACGAACATCTAGTGAATTAAGTTTCACTATTTGACCATATGGTGTTTGGTAATAATATTAGTTCAAAGTTAAGAAATTTATTTAAGATAAATAAATTTATGAACCTAAAAATGAAAAAATAAGATGATCCTAAGAAATGAATGTGTAAATCAAGTTTTAAAAATAAATGAATTGAAAAGAAGAATCTTATGATGACGAGTTCGAGTGGCTCGGAAGTAATAAAAATGGGCAAGGAATATGTTTGGATGGTAAAACACTTCTCTTAAGTATTACCCTTCTGGTTAAGGGGATATATGATACTATTGGTAGTACCCAGTTCCTTGGTATCAATTTGGAGTTACTCGATCTATAAAAAAATTAAGTTAAAAGATAGTGTGAATCATCAATTGATAAATTGATTAGCAATTATAAACATCTTATAAAAGTGTTAAACCAAAGATAATTTGGATCACTAATTGATAAAATAAAACGGAGTTTTCAGCGATTTTGGATAGTCGAAAAATTTCCGAATCACACCCTAACTCAGAGCTAAGAAATTTTGAAAATATAAAAGATAAACAATTGTGAAATGTTTTGAGTAAAAAAATTATATAAGTATAATTTATAAATGTGATTTATAAATAAAAAGGATTTAAAAGCTGAGAATTTGAGAATTTTAATCCTGGTTAGTTTGAAAATTGTTCTTCAAAATTAAGCAAATAGTAATAGTATTATTTGGAAGTATTTTTGAATAAAAATATAAGAGATATGTTTTATAACTTATGAATTTGAGATGATAGTAAATTGCAAGTATAAATTTGTCAAACATCCTGATGTAAGTAAAACCAATCTGAAATTTGGGATTTGTATATATACTATGGGGATGTAATGGAGTATTATACAAATATAGACTTAAGTCGTGAACTATTTATACATTTAAGTAATGTTGTAAGAGGTAATTCAATATGGATTTAGTATGAAGTGAATGGTATGAAACTTAAAAGTGTTAATTAAACATAAGTTGTGTGCAGAAGATGTAATAAACTTAAGTAGTAGTTTTATGAAATAGTTCATAAATTGATAGTGATATAAAATTGATTGTGATTTAGTACAGTTAAAAAAAGAAATTGGAATAAATACGCAAGTTATACATAGATCATTTTATTCACGTAACTATTTGACCTAAGATTCGAGATAGAACTTTGAGGTATTTACACCGGTTCGAAAAAGGATTTCTCACTGGATTCTTGATGGTGAACATTGATGAGGGTTTGTGGTTGGATCCTTACATTTTCTATCATAGTTGAGAGCTATGTAAGGAAAATAGAAATTCTGAGCCTCATCAAAGTCCGCACTAGAGAAGCGAAGGATCAATACTAGTTCGGAAGCAAAGTGGTATATTTGAATTTAAGATCAAATAAGATGGTGCATAGAAATAATCTGTAAATGTAAGAAAAAGTTTATATTTGAAATTTCAAAATTTATTTTGAATAAAGTACTCCTGGTTTTAGCGTTGTAATTTTAGGGACGAAATTCTTTTAAGGAGGGCAGTTTGTAACGAACCGCAAATTTATCACTTTTATAAATGATATTTAATTTCGAGATATTCAAATACAAGGTTTCATAACACCAACTATAAAGCTTTAACCCCTAAAATTATGATAATAAACTCGTTCTAAAATATAATTGTGGAATATAGTTTCATAAATAAAGCACGTGCTTCGTACATAAATTCCCATCGATAAATTGATTTTCAATAGAAAGAAGATTTTTTCAGTATCTAAGTACCCCGAGTCTAGATACATACACTAATATATCTATTTAAACAAAATTATGAAATAAAATTATTTATTTTAATTTTAGAAATAAAATGGATTTATGACATCAGCAGAGATGTCATCGCTTATATATATTTCTTCGGAAATTCAAGTTAAGTTTAAATAATTGTTTTAATTTGCTAATGATTCATTTTAATTGTTGTATAGTGATAGTAAATCATTTATAATAGTATTGAGAAGCTATATACTTGATTTGAGGATATAAGGAAAATTGATAATGCTTTATTAGTATGATAGCACTTTTTGTAAACACTTGTTAATATCGATATATATGCTTTTATAGTTCAAGTGGGATCGTTTTAATTCAATTAAAATGATGAGAAATATATTTTCAAGTTTTGTTTGCTAATATATATAATTTAACTAAAAACTGGAAATGTGATCGGGAGTCAGAATGGGAATTCGGAATGGTTTAACGTATAGAAGTTGTAAACAAATCAATACAACGTTGTGATACATATACACATACATGAAAACATATAAAAATGCATACACATATACCTTTACTTATTTTTAGGATTTAGTCAAATCAAGAAAAGAAAATATCCAAACACATATGTATATTTACATGCTCCTTATTTGTAAACAAGAGATAAAAACAAAGCACCACATCACATCACCAGCCAAGCACATAGAGGGGGGAGGGGGTAGGCATCATGGTCGGTCGAATGGTGATGGAGGGGATGAGGTGGAATGGTGCAAGTATGCTTAGGTAAGGAAATAATATCATGATATTTTTGGTGCAAAACTTTTCTATAAATACCTACCTCCATTCTCACTTTCCTACACACAAATTCTCTTCCTCTTCTCCTTCCTCTCAAGCTATTTCAATGGCTTCCTACCTTAAGAAAAATATGGTGAAAATATTACAGAAAAGTAATTAAATTAATATAATGTGTGTGTGTGTGTATTGGCAATCCATATCAAAATCAAGTGCAATCACCTCCATTCCTTCTTCACAACACGCAACCACCACCATCCATCACATTGGCTGAGCCTTCCACCTCCTTCCAAGCTAGGCCGAGCTTTGCCAAGGTCCCGTGTACAATTCCATAAGCTCCGGTTTGATCGTAGCGAAGCTATAGTCCATTTTCCTAAGTTTGATATCCATTAAAGGTGAGAAAACTCTATAATATATATAATATAATATAATGATGATGTGATATATTTGCCAATGTTTACTATACTTTGATCATCAAGTTTGGTTGTTTTAATATAGTTGTTACTTTGTGTAAACAAGTCACGTTAATACACATCAAATATCACAAAAGAAATCACTTTCCTTTATTAAATGAAATGGTGTATATGAGCTTGTTAAACCTCTTTAAAATGGTTTAAAATTATTTAGAAATGTTTTATAAACATTTAAAAGTATTTTGACAAAGTTTGAAAAGAAAATGAAATTTGAGTTAAAATAGGCGCATCGCGTAACGGTAGTTCCATTTATACGATGGAATCAGAGTCGAAATTCTTTGAAATAAAAATTTTCTGAATTTTAATAATCATAGTTTTCAAATAAGAAAGAAAATCAAGATTTCATCCTGTAGATTTTCAAATAAGTCCAAAACAAGTTTTAAAAAGTATCGCGGTTTAGCAGTTTAAAACCAAATTTTGAAATTAATTTAAATTGATATTTTTTAAGGTTTAAAAACATGAAATAAATTCCATAAATATATTAAAATGATTTAAAAGAGTTTTAAGTTATAAAAATGGACATTTATGGAATAAAATTGGTGTTTGGTTCAATATAGCCTTAAAACACTATTCGCAGCATTTTCTACAGCAGTTTTCTATAACTTCTACAAATCATGTTTTAACTCAACGATTCTTCCCCAATCTTTTTATAAATCTTTTTAAATAAATAATTAAGTGTTTTAAAGATGATTTTGAAGTATCAATAAAAAGTTTAAAAGAAATTTTGTTTATAAAACTAATTTAAATGAATGATTTATTATTGGCTCTAAAAGCCGATGAGTAGACCCGATTTTTCTATTTGTGAGGTCCGTATGCGAGGTGCTTAAACGAAGGTGATGTTCAATAGCAATTAGTGCCCTGGCTCACCTGGCCTCTTTTTCCTGTGCAAAGGATAGATAAGGTCGAAATGTCTGAAATGAGAGAAGTATAAAAGATTTAATTTTTATAATTAATTATGTGCAACTTAGGTTGAATAGAGATAATCTTCTTATACTTGGTGTTAAATTCCGAGGAGGGAACTCGTACTAATCATATGAATTTAAAAGGCGATTCCAACGTTAATTCAATGAATAGTACAAGTTGAATATGGAAATTAATATCGAGTAAAATTAGTATAATTTCTATGGATCTGTTTTACTCGAATACTAACTAATTTGGATTTACCATCCTAGATAACATGGTTTGAACCTGTTAAAGAGATAAGTGTTGGAAATAAAAAATATTTTGTTAGGATTTAAATAAATGATTTGGAATTATTTTAATTCCCATGGATCCTTTTACTTAAAATTAATTATTTTGGGTTTACAGTAAACGATGTTTTAAATAACATTATTTTTGACCCATTTAAAAGTTATGATATGGAAATAAGATATCTTTGTTAACATTTAAATAAATGATTTGGAGATATTTTCCCAAGTAAAGGATGAAATGATTTGGAATTACTCCAAAATTTAAAAGGTTTTTATTGAACAAAAATATGATAAATGAGGTTTAATGATCCTATGTATATTGAAAAGAAATGGTTTTAAGAAGATATCTATCTCTAAGAAGATAGTTTGGATAAAAAGATACTAATTTATGGAATATTAAGCACTAAACTACTTAACATCTCTTTATCGATCATTGGTTTGGAGGAACCGGATCATATTTGTGCAAATTGCTATCCGAAAACCACTTCGAACCAATTTACGAGTTCGAAAGTGAAGACATGTTAAAGACAATGAAGTTGAAGGCGGGGATATTCATAATGGAAGGACTGCTTGTTGATAATTTTGGAGTAGCTTTCGAGATAAATAAATAGTAGTGGTCTTTTCGTTCTGGGATCTTCATATGCAAGGACTACTCGCTACTAATCCTAGGGGTGATGCCCAAAGGATGTGGTAGGAGAGTGCCTTCGGTTTGTCCTATTCCTGGACAACTTGTATGCAAGGACTACTCGCTAATAATCCTAGGGGTGATGCCCAACAGGATGTGGTAAGATCACAGCGTTGATCTCTACAAACATACATCTATTTAGTGTTGTAGGAGGTAACCCGTCTTATGCTTAACACCTTTCTCTGAGATGTTTGAGCTTAGGGTTGTACTTTTGTTGAAATCAATAGTGTGTTATTGAAAATGACAATGTGGCAATCTAAATGAAAATGTTCTAAGAAAGGTAAACGTTACCTCAAGTCGCACACCCGGGGAATTGTGAAACATGGGTTGCTTTAAAACTAAGTAGTTCACAACCATTAGGGTATGATATCACCTTTCTAGATTTATTTATTCCTACACACTGTAACGTCGGGTTTAAATTTTATGGTGTATGCTATGAGACGTCTTGGAGAGGTCGAGAACGGCTGGGGTGATATCATATTCGGTGCTATCTGTACCATGTGTTGTTCTTGGGGAGGCTGGTCTTAATTCACAGAGGACCATCTGTTGGTGGCCTCGGTACATTCCACTAGAAATGTACTGTACGGGAGATAGTCTATTACCTCGCGATTCATTGGAAATCCATTCTCCAATAAGTGGCTTTGGACTTAGTTGTAAACCTATTATGCCATCAAATTTAACCAATGTAACAATTTCGGGTATTTGAATATGTTATTTGAAATGTTTTTAAAGAATTTTATTGAAAATAATATCACTAGATTTTACATAGAAATGATTTAATCATAACGTAAAAACCCGTTTCGAGTTTATGTGGGGCGTGGTTTTATGAGATACCCTTTGTTTTCAAATACTCATACTTTGTGTTTCTCACAGTTGTCCCATGACTGATGTAGAGTTTACTTTCTTTCCCTTAAACTCTAGGTGCCCTATTTTTCCGAGCATTCTAGTAATCGGGTCTAGTTTGGAGTATTTTGAAAGAGCTCGGAGCATGGAGCTAGAAGATTCTTCTAAAGATTGTTATCTATTCCACCACACCTGTGTACTATTTTATTTCCCATTTGCAAGGACAAAGATTTATAACTGTTAATGTTGATGTTAACTTAAACTTTGATAACTGTATTTAAAATTTTCCACTGTAAAGATTATATGTTAAAATAATATATGTTATTCCATTCGTGTAAAATTTTGTTCTATGTCTTTATTTTCTTTTCCCCATAACCATCCACCTTTTAGTTCAAATTGAGTTAGACATGTTGGTTTTTTGTCAACTTAAAATGTACGGAATTATGGGTTGTTACATATTTTAAGAAAAACTGGAGGGCTATAATTTTCCTTATGTTAAATATGATTTAAGGGTTAAATCATTTGTGAAGAAAAGTGTTTTCAAGGTAATAATAAAGGTACCTATCCTGGTATTTTATTAAAGAGATTATTGTTCTTATCACCTTTGGGTGAATAGTGATATGATGGATTGACTCAGAGATTAGAAAAACATATAAGACTGGTGTAGGGTTGCACCCTATACTTTAGCTAGTAGCCCCTAGCTAGTATAGGTCCAAAATTCTAGTATGTAGGGCTTTGTCACAAGTATCACTAAAAGTAGATGTGCACGCAGAAAGGAATACACACAAATGAGATAGGTTATTGGTGAGCCTGAAACCATCAGGATCGGTTGACCTTAGGAATAGTAAGTTTTGGATAGACCGTCCCGTTGTCTCCTAACAGCAGATTAGATATCTATCTGGTAGGCCCGAGTCGACCTTAGGTTTATAGTCAGCCTGAGAAAACTATAATGTTGAGACAGATAGTCCAATGATTTAAATAGATTGTCTATGATTACCTATGTTGCATGCATGCACAATATTATTGTTTATACTGTTTATTTTAACTAGTTTGGTTATAGGACTTTGATTTGCAAAAGATATATTTTAAAGGATATTAGTGAGGGGAAAACCTATCCTGCTTAGCGGCGTGGTCTCACTAGATATTAATTAACCGAGATGACATATTATTATTCACACTAGGCTTTTTGTTTGACTCAAAGTTTTTGTTTTTCCCTTAAACTCGCGGGTGCTCAAAATTTGATTTGAGTAGGTCGGAAGTAAGGGTCTTTCAGGTTAACTAGGTTTGGCGAATAAAGCTTCCGAAGACGTGTAGGAGGCAGAAGCTAGCTATGTAGGAATCTATCTATATTTATAATCCACTGTGTTATGTTAGTTATTGAATGAATGTATTAACAATAGACGTGTTTGTCTATTTAGTAACTCTGATCATCCAAAGGGGGCATCTTCGTATGTCGCTCTTGGTGTAATTTGTAATAATTATATCTTATCTGAACCAGGGTAACATTTTGGGATTATGTAACGAATATGAAATGCTGATTTGAAATGTAATGAGAAAAGTAGTTTTTAAAATTATGTTTAAATTATTTCATATTCTTGTGCTCTTGATATAATGAATACCATTAACATGATCGCATTTTGTCATCGGGAATTAATACTATAGATAACAGCAGCATCTGTAGTAGTTAGTTTCAAGCCTCAAAATGGAGGATATTTCATATGTTCTTCATACCTTATGGCCCTATTTACTATATACGGTTTTTATAGTATTTTGGGATGATGTATCACTCAAACCAGACTATTATCTGGCCTAAGGTGTTATGTTTTTCTTCTTATTATCTCAGGTAGTCTTAAATGAGTAAATTAGGGATAACAAGTTTGGTTGGCGTATGGAGTTGTACGGAGTATGAGCAGAAGGCTACGCTTTCATATATCTCTACTTTGGAGCTTACTATCGCTTATATTTCGATGTGCAGTACTGTGGAGCTATATTAGTACTTTTATTTTGAGAGACGGTTATAGGGTTTATTTTGGAAATTTGTGATGTATAAACTCTTTATTTCAGTTTTTATGGAGTTTGCGATCCTGATGTACTCTAATGTTTTTATTTACGGTTCATTTGATTATATCACTATCTCGTCTATTTTACATCTATGTTATTATATAATATTTTGTCTATGCATTGTGAGATGTTTTATAGGTTCTATATTTGGAATTTGGTTGCTTATACCCTTAGCTACCATTTTGCATTGGCTGTGTACCTCCACGGTGCACCATACATGTATATTGACTACCGAAGGTGTAGGGTGGTCATCATGTTTGGTATCATAGCTTAGGTTGTGTGGACGACCTAAGTTGATACTTGGATCAACTAGAGATAAGGAAGGAGTCATCGTATTGGAATGGATCGAGCGGTATATGAGAGAGCGTACTTATTATATTTAGGTTTTTAAAACTATATCGCAGTATATACATAATATATAAGTTACATTGCATTCATTGACACTACTTATTCCTTTTAAAGAGACCGATCATTCTTGTTACAACTTATCAGAATGAACCGGCTAACAAGGAATGCTGTTAGGAACTCTATCCTTGGAGTTGAGGAGGAGGCAGGATCGGGGGCTGCTAATCCTAACTTGCAAAACATGTTCACTGAGATGGTGCAAAACATCGTTCAAAATGCCCAAGTTGCTCCTGCTGCATTTGTTAGTGGTGGTGCTCCAGTGCAAGCACTAAGGGCTAACTTTGCTAAATTGAGTAAGGATTACTGCAATTTGGGAGGCAAACCGTTTCTTGGAACGGAATATTCAACCATCGAAGTGCGAGATTGGTTGGATACTTATGAACTTACCTTTGAGGATATGTAGTTAAAGGATGCAATGAAGAGGAAGCAAGCATCTAGACATTTTTAAGGACAAGCTATGGATTGGTTGAATGCCATTAAGATTACTACTCCTGAGGATCATATTACTTAGGAGCAGTTTAAGGCATGATTTAAAGAGCAGTATATACCGGCCGCTCAAAAGTGAGCGGTCTTCCGAAATTTTGCTAATTTGAGACAGGAGGATATGTTTGTGTTGGAGTATGTGGCTGAGTTTGACACGCTGTTAACGTACGGCCTATCATTTATCGATACTCCACTCAAGAAGAATGAGAAGTTTATTATGGGCTTAGACGATTATCTTGGAGAAAAATGTGAGTAATATCGACGAGACTTTTGAGAGGCTGGTGGAGAAGGCTCTTCTATATGAGAATCTGTATCCTAAGTCTAAGTCAGTTGTTGCTCCCAAGGATGAGCCAAAGCTGCAAGCTAGCAGGGGAGGTAAGAAGAAGTGGGATAACAATAACAAGAAGAAGCAATTTCAGACGAGTGGGCAGAAGAAAGAAAACTGAGAGCCTACTTGCTATAATTGTGAGGTGAAGGGCCATCTTGTTAGAGATTTGCAAGGTGAAAGGCAAGAAGTGCCACAATTTCAACAAGCAAGGGCATATTAAGAAGGATTATCCAGAATTGCTGAGAAATAAGAAGGTCGTGTTTTCTTACGCTATGAATGTTGTTCCAGCTTCGTCGAGTGCTCCATCGGTGAAGGAGAAGGGGAAGAGCACCTTTATATAAAGAATGCTTTCTATTTTAAAGACACCTGTACATGTTTTATTCGATACTGTGGCATCATAATCCTTTATATCTAGTGATTTGATAGATAGACTGGGATTGAAACCTGAAACTATTGACCGACCCTTGGTTGTGATGAATCCAATTGGAGGCTCCACTAGCCTTTGCATGGTTTTTCAATACCTAGCCCTATTGGGTCATGGATGTTTGATTGCTTGTGATTGATTTATTTTGGGTTTTGTGGGGTTTGGTATTATTCTTCGGATGGAATAGCTGTAGAGGTACGAAGTAGTGGTGGATTGTGAGAGGCCGTTGGTGACGATAGGGATGGATGATGGGCGTAGGTTGGATATAGATTGCCTGCCTAATGATGAGGTGATTCTTAACTTTCTGTACTTGCTCGAGATCCCATAAGATGAGTTATTATTTATTCCTATAGCGAGGGAGTATCCAAACATATTCGAGGAGGTGACCAGACTACCACCACACATGGAGATAGAGTTCCGTATAGATTTGGTGAAGGATGCCTGACTAATTGTTATGCCACTGAGACGTATGGCACCCACAGAGCAGAAGGAGTTAGAAGTGCAAGTGAATGACCTTTTGAAGCGAGGGTTTAGTCGTAGGTGCATATTTGAGTGGGGCGCACCTCTAGTGTTCGCTACTAAGGCGAATGGCTCTCTGAGGTTGTGTAGATTACCATGAGCGAAATAAGGTAACGAAGAAGAACAAGTATCTGTTCCTATGTATTAATGACTTGTTCGATCAGCTTCATGGTGCAAAGGTGTTCCCTTAGTTGGACCCTGTGGCAGGGTTTCATCAGCTACGAATGGCAAAGGTGGGTGTGTCAATTATAGTGTTTTGTATGCCGTCTGGATTTTATGAGTGGTTAATTATGACATTTGGGCTAACCAATGCACCGACATACTTTTTGATCTTATGAACCATGTTTTCAGGGATCAGCTAAATAATTTGGTGCGTGTGTTTATTGGAAACATCCTTGTTTATTCGAGGATGGAGGAAGAACATGAGGAGCATTTGAGGATTGTACTCGAGGTGTTGAAGAAGCACCGATTGAAGGAGCAGTTTTTGAAATGTTACTTCTGGAGGAGGAAAGTGCAATTTTTGGGTCACGTTGTTTTTGAGCCAGGTGTTGGTGTAGATCCTACAAAAGTGGCAGTAATACAGGACTGGGATCGACCCAAGACCGCTACAGATGTCAGAAGTTTCCTTAGACTGGTGGGATACTATATATGTTTTATCCAGGACTTCTCTAAGGTAGCAGAGCTGTTAACCTACTTAAAGAGGAAGAATAGACTTTTATTTGGGATGCGAGGTATGAGCACATGTTCGTGATTCTGAAGTAGAGGTTGATGAGTGCACCAATGTTAGACATTCCTATCGAGAATGAGGAGCTGACTGTATCCACAAATTCCCATGGTGCGGTGTTGATGTAGAGGGGAAAGGTTGTCACCTACGCTAGTCGACAGCTAAAATTGCATGAGAAGAAGTATCCAACTCACAATTTGGAGTTGAAGGTGAAGGTATTTTCTTTGAAGATATGGAGGCATTATTTGCTTGGGGAGAGGTTCGAGTTGTATACGGACCATAAGTCGTTGAAGTATCTATTCTCCCAAAAGGACCTTAACCTTTGTCAGCATTGATGGTTAGAGTTCCTAGCCTCCTATGACTTTGGCATTTCCTATATGCCAGGTAAGGAAAATGCAGTCGTTGATGCATTGAGTAGGATACATGCCAGCTTGGGAGCAATGTTCCTAAAGTGGAAGCAGTTGGAGTTTATTACTGGCTATGATATTAGACCCCGATGTGAGCCAGAGATGGAAGTGTTGAATAGCTTGATGACCAGACCTACCTTGATTGAGCAGATCGGTACTAATTGGAGGCAAGACGCTAGACTAGCGGAGATCATGGCGAAGATAGGATTCTGATGAGATGAAGCAATATAGGCTCGACCGTGATGGTTGGCTCCATAAGGAAGGGATATTGTTTGTTCCTAATGTCGATGGGTTAAGGGATTAGGTTATACGTGAGTGTCACCATTTGAGATTGACTAAACATCCCAACGGCAATAAAATATATCGCGATATGAGGCAGACATTTTATTGGGAAGGGATGAAGAAGGACGTTGGGACATTCCTCCCAAAGTGCATGACCCGTCAGTTGGTAAAAGCAGAGCAGAAGAAACCGAGTAGTTTGCTGCAACCGCTCGAGGTTACCGAGTGGAAATGGGAACAAGTTTCGATTGACTTCATCGATGAATTATTAAGGACCAGAGGAGGGTACGATAGCTTTTGGATCATAATCAATAGATTGACGAAGAGTGCTAGATATACCCGTCACGTCCAATAGAACGGCGTCCAAATTGGATTAGTTGTATGTAAATGTGTTGTGCGATTCCGTGGTGTGTCGAAGAGCATTGTGAGTGACCGTGACCCTTTGTTTACTAGCGGGTTTTGGAAGAGCTTACAAGAGGAATTGGGAATGAAGCTACATCTTAATACAACTTATCACCCACAAACCGATGGGCTGACCAAGATGGTGAATCGTATCTTGGAGGATCCCTTATGAGCTTGGATTCTCAATTTTGGTGGCTCGTGGGACATCATTTTCACTTAGTAGAGCTCACATGCAACAACTGATATCAGTCCAGCACCGGTATGGAACCATTTAAGGCATTATATGGCTGATCATGCAACACTCCTTTATGTGTGGAAAGCAGGCGAGAAACTGATATTTTGGCCAAATATTATTGGAGAGACTTTAGAGAAGATCGAGATCATTTGGCAACCAATGGAAGTTACTTAAGATAGACAGAAAAGCTACCTAGATACGAGGAGACATGATTTAGAATTTTCCATCTATGATAAGGAGTTTTTCAAGATCTCTCCACTGAAGAATGTTGTTTGATTCGGTACTAAGGGGAAGTTGGCACCGAGATTTGTTGGTCCTTTTCCAATACTTGAGAGGGATTGAGAATCTAGCATATAAAGTCGACTTACCTTAGAAAATGGCAAGCATGCACAACGTGTTCCACAACTCTCACTTATGGAAGTTTATGATGGCTCAGGCGTGGTAGTTGGACCGAATCAACTAGATGATATTGAGATTAAACTAGAAGCCTCGAGACCTCATATGCCTATTTGTATCATTGGACAAAATACGAAGCAGCTTAAAAGGAAGACATAGAT
Organism: Allium fistulosum; assembly: GCA_030737815.1. Taxonomy (NCBI): domain Eukaryota; kingdom Viridiplantae; phylum Streptophyta; class Magnoliopsida; order Asparagales; family Amaryllidaceae; genus Allium; species Allium fistulosum. Next base: position 344,764,853 of record CM060903.1, on the reverse strand, counting down.
CTGGTGATGGTTCAATGGAGTGAGAGTGAAGACGATTGCACTTGGGAGATCAAACAGATCATGAGAACCATTTATTCGAAGCTCTTTACTTGGTGAGCCTTTCTATTTGTCGCATTTGTTTTCACTTTCGATATCATACAGGGTAGTTTAGTATCCTGCATGCTAGGGTAGGCGTAGATATCATTTCTTGCTTTTGTGTGCATGTTTGATGATGTTTGATATGTTTCCTTGTGGATGTTTGGCATGCAGGGTTGCTATGCTTGATTTTACCTTATTTGTATTAGGGATTTCGGGGCAAAATTCATTGGGGAGGGAGGAGTGACGATCCGTAGTTTACGTATTGGAAGTTCTTAAAATATTATTTTTAAATTCATATGAGATCGAATGACTCTATAACTTTGGGAAATACCCATTAGTAACATTTTCTATCTTTAGAATTTTCTGGACAATTTTATCTTTGAAAACTTGTAACGGCTAATTTTTTTGGATAAAAGTCGAATTATCATCCAAGATCACTTCCATTGGAAAGATATGATGGTTTTCCTTTTTGTAAAGTGGTCATAATAGCGATTTGGACTTTCTGGCAAGAAGATATGACTATTTTAAGATTGGTAGTTTTTGGACCAGCTTAGTGGGTAATTAGTGAGTTTGGGGGCAAACCCACTAACCCACTTCGGGTTTGGAACCGATATTAGGCTGAATCATCATCCTAAAATCATGCTTACCACTTCTCATATAGATCTAAGCTTCCAATTACTCATTCTTCACTCAAAACGTTCTCTTTCTCCTCCAAATCAAGTCTAAATTATAGATTAAGGGTAGTTTAGCAAGTGGATTCATTATAAATCTTCAAATCTACATTTTTGGAAAGGCAAAATTACATCTTTGCCGTTCATATTCGAATTTGCCTCGATTTGCGTATAAAACTAGGATTTTGGAGTTTTTGGTGAGCGATTTATCATCTCTCACCTTATATATATATATATATATATATATATATATATATATATATAAGGTGAGAGATGATAAATCGCTCTGACATGTTTTAAACCCATTTTTAAATTCAACATAATGTTTTTGGGCTGTTTTAAAGCGAAATTTTAAGTAAAATGAATTTAAAATGTTTTAATGTGTTCTAATCATGTTAATTGGATGTATGGTTACCTTGATGTATGTTAGGCTATGTTAGAGACATATTATTGGATGATTTTCCATGAATTGTTGTATGTTTGCATATTTGAATATTGTTTGGTGCATATATGGTGTTTTCCTATATGCTCATATGGTTGAAAAACGCTCATTGGAGCGACTTAGAGTTAGAAACCACAAAACCGGGCTTCGACGGATAGGCTCAAGGATGTTACGAGTTATATCGTTGCATATGAAATGCACAAGGTTCAGAGGATGAAGTATAGTGGTGAAATTGGCATAGGATTGGAGTGTTGGAATAGGCTACAATGAATTGGTTTGGCGGTGGTTGGTTCAGTGTATAGCATGGTCCGGGTAGCTGTTTGACATGGCAAGGAAAGACCGAACAAGAAACCTGTTCGGTAGCCAATTGGTTTGGTATTGGAGGACCGGATAGGAAATCCTATCCGGTGGCTGCCTGGTTCGGTGATGGGAGACCGGATTGGAAATCCTATCAGGTAGTATTTCTATTTAGCTATGGGGAGTGCCGAGCAAGATTTTTGGTCTGGTGATGGATGGTGGTTTGGGAATGGTGCTTACCGAATAAGATTTGATGTTCGACATTTTGGGCTGCTACGAGTCATGAGAAGCGTCGCTTTGGGCTTGGCTTGGTTATAGTCGGATGAAGAATAGTGGTTGGATAATTGTCATCATGGCACAGCGATACTTGGGGATTTCTTTGCGGCGTGTTCTGGGTTGCTTACGGGTGATATGGAGTGAAGTACGTAACTTCGAACAACTTGGGATGACCTTGAATCTCATGTGGCGATTAGTGAAGCGATGGCGTAATGCTTCGACATGACGATGTCGATGATGACGATGACAACTTCATAACCTTAGTATGTTGGCTCTACGACCTACGATGGATGTCTAGAGATGTTCCGAAGATGATGACTTAACGATGAGAGTAGTGATGGTGATCCACAAGGGCAAGTTCAATGATGGTGGCTTGCAAGTAGGATTTGCGATTTCTATTGTGGAGATAGACGGGATGGAATTATGATCGAGTTCCAATATGGAGATGTGTGTAAAGGGATTGTTGATAATTAAAAGGTTTTTAGTATCCTCGTAAAGAAGGGGTACATGGGGATGCCCATCTGGATTTGCGATTGTGTCTGGATCTTGCGATGGTAGATTACCCTAAGCTTTTGCGATTATGGGCCTGGTTCCTACACTTTCGGAGTGGTGTGGATTTGAGCACCAACGACGTCGGGATTTTGATTGAGTCTCTGGTTTGCGATTGTGCCAATCAAGCTGTCATATATCCAATGCACACGAGTGCTGGCGAGGATTGTTTGATGGATGCTATGCTTGACATGTTTGTTATCACTCTAGGGTGTCACATGATGTAGGTATTTTTACCGTATACTTAGACACTGGACATTGTACTTTGCTCTAGCACATGTATATGGCTATAATAGTAGATTAGCATATATCGACTACTATATGCTAACTCTTTGGATGCAGGAACAAGTTAGGTATGGTTCTTCATACCCTATGCTCCTATTTACTATAAACAGTTTTTAAAGTATTTTGGGATAGTGTATCGCTCATACCATATTATTGTATGATCCAAGGTTTTACACTTTGCTTCTTTTTATCTCGGGTACTCTTAAATGAGTAGATTATGGATAATAGGTCTGGATAGCGCATGGAGCTGTACGGAGTACGAGCAGGAGGCTATGCTTTCATATATCTTTACTTTGGTGCTTACTATCACTTATATTCTGATATGCAGTACTATGGAGCTATGTCAGTACTTGTATTTTGAGAGACAGTTATAGAGTTTATTTTGGAGACTTGGGATGTATAAACTCTTTATTTCAGTTTTTTTATAGTCTGTGAACCTGATGCACTCTGATGTTCTTATTTATGGTTCATTTGATTATTATCACTGTCTGACCTATTTTACATCTATGTTATTATATTATATTTTTTCTATGCGCTGTGAGATATTTTACAGATTCTGTGTTTGGATTTTTGTTACTTTATACCCTTGGCTACCGTCCTGCATTGGCTGGGTACCTCCATGGCGCACTATACATGTATATTGGGTACTGGAGGTATAGAGCGATCGTCATGTAGACTAACTGCCTCAACAAGATCGTGCAGTCTTTGTCACCATCTGCTTATGACCAATTGCGAGTGCACTTCATATGATCCCTTAGCTGCACTGCCCTTCTAGCTTATAAATACACATACAATTTTTGTGCTATAGTCACCTACCCAATTCCATCTTGCGGTGTTTGTTCCCGTGGCACCATGTTTCCAATATCTTACTATTCATCATATTTTCTATGCAATAGATCATTGGACTTTGTGACAAGGGATAAAGTCATCATGATTTGGATTGCGATCCTTGAATCAGTCCATTAGGATGGATTCTAGCAGTCTAGTAGTCAATAACTTGTATCGTTTTCACCAAATGTTAAATTTTATCTTTTAGAAACATTTGGCTTCCCAATACATCATTATTTCCCAAAATGATGCTACATCCCATTTTCGTCAAATAATGCCATGTGCGTGAATTTCATAATATTAAGCAATAGTGCATTCAAAACAATTTAATTCAAATACGACAATTCATCTAGTAAATTCAGTATTAATGGGATATAATAAACTTGCTTATATATTTGGAGAGAAACTTTATAAGTCTATACTTGTGTTTCTAGAATCAAACAAGTATTTAAAAATCATCCAAACTCATCCAATCATCCATTCATCCAATAAAACTTGCATTACAATTATACTTGATGATATAATATATTTCAAACGATATTGAAAACCAAGTGTTATTTTTTTAATTCAAATCAAGCAAGTTCCTGTTGACATAACATGTGTAGAACAATTTATGGGTAATTAGACGACCGATATCTTGAATCAAATTCAAATAAATTCTTTATTTACCCAATCAAAACTTATATTCCATATTTTATAAAATATAATCATGTTTAAAAAAAATACTTAAATACATGGTTTTTCTTTTTTTGAAATCATACCATAATCCTTTTAAGTTTAACCAAGTAATTTTCAATATCGTTTAATATTCCAACCAAAAACCAAAAACTTTATTTATGAATTTCAAATATAATTGATAATATTTACAAAAAATTCTAAAATTCTCATCATGGAAAAGCTATAAATTTAAACCATTTATGTCTTATGGTTTAAATTCAAATTCAAATTATTTCTTAAAATAAATTCACTTTATTTTTTTATAAAAGCTTTTTTATTCTCTAAATCTATACAAATATTCATTTTATTCAAGCCAAAGTCAACTTGAATTATTTAAATAGAATTTCATTCTTTAATTCAAATTCAAATTCAAAATATAATTAGATAATTCAAATTTAAACTTTAAAAATATGGATTTCATCTCAATTTTCTTTAAATTGGTATTTAGGAAATTTCAAAAGAATAACCTTATTTTTATTTATTTTGCAATTATTTTCAAGTTTTTTAATTCAATTTTAAATTCAAATCAAATTAAAATAGTTCAAATTTAATCTTTAAAAATACAGACTTAATTCCATAATTCATACATTTTCAATTGGGTAAATAAATTACACTAAAATATTCTATGTGTTAAAACGATCCTTATGTCGCGAATCCTATCCCAAACGGCTCTCGTATGAAGAAGTTATAATTAATACAAATTTTAGGTTTAATTGAACATTTTCAATTTATAACTTAATAAACTTTACATTTGGCTTGTGGTCAATAATGTTCCAGGGGCTTTACAATAATTTTCCATTTCCACTTCTTGTTTTTTTTGTTTCCTTTGTTTCACATACAAGAACCCGCCACTTCCACCTCCTTTCACTCAACTCCCAACCATGAAATGCCTTGCCACCACCGCTGTTCGAAGCTGCATCCCGAGCCGCACCACCCCATGGCCATCACGATGAACTCGACGCCATTCAAACACCCATTTGTCACCAGATCACCATGGTCTCACCCCCTCTGCCCACATTTTCGGCCACCTAAGACAAGATGAATATCACCCTTGAAGTCAGCTCGCCAGGCCGCACCTACTGATACCACCATCATCACCTCTGCTCATCATCTCCCAAGGTCCGCACCCATGACCGTGGATCTTTGGCTGCCTCCTATCGCCGCCACACTCATCTTTGAACAAAACAAACATCGCCGTGCGAAACAAACACAACCATACATATCATGCTTGATTCAATGATTATTGGTGAGACTCCACTTCTTTCACTTCCACTGTTCCAACCATTTCTAATCATCACCAAACTCCGACTTCTATACGAAGGTTATCGACTTGTTCATCTTAATATTATCTACAATTTTACTTCTTATGTCATCACTTAATTCTTAATGGTTTATGAGATATCAATCATCAAGTTTATAAAGCAAAATGAGTTTATACACACACACACATATATATACATACAGGAGAAGACGTCACATTACTCTGTTTATTTTTATTTACTGACCAGTGTTGATAACAATCAAAAAATGGAGTAGAACAATGGAGTTGAACAACTAAGCACTGATTTGTAAGGTAATATACATATATGCAGTGGAACTATAAGATTTTACTAACAATTTCCATTGGTGATGAAAATATAAGGTGACGAAGTAAGGGAATAAATCCATTGTTTGATGGGTTACTAGTAACAAAATAAAAGAAAAAGTATACTCACAGTCTATGTAGAAGTATGGGTTTACTTTGAAGAAGATAGAGATGGGACAACAGATTTTCTTTTGTTAACGGTGATGGTGCCTAGCTTAAGAGAGGTGATGAATTGAACAGAGGATACAATTTAGGTGTGAAGTGTGGGTGAATATGCTATGCTAAAGGGTTTAACTAATTTTGATATTTGATTCTCTCAGCATATCAATTCCTTTGCTCCCATTTTCTATGTCCCTGTGTATCCCGTATATCTCAACCATTCATTATGTATATCCAATTAATACATGGGATCTACATGATTAAAAGCAAGGTGATGATGGAAAAACCAATTCCTAATATAAGATGGGAACATTGGGGGTAGGTAGAATGGGAACTGAGGAATATATCTCTTCTCTCGGGTTAAAGACATATATATATGCATTAAAATATACTCATTTTGATGATAAGCTGGTCAAATGAGAATTTTACAAGTTATTTAATTGTCTTTTAAATAATTCATACCCTTAACCACTGTATCACCTGACCGCTATTTAGTATCCGACTAAAATTCCAATCGACGCATTTTACTCTATATTTTATTTTATTTTATTTTTATAATGATTTTTTAATTATTACTTTTAAAATTTCGATAACTATAAAATTATTGTTTTATTTCCAAAACAAATTCCAAAAATAACTTTTATTGAATTAGATTTCAATAAAATTCCCAATATTGTTATCTAAATTGATTATTTCAATATTTTATCAAGTTAAATTTTTATTTATTTATTTCAATTTTACTTGAAATTCAAATTTCTTCGACTTAACAAAAATTAATTAATTTATTAATCAAAATTCAATTAAAATTCTAAAATATATATTATATTAACTAAATAACATATGTTATAAACTCTCCTCCTTAAAGAAATTGAGTCGTTGTAATTTCTCAGAGGGTACTATAGCTTAATTTTGATAATGTTTAATTAATTCTATATATTTATAAATACAACTAGTTCAAAATCAATCATCCATGCACATAATAGTTAATTAAACATCCAAGACTTAGTTAAAATCAAAAATTTCATACCTAATGAATCAAACTAATCGAGTCATATCTGTGGCCTTAGTTCTTTGGTTTTCTATACATAATCTCTAGTTTTTTTGGAAAATGTACTTTATTATATACAAATTCATATACTTCAATAATATGCATTTTCAAAACCTTGCAACCCCTCTAACCTAGATGGGTACCTTGCAAGGAAAAAGAGTATATTATTTCCATATATTAACTTACAAATGATTTCAGATTACATCACACTTAGGAGATTACGTTTTAAATAAGTGGAGGAGATAAGAAGAAGCTAGCTCTCAAATAAGTGGAGTACATATTATTTCCATATAATCTCTAAGGTTACCAGGCCTTTAAACTTTTATTATACAAATGAAACATCCTTATTTCTGAACTCCTCATTCTCTTGTGGTACTTTAAGTAATGAAGTTAATCCTTTAAATCTTTTGATACTCATTAAGGTTCTCTTTCTTTAGCTGACTATTTTAATGATACTCAGCATTCCAAATCTCCACTTGAGTTTAACTTGAGTCCACCAAAGATTATAAATTTTTACCAATATAATCCTTTACTTCTTCTAAATTAAAGGTCTTATGATAATTCAAAGGACTTTTATTTTACTCAAAAATATTCTAACTGAAAGTCTATATGAGTGGATCGTATAGATTATATGCAAGTATAAACAGCTAACTATATAATATAACTCTATAACTGATAGTAGCAAAGTAAATGAAAATAATCACACCGGTATTTTATACTGGTTCGGACCTCCCGTCCTACGTCCAGTCCCGAAGCTCCTCTTCGGAATTTCCTTTCAACTAACCCTCGCTTAACCCGGAGGAACAGGTTTCCAATAGCAGAGTTTCTTTGTCAAGAATGTGTTCTGTAACACGGATGTTGACTATTGAGTACAAAAGTGCTTCCAATATATAACTATCTAGAGAATATCTGAATGAGGAGTTCTGTATATATGGAAGGGTTAATTACAGGTAGTTGATTGCTTATAGATCAGGAATAAATCAGAGTACAAGAGATAAGAGTTTAAGTAAGTCAGATTTTATATCTTCTCTTGAATTCCTGATGCTATTTATAGTGATGAGGAGTTTTCTTGTATAGTTGCATCTGTTGTAATCTCCGTAAAGTCGCTTCTGATGGTGATGAAGAGTTGCGACAAAGAGAAGTGGATGTGTCTTTTCGAATGTGGCAGTTGAGCTTTAAAAATGCACAGTCGAGTCTTGAACCAGACGTCTGGAAAGTAACCTCAGACGTCTGGTCTTCATATCTGTTTTAAGCCTGGGTACTTTTCAGACGTCTGACGTTGGTAAGCAGACGTCTGATTGCTTCTGAATTATGAACCAGAGGAATCATTCAGACGTCTGGATAGTGCTCTCAGATGTCTGAAAGTGTGCATGTTGCTTTATCTTGTGCATGTCCTATTTCTCTTCAATCTCTACTGATTTGACGTCTTTTGATCTTCTCTTGAGTGTTGCTTTAGTCTCTTTGGTGACGTTACTCTATCAACTATCTGTAAATATAGATATATATGTACATTCGATTTCCATTGTATAGTTGTTATCATCGAAACCATAGAATTGATTTCCTAACAATCTCCCCCTTTTTGATGATGACAACTATTCAATGTACTTATATATATATTTCAAATCTCCCCCTGAATATGTGCTTAGATTTGTTGATAAGATTATATATATATTTCTCCCCCTTTGACATTATCAAAAAGAATATATAAAAGATCAAGTCCAAAAAATTTCATTAATAATAAGAAGGAGTTAAATTATCACTAAGAAGGAGATGTCAAAGCTTTAGACAAGATCTTGAAGTGAACAAATTCCTAAACTTCATCTGAATTTTATGAAAGTTTGTTCGTTTAATGGTTTTGTAAATATGTCGGCTACTTGATTTTCGGTACTTACGAATTCTAAAGATATAGTTCCTTTTTCAACATGGTCTCGTAAGAAATGATGTCGTATATCTATATGTTTGGTTCGTGAGTGATTTACAGGATTTTTTGACAAATTTATAGCACTTGTGTTGTCACAATATATTGGAGATTTTTTGATGATTTTACCAAAATCCATTAGTGTTTGTTGCATGTATATTACTTGCGCACATGCTAGAGCTGCGGAAATGTATTCAGCTTCACAAGTAGATAAAGAAACACAATTTTGCTTTTTACTAAACCACGAAACTAAAGATTGTCCGATAAAATGACATGTTCCACTAGTACTCTTACGGTCTGTTCTACAGCCACCAAAATCCGCATCGCTATATGAGACAAGGTCAAAAGGTGATCCTTTAGGATAAAACAAACCATAATCTTTAGTATTAGATAAATAACGTAAAATGCGCTTAACAGATCTTAGATGAGATTCTTTTGGTTTAGCTTGAAATCGAGCACAAAGACATACACTCATCATAATATCTGGTCGACTAGCTGTTAAATATAGTAAAGAACCAATCATACTTCGATATAACTTTTCATCAAAATCTTTTCCATTTTCATCTTTTTCTAAGTGAATAGTGGTACTCATTGGTGTTGGTTTGCTTGAAGTTTTATCCATTTTAAAGCGATGTAATAAATCATTACAATATTTTTCTTGGTGAATAAAAATTCCACTTTCTAATTGTTTTATTTGTAATCCTAAGAAGAAATTTAATTCTCCCATGTATGACATTTCAAATTCATTTGTCATAATATTTGAAAAATCATTACATAGCTTTTCGTTGGTTGAACCAAAGATGATATCATCAACATAAATTTGTACAACTAAAATATCGTCATTTTCTCTTTTAATGAATAAAGTTGTATCTATTTTTCCTATATGATAACCAGATGTTATTAGGTGATTTTTAAGACATTCGTACCATGCACGAGGTGCTTGTTTTAATCCATATAGTGTTTTATGTAATTTAAAAACATGACCGGGATAATTTTCATGAACAAAAAGTGGTGGTTGTTCAACGTATACATTTTCTTTGATAAAACCATTCAAAAAGGCACTTTTGACATCCATTTGAAATAATTTAAAATTATTATGAGTTGCAAAAGAGAGTAAAGTACGCATGGCTTCTAATCTTGCTACCGGTGCAAAAGTTTCATCGTAATCTATGCCTTCTTCTTGATTGTAGCCCTGAGCCACTAGTCGTGCTTTATTTCTAACAATATTTCCACTTTCATCCGCCTTATTTTTAAATACCCATTTTGTTCCTATTACCGATTGATCTTCAGGTCTTGGTACTAATTCCCATACGTTATTATGTTCAAATTGATGTAATTCTTCTTGCATAGCTATTATCCAAAAATTATCATTTGAGGCTTCTTTATAATTCTTTGGTTCAAAGTTTGATACAAATGCTATATGACTTATTTGATTGAGTTGATTTCTAGTAACTCTTGAATTAAGATCTCCAATAATATTATCTATTGGATGATTCTTAAGAATCCTAAGAGATGATAAAATAGTGTTATTTTGTATATTGGCTTCATTATTACTAGAATTTGTTGAGTTTGTTGGTGGAATAATTTCTTCTTCATCATTAGTCTGTTGTTTGAAAGGGTTTTCATCAAACGAGACATGTAGACTCTCTTCTATAGTATTATTCTTTTTATTAAAAATTCTATATGCCTTGCTACGATCTGAATACCCAACAAAGATACCTTCATCGGCTTTTGGATCAAATTTTCCTAATTTGTCTTTTGTATTTAATATAAAGCATTTTGAGCCAAAAGTTTTAAAGTATGATACTTAGGTTTTTTACCAAAAAATATTTCAAAACAAGTTTGTTTAGTCATTGGGAGAATAGTTACTCGATTCAATACATAACAGGATGTAGCAATAGCTTCGGTCCAAAAGTGTTTTGGTAATCCGCTACTATTTAATAATGTTCGTGCGCACTCTTGTAATGTACGATTTTTTCTTTCTACGACACCATTTTGTTGGGGTGTACGAGGAAAGGAAAAATTATGAGTTATTCCGTTTTTATTGCAAAAATTTGAAAAAAGATCGTTTTCGAATTCTCCTCCATGATCACTTCTAATATTTTTAATTTTCAAATTCATTTGAGTTTTAATCCATTTTGCAAATATTTTAAACATACCAAAAGTATCGCTTTTATGTTTTAGAAATAAAGTCCATGTATATCTTGAGAAATCATCGACTATTACAAAAACATATTTGTTATGATTAATAGATCGTACTTGTGTTGGACCAAATAAATCTAAATGTAATAATTCTAATGGTTGTTTTGTAGAAATATTATTTTTAGATTTAAACGAGCTTTTCTTTAGTTTACCAATTTGACAATCATCGCATAAATTTTCTACTTTGTAACTCATTTTAGGTAACCCTCTTACTAACTCATATTTAGCTAACTTATTAATATTCTTAAAATTAATATGACAAAATCGTTTATGCCATAACCATGGATCATCATGTTTGGCAGTTAAGCATAAGCTTGAATCTTTATTAATATTCATGTTTAATATATAAATATTTTTGTTTCTAAAACCTTCAAAAATGAGTTATTTGTTATTATCTAAAAGGTTACATCTATCTTTTTTAAAATTTATTTGAAAACCTTTATCACATAATTGACTAATGCTTAATAAGTTGTGTTTTAAATTTTTTACTAGTAAAACATTTGTAATAACAGGTGAGTTAGATATACCAGCGTTGATGACTTCTCCAATGCCTATGACAAATCCCTTTGAATTGTCCCCAAATGTTACCGTTCCACCATCGATGTATGTTATATTTGATAACATTTTCGAATTTCCAGTCATATGTTTGGAGCAACCGCTATCTAGTATCCATTTCTCCTTATTTTTTATTTTGGGTACCTCATCTTTTTGTGCCATAAAACATACATTAGCTTGTTCTCCGTCACTATCGCTATCACTTTCTAAAGATGAAGAATCGGAATCATCCCACGTTACCTTGAAAGCTTTCTTCTTTTTGAGTTTTTCAAATTTGCTTTTCTTTTTATCATTGTTAAGTTTTGGGCAATCCTTTTTCATGTGTCCGTATTGATCACATTCATAGCACTTAATTTGAGATAGATTTGTTGAGTTGGTTTTTCCTTCTTTTTGAAACTTGGTCATCTTTCTAAATTTCTTGAATCTATTATAGTTTTTGGCAATGAATACTATCTCATTTTCATCTAAATCTGAGTCATCATTCTTTATTAATGGAAATGCTATGTTCTTCGTCTCCGAATTTAACTCTTTACGTGCCTGCAAATCAGCTTCATAGGACATCAAATTTCCTATCAACTCTTCAACTTTGAGAGTGGAGAGATCATTAGCTTCTTCAATAGCTAATACCTTTCTTTCCCAATCAGGTGTTAAAGAATTGAGTATTCGAGAAACTAAATCAAAATCAGTAAACTTAACTCCTAATGCCATAAGATCATGTTGAATAGTTTGAAATCTAGAATACATGTCTACTATAGTTTCATTTTGTTTCATTTTAAATGATGAAAATTGATTTTGCAAAATTGAGATTTTAGTTTGTTTGACCTTTGTTGTACCTTCATGTGTAATTTGTAAGGTACGCCAAATATCAAATGCAGTAGTACATAACATGACACATGAAAATTCATTTTTGTCAAGTGAGCAAAACAAAACATTCATAGCTTTAGCATTATTTGATGCTAAGGTTTTTTGTGCATCGGTCCATGTGTTCATAGCAGTAGTTGAAGCTTCATATTTATCTTGAGTGGCTGACCAAATTTCTAAACCATTAGCTTCCATAAAGATTCTCATACGTGTAGACCAATATGAATAATTAGAGCCATTAAAGAGTGGGGGTCGTGCTGTGGACTGTCCTTCTTGAAAAATACTTGCCATATTAGAATGATTTAAAAAACGTGTTACTGTTCTTTTAAACGAACCTTGCTCTGATACCAATTGAAACGGACCGCGTCAGTGGGGTAACGCCCACCGTAGCATACAGAAGTACCTGTGTTCTGCCTTTACGGCCAGCCTCTCGACTGCACCAACCCTCGCAGGGACATGTAGGAGTAAGAGTCATCCGCTCGCTACCAAACCAAATGCGAGAACCCCCTATCATGTTTGTATTTGATATATCGGATTTCCTCTTGAAATGAAATGTAAGTTATATTATCTGACATATTGGTACTCGCACAAAGCAATTACACATATGGTCGCTCCTCAACAGCCTTATTCTGCGTGCTAGTCGACAGCATTACCCCGTAGTGTCCTTGGCTAGTGTGAGTATAGAGGTGGGGCGTAACAGCTTGGTATCAGAGCCAAACTTCAGAACAATGTAGAATAATCTAGCAAGGATCATTGTCCTAAGTCTCTCTTAGGAATCGTGCCATAGGATTTAATTCGAGTCTTCGTACCGTTCTATCCTATTTCTTTTTATGATGCCTTGTTTTATCAATCAAGTTTGTTTGATATTCATTCTGAGAATTACCTTTTTCCTCTTCTTTCTTTCATAAAGAAGAGAAATGGTTAGATCTGGCAGTCCTAGCGCTGGTCAATCCAGTAGTCCTTCTCTGGATGGCGTATTCATGTCTGCCCAACAGCTTTTGGATCTTGAAAAGAATCAAAAGTTTATCTGTGCTTTGAGTAAGAACCCCAAAAAAAGGTTTTACCTCTGAAATTAGAAGTGCCTTTCGACCAATTTGTAGATATCACTCTTCGACTAGAAGAGGCCGATAAAGAAAGTGATGTTGAAGTTGTGGATGCCAAACAAAACTTCAACATCAACAAGAAGAGGCATATTAAGTTCAAAAGTCCTAATCCCAACAAAAAAGGGAACCAGGCAACTTCGGTAGCAAAGACTCCTACCTCTAGTCGTGGATGATGCTACAATTGTGGTTCTGAGGACCACTATGCAAATGAGTGTCCGAAACCCTTTTTTGTCGTTATTGCAAAAGTTCGGGCCATCTTATATCTACATGTCCCATACTCCGAAGTAGGAGAGAGGGAGAGTTGAATGTCGTGCAAGCTCCTAGTGACACTTCTCTTGGTCAAGGTATTTCTCATTCTATCCTTAACGGTATTTGTTTTGTGATTATCTTATTCGAGTTCTTTTTGATACGAGTTCATCTCATTATTTTATATCAAAAGAACTTGATGATTCTTTCTCTTTAAATATTACGGGCTTGATGACTTCATTGAGAATTGCGAATCCGATTGGTGGATCCGCGACACTCGGTTTACTTTGTAAAGATGTCGAGACTATTTTATGTGATTATTCTTTCCGGGCCGATTTGCATGTTATGCGTTACTTAGGCTTCGGAATTGATTTTTGGGAAAGGATTGGCTTAACCGTTATGAAGCCCATATCCTATGTCCTGAGAGGACTATTTATCTTCGACATTCTCAATCTGTTAAGCAGATTTTTATTTTTATTTTAATGATTTTGATTTCCAAATTCGATGGCATCATCTTATTCTTTAAACACACTTGATGAGGAAAGTGTTATTTCTCTCATTCAAGTAGTTTGTGAATTTTCCGATATATTTGAGCTTGTCTTAGGATTACCACCTAAGCAATCTATTGAGTGGTGCTAAGGTCTTTTCAGCTCGACCTTGTCACCGGTTTTCATCAGCTACGAGTTACGGAGGGTAGCATTCCACTTACCGCATTTCGCACTCGTTATGATTCTTATGAGTGGTTTGTTATGTCATTCGGTTTGACGAACCTTCTACCTTATTTCATCCATCTTATGAATCGAGTATTCTACGAATATCTCGATGAGTTTATCCTTGTATTTATTGATTGTGGATGAAAACAACAATTTAAAATTTGCAAATCTTTTTAATAAGATATTTATAAGTATGATTGGATTTAGTTCTTAAAACGAGCAAAGAATATTCGTAAAAAAATTTAAGAGACATGTTTATCATATAGAAGATGATTTTGTGTTGTTTTGCCCATTAAGTGCTTTAAGAATTCTAGTCGATGCGCCTGATCAATGTTATCGATAGGAATCTCCTAAACGCTATGATGAGACAGTCAGACATAGTAAATTGACTTGTAATAAGTAGATTTTTCTATAAAAAAAAGATGATTACATGAAGTTAATTATAATTTTGAATGTCTTAGCTTTTCGGAAAAGAGGATCAATTAAAAGAACTCTTTTCCGATGCTTTTATTCTTGCGATTCCCGAAGGGAACCAAGAATTGATTGTTTATACCGATACTAGTCATATTGGTTTGAATGTCGTTCTCATGCAAAAGGGTAATTGTGTTGCCAATGCCCTTAGTTGTAAGCATCAAGCGGTTGTTTCCATGATGATATCCGAATGGAATGATCTCGAGACTTTATCCACTTGTGAGAATCGAGATCGTGAATCCAATTTATGTTCATCTCTTGTTTTGTGTAGCCTTGAGGCTCATCCTTCTTTTTTTTTGGACCGTACCTCTTTTGGCTAAACTCTATGTCAAAGTAATTGTTTAATTGCATGGAGTTCCTACTTCTATTGTTAGCGATCGTGATCCATTGTTTACTAGTGGATTTTGGAAAGGTCTTCAAAAAGCCGGTGAGAAGCTACTTTTAGGTCCAGACTTTATTGATGTTCATTTGTGTTTCACCTATGAAGGGTGTTGTGCATTTTAGTCGATTGGGAAAGTTAGCACCTCGATATGTTGATCAATTTCCCATCACCGAACGTATTGGTTCCATGGCTTATTGCCTTCTATTACCGGCTCAATTTTCTGCTATTCATGATGTTTTCCACGTCTCTCAACTACGGAAATACATTAGGGATTCTGATTCTATTCTTAAGCCCGGTGTTATTGAAGAAATTGAGGTTTCACCAAATTTGACTTATGAGCAACATTCTATTCGTATCATTACTTCGAAAGTTGAACGCCTTCGAAATAAAGATGTTCTTCTTGTGAAAGTTCAATGGTCCTCAAATCCTAAGGAATTGTTCTTGGAAATCCAGAGAATTCATCGAGCAAACACATCCGGACTTACTCTCTTGTGCTCTTTAAGGTGAACTTCTTATTTCAAATTTTCTTTTGTGTTGATATGCTTCTATGGTTGTTACTCTTTATTTTCCTCTTAATTATTGCGAGGACGCAATTTCTTTAAGGAGAGGAGTCCGTAACAACCCGCATATTTTACGATTGTATATTTAAATGTTTTATTTAAATATAGCATCGTTAATCAGATTAAAGTCCAAAATGTTACTTTTGTAAACAGTCGAATTGGGACTCGAGACCACTTCCATTGAGTCCAAAATGGAATTTACAACTTTTTTGAGTATAAACATCGATATGTTTGGAGTTGAGTAGAATTTGCTATTTTTCTACTTGGGCTTTGGGTTTGGGTTTCAGCCCACTAACCCATCTAATACTCTAACACTCCACTCAACTCCTCTTCATTCACTCATTCCTTTTTCTAACACTCTAGCTCAAGAGAAATGGGGGAAAAAGATTGGAAATAGAAATTCCAAACCCTAGTTTGATTTGGAAACTCGAGTTCTTGCTCCAAAATCAAAGAGAAGCTTAGGTAAGCATCCTTTCCATCTTCTCCATCTCTATCTCTCTTCAATTTCAAAAATTCCTAAACCCTAACTTAAGAAATATTTGCTTATTAGCTTAAATTGGAGCTTCTTGAGTTGAGATTGAAAAGGAATTGGTCTTTCCTTTGTTTTCAAGCTTCTCACTTGTGTTTTGAGTTTAAAAGGTGAGTTCTTTAACTCACATCTACGTCTATAGCTATCATTGTTGTTAGGTATGAATTACTAACATTTGTGCATATTCATTTGCTTTTGATTTGAATTAATTTGGTGAATTTTCCAAATTTTGGTGTTTTGGTCCAATTTTATGAAAATCCTACTATGGATGTTTGGACATTGATATTTGGGGTGTATCGAAGAGCCTATAAGGCTGGGTTGTCGCTTGGCATAAATCCCTAGTTGTCGTTGCTCGTCCAATCGCTCCCGATATGTTTTGGCCATCATTGGCCTAGGGTAATTTCTGCCCAGCTGAGTGGTTCAAACGTCTGAAATGCAAGTTCAAACGTCTGGAATCAGACCTGGATCAAAAATATTCATGGCAAAAAAAATAAAAAAAGAGCAGAGGCTAATTCCAAACGTCTTAAATATAGGGTCAGACGTCTGGATGGGTCCCAGACGTCTGACTTGAAGTTTCAAACGTCTGGGGGTTCTTTGGATTATTTCCAGAGAACAAATCCAAATGTCTGGATTCTAAACCAGACATCTGGTTAGTTTTCAGACGCCTAGATTGAACCTCTAGACGTCTGGAATTGAGCAGTTTGCCTATTTTCTTATGTTTTTAAGTGAATTTCCTATTTTTAATCGATTATTGTTGATCCGGATAGTTGTCATCACTTATTATTGACTTTGATGACTTCTTTCTTTGGATTTTTGGGAATATCCATTTGATGTATTTGATATCGATTTCTATGGTTTTAATTCATGTTTTCGTATGTGAATTTTTGGTGATTGATTGTTTCTACAATCATTTCTATGGTTTGTCACTCTAAAATACAAAGGTTTCTATACTAGTAGTAAATACTAAAACTCTTTCATCAAAACGATTTCGACGCTATTTTAAATATAAAGCTCTCTTTTACAACCGTTTTCCAATCTATTAGTATATATAAACCTTTACCTCATTCGTATGAGAAACCTAATTAAACGGCTTAGCAAAACAAGTGGTATGAAACGCTTGCGTTTACTTTGTCGGTTAATTCTTGGACTTGTTCGATTAAACTCTTGTGACAATTTTCGAGTGGAAATCTACAATCTGTTCATAAATATTTAAGTTAAGCCAGTGGTTATGGGACATGAAGCTAAACTCATCTATTTACTATCTTAGTGTAATTGACACTTCTTATTGATCAATGGTGATCATTTTATGATTTAGACTAGCGATGTGCGATGTCTCTTTGTCCGCGTGGGGGACTATACCCCGTTCTGTTGAGCTTCGTTTCATTTTTATGGGCTAGCGACCCATGGTCTTTGGACCATTCGTGGAGCATTCGGCTCGATAAGTCGGTGCATGGGGTGTATCTTTTTAGGTGCATCGATGTCCGACTAGGCAAGAGGTGTATCTTTTTAGGTGCATCGATGTCCGACTATACATGAGGGTGTATTTTTTTAGTGGAAATTAGCCACAAGGGCCTCTTTAGCAAGTGCAATTAGTTTCTAGGACACACAACCGAAATATTACTTTTAAGGACAAAATGCAAAATAATTAGTTTCTAAAGCCTAAAAACCTATGAAATTATGTCCTTGAAAGTAAATGTACTGCTGACTTTGTCCTTAAAAGTAATTATTGTGCCAACTTTGGCCTTGAAATTAATTTCTGTAGATGTGTGTCCTAGAAACTAATTGGACTGCAAAGTTTGTCCTTCTAGTGAAATGCCCCATTTTTTTACGTGCGTCGATGTTAGATTATACATGGGGTGTATCTTTTTAGGTGCATCGATGTTCGACTAGGCATGGGGTGTATCTTTTTAGGTGTATCGATGTCCGACTATACATGGGGCGTATCTTTTTAGGTGCATCGATGTTACTTTATAAATGGGGCGTATCTTTTCAGGTGCGTCGATGTTCGATTGTGCATGGGGCATATCTTTTTAGGTACGTCGATGTTCGGTTCATGGGATAGCGACCCATTTGTGATACACGTGTTGGTGAGTTTTCATGCTCCCGTTTGTGATAGGCCTTCCCCTTTTGTGATTTCTGGATTTTTGGTTGTGATTTCTAGAATTTGTGTTTCACCAATTTTCGTGGATTGGCATTGATATGTTTTGTCAATATTTGTGTTTTGGTGAATTATTTAAAGAATATGACATTCTTTTTAGTGTTTGAGAATATTTGAGATATTGTATGATTTTTGTTGTTATCTGATGTATACTTTTCACAGTATGGCATTATTGTTATCATACGTTTTTGTGATATCTCTTATCATATCTCATTTTATCTGATATTTATAGCTAGAATGATCCGTTTATTATTTTCTTCTTACATAATACTTGGGTCAGACCGAGGTATTTCAAGTGCTTCTGCTTGACTTCTTATCAGGGTTCGTCACCAGACTTTTGGCTAACTACTTTAGCTTAGTAGTTTTTTGTTAGTATACATTTGAGATAGAGACTCCTTGATGTATACTTATTCTTTTATCTAGCACTTGTATCTATTCTTTTGTGATGTAGTGGATCTAGTTTGACCACTACTTTGATGTACACTTCTATGTGTTATATTCATATCTGTTTCCGCCTTTGTGATATGAATATCTATGACTAATTTGTGTTATGTTTATTTCTATATTTGTTTCCGAAGGCCTCATAGCCACTGTGTGGTAGCTATGAGTTTGTATTTGATATGTCGGATTTTCTCTTGAAATGAAATGTAAGTTATATTATCTGACATATTGGTACTCGCACAAAGCAATTACACAGATGGTCGCTCCGCAATAGACTTATTCTTCGTGCTAGTCGACGGCATTACCCCGTAGTGTCCTTGGCTAGTGTGAGTTAGAGGTGGGGCGTCACATTCTCTATTTAAGTTCAGTTGTTACTTGCTTACGTATTTGTGCTCACCCTTATATTATGTGATGTTGGAATTGAATTGTAATTCCCTCTGAAATATTTTTGTTAAATCTTGTGCATGGGTTTCACAAAGATAATTAAATTTTTTAAATAATGATGAGATTTAAGTTAATTAATTATCTTATTAATGACATTTTAAAATTAATTTATCATTTTAAATAATCATAATTAAAGTTAATTTATTATTTAAATAATGATGTGATTAAGATTTGTTAATCATTTTATTTATAACATTTTAAAATTAATTAATCATTTTAACTAATGATGTTTAATGTTAATTAATTATTTAATTAATGATGTATTAAAGTTAATTAATCATTTTGTTAATGATGTTTTAAGACTAATTAATCATTTAATAATGATGTTTTAAATTTAATTAATCATTTTAATAACGATGTTATAATTAATTAAGCATTTTAATAATGATGTTTAAGGGTTGATTAATTATTCTAATAATGATGTTTTAAAGTTAAGGAATCATTTAAACAAGAATGATTAAAGTTAATTAATCATTTTCTAATAGAGTTGTTTGGAGTGGTTAATTTGGATTAAAGCTAATTAATTATTTTAAATAAAGATGTTTGAAGTAATTAATCATTGGTTAAAGTTGATTAATCATTTTGAATAATGATATTGAAGAAATTAATCATGTTTTAAAGCTAATTAACCATTTTGATAGTGTTGTTTAATGTTAATATTTTTTAATGTGAAACCCGAACACAAGTTTGGTTTTAAAAATAAAATTTCGATTCGATTATGGAAAAGTAGTTCCATAAATGATATCATTTATACGGAAAGGATTTAGTCATACTTTTAACACTAAACATCGATCCATGACTCGTTTCTATCACGAGGGTTAAAAATGTCATCAAGGCAATGCCTAGAGCTAACACTACCACAACTTACTTGACTTCATTTTCAACCGAGGGATAGCACTTGCTTGGAATCGACGAATAGTGATGAGAATATGAAATTTAATTTCCATATACGATCATTTTGAATTATCCATGATAGTTGATTTGTTACCTATCGGTTCAGTTTTCTTCACTGTGCATTGTTAATCTGTGAAGATTTATTACTCATTTGAGCATTGTTACCTTTTATTGAAAATGACTAAAGCTAGAAAGCGAGCAGGGGCAAAGCTATTTCGGGTTGCTTCCATTAGGGTATATTCACATCTACTCTAGGTTGGTTTTGGTTATATGCACAATAAGATGTGAAATACTCAGATACTCGGTAAGGTTGGCGGGGTCCGGCTTGGAGTTCCCAAGAGGAGTCATAGGAGAGAATGACCCTCTTAGAGTATATTGACTAGAGGTATACTTTCGGTAAAGGGGGGCGCACCCTCCTAGTCATTTGTTGGAAAATTTCCCTTCTTTCCTTTGATTCCAAATTTCTAAATTTACCTTCTTAATTACATCGGGAAGTATCATGAGCACTTCGTGATGTTTAATTATTCATATCCATTGCTGTGATTGGATGTTGTTATTGTGAGGGAACACTCATTCCATAGATGGCAGCATGGTCTCACATATTGTATTTATTTCCACCATTTTATTTTGAGATTTATTCATACTAGACATATTGCATGACCCGAGTTGTTTATTTTCCCTAAACTCTCGGGTACTCAATTATATTTGAGTAGTCCAAGAGTAGCAGGTTTCCTTTGGGCTCTTTGAAGATGATGGACGAGCAGGAGGCTCCGTAGTTACCTAATTATTTATTTTTGCTACATTATTGTTGTATTCTTAGACAATTGTAAGGGCGGATTGTTATAACTATCCAGGGATGTTGATAGGTATGTGTTGTACTCTGATGTGTGCATGTAAATTAAAGTTCTTTCTTTTAATAAAGAATTGATTTTATATTATATATTATTCGTCACGTTGTGTGAGATTCTATTATATCTTTCTTCTTTCTTTCACCCTTAATGACCCGTCTTTCGAACAGCTAAACGATCGGCACACGAATACCGAGGATGTATTAAGTGCCATCTTTAGTAGTAAGAAAGGTAGATCGCTACATCTGGTATCAGGGCTTAGGTTGAGCGAACAACTAGTCTTTGGGTAGGGTAAACTCATTAGAGATGGGGTAAGTGACACCCTAGAGTGAGTTTGAGTGTGTATATATAAGAGCGCGTATTTGTTATTTTTATAAAAATGTTTTATATTGTGTTGATTAATCCGTTGAGTGGTTTTATGGATTCAAGTCAATAGAGTAGTTAACTTTATTGATAAGAATCTCTAAAACACACTTAAACAAGGCCAACCGACATAGTATTGTTTTAAATTAAGTAAATGAAATAATTTTACCTAGATTATATTTTGTATTCAAAGAATTTTTTTAGAAAGTAGTTATGGTTATTTAGGATATGTTGTTAAAGAATGATAATATTTGATCATTACCATTTATTGTTAATTAGTTAAGCTCGGATAGTTTATGAGAATTTATTGTTTTAGTCAAATTAAATACGAGCACCTTATGAATTCAGGTTCATAATTTGACTATAAGACAGTTGGCAATAATGTTGGGTTAAAAACTTAAATTTAAATTTGATTGTAATAAGAATTGTTTATTATAATATAAAATAAGAATAAACATTGTGAAATGTTTTTATAAAAAGGTGAAATTATATAAGTATGATTTATTTATATGGGTTATAAATGATAGAGGATTCAAACTGAGAATTTGAGAACTGAAAACTCGATGTTTTGGAAATTGTTTTCGAAGTTTTGGGAAAAATAATAATGGTATTATTTTGAAACTATATGAATGGAATTATTTTGAAATTAATTTAAAAGAGGTAGAAAGCACTAAACTCGTTTTGGTCGTTGGGAAATAATTCTGATAATGACTGTAGTATTATTGGTATTCATCTTCGAGTTTCTAAGTGAGAAAATGCTACCATACAATTTGTTGTAATAATGTTTTGATAGAGTAGATTTTGATTAAATCCTAAAAGCATGAGTTGATTTGAAAAAAAAATATGCATATTATTTATAAATGATTTTTGGAGAAAATAATAAATAGTAGTACTTGAATGTTTTTACTAGTATGAATATGTTGGAAAGAGAATTTGAAGTAAGAAGAGTGTGTGTGTGTGTGTGTATTTTATAAAGTGGATTTTAAAATAGAAGAAGAATCTTATGTTAACTAGTTCGAGTAGCCCGAAAATAACTAAAAATGGAAAAGAGATGTATTCAGATGGTAAGTAGTTCTCTTAAGTATTTCCTTCCTGATAGGTAATTCATCTTTTCATATAGGTTGGATCCAAGATTCGAGTACATGACTTTAAGGTGTATCACACCGTTCCAAATAAGGACCTATCATTTGATTTTTGACGACAAACGCTTGGTATGGGTTCTTGATATGGAACTAAAGTTTTCTATCATAGTATATAGCTATGTAAGGAGAATGGAGGTTCCTAATCAAGGAGCTAGATTGGAGTCCGCGCTAGGGAATCGGGTGGGAGATACTAATTTGGAAAAGGAGTTATTTATTCGAGTAGAGATCAAATTAGATTACATAAGGATGATCCATGAACATCATGCGGACTTATGAGTAATTTGGGTGTTTCTTTTTGTGTTTGAGTTGTGGTGGAATTTCGAGGTCGAAATTCTTTTAAGGGAGGAGAATGTAACGACCTGAAATTTAATTACTTTAAATATGGATATATAATATATTTTTAAATAATTAATAATTGGATTTTATTATTCAAAAACACCCCCTTTTGAATATTATTTAGTGATGGTGAAATGAGTTTCAAAATGTGTTTACAAAAATAAATAGTTCAAAGGAAATTAGAAAATGCGATCAGAAATCGTTTTCCTAATTTTTGACGTTATAGTGTGTTAAAGTTGTCAGAAACATTGTGCACATTGTAGTTAACTTATACACATTTACAAATAAAATAAGTAAGGTTAAAGTTAATTATAATAAGGTAAATATATAAATTTAGTTAAATAAAATAAAGGAGATGTGACATGAAATGAAGCTTAAGTGTAAATTTAAACTTAAGGTACATGAGAACACCTTATTATCCAACATGTAATACATGGTTTTGTACTTGATGTGAAAGTGTGTAAGAGGAGAGGGGAAATGTGTATTAAAAGGTAAGAAAGGAGGATGTGGTGATGATGTGGAGTTTGATGTGTGGAGGGTATGTAAGAAAGGCTATTTTGGTAATTTTACAATTTCCATTTATATAAAACTAACTCTAAAATTTCTCTCTCCTTTACCATTTCATTTTCCATCTTTTTCAAAAGTTTTTCATATTCTTTAAGCTTTATAAAACTTGTTAATGGCTTCCAAGCCTTTATAAAGTTTTAAAAATTAATTCTTTTTCACTTTGAAAGTTCCCAAACTTGTTTTAAAACCTTTATTCATCTTCCTGCTACACTTTTGCTTCTTTAACAAAGCCAAACCCTCCTCTAACAATAATGGTCCTTGGACCCAAATTAGAGAAAGGATTAATTAGCCTAAGACAAACAATTCACACTTAAACTAAAATGTTCATATTTACACTATATTATAAAACAAATGCATTTCCTTTCAAAAATTTTACACAAACAATTTATGTAAACTTACATACACATGAAATAAAATATTTTTCATCATATAAAAAGATTAATTTTTATTTTTAAAACATTTTTATTAATAAAATCCTTTATTTTACAAAGATACACTATTTTCACAAATAAATGAACAAAACCTTATTTTTAACTTCTAAAATTTTACAAAAATTATTTTCTTACATAGAAAAATATAACAAATCATTTCAAACTCAAATTTATAATTAAAACTTATTTTTACACCAAATTCCACCTTTCTATTTAAATAAACATCCTTTAAAAATCACATATTTTTTTTAAAATTATTAAAAGAAGTAATTGACAATAATTAATGAAATTATTGCATTTTCACTAAACAAAAACCATTTTCCATTTATTATTAACCCAAACAAATAAAATAAAGTTCCAAACTTTATTTTTCTCATTTTTAAGTCCAAAATTTATTGTTTATTCCAAATATACAATTTAAATTTTCCAATTTTTATTTTAATTTACAATTTTAAATTATAACTCCTGTTATAATTTAATATTAATAGGTAATCTCCAAACCTTAACAAAATTGCGTCCTCGCAATTTCTAGAGAAGAGTTTGTGTTCAACATAATTATTTCATCAATCAAAGGAAAAATAGACAAGCACGAGATTAAAATTCCTCACTCTCTACTCAAGATGAAATAAGACCAAGATAAAATTGCTCAGTAAATTCTATGATTTCCCGAATATATTTGTCGGAATTAGCGGACTATAGCATATCTTCGAGCAATATCTCATGATTTCGAAGGCATCTCACCTTCGAAATAAGACACAAAAGCAGAATGCAACCCAAAAAAAATCAGTCGAGTGAGATTGATTTCCCAGAAATTTCTCGAATAGAGTCGGGATTTAGCTCAACTTTTATCCCAAACTCCAATCAACAAGGTGATTGTTGACATAAATTTCCGTGTATCACTACGAAAAAAGCCACACCGACACAGGGGTGATAACAATTGAGGTATGAAAACTCGATGAAAAGTGGTTTCTCCGAAAACCACCAAACTCACACGACCGCAAAATGCAAGTCGTTGGATATTTGCACTAAGGCAAGACAAACTCAAGAGACCAAATAGATATAAATATATATAATTCATAATAAAAATTCTTAGAGTTTTAAAAATTCATTATTTCCAAAATCATAATCTAAATTTTCACACTTGAAAATTTTCAAAACTCTTCAATATATCACTAAATACAATGAATAAATTCAAATCCATATTCCCTCTTACTATTAAAATTTAAATTCAAAAGAATTTTCTATATCCATATCAATACTTATTAAAATAAAAATTCTAAAAATCTCACTTCCAAATATTTCCAAATTTTTTTACATAAGCCATTCAAAATAAAAAATTTAATTCTAAATCCCATGATATTAATTTCCAAACTTAACCCTTTTAAAACTCTATTTTACCGTGTCTGATTGTCTCATCACAGCGTTTAGGAAATTTCTATCGATACCATTGATCAGGCACATCGACCAGAATTCTTAAACACACGATGGACTACCCAACACAAAGAAAACCATTTAATATAAAAAGAAATTTCTCGAATATTTTTTTTTACTTATCTAAAAAAAAGCCAATTTCTCTTAAAAAAACATATCTTCAATTTTAAAGATTTGAAAACTCAATTTATAACTTATACTCAAAATCAAAACACAAGAAGAATTCTTCGAGATTCTCAGAATACTCGATTCACAAGATTGAGGGAATAGATTGGAGTGTTCATCATTCTGAACAGTATAATGAACTACTCACATGACTCATAACGAGTGCGGAATGCGGTAAGAATAACATTATCCTCCGCAACTCGTAGCTCATAAAAATCGGTGTAAGGTCAAGCCAAGGAATGACCCTAGCACCATTCGATAGATTAAAAGAGATCGATAAGATGTAAGGGTAATGGAAAAATATCTTCTCGAATGAGAAGAAAAAATACAAACAATACATTATTACTTTGATTAAAGTAATACTACAAAATATATCAACAATTGAGTATCCTATAAGGATATCTTGGATAAGGCAAGAACGACAACCTCAATTAAATCCAATCAATCGCCTCATTTCCCTAATGGACATCCTCGTGGAAGGATGACCGAAGGCTAAAAACTGGGAATGAGGTCAATATAGTACTCGATTGCCAGATTGGGTATCATACCCGAAACGGACTCATAGAAATCGATAGAATCACAATGACTGGAATTCGAGATATACCATCAACGTCTCGAAACTCAAGAGTGATTACAGAGACTTCGGAATCATCATTAACATTTCGAAGAATAAGAGACAACAAATAAGCTAAATTAGGATACCAAAATATAGTATCCTATGAATCAGAATGTGGCTTGATAATATGCAAGCCACTCCATCTCAAATCATCCCGAACTCTAGATAGAAAATCTAGATAGAAAATCTAGATAGAAAATATCGTGCCAACCTGCACGAAAGATAAACTACAAGGAACAATCGCAAAATTCTCATACATCATGCCAAATACTGTGGATCCGCTCAATTGGATTCGCAATCCTCAAAGAAGAACAAGACAAGAATATCTAATAACATCAACGATTTCCTCCGATACGGATGAATGTCAAGTATCCTTATTGAAGAGGACTCGAATAAAATCATTATTGAAGAGGACTCGAATAAAATCATCATGATTAGGATTACTCCTAAGATAAGATATCATCAATTCAATTTTTGGAATACTATGGAATAAAATATATTCCTACACATATCCCTAACTTTTATCTCAAAGGACATGATAAGGTAAAGGACACGATGATTAAGGAATTCATACACTCGTACTATACTTAGATGTATCGTCATATGTGCTTTTTGTTCTGTGTTTATTATATTTTGTTCTGAACTCAGCTCTGATACCAAGCTGTGACGCCCCACCTCGAGACCCACATTAACAAAGAGTATACTGGGTAATACTGTCTGCTAATGCGGAGAATAGGGCTGGTTAGGAGCGACCGTCTATAGCCTTGTCTTAAATATCTATTGAATACGTCGATAAATGCCATATATTTTTTTCTAACTCAAGTGGATCGACATATCCAATAAATACTTAATACAAAACTATAGGTGGCTATAGGATCTATCAGAACAAAATACAACAATTCAAATGCAAATCACATCACAGAACAACAGATAAACATATATATACACATATACAGATACAGCACCAGAGTATAAAAAATGATACATAGCATGTGGTATGACGACCATAATATATACACGAATCAAAACAATATACATATCAGTGCAGCAACAAAAGGACTACAACAAAAAGATAGCAGATAAGTCCATGCGGAAGCTGAATAGGCTAAGTCCATAAGGGTACCTAACCTGAAACACCTCGGTCTGACCTGAGTATAAAATACACGGGTCAGTCTAGCTAAACAAATCAGTTAAATAGGATAAGCGATGATATGAGTATAAGGATGGGGGTGATATTCTTCTCAAACGAGAAGAAACAACTCTAAGTATAAGTGTTAGTATGGTTACTTCAAGTGATGAGGTGGTATCACTATACAAACATACAATCTCAAAAGAGATAAATCAATCCATAAAACGCTAAATATAGCAAGCCTCGTATCATCGGCATATCACAAATCATCAAAAATGGTTTAGGAGAAAAACATAACTCCAAAGAGGAGAAATCCCAAACCTGCCATATCGGCAAACTCAAAACAATCTCAAAGAAATCACCATCTCAAAATACGCCATAAGGCAAATGCATATATCTCCAAATAGGAGGATATAATCCTAAATAAATGCCAAAAGGCAAATCTCAAATGACAACGCCAAAAGGCAAATCTCAAATAACACCAGTGTAGGCAACTCAAATCTCAAAGATAGAACTCAAAGAGTTCAAATTCCCATAAGGTAATCGCCATATATATATATATATATATATATATATATATATATATACGGCTCGAATGGCCAACCATGAAAAAGGCGATACACTAGGAAAATCCCAATAATCAATGAAATCATCTTAAAAAATTTGCATGTGCATGTGGCCGAAGCCTACCAAGTGTTGTTCTCTCAAATATGGTACCACGCCCGAAGGCAAATACGTCACAATGACAAATATGCCGTAATGGAAAATACATCGCAATGGCAAATGCCGTAATGGCAAATGTCTCGAAGATAAATACGCCGCAATGGCAAACGCGTCGATGACAAATACGCCGCAATGGCAATGACCCGAAGGTCCAGTATTGGCAATACGCTTGACAAATGTGTCACAAACTCTCAGATAGGAACCCGAAAAGTGTTAACGTGCTCCCACACCACACATTCGTACTAAACGGTTTGCTAACCGCTAGTAAATTTCACACTCAAAGCAGTAAAAAGTTTACCTAACCTCATCGGTAAACTCGACCCGAAGGTCAAAACGATCAAACGGACAAATCAGGAATTAACCGATAAGATAAACGCATGTGTCCCATACCACGTGTTTTACCAAACCGTTTAATTCTCCTTCTCATTTGCTCGAATAGTGCAAAAACATGTATTTTATATATAAAATAATTTATTTGAGAAAACAAGCTTTTAAAACCATTTTCCGAAATCAATTTTGAAGACAATATTTGAAAATTCTCTTATTATAGAGAATAAATAGATTTTATAGCTTAAAAAAATCTAAAAATATTATATGATAATTATTTTAAATGCCAATTTATTTTAAAAATTATTTTAAAATTGTTTGGAAAATTCCGTGCTCGAAACAATAAAAAAATTGAAAACAACAAAACCGACATTCGAAAACATCTCAAAAATCGATTCGTTTTGAGTCACAAATTCAAAATTCTGGCTTGCCTATTGATAGACTTCATGGCCTTCAAAACAGTTCAGAAATATCATAAAAACAAGACACAGAAGTCGGAAAACGGATTAGAAAAAAAACAGAACACAAAAATGCACATGCCAAAAACAATCTCCCGATGTGAAATCTTCTCCGGGTTCAACTTTCGAACATAATTTGAAAGGATTAATGACCTCGGAATGGTCTAAAATTTGTTACACACAATGTAGAATAATTTATCTATGAACTGGAAAAAGATTCACTAAATTCCGATATGAAATGCTAAAGATATGAAATCTCAAACATGAACTCAGGCCATGTTGAATTCTGCTTAGGTCTGAAACCCTCTCGGGTTCAAATTACAGACAGAGAACAGGTGGACAAACTACCTCGGATTGAACTGAAAATTGATGTGCACATAGTAGAAAACTTCAGCTTTCAAACAAAAAATGAATCAATGAATTCTGACTGGAAATGAAAAAGTTACGCTGTCTCAAATATGGACTCAGACCATGTTTGCAACAATTCAAAAACAAAAATGTACCCAGGCCTGAAAACCCTCTTGGGTGCAACATACAGGCCTGAAACAAAGGACCAAACGACCTCATATTGAGTTGAAAATTGGTATACCATACTAGAAAACTTCAGCTTTCAAACAAAAAAGAATCAATGAATTCCGACTGGAAATGAAAAAGTTACGCTGTCTCAAACATGGACTCAGACCATGTTTGCAACAGTTCAAAAAAAAAAGTGTCCGGGCCTGAAAACCATCTTGGGTTCAACTTACGGGCCTCAACCAGAGCACCAAACGACCTCATATTGAGCTGAAAATTAGTATGCACATACTAGAAAACTTCAGCTTTCAAAAAAAAGAATCAATAAATTCCGACTGGAAATGAAAAAGTTACGTTGTCTCAAACATGGACTCGGACCATGTTTGCAACAGTTCAAAAACAAATGTGTACGGGCAAAAATCTGGGTTTGCATTGATTTTGCAGCGAAGTTTTCAGGTATCAAACTAAAGTGTTTTGGTATGAAATTTTGAACACTTATACTACAACACATGAACTATCAATAGAAGAAAATTCGGCAGCATTTCATTTCAGAAATTGAGAGAAAAAGACATGCAAAACATCACCCAGACTCGGTTTCACAGAAAACTAAAACATTAACAAAAAAATTGTTATTTTTCAATGATTTTTAGCAATTTGAAGCTTTGTTTTGCTAGAATATGTGAGTTAATCAACTCACCTTACTGTAGTGAAGATAAAAACTTGAATTTGTATTGAAAGAGGCAAGCTTTGAGGTGGAATAGGCTCCTAGAACCTGTAGAAACTACAAACAGAGACATGCAAACAAAATATACAGTAAATTAGAAAATCCTCTTCTCAAACAAAGATTTTGATGAAATTAAAATGGTTTGGAGTGAGATTACCTTTTAATTTACACTCTAGTTGATAAAATTTCAGTTTGAATTGAAGAAATTAAGTTTGTAGCTTGAAAATGAAGGAAGAGGGTGAGTTTTCTTTTACTGTATTTGTTTCCAGAGGAAGAAGGAGGTGAGGCTAAGTTATGAACGTACAGGTAACTCCTTACCTCTTTTCTCACTAACAGGTTAGATACTAATGGGCCTTGGACCCAAATTAGAGAAAGGATTAATTAGCCTAAGACAAACAATTCACACTTAAACTAAAATGTTCATATTTACACTATATTATAAAACAAATGCATTTCCTTTCAAAAAATTTACACAAACAATTTATGTAAACTTACATACACATGAAATAAAATATTTTTCATCATATAAAAAGATTATTTTTATTTTTAAAACATTTTTATTAATAAAATCCTTTATTTTACAAAGATGCACTATTGTCACAAATAAATGCACAAAACCTTATTTTTAACTTCTAAAATTTTACAAAAATTATTTTCTTACTTAGAAAAATATAACAAATCATTTCAAACTCAAATTTATAATTAAAACTTATTTTTACACCAAATTCCACCTTTTTATTAAAATAAACACCCTTTAAAAACCACATACTTCTTTTAAAAATTATTAAAAGAAGTAATTGGCAATAATTAATGAAATTGTTGCATTTTCACTAAATAAAAACCATTTTCCATTTATTATTAACTTAAACAAATAAAATAAAGTTCCAAACTTTATTTTTCTCATTTTAAATTCCAAAATTTATTGTTTATTCCAAATATACAATTTAAATTTTCCAATTTTTATTTAATTTAAAATATTAAATTATAACTCCTGTTATAATTTAATATTAATAGGTAATCTTCAAACCAGGGTTGTTGCAATAGTATTGTCAAGTCGAGAGAACTGTGTAATATCGTCACCTCAAGATTTCTCGTTTAACCTAGTTGTTATTAGCCGGTAGGAGACACTCGGACAAGTCATCCCACAGTTATCCAATAACTATCGGTACTTAACCTTTTGATGCCTCCGATAGCCATGAGTAATACACCATCTAACATTTAGAGAGCTTACGTACTCTGGTCTCAACAGATATATCGATATCATTTCTCTAAACTTCTCGCCTAGGAATATTTAAAATAATATGTTAATTATATACTATGAAAGTTTACTTATGATTACAACTCGTTGTAATTATTACCACCTAACATATCATTTAAGGAATTTCTATTTTAATATACTTTAAATTTTTCATTTAATTAGTTATATCACTATATAACAAAGTATATTATAGAAATCAAATACTTTTATTACGAATAAGATTGTTCTTAAAGTTAGATATATGTAATAAGTTACATAATTGTCCCTATAACATTCCCTTAACTCTTTCACCTTCCTGCCCGCCTCACTTTGTCGTATGCGAACAAGGATCTAATAAAACTCTCAACCACTTCTACAAAAAGAGGCGTGACTCCATACCCTTCTCTTGACAGTGGCATTGCCATACCATTCTCTAACAAAAGCGTCGCTGTACAATAACCACTCCCCCGCCATACCGGCCCTTTGTCGTAAGCAAGTTGTAAATGGCCCATCACGTACACACATCTAGACCACTACGTCCACGTGGCATCCAAGTTGGCCGCACTTGGATCGTAAATCGAAATCAACGGCTCTACGTAAGCTTGGGATCCAAATTCTTCAACGCATGATCCCAACGGCTATATATATAGAAGATCTCATGTACTTGTACAAAGATCAAATTTTTTACATGACAGTCAGATTCTAGTTCATTTTTTGTTTTTGTAAAAGCCATTAATCTTCCCGTTTGTAACCAAATACCCTCAAAAGTAATAGGATAAGACTTATAGTGGATGTAAATCTCTTCTAAATTGAACCACTTTGCATTGTATTATGTTTACTTACTTGCACTATATATTACTCATGTTACTCTTATTTAATATTTTAAACAACATTTTTGGTTAGTAACATTCTTTAAATACCTTCTTTAGTCGCTATACTATGGTGGGTTAGAAATATAGTCAATAATAGCAACATGTAGATTTTATGTGATTTTATTATTCCATGAGAGCAATTACATTTTAACTTGGAGGTCATTTTAACCGTACATCAAAATGATTTAACAATAAAAAACTAAAAAATATTTACGACTTAATTCTTTTTGTAGATTGCAAAATTATTTGACTACGTACTGTAAAAATCAAAATAAAATAAATTTACAAAGGAAAAAATAATTTCTAATTTAACATTATTTTATTTTTATTTGGAATAAAATGAAAATATTAAAATCATATTATACTGTAGATATTGTCTACGTAGTTTATTTTTCCAACTGGAAATAGCCAGTGCAATCGGTGTTATTTATTTAAATTTATAATATCCAATATTTTGCTATAGACAAATGCATTGCTCATTCCAAAGTATTTATCAATTTGATGCCATTAGCAGACATTCGAAAATTAAATTTTACACCATAATTTTTGCATTTCACATGCCAAATGCATATCGTTTATACTAATTAGTTTGTTATTCATCCATAGTTTGAATGTCGTTTGCACAAATTATTTTCCTGGTATGTTATATGTATATCTCAAGCACGTGTCGTTTATAGCAACTGCGTGAAAAGTGTGTGCTATTTGTGCTCATAATTGGATGTAATTAATCGTAACGATATAACATAAAGTCAAATTAGTAATTAATTAACTAACTAGTTATAACAAATAGAAAATTAATAATTCAATTATTTGTTCAATTAATGATAAATAAATAAAATAACTTAATAATTTAAATTACATTATGTGGATAAATGATAATGACAATTGCAATCGTAAGTTAAAATTTTAATTTCAACTTCAATCATGTGTTAACATGTCCCGGGAGCTGACCACTTGGTGCTGCCGATTCTTCGTATCACGAAGTGCCCAACCACAAATATTTTGGGCCTGAACTATTCTGTATGTTGGACCTTGTAATGTAACATATGAATAAAACACACGCACAAACAAATTCCATACAAAAGGCCCAATTGCACAAATTACATACAAAAAATTAAAGAACAATTTTTATATGTGTTTTATATGAACCACCACTATATGTCCACTTTCAGCCACATTTTCTATGTTTTGATAGGCTAACCGATCGTTTTATTTGTAACAAAATTCTATATAATTAAATGTACTTGCATGGCATCTACGATAGCTAAATAGTTCAATAACAGGATTTCTATTTTCAATGTAAAAGACAGACGCGGAGCTGTTTTGATCATACATGACATACATCAACTTATTCGATTCCCCTTAAATGATTGTTAGGAATATGCATATACAAGTTTTAGAATAAATAGGACGATGCACTACTTTAGACGCACATGCTTTATTATTACATTGGATGTATTAATTATTTTATATATCTACAACAAAATATTTTTATAAAGAATCGTCTATGACGAATGAGTCCTAGTATTTGACCGGTCGTTTTAAATTTAAATTAAAGTTGAAGTAAAAAATGGATTATAAAAGTCCAAGAGCAAGACCGAGCGTACCTAATCTCCACGGACAGTCTAACCAAATACGATTCCAACTTATTGGCATGATATATTCTTTTAACCTAACCATGACAATTGACAAAACTCAACTTATATGTACGTAATGTTCACATTTTGTGCTTATTACAAACATGTTGGCACAAATAATCATAATTTGAACTGAGTAATTCTGTAATTAGTGTGTGTTAACATTAACCGTTATCTTTACATTGTTGATGGTAGTATATTTGGATCGCTGCTTCTGATGCAAACTATAGCCATATGGTGCTGTTCCCTTTAAGTAACCAAACAACCGTAGATTCATTCGCATGTAAAATGAAATTATAACTTAAAGAACAATTTTATGTTCGGATCGCCATCTTATAAACTTCCTGATGTTATGTGACACTTGTAGTGATTTAAAAAGCAGCAATGTTACATTTGTCCGCTTCTAAAAGAGGCCCACTTCACCAATAATTATTTTGTAGTATGGTGTAAAAGTGACTTCATCAGGGGATAGTCGATGAATTAGTAGGTTCTTAGCTATTACTAACTTTGTACCTAAATATTTTTAATATTCTGTTTTAAAAATTAATATGCTTTCATAATGGTTTGTAACTTCCTAGCATAAGAAAATAGCAAATCTGTAGTTGGTTTACACTGCATGTTAAAATCTTTGTTAGATGTAGCTTGCATTGTATTGGAGTGAATGCGTATATTGAATTATGATTAGTTCCACATCGCAATATATTCCAAAAAAGATGAGCATATATATGAGGTTGGTAGCATGTAACAACAAGGGATTCCTTTTGTTATAAATAAATGTTGTCATGAAATATCTGTGCTCCAGGGAATATAGGGATATCCAATTATGATGTTGGCATCAAGTTTGAGTTTGAATCGGTTGTGTATGCTTTGATCTGTTTATTTCTGCACTTTTCGATTTAATGGGCCAGAAAGGACTTGGTGGTACAATATAAGAGAATCTTTTGTCAGACGTTGGGTGGAGTTTTGAATATTGTTTAAACTTGAAAAAGTCTGTATCGTTTCTTCCAACCATCCAGTAAAACTAATATAACTTCAGGGTACATTCGGAAAATTGATTCACTGTCTACGTTTAATCTTTTGATTATTTATTCACATCTCAATATCTTCCCGTAGAGTCTAAAACTGATATAGTGGGGGGGGGGGATTCATGTCCTATGTACATGTATGTGTTCTTATAGCCTCCTTTTGCAAAAATGAGATTTTGTCAAAGAGGAGAAAATTTAGGTTTCCTTCTATAAGGGAAAAAAATCAACATTCACCAAAAACCACCTCACAATTTCCTCAAAATACAAACCTAGGTAGACCACGTGATGTAGACCAAACTCCTCGCATTAGAAAGCCACTGGATGGCTTCATCATTGATGAAGGTGAGTTCCAATTGGTCCAGAATAGCAGCTGTAGAAGGAAAGAAGAAATCAAAAAAATGGTTCAAATGTTGTCATTGGCTCAGGTCAACAGAGATTATGCACCAAGGAGGGAAGATCAAACGCCTCTAAATCCTTCAAATAATGGCGCTGAAAGGTATGATAGCTCTATTAACAAAAAATCGGTTAGCGTCTCACTAAACATGACACAATGGCCAAAATCATGGGCAGAGATTGTTGTAGGGGAACCTTCTTCGAAGGAATGTAATCTTGAATATATAACACCAATCAAGATCCATAACAAAAAATATGATATTATAAGGGAGGCAATGTGCAAGAACAGAGGAGTGCTGGAACAACTCCGTTCTGGCTTATGTTGTTTGGACAAAACCATATTTTTTGTATTTTTAATCTTATATTCAAAGAGTATGGAAACCGTTGGGGATTTTTAAGTGCATTCAAGAGAAAATGGGTTTTTTCTTGTGAAGTTCAAAGATTCAAAAGATTGTGAAAACATCTTTAAAATGAACCATATTTTTAAGATGGCAGACTCATCATCATAAGGAGGTGGTCGAATGCATTGAAACTAGACGGGGATTGGTTGACATCTATGCCGATTTTGGATCAGCTTATCTAGTGTAAATCAAAAAAATTGGGATCATGAGGCATTTAGTGCCATGTCAAGTATTATAGGAAAGCCCATGAAATTTGATACAGCCAAATCCATGAAGACGAGATTGAGCTACTCTCGTATTCTTATGGAGGTAACTGTAGATGCAGGATTGCCAAATGAAATCTTTTTAACACTTTATAATGGAGAAAACATTATGCATAAAGTAGAATACGAATAGGTGCCTCCAAAATGTGAAGTTTGTTTGTATTTTGGGCATAAAAAGAGCAATGCGGTACTAAAAAACTTGGTTATCGAGAATGTCAATCAAGGAAATCGAGAAAATATGCAAGGGAACACGAGATATGTTGGAATAAATCCAAACACACATACCCATTCGACCAAGGTAATTGTAATATTATAAATGTATCTAAGGTAACTAGCCAGTTCAACCAAGGATGTATCACCACCCACAATAAAAATAGCCACATTGGTAATACCAAGATTCAAGAAATAGGTGCTATTCAACAACTCACTAAACAAAATGTTCAGATCATTGCTGAGGATGATCAAGAAATAATGGAAATGCAAGAAGAAAACATATTAGAAATACAACAGAGCCTAGTAATGGGGGATAGGAAAAATAAACAAGTCTTTGAGACTGGAGCCCCTAAGCCCTAGCCCCATGAAAATTATTTACAATAAGGTATCAATAGAGATAATGAAATTATAGAGATCATCCCATGGTCGGGAAGTACTATAGAAACCGATGACTTTGTCGGCATCAACTAAAGTTGCCTCACACTTATAGTCAGGAATCATTGGCCTTACTGCAAAACGTGAAGAATACATGGGTTAAAGGTAGGCAGAAAGAGAAGGAAAACTTTAAGCAAAAATATGTGTCAGATAATCCAAAATAAGGGGACACGACTCATAAGCTTAAAGCAAAGGTACAACATGCAAAAAAAAAGAAATAGAAGTGCTTTGTTAATAGGTAGAGAACTAGAACTTCTCTCTAATATTAAGTGTATTAAATGTCTATTGTTGCATGGAATGTTAAGGGGTGAATTGCCCAGTTAAACAAATTGATATACTAACCATGTTAAGGAGTTATAAGCCAACAATAATAGCTTTAATAGAGAACAAATTAAATGGTATGGATACTAATAAATTTTATCATAGGATCTCCGCCAATTTGAAATATGTAACTAATAATGAATGTGGGGGTAAGGGTATAATATTGTTACTTTGGGACTCTAATATTTGAAAAAGCAAAAATATAGCTAAAGATTTTCAATATAAAGACTGTACTTTTAATAATGTAGGGGGAATGTCAATTCAAATTACTAATATACAGAGAGTAATTTTAAAATGAAAGAAATGAATTATGGAGTAAACTTAAAAAAATATGAATAATAAACATAAACTACCATTGTTAATAATAGGGGACTTTAATATAATAATACATTTAAAATAGAAGCATGGGGTGATGCTATCCCATACACCGAATTGGGTAGAATTAATAAATTTTTATTAGAAACAAGATTAATCGAACCAATTTGTAATTGGTAACAAATTTAAATGGAGGACAGGGATAGTTAAGAATATACATTGTAAGCTAGATAAAATATTAATTAACAAAGATTTTTTTTTAGCTTTCCAAAATTTATGTGTTGTACTATAGCACAAATCACAAGTGATCATACGCCTTTACTTACTAGATTATTGCATAATTATGCAAATGAGAATAACAATAAAAGTATTCCATTTAGATATATAAATGGGTAGACATTCGATAGGGATTATATGGAAGTAATGGAAAAGTGTTTTGAATTATCATGTTATGGTACAAAATAGTTTCAATTTGTATGTTTAAAAAAAATACTAAGTACTGTTTGAAAAATTATAATAAAAGAAAATCTTTAATTAAAGGTAGTGTAGACGAGTTAAAGAAGGAAAAGCAAATGTTACAAGATTTAATTGATGAGAATCCTAAGGATGTTGAAAATGTTAAAAAAAATGGATAATCAAAGCAATTTGTCTAAAGAACTATATGTTAATACAATTAAGCAGAAACAAAAGGCAAAAGTAGACTAGTTAACACAAGGTGGTGATTGTACAAAATTCTTTTATGCAAAAATGAATAGTAGAATAAACATTAATAGTATAAGTATGTATTTGATGGTGAGGGAAATCTATCAATGACTTTAATAAAATTGCAGAAGGGATAGTTAAATACTTTACTAGACTTTATATTCTAATGAGATAGAGATGCAAGCTCCTAACATAATATGTAAGATTAAATTAAATTCTAATGCAGAGGAAATTTTATTAGCACCAATTGAAGTAGCAGAAATCAAACATATTATTTTCAACGTTGGAGATAGTAAAAGTCCGGAGCCACAAGGATATAATTCCAAATTTATTAAAACTCACCAGGAAACATGAAATATCAAATAGTCAGTTTAGTAAAGGAATTTTATAATGCGAGGAAAACGCTAAAGGATATTAATTACACTTTTACTACATTAATCCCAAAAAATAAGAATCTATCAAGTGTAGGGGAATATAGACCAATTTATTGATGTAACTTTATTTATATAAAATAATAGGAACTATGTTGAGTAACAGAATAAACGATTTTTTACCATTTCTAATTTCTAAAAATCAAAGTGCTTTTGTTCTAGGAAGGTTGATATATGGAAATTCTTTGTTAGCACATGAAATGATAAGAATTTTAACACTAAGCTTGGTGACAATATGTGTTTAAAAATAGATTTGCAGAACGCATATGATAGAATTAATAGAAAATTTATTTTCTTTAAGATGAAAAGCATAGTGAATTCTCCTATAGGAAAACTCAGGAGTGTATCAGAGGGAAACAACCAATAGTGGAGTGGAACAAGTGCATATGGAACAAAGCAAATTGTCCTAAAATGGAATTTCATACTTTCTTTGCAATCAATGTTAAGTTACTAACAAGAGTGAGAACTAGTAAATAGGGCAGAACAGAGAATAACAATATCCTTTATATGGTTCAGAACCAGAAACGAATGAACACTTATTTTTTGAGTGTAACTATTTATATTATATATGGAATGCAGCAATGAAAAACTTAGGGTTTGCGCAGAGCAACATTTTGGAACTGAAAGACGCAATACAACTTATCTAGTCATAGTCCAGGTCAAAACCATTGGAAAGAGCCTATGTAGACATCATATTAACAAAAGCAGTCTACCATATCTAGAAGGAACATAATACTAGAGCACATAATGGTAAAGCAACAAACAGAATTAAAAATGGATACTTATTGATACAAAGAGTAAAATAATACTGAAAAAGTAATAAAAAAATGAGTGAAGAACCAAATCATTTTCAAATAATTATTTGAGTAGTGGACTATAGAGGCTGGTAACAAGAATGTTGAGAAGTACTTATGTACTCCCAAATCCAATTTATATTGCAAGGAGAAGAAGTATAGCAACATAATTGAAATAGAAGTGAACTCATGTCTACATCGAGAACAAACTACATCATGCAGCCAAGTTGGCATTACCTCAACGGATGTTTTTCATAGTTGGAAATCAATGTCATAATGGACGTTGTACAAGAAATTTCCAGATCTAGGTCTCAATGACACCATATATGGTCATTATATTGTTGCTAGAACTAGATCCGACAATTATTGTTAAGGTAGAAGTGAAAGTAAGTCTAATCAGATTTCTAAAGGATGAGGGGTAGTCTAAACGAGTGTGTAACACCTCGTATTTTGGAATATCATAATATGATAAAATTTATTAAATAAATAATTAGTCAAATTAAATTGAGAGATAAAATAAAGACAAGTTAATTAATAGAGAGTAAATGAATGTAGGATGAGGAGTTAAGGATTTAATAAGAATAGGCTAGAATGAGGTTTTAGCCCAGAATACAAATTGCTAAACCCTTATGCTTTAACTCCCCATTCATTCTCTCATTTTTTCCATAAACTAAAAGAAATAAAACCAAGAACTTAGGTAGGCCATAACTTTAAGGGTAGAAAAGAGGAAAATCTAAGGGGAAAAATAGAGGGCATTCATTTCTTTAGCAAACCAAAGCTTTAACCAAGTTTAATCAAATAAAATGTGAGTGATACTTTCTCTAAAACCTTCCAAACCCGTACGGGATAAGATTGTATGCATGCTAAATGTTTTCGATGATGTGGAATAAATATACGAATGTTAAATAATATTAGTTCATGTTTGAAAAATTAAAGTTGATGGCTTCTGATGAGTTAAGATAAAATGTAAACCAAATCTTGTTCAATTCAATTGAATTTTTTAAATGATGTGTGAAATAGTAATTTGAAGATGGGTTTTTATTTTCATAATTTTCAGAATTAGTTTGGGATTTATACAAATTTTAAGTTGAGAAAAGACGTAAATTTTGGAATTAATTATTTAAATTATTAAAAATAAATATTTTGTTTTGGAAATTTTATATGAAGCAAAATTTGGTGATTCAGAGTTTTGGTGAATTTTTGGATTATTCCCATGTATTTTTGAATTTATATGAATTAACTAGTAAAGAAAAAGGGCTAATTACATAAGGGTAATTAACCAATTAATTAAAGAATGAATTAATAAAAATCTAAAAAGAAAACTGTAAAAGCTTGAGTGAATCAATGATGATTCGACATATATCCGGGATAGGTGAAAAGTAATTCCTTTAGATGGAAATAAAACAGTTATCATGATAATTATTGAAATACCACATCAACTAGCAATATCCAATGTCAACTTGCGATAGCTAAGGAAGGTACAACCTGCGATAGTTGATATGAACAACAATTTACGATCACTATGAAGAATGTCAACTTGCGACAACACTTGGGTAGTAAGCTTG
Source organism: Allium fistulosum (assembly GCA_030737815.1). NCBI lineage: Eukaryota > Viridiplantae > Streptophyta > Magnoliopsida > Asparagales > Amaryllidaceae > Allium > Allium fistulosum. The sequence continues at coordinate 344,724,064 of CM060903.1, read as the reverse complement.
CGATAGCAACTTGGAGCTCAATGTGCGATAACTAGGGAATTTATTAACTTGTGACAGAGTTTTAAAGAGCTTAACTTGCAATAAGCAAACTATACTACCAACTTGCGATAGCTAGGTTGGAGTCAACATACGATAACTACATAGGGATCAACTTGTGATAGCTAGGTTAGAGTCAACATGTAATTGCTGCATAGGGATCAACTTGCAATAATTGGGTTGGATTCAACATGCGATATTTACATAGGAATCAACTTGAGATAGGTAGGTTGGAGTCAACATGCAATAGCTATGTTGGGATCAAGTTGCGATGACTCTAAATTATATCAACCCACGATAGTTATAAGGTCAACTTCCGATGGCTAAGGAAATATCAATGTGTGTTAGCTTTGTGTTAACATGTAGTAGCCATATAATGTACATATGAGATAGCAAAGGATGTTAACAAATTTTACATACAAAATGATTCTTTTATGGTTGAGAATTTCATAGGGATGAAATGACCATAAATAATACTAAGTTAAAGTGAAAATAACTTATTTAAGAATGAAAATTTAGATTTAGTTTAATAGCTATGAAAAGATAAGTGGAATCGTTGAAATAAAGGAAAGTAAGCCGTAGTGCTAATAATATGTCTAAGTATGACATTTTTTTGGTAATTTAATGGAAGGCCTTAGTGGATACCGAATGTCCAAACATGAAATTTTATTCGGTACCATTTATGGTAGGCCCTAGTGGCAAACTTATATCTATTCACGGCAATATACGATATTGATGGATTAAGCTTTCATAGCATCCAATTTTCTAAAAACTCTAAACACGACATAATTAATTGATGATTGTTGGTGTAAGGCTTGTGTGGCAGCCGTTTGTCTAAAAACGACGTTATGAATGATGATTGTAGGTGTAAGGGCTATGTGGCAACCGTCGGTCTAAACATGACAAAATAAATGATGATTGTCGGTGTAAGGCCCGTGTGGAAATCGTTTGTCTAAACTCTACATAACAGATGGTAAATGGTGTAAGGCCTATGTTGCAATCTAATAATCAATTGAGAGAAAATAAAGTAAAACACCTTAGTGGAAATCTTAAATGTCTGTTACCATTATTAAACTAGTAAGAGTAAGGGTCAAGTGGTAATTTAGAATGAATTGCCTATAGGAACTAGTCGAAATTATGTGAAGGAAGTCTCACACTTATGATGAGTTTATGATTTATGTTTGTTGATGGTATGATGTTATTACATAGTATGATGTAATTGATGATGAATGAAGTAGTGAGGGGAAAACCCGCTCCGCTCTTAGCAGTGTCGTCTCGCTATATGTTTGTTAGTTTAGGGTAAAACATTACTCATACCAGGCTTTATATTTGATCCGTGTTTTTATTATTTCCTCTTAACTCACAGGTACTCATTTGAGTGGGCTGAATTTATGATTTAGACACGTACCTTTTGGAAAGATAAATAAAGACTCTAAAGATGAAGCAAGGGGCTTATCTAGCAAATAAAAGTTATTTTGAAATTCTGCTATGTAAAACCATGAATTATAACTGGTTAAGTGTCGTGTCAGCATCTTCATATAGCGAGCATGAAACTATATTCATTTCTTATTATATTTACTCTACATGGGAACGAGATGAGCTAATGATGATGCAATGAATCATGTAAAACAATTTAATGTAATGAAAATTTATTTAGCTATTTTGTTTACTTAACATTGTGCAAAATAATGTTGAACTAACTTTGTCGCTTGAAAATGATTCTAATAATGACTGCAGTATCATCGACATATATTTTCGGATCTCGAAGTGGAGGACGTTACAAGTTGTATCAGAGCCAAGTTAGAGGAAACACTTAAGTAAAATAGGGCTATGTAGAAACTAATTAGTAGAAAAGGAACACATTGAGGAGAGTATACGCTATATGTGTGTGTATTTAATATCGTACTTATATTTTGGTATAGGTATATATGTGAATATATCCATCCTTCTCCTATTACCCTTACTCTATTTGCTTTCATTTCTTACGAACCCTTGCTTATGCCAAAAGCAAGAATGGACATATAAAATAGATGTTTGACTATAGGAAGTATAAGAGAAAATGTAGTAGGGGAGCTGATAGTACACAAACTAACGGCCAGGGAGGGAAGGCGGCCCCGGAAGTTCGTACATAAGATGGTAATGAAATGCCTGCCCTGGTTATAGGGAATTTGGATGCGAATGCGCTTTTTCAACAATTTCTAGCAAACTTAGTATAGCAGCAAGTGCCACCGTAGATCTTAATCATCTAGGTATAATCAATGTTATTTCACATCATACGTGTTGGAAACCAGGAAATGTATGTTGCCCTGCCACGTCTTGTAAAGCGAACCATCTCATCAAATGACATGGCACCACATATGGCATGTATTAAATGCAAAGCAGAAGGTTTGATCGGCAAGATCTTCATTAATTTGATAAGCCTTCCCTTGCTCATAAAGATAGGCTTAGGGGCAAAATGTTGCTCAATTTTTTTGCAAGAACGATTAACTGGCAAGAAATTCTAAGCCCAACCCAAATCCATGACAGCTAGCACTTCTTAGCCCAGTCGAATTTGAGTTGACTCATATTCAACCTATCTTCATCATGTCAGTACCTTAGGTATTGGTTTTGATGATAACAACCATAGGATATAAAATATAAATACTAATGTTTTATCAAGTTACATATAGTATATAGTGCATAATATTAGACAAGTGTTGATTAAGAAGACTATACAGTATCAAGAGTAGATTCAAGATGCTAATATAAAGTTTCAAGAGTTCAAAAATGAAGACTCGTGAGTATTGAAGAGTTCAAGATTTCAGAATATTCCAGATAAGTTATAGAGTAATAGAATTTATGTTAAAACCTTGATAGCACTTTCCTGACCTGTCTCGTCTTCTCTAATTTTGCTTTAAATTATTTTTTAAATATGCTGGTTTTAAAATAATCTTTTCAAAATATTTCCCGATTTCAATCTCTTATACTTATAAAAATATCATTTTAGTGTTTTTAAGTATATACACACACATATATATGTTGAATTTTTGTTTATATTTTAGTAAGTTATAATTATATTGATTTTTATATATATTATTAAATACTCTTATTATCTTTCAAAATTATCTTATAAAGTTTTATTAAGTTATATTTTGATTAAAATATGTATAAACTATATTTAAATGATTTTACAAAGTATCGAATTATTTTACAAAGCAACGGATTTTCAAAATAATTTTTTTAAAGTGTTTTTCAAATTTGTGAAGTGTAAATCGACATACTCTATAGGCATATGTCTACAAGGTGACCGTAAAATTCAAAATTCAAATTTGAATGGAAGTGTCTTTTCATCCTATCTGTTCGCGAATGAACATGTCCGTTGTTTTCTTATATATACCAGACTTCCAAACGAATTTTAAATAACTACTTTCTAATTCTTCTCTCCTCATTTCACTCTCTTGATTTCTAAATCAATTTTTACCAAAACTCTGCCAAAATTCGACCAAAATCACATTCAATCGTTACTAATTTGATTCTCCTTCATCTACTCTCCGAGTTCCCTCATCTCTCTCAAGATCAAAGTGCTATTCAAGAGTTATAGGATCAATTGTAATCAAGATCGAAGATCTGAGTCTGCAAACTCTATCAAATCATATTCTTATACATTGTGGTGTGCTTGGTATCCCTGAAATCCAAGTAGGTGTGATTGTAGCCTGTAAAACCAATTGGGTGTGCTTAGTAGCCCGTAAATCTAGTGGGTGTGCTTCTAGCCCGGAAATTAAGTGACTCTACCCAGAGGTCGGGATTCTGAGGGATGTGTCTCGTAGCCTTGAAATCGAGATTGTATCTGCATTTACTAGTTGAAAAGAAATCCGTACAAGGATTTGTGCGAGACTGGATGTAGGATAACTCCGAACTAGTATAAAATTCTAGCGTGTTCTTTCCATTTTACTTTTACTACATTTACTTTTATCCGTACTTTGATTATGTGACTATTGTTGTGATTGTTAATTACATCATTCCAAGTATAATCTCAAAGAATTTGAAAAATATTCATATAATCTTTTAAACACTATTCACCCTCCCTCTAGTGTTAGTCTAGCCTTAAGATCCCTATTCCAATGACTCGCATTTGATATCAGAGCATTGTTTTTAAAGCATTTATAATCTGATTTTTGAAAAAGTTTTAATGGCAATTTAAATTGATAATATTTTTAACACTATTTTCGAAAAGTTAATTTGCAAAATCCGCATAATGTTGTTTCATAAATTGCATCTATTCATTATAAAAAATCACGTGATCTTTTGAAAAGGAATGGATTGCAGGAACATATGTGTTACATGGCTTTTGATGAACAGATACCTGGTGATCAAATGCTACAGATCGAAAAGGACAAATGGATATTGGATAGTGGATGCTCAAGACACATGACTGGTAATCTAGAGATTTTGAAAGAAATAGTTTGCAAAGATGGTGGATCGGTAAATTTTGGAGACAACTCAAAAGGATATGTGGTTATCATTGGCAATGTCGGTAACTCTAAAACTCCTACTATTTCTAATGTTTTGTTAGTTAGGAATCTAAAACATAACATGCTTGGTATTAATCAATTATATGATAAGGATTGTGAAATTAAGTTTAAAAACAATAATTACTACATTAAAGGTAATGAGTCAAACATTATCTTTGAAGGTATTAGGAAACAGGACTTTTATATATTACTTTAAGTAGAAAGACATTTTAGTTTCTTCTTTGTTCCAAATAACCAAAATGGTTTAAATAAGTAGAAAACAAATTTTACCTCTAAAAATAATAATTAAAGGATAGTTTTCAAATTGGAAAGACACTTTAATTTTTTGAAATGCCTTATGATTTTATCTATAGAATATCCTAAATTATTTATCTATTAAAAAAAATATTTTTATTATAACTAATATTATGTGTTAAAAGTTTAGAAAATGATTCAAAGAAAAATACTAATTTTTTAGATTTTGTAAAAACTTTTAGAAAATTAACTATATATTTTGAAATTAGGGCAGAAAATACTGAATATAATAGTATGTTTTAAATCTTAGATATTATAAATTAATAATGAAATTTCTTACATAAATATAAGATAGATATACATGATTCTATAAAAAATTTGGAGCCAAAATTCGAATTATAACTATTTTATTATTTTTGAATGAATAGACACTTAGTAAGTTATAACTATTATATTTTTTTGGAGCCAAAATTTGAATTTTTATGATCTTTTAATTAAATAATTTTTCAGTATTGAAAATATATTCCCGATAACTATTAGTATATATAACTACATAAAATAAATAATTAATTAATTAATTTCTGAGTAGTTTAAATTAATGAAACATATTTTTTTGTTTTCGTAAAATTCAATTGACACTTCAACTGCCAAGTTGTGCTTTTATTTTAATTTTGTTTTTAAAAAACGATCTTGCCTTTTCGTGATTGGTTATATCTTTTCCCTAATGATTTTTATAAAGTGTGTCCTTTCTAATGATATCTCACTAATCATTTATCATGAATATACTAAATAAAAAAGAATATCTTCATTCGTGATTTCAACTTTTCTAAAATGTTGATTTTACTTCTTTCACTCTTTTCTTTACTAACTTTATGATGAGATATTAACTTTGTGCCTTCATGAAATTAATTGAATGAATTTGGAACATGTGAATAAGGCTCTACTTATAGATTCCTTCTATTAATAAGAATGTGCCACATCATATGACACTTGTCACATAAATAAATAGTAACATACATGCAAAATGACATGCGTCATTACACTTGTCATTTAGGAAATCATTGTATACATGCATGATGCCAAGTGTCTTTACACATGTAACTCATTAATACACTTATAACTTAAACAATGAATGTTAAAATTTGCATTATGTCACATTATATTACATATAATAGTATCATGAATGAATTTTAGAACTCTACTTGTGTTTAAAAATAAAAGGTTTAGTAGAGTATCTCATTTTTTTTAATTATTATGTTTTCATTATTTTTCTTTATGATTTTTAAGTAATCTAAGTACACTAACTACTGTAGAAAAATAGGACAAAATTTGTGCAAAATAATGTTAAAAACATGCCTAGAACTTTAGATAGCATTTTTGAAATGTTGTCTCTGCTTTTGTACACTTTTTGCCTATCGTGAATTGTTTAGATTAGCATTTTTGCACTTTGAAACATTGCAAGGTGTTTCAGAGGCGTTTTGCGCTTGATAAATGCTGTAGTTCCTGATTTATAAAGTCTAGAATACATTTTGCAACAGAAACTTTTTACAGCATTCTGGAAACGCTGTCTTTTCTATTTGAAACTTTAAATTGTGTATAAATGAATTTTAAATTAAGAATTTGAATTATTTTCTAACTTATATTAGAACGTTTTAAAATTGATTTCATGTTTAAATACATTTTTAATAATTAATTATAAAATTTTAAAGTAAAAAGGCTTTTAATACAAAACATGATTATTTTTTAGTTTTTTAATCTGTTATTTTTTTAATATTCTATTATGGTATTTTTTAAATAAGTTAAAAGTATTTTAACATATTTATAAGTATTTAAAAAAAGTAATTTAATATATATATATATTAATTAGGAAGTTAAGTATTTTATAAACGTGGTAATGGAAATATGGATTTTTAACACTTAAGTTAAGATGAATTATTATAAAGAAACTAAATAAAGGGGTTAATAAGTTTATAAAATCATATTTGATCATATACATAGTTACGCTTATCAGACATTGCAGTTAGGCTACGATAAATTTTTTTAATTAATATGGTTTGTTATGTAAATATATGAATTTATATAATAAATATAATATACAAATTTCTTTGTAAAATTTGTATGCTTAGGTTTATACAATAACAACATTTATATTAAATCATCTTCCATACTCTCATAATTGAATTTTTATTATATACACACACATCGTCTAGTTTATATTATTTTAAATACATTAGGTATTGATTTTGATGTATTTATCATCTTACTGAGGAGTTTATTCCTGGAATTTTTTTAATGATTATAGTATCCTACATTCATATTTTATAGTAATTAAATAAATAGTTTAAATATTTGGTTTGTCTTATTTAATGACTTTAATATCTATTATTAATCATCATTCATATATATAGTTAAATCCATATTACATAACATTCTAATATAGTTAATAACTCTCTAGTTGTAAGTATTTTATTTAGGAAGAGTTAGAGTAAGAATTAGTGTTAGAGTTATAGTTTTTGGTGGTTACTTTTGTTGTTGATAAAGGGGGATAAATATATAAATCTAGGCATAGATTAAGGAGGAGTTTTTTAACTCACCGGGGTTATATTATATTTTATATACAGAGTTGTCATCATCAAAAAGGGGGAGATTGCTAGTACCTTAGGTATTGGTTTTGATGATAACAACTATAGGACATTATATAAAATATAGATACTAATATTTTATTAACTTCTATATAGTGTATAGTGTAAGATATTGGACAAGTGTTGATTAAGAAGACTATACAGTATCAAGTGTAGATTCAATATGCTGGTATAAAGTTTCAAGAATTCAAGAATAAAGACCCATGAGTATTGAAAAGTTCAGGATTTCAAGATATTCCAGATAAGTTATAGAGTCATAGAATTTATGTTAAAACCTTTATAGCACTTTCATGTTCTCTCTCGTCTTCTCTTATTTTGTTTTAAATTGTTTTTCAAATATTCTAGTTTTAAAATAATCTTTTTAAAATATTTCCCAAAATGATTTTCAATCTCTTATACTTATAAAAATATCATTTTAGTGTTTTTAAGTTTTTATATATATATATATATATATATTGAATTTCTATTTATATTTAATAAGTTATAATTATATTGATTTTTATATATATTATTAAATACTCCTAGTAAATCGTTCAAAATTATTTTACAATGTTTTATCAAGTTATATTTTGATTAAAATATGTATAAACTATATTTAAATGATTCTATAAAGTATCAAATTATTTTAAAAAAGCAACGGATTTTCAAAATAATATTTTTAAAGTGTTTTTCAAGTTTGTGAAGTGTTTGCTCAAAAATTGGTCACAAACACCCAATTGTTGATGAAAGCACCAGTTCACAATCACAGATTACAGATAACAAGTATGTAGAGAATTAAAAATGAAGAACACTCAGAAAATTAAAAGGAGAATAGTAAAGAACGCAGAGTTTATAGTGGTTCGGCAATCTGGCCTACATCCACTTTGAAGTTGATGATTTTATTGATGTTTGCTTGCTGACTACAACGAGTTACAACTGATTATAACAGCAAATTTCGAGTACAATGATGGTTCCTGCAGAGTCTGGACGTAGAAGAATCGAAAGTCCCTTTTCTGTAGACATTGGGATGCTATTTATAGGCGTAGGCTGCAAATATCTCGCTCAGATCTCGGGAGACCTCTTCTGGCACGTGCACGGGCCCACGCGATCGATCCCATGCAATTTTGACTCGATCCGTGATCGATACGAATGAATTTCGTATCGATCAAGATCTTGCCCGATCGAGTCGAGATCGATCATGAACATTCTTTAGGTTGTACGCAAGCTCCTGTGAAAATTTGGTGTCATTTGGACTTGTAGATTGTGAGATATGATCAATGCAAGTTCGTGTTTATCAAAGGATGTCTCCTTCACATCGATCACCTCTGCCTTGTTTGTATCGACCACCATTGCACTATTCGTATCGATCGTGATGGATACGAAATGGCGACCACTTGATGGATATGAACAAGACCTTTCAGTTGATGGATACGAACAGTTGAGGCTTGATGGATACGAACAAGACCTTTCAGTTGATGGATACAAACAGTTGGGGCTTGATGGATACGAACAAGACCTTTCAGTTGATGGATACGAACAGTTGAGGCTTGATGGATACGAAGAAGACCTTTCAGTTAATGGATACGAACAGTTGAGGCTTGATGGATACAAACAAGACCTTTCAGTTGATGGATACGAACAGTTGCCCCTTGATGGATACGAACAAGACCTTTCAGTTGATGGATACGAACAGTTGCCCCTTGATGGATACGAACAAGACCTTTCAGTTGATGGATACGAATAGTTGAGGCTTGATGGATACGAACACGACCTTTCAGTTGATTTCTTGAATTGCATCGATCATATCTTGAGCATACGAACTCCGATTGACCTGAAATTTGAAACGCAGCCTCTCCTAGCCATGTGCATCATTCCTAATCGATCCTGTCTTGATTGAAGCTCGATCAAATTTTGACGACATCAATCGTAGCCTTGAATTCCAATTGATCTCCATTCCTGATATTCATCCTTTCCAGCCAATTTGTGGATATCCCGGCCTTGACCAAAAGGCAGGATAACATGAAGAGTTTGTCGACATACTCTATAGGCATATGTTGACATAGTGGCCGTAAAATTCAAAATTCAAATTTGAATGGAAGTGTCTTTTCTTCATATCTCTTCGCAAATGGACATGACTGTTGTTTCCCTATATATACCAAACTTCCAAATGAATTTTAAACAACTACTTTCTTATTCTTCTCTCCTCTTTTCACTCTCTTGATTTCTAAATCAATTTTTACCAAAACTCTGCTGAAATTCAACTAGAATCAAATTCAATCATTACTAATTTGATTCTCCTTCATCTACTCTTTGATTTCTCTCATCTCTCTTAAGGTTAAAGTGCTATTCAAGAGTTATAGGATCAATTGTAATCAAGATCGAGGATCTGAGTCTATAAACTCTATCAAATCATACTCTTGTACTTTGTGGTGTGCTTAGTATCCTTGAAATCTAAGTAGGTGTGATTGTAGCATGTAAAATCAATTGGGTGTGCTCAGTAGCCCATAAATCTAGTGCGTGTGCTTGCAGCTCGGGAATCAAGTGACTCTACCCAGAGGTCATGATTTTGGAGGGTGTGTCTCGTAGCCTTGAAATCGAGATTGTATTTGCGTTTACTAGTTGAAAAGAAATCCATACAAGGAATTATGAGGGACTGGATGTAGGGTAACTCCAAACCAGTATAAAATCCTGGTATGTTCTTTCCTTTTTACTTTTATCTATACTTTGATTCTGTGATTGTTTCAATGATTGTTAATTACATCATACCAAGTATAATCTTAAAGAATTTGAAAAATATTCATATAATCCTTGAAACACTATTCACCCCCTCTAGTGTTAATCTAGCCTTAAGATCCCTTTTCCACGGACTCACACATCCCAGCAAATCCTACAAACAAGTCACAGATAGGCCGGTCCGGACTCCTAAGCATGGCTCAGCATGAGTCGACACAGCCATCTCATATGACTTCACCCAGCTCAAAGCGACCCGTCTTTGGCCCAGCACTCTCAGCCCGCCTATGACCGATCCTAGTAGCCCGTCTCGACCCGTTCCTTCATGTGCAACAGGCAACCGACCGTCATTGTTCAAGAAGCTTCTTCCCATCGTTGCTGCATAGAGAAGTGTGCTCAACATCAAAAAGTACAACCTAGTACAACTTTGTACACCTACCACTGTAGTTTGTCTGCCAAAAGCATACCAACTCCTATAGCATGCTGCCTTTCTCAGCACAAAACACACGCCTCGTATGGAATTACAGTCGACATGTTTCTCATCCACATATTCATACCGCCTTTGCAGTTGTTCTCCATCAACCCATGCAACCAGATCAACAGCCAGTAGTGGTTCCTTTTGTTTCACTACACATTCTCAGCCATCCACTGCCCCTATAAGTTGCTATAAATACGCCTTGTCATACAACATCAAAATTTAGTTGACTTATAGACCGAGAATCCTCATTCACTGTAAGCAACTCCTCACAAGCTCTTAGGTTAGTACCATTGTAGCTTAAATGCCAAATTTCTTATTATTTTCTTATAATTCCTTGTATTCGTAAGACATAAATACAGTAAGAGATCTTCATACTGGATGTAGGCAAGCTTCGGCCAAAACACTCTATGTCTTGTGTCATTTACACTAAGTGTTTTCTCTACTCCTCATTTTGCAATTTTAAGCCTAGTATTAGTAAGTAATATTTGCTAATATAAAAGTATTAATTTAATTCCGAAGTAGGCTAAATTTTGTCAACATAATTGATTGTTGAATTTGTAATTACAGATTAATCTCTCCACAATTCTACCTATAGGTTCTGTAATCCCTCTTGCACTCTCTTTTTTCAATAAAATAAAGAACTATTATCGAGTCCATGGACGTAGGAAATCAGCCAAACCATGTTAAATCTCTGTGTTTTCTGCTCTTCTGTTTTGTTTATTTTTTGGTAATTTTTGTTTATTGAATTAGTTGTTGATAATTAATCAACAAACTATATCTTTGAAAATTTCGCATGTAAACCTAAAATTTTCATAACAATTTGGTATCAGAGCAATTAATTTGCGCAACAACTACGCAGTGCAGATCAGAATAAATTTATTTGTGGCAACATAATGAAAGTTACATATAGTCTTTTGGAACATGTCCAATCTTGGGGAAAGTAGGTATACCGATGAGAATGGATTGGAAGCATAGAGAAGTATAAAGGAATATCAACTTCTATCGGGTAAGGTTACCTTTTCGGTGATCGAAAGCGTGCTTAGATAGCGGTTAGACGATGTTCTTCACATTCTTCCTCCTTCGAAACCTACCTTTCTAAAATCAACTAAATACTTTCATGAATCGGACAAAAATAAGCGACGTTCCTGCAAATACGACTATTTCCTCCATAGATGATGCTTAATGTAGAAAATTACGGTGTCTACCAATTTGGCTTTACATCTTGAAACGCTTAATTAGAAGCAAGATTGTCCTTTAGGATGCTTCTACGGCACCTATGGGACAAGGAGATACAAAGTTGGAGGTCTAATTTAATCTTTCATAAGAATGACATGCTCATCTTTCCAATGACCGCTCTATTTCTTCTTGGATTATGCTTAAATCTCACAATCGAAGCTCATATTTATACGAATATTTTACCAAGAGCAACGCCAGAAGACCCAGCCATATTCTTCTCATGCTGAAATGACATCGAAAACAATCACTTTGAGAGACATAGGGTCCATTCCGAAGTAAACGGGGTAATTGAGCGGGAAATTTGGTTCAAAAGGAAATGTGTTTGGTGACGCGGAAGAGGTATTTGAGCAGTGTATTTGGGCGAAGTACTTGAATTAATTATTTAGTTTATAGTTAATTAATTATTTGTTTTGTCGTGTAATACGTGTTAAATAATTCCAATTAAAATGAAATAAATTATGAAATTTCATAAAAAAAATACTACAATATTCGAAAGACAAATGCAATAATTTAAAGATACAGATAAAATGATACAACTACAATGTTTCAGCGCAACCCTACCATAATAATTTCATTTCTTATGGTACCACAAAGTGCTACCATCTCACCGTCTGGATGTCATTGTATTTGTTCGGTCACTCTATTTGTGGTATTTTACATACTATAATATTTCTCATGGTATTCTTTTGGAACAAGATCAGGATCATCATCACCATAAAATTTGGATCACCACTATTGTATTTTCGTATAAAATTACGTATAACTATTGCAGCAACGACAATTTTTATTTGAGTTTCAAATGAGTATGTTGACATATTCTTTAAAATGGTAAACATTTTCTTTCATATTCTAAAGGTTCTCTCAATTGCCATAAATAAACTTGAATCATAGAAATTAAATTTTTCATTGTCTGATTTCGGTTGATTTGCGGTTTGACGAAAATAGGAATATGGTATCTGATATTTCGATAAGGTGGTAGATTTCCAGTTTGAAGTGGGTACCCTGAATCTATTAAATAATATTACCCCGGTGAAGGATGAGGAAAGTTATATTTTCTATCATGTATGACTTCATTAAAAATTCAACTATCGTACCAAGTGCCTTCCCAACCAGCCATAGTATAAGTAAAATGTAAATCGAATGAGTAAGCTATTAAGATATTTTGTGTAATAAAACATTTTCGTCCAAAATATGGAATAACCCGATCTACGGTTAAGTGTGTCATTACGTGTGTATCGTCTATAACACCAACACAGTTTCTAAAATAAGAGCAGCACCGATTTGAATTTTTAATTTGTTGTGGAACATTGTTAAATTGAGGATCATCTGTCTTTATAATATCTTTATCAAGCAACAGTACTGCTTTTAAAACAACATGAGAATGAACTGAAATTGTGCTACCAATTCTTTGAAATCTTTCACTCATTTGTCGATTTGAAAGCAATGCAACTATTATGTATATGAATATGACAACCTATTCCTTGGTATTCATACTTTTCGTTTAAACCATATCATAATTTGATAACCTATCCCACAAGGAGAGAAAACATAGTCGTTTCATTCGAAAATTACGTTAACAACATTCTTAATAACGGTTTAATATATCCAACACCAACTGTAAATCCGTATAAACTGACATGTAAATTCGTATAATATTATATCTTCTTCTGCGTAGATAAACTGATATAACAATTAAATTATGCACATCTTCATAGTCGGAATCTGTATCTGAATCAACAATTGATAGTAGGAGAGTTACTATGGTGAGAAGAGAAAAGAAGAGTGATAAAAGAAGAAAGGAGAGGAAAACATAAATAAACGGGGATGCTCTCGTTCATATGTTGACGTCGGATGCGTCTGATATCAACGTATCATTTTCTGCTTTAGCCACGACGGTTTATTTGAAGAAAACGGACCGTTGGGGCTTTCGACATACCAGACACGTGCTAAACAAAATGTCCCATCATTTGGCCGCGGACTGTAGATAGACTTTGCACTAGAAGGTCGATAGACTTTGCACTAAGGATTCCATCATTCATTTAAAAGTCCGTGGCTTGTTGTATGGACTGGAGCATTAGCATCTATCTATATTATGATGTTTGACTTGTAAATGCCGTTCTTGGTATCAAATAGAAAGTGGATGACTCTAATCTTCTACTAAATAGCTTATACAGTCCCTTCTTATATTCTATTATTATTATTATATTATTATATATATATATATATATATATATATATAATAATATTTACAGATTTACAGATCTGGGTATCGATCTGTTGGGCTCTGCTCTGTACCGACCTTTTAGTGTTCAAAATTTATTAACTGCGTACCAAAAGGAAATGATGTATAATTGTATATAGACGCACAACGTGTGTCCGTTTGCTACTGAAAAAATTAAACAAAAACGTGAATCCTACACTCATAGCAAAACAAGGAGTAAAGTTGCGTCCCTAAATTCAGCTCAAGGAAATAAATATACCCTTCGCTAGACCCCACTCTAGTTGTTATTAACTCGCTGTTTCACCAAATCTCCCTATTTTTCCCTCTTTACATATATCCCCAATATTTCCCACTTCCCTTTAAACACAAAAACCTCTTCTCCTCCTCCTCCACCTTCAAATTGAAAAATCATTAAATAAATACATAAAAATGAAGAACGCAATGAACAACAACACAAAACTAATTCTTCTTCAGCCATCTCTCCACAAACAAAACTCCTTCTTCTTCTCCTCCTCCTCTCGCATTTTCCTCATCTTCATCATCACCTTCTTCTCCTTCGCCTCCTTTTTCACCTTCCTTTCCTCTAACAACCGCGCTTCTCAATCCAACCCGAAACCCGATCCCCGTTTCCCCCAAACCTCGCTCCCTCTCCCGATTTACGACTCCCTCCTCCACTACGCCACCGCCTCCGCCTCCGCCGGCAGCATGTCGGCTGCCGATCTCAAATCCATCGCCTCCCTCCTCCGCCGCAGATCTCCCTCCAACCTCCTCATCTTCGGCCTCGGCCCAGAAACCCTCTTATGGAAATCCATCAACCACGGCGGCAGAACAGTCATCCTGGACGAGAACGAGTACTACATTAAACACTTCGAGGACAAGCATCCCAACATCGAAGCGTACGACGTCGCGTACTCGACGAAGGTGAAGGAAGCGGACGAGCTCATCTCGGAAGCGAAGTCCAAGGTTGACGGCGACTGCAGGCCGATTCAAAATCTGCTGTTCTCGGAGTGTCGGCTGGCGATAAACGATTTGCCGAATGAACTGTATGAAGTGGATTGGGATGTGATAATCGTGGACGGACCGAGGGGGTACTCGGAGGAGTCACCGGGGAGGATGGCGGCGATCTTCACGGCAGCGGTGATGTCGAGGAGGGGAAAGGGGAAGACGGATGTGATCGTGCATGATTTTGAGAGGGAGGTGGAGAGGAGGTACAGTGAGGAGTTTTTGTGCGGGGAGAATTTGGTGAAAGGGGAGGGGCAGGTTGGTCATTTCGTCGTTCATGGTGGCGGCGGTGGTGGCGAGCAGTTTTGTGCTAATCGGAGCGTTGGGTTGCCTCCTGTGGCGGTTAGTAAATCGTGATGTTCTTCAAAAGTTGTGATAAATGTTTATGAAATTTTCATGTTTTTACTTTGAATTTTAATAATTGTTGGTATATGTAAATGTTAGAGAAGTTAAAACGGTATGAAATGTAATTAAATGCGGTGCTTGAGTAAAGAAAATAAGCGTGATTTTGCTACGATTGACGTAGAAATTATTAACGGTGTAAAGAAATATTTAATTAGATTTCATATTTTCTAAAAGACTAAAAATACCTCATTTTATTCATTACCCAAGCTTTTGTATAATTAATTAACGTCCAAGAACTGTTACACAATTAACTGTTACACGATAAGATTGTAGAAAAGAATAACATGATAATATTGTAAAAGGTAAATTTAAAATTTAAATTTATCATGTCATTCATAGTAACTGTTCAGATGACATACGATTGAACTTGCCTCTAGATATTTGACTTATGTCATTTGATTTAGGATTTTTTTTCGATTTAGCTTCCTTCTCCTTTTGCAAATTAATTACAAATAACTCTTTTTTCAAACTAATATCGGTTATAGTCCTGTTTTGAATAGCACGGTGATTCGCTGATCAAAACACACTGATGTTTTTTCAAATAGCGCAAATGTGTTGTAATTTTTTTTATGTGGGATGTATCGACGACTTTTGAAAAGTCGCTAGTAAGAGACTTTTCAAAAGTCGCCAAGTCGTATGTCTTTATGAGCGACTTTTGAAAAGCTGCATACTGGTGACTTTTCAAAAGTCGCTCATCTACCAAACTTAAAGCCAGCATCCTCCTCTTCTCTTTCATTCTAAACTTTACCAAATCTTTCTTAAAAAAACCTAAACCAATCTTCATTTTTTCATTTTGAAATCTCCTACCGGTTGCATCGAATTCAATAAAATGTTGTGACTTGGAAGATCTAGTTCAAGAATACCAACATCTCATTAATCCAGGTCTATTGAGGTATGAATTTGTAAACTGTAGATTTTTGGTAGGTTTGTAATTGAAAATGAAATAATGTTGTATCCGTTATTTTTCCAGAATGACTCCTAATTTTATTCCATCTATATGTTATTATGATGGTGAATTAATTATTGGTGATCAAATGTGTGCAAAGTATGTTGGTGGTTCGTACAAATCGGCTAAAGTTCGTAAATGATCTAACTTACAACAATTGAAAGAGTCGGTGTACAAAGCAACTAAGATAAATTTGGAGGAGTATGATATTGATATAGTTTGCCATTGGCCAACTGATTCTGGGTCTAAAGCAATTAAAATTGTAGACGATGATGATGTTAAATTAATGTTTTCTGCGGAATTAAATCAATAGAGTTGTATATTGGAAAAAATAGAAGGTCGGTGATAGGACAAGCTATACTAGCACATGCAGTTAATTTCGGCGTTGAAGATTATTTTAGATTGTTGGAGACTATGAGTACTTCGAAAGGACTACGGTCGTCGAGTTATAGTAATCCGCATATGAACGTAGTGCAATATGGGTAGCAACAAATGTTATCCGGATATCCTCCTTTTATGAATACCCAGCCAAGTGCACAATTTAGCTATCCATATCCGAGTCAGGATAGTTTTGCACGCACGAGTCAGAGGTACCACATAGTTACGATGACATACAAATCGTAAATTATTTTTTATAATAGATATGATAAATAATTTAATTTTCTTATGCAGCGTTGTTCCGTAGCAACATCGGACCCAAAATATTGATGGACCATCGAGCAGCCGTATATCTTCTCCTCTGCAGCTCACAACTTCTGATTTATACTGTATGAGCCAGAAGTAAGTTACAATTTGTAATTATATGAATATTGTTGGATTTTATAACCATATTAAAAATGTTGTATATTCATATTGCAGCTCTCAGGCACACAACATCGATACACAATCGAACATTCGACCAACGGTTGAATTAGGGGTTCTTAATGCAACTGATGAGGATATGGGTGTAGATGTTGATGAACGTGTACAAGCTGATGACGTTGCTGCGGTTGATAGCATGACTGTTGTATTAAGACCAGAGAATGATACAACGTGGATAGATAACATGCAAGTCAACAATGATCCACTTAATTTTGATTTTGGAGGCGAAGACCAAGGATGTGGGGATAATGATGAATCAGACATGGAGATACCTTTGGATGATGATTTGTGTAATGCACAGTTGATGGCTAGATCCATCGTTGCAAATCTGCAATTCAACGCTGAAATATTCTCATCTTCTAGTGTTCAAAATAGTTTTAAAGTTGGTATGGTGTTTGAGAGCAACGCAAAATCTCTGCAACAACTAAGTGAATGGTCAATTTTACATGCAATTTCTTTTAAGCCCATCGAGTTAAACAAAACAAAATACACCGCCATTTGCAACCTCGATTCAAATTGTTCATGGAGAATACATGCTATAGATTCAAAAAAATCACAATCTGGATGGTGGGTTATTAAAAAATATCCAAGTGGTCATACTTGCGTTAATCAAACAGTTAACTCCAATCATAGGAAACCTACATCTACCTTTTTGGTTTCGAAGATCATGCCTTTCGTGAAAGCGGATTTGAACATAACAGCTGGAACGGTTTAGATTTTAATGGAGGAACAACTTTTTATTAAAATCGGTTATTTGAAAGCATGGAGAGCATTGAGCAAAGCAATAGAACGTATATATGGTGATTGGGCAGAGTCGTATTCCAACCTACGACAATTCTTTGCCGAAATTGCCAGATCGAATATAGATAGTGTTGGACACGTTACAACCGATGAGTATGAAGTTTTCGATCGTGCTTTTTGGGCTTTTAGGCCTTGTATCGAGGGATTTGTACACTATCGACATTTGCTTTGCATTAATGGCACACATCTATATGGCAAATACAAAGGTACCTTATTTGTTGCAACCGCAATGGATGCAAATGATCATCTTTATCCTTTGGCTAATGCTATTGTTGAGTCAAAATCATGTGATAGTTGGGGTTTGTATTTTGGTTGCATACGAAGGTTCTTTCATAGTGTTAACAATCGTCATATTACTTTCATTTCTGATAGAATGAAAGAAATACCGACAACATTGGAGAGCAAATGGGGATTAGCACATAAGCATAGATTCTGTGCCAGACACTTGAAAGCAAATTTTCAAGCCGCAGACATTGGAAACAAACGATTATCGAGTTTATTTTATGCTGCAACATGTGCTTCGAAGGAGTTGAGTACCTGAAGATTCGAGAGGAAATTAAAACCACCAACATTAGAGCACATAATTGGATAGAGAGAAGTTTGGTAGGGAAGAAGGAGAACAGGGCTTTATGTAAGGATGATGGTGGCCGATTTAATGTTATGACAACTAACGCATCAGAAAGCTTTAATGGTGTCCGTTAGAACTCTGGTTGCCCATATCTTCTTTCGGTCGGTGGATTACTTTTGTCCAAGAAGAGAGTTTGCTAAGAATTCGACATGTAGATTAACTCCAAAATGGATAATAAAGATAGCTGAGAGAGTAAGTGAAGCAAGACGTTCAAGGATTGTCCGATTCAATCAAGTCGAGTGGTTAGTAATTCACTACTTCGATGATGAATTTAAAGTAACAATCGATGGTAACACTTGTTCTTGTACATGCAACATCTCTTTACTTCAGAAGTTGCCTTGTGCGCATGTGATGGCTGCTTGTTCGTCAGTTGCTAACGGTGCCAATAGAGCTCATCATGACTTCGCCTTAACTTGGTACACGGTTCAGAGCTACCTTGTGGCTTACACATTAGAATCTCATCTCGGTCACGATAAAGAATACTGGAGTGCACAAGAAGGACCGTTGGTTCTTCCACCGACAGTACGTAGACCACCCGGAAGGCCTAGGTCTACAAGAATAAAATACACAATGGACGAGATGCAGGCTCCAAAGACGAATAGGTGCAGCAAATGTGGATCGCACAGACATAAGAAGAGTCATTGTACTACATGAACTTAGCTTTGATTACTGTTGATGTTAGTATTATTAGTGTTGGTGTTGGTGGTTGATGTGTTTGTTTCAGAACAAGTGTTGTTTGTGTTGGTATTACATGCGTTTGTATAACAACTTATGTTCTTTCCGTTGTTTGTGTTAGTATTAGATGTGTCTGTTTAACCACTTACCGAACACCACATTACCATACGATTCAACAAACAATACATCATATGAAAAAACATAAGCCTAATTAACATACAGTACAATATGATAGAGTAAACGATACATCATACGATACAACATACACCGTACGATACAACAAACAATACACCATACTTTACAACAAACAATACACTATATGATACAAAAAAAGCCGAATTGGATGATATAGTACACTACAGTAGAACAAATGATACAACCTACGATACAACATACGCTGAATTGACATACAGTATAGTACGGTGCAACAAATGATACACCCTACGATACAACATACACGAACATACCACAATTTAGTCGGTAGGATACCCAGCCTGCATCTGAAGTGCTCTTTCTAACCGCTCAACTTTTTCCTGCATCTTTATTGCATACTCAAGTCCTCCGCGACACATTGGAGAATCTATCCATCGATTTTTTTTACAATGGTCGAATGATTGAGGCATTTCTCTACTCAACTTATAACGTGCACAAGCGTAGAACCTACGACCTGCATTTGCCTTATTTCCAGTAATGATCACGCCAAAGGTAGATCTACACCAGCATACCCTCGGTGGGGGAGCCTCTCCAATAGCTAGTGCTTTACCATGATTCTTCTACCTACCACCATCTATAGCGACAAAATTGCCTTCGGCTGCATCTTTTGATTCTTCAAATGCTTGTTCTGGTTCATTTCTTCCCCTTTCCTATGCTGATTTGCTTCAACATTTAATTGGGTACCGAGTACAAATCCATTATGTTCTAATTGTGGTGATAATTGGGTTTCGCGTACAAATTCAACGTCACCAACATTTACAGTCGAATCAATCTCCAAGTGGCCGTTGTATTTCATTAAAGTCTCATCATCAATTTCTCATTGATCCATTGCACTTATAGGTAAATAAGCACTTCTATATAGAAATGTAATAAACTTCAAAATCAAGTATAACCGTTGACTATTACCTTTGACCGTGCCGCAAATCTTCACAAATTACTCAATTTGGATTAGAAACGATGAATTGTAGTAGGGATTTGTAGATTTGGTTTTGGATTTTTTTTTTGAATTTCGTAAAATAAAGAATGAGATGAGAGAGAGAGAGGAGGGGTCTATGCAATAAAATTGTTGTTTTAAGGAGGGATGAAAATTTCCATGTTTTTGGTTGAAACCTATACACGCTGGGGCGACTTCTTAAAACTTGCCAGTAGGTGCCTAAAAACTTCCATCCCTCACTACAACCAACACACCATACACAGTAAACACAATTCGATACATAAAAAAAACCATCTGATCCATGCATACATACATTACAACATCTATTACATCAATACATCAAATTAAAACAACCGATACATTCGACCAAACGTTGGCCAAACCAATAAATCCATATCTAACCTACTTTCGTAGGTAGCGGAGTTCTTGAGGAGTTCTTTTTGGCTCCCTACATGATAATGGAACCTTGTCTGATGAATCCTCCTTCTCGCTTGCTTGCGTGGCCTCGGCAGGTTATGAAGGCCCGGGAGCAAATTCCGCTTGCGAAGGTTGAGAGGATGAAGTATCTTGTCAATGTTTACGTCTTTGGTATTGTTGAGTCGGGGGAGGAGGAGCGAACTCTGTTGTAGGAGCTTCGATGAGCACGAGAGGAGGAGGCGGTTTGGGTCGTGGTATCTTGTTCTTCCCCGAGATTGATTCCAAGATGCGCTTCACACTAAAGCATTTCCCCTGTGAACACTTCTGCACTTCTGTTGATAGCTCATCAACCAACTCCATTGCACGGTAAATGTCGTCCACCTGCCAAAACATAGTAACTAAAATGCATATAAATTAACTACGCTAACTTAACCAACAACTTTACATACCACATTTCTCTCAAGAGGAGCTCTAGGAGTGTACGGGTCCATCGCAATAGGATGTTCTTTGGCACGAAGAACATAGCGGTGCATGATGTTCCAATACCAAGTATAATATTCTTCGGCCGTTAACGTGAGGTCCGATTCCTGTTGCGTGTGCATATAACGATGATTCCATGTCTCAATCGCCATATCATACTCCCCAACTGTATTATCAGTCCTGTAGTGCGGAGCTTGCTCTGACAAATGTTGTGCCATACCAAATGGTCGCATCAATTTGTCATGAAGATGATGTGCTACATCACCGAAGCAAATGAGTGGAACCCGTGCTATCCACAACTGTATAGACACGGTGCATATGTTTGGAGGATCTCCAGCACATTTGCATATAGGGTCCATGACTCCGCATCATAATCAAGCACATCTAACTCGTTGCGGTAGAACGTAACGTTGTGCCTTGGAGATTTCACCGTGCTCTTCGGTCCTACCCACCTAAGAGAAGATAAAACTTGAACTATTGGATCGAAAAATGTGTAAAAAGTCAACTAACGTGATTTACATACCTAGCACCATACGGCAGAGATAAATCGACATTTGTACTCTTCATTGATATTCTTCCAACCGGAATGCATGTCCAACACCATAACTACAAACGTGTATACACATATAATTGCACTGTATAGGAACATACGAATAAATTCTTATGGAGGGTTATAATGCTTATACATGTACTAGACTCAAACAACCACCTATGAATGTGTTCTCTAGCAAAGCAAGTCTCGTTGGCTCCGTGTATGTATATGCTAGGACTGCACTACCTCAAGAATACCGGCGGCACGCATCGAAGTCCTCTAGAAATGGAAGCCATCAGAGCCAGATACGGGTCTCCGAATGATCGCACATCAGGCGTGAAGTGATGATATGCAGTATAATGGGTCGAGCACACTACTCAATCTGAATGTCTGAGGCGTCTGTTGGAATGTTGTTGGAGAGCTCCTCCCTAAACCATGTAGAAACTATCATCTCGTTACCCCAGCACTGTTCAGCGGGAGGAGATATACCAAAGAGCGCTCACACGACTCCATGTAATCTACCGGCTCTGGATTGCTCAACGGAGCACCACATATAAGTATGCCAAGCAAGACGGCAACATCACCCAACGTGATGGTCATCTCATCTATCCGTAGGTGAAATAAAGACGTTTCCGGCCCCCTTCTATCCACCAATGTTGTGATCGGATGATGATCAAATTGAGTGTACCCCAGCCGAAAGACAAGTGAGAAGCCGGCTCTATCAATCAGCTCTAGCACGACAGGATGAGAAGAAGTCACTCTCTTCATTTTATATGAGTGATCAATAGTCCCGTCTGGAGTCTTGCACTGGTAGAAAAACAACAAAATATAACTGCTACGTATAACCAATCTATATTTCTACTACACATGAAACTGTATTACCTGCATTCAAGTGTCGTTGCTTGTTCGATGATGTTCTTGCAAATACAATACGCTACCATCTATCGGGTCTAGCAACGCCTCAGAGTAATCTACACATCATACAAATATTTGATAATCACAAACCCTATTTCTACTATAAACCTAAAAATGTTAAACATGTACTGAAACAAGGGAAAAGCAACGAATTTTTGCATTCCACGCTCACACAACTACATCTACAACTACAAAACATTAATTTTTTTCTTACTTACCAAAATCCTAATTTGTTAAATAAATGGAGATTGATTGTATAATCGATACCTGTGGAATGTTACCATGATGAAGAGCAAGCCATGCTTCAAATTAGCAAAGAAATTTGCGAAAATAACACAAAAAGTGAATTTTTACGTAATGGAAAATAGGTTTTCGTTTTTTGAGAGTTTGGGAAAAGTGATTAAGTGAAGAGAAGGGAGGGTACCGGTTCTGTTTATTATCTGGGAACGTATGGGCGACTTTTCAAAAGCCGCTCATACGTTCCCACATTAAAAAAACACATTGGCGCCATTTTAAAAGACGCCAGTGTGTTTTACTGTACTGTTCAAAACATGGCTATAAACGATATTAGTTTGTAATATGGATAATTCTGTAATTAGTTTGCAAAAGGAAGCCAAATCGAAAAAATCCTTTGATTTATACGTTCAATAGCTCAAAGTAAATTAAATTTATATTTTAGCTAAGGTAAATGTTAATGTAATTTATTCTGTGTGAGCTAAATTAAATTTATATTTTAGCCCAACCCTGAACCTAAAAAAAATTCTCTTTTTGCCAAATAGAAGATGGAAGGTGAAGATTTAACGGATAATCCCAATTGTGATGATCACAAAGATGCTAGTTTCATTTTCATGTGTTAAAGCCTATTTTTCTTCAACAAATCAATCATAGATACGTTGTTTAGAGTTTTTTGATTCTTCAACAAATCAATCAACTACGATCAATTCAACATTGATTTTAAAATCTAGGGTTTCGTAAAAAAACTGGAGAATGAATGCTTACTCGACGCCTGCATAGGTTGTTGAGAGGCGGTGAGCTTCTGACAAACGACTTGACTTCTTTATTTTTCCTTTCAACGACAGCGTTTGTTTTGGAAAAAATAATAAGCGTTTTGAATTTTAGGTGCCTGTTCACATGAAGAAAATTGTAATTCGTGTTAGGAAGAGGGATATGGAGTTGTTTAAGGTGGCCTTTAGTTTTGGTTGCAAAAAAAAAACCGAGATGTCAATAGTAGCACACTTTATTTTTACACTCTCTTAAGAAGCGACTGGTTGGATGAGATTGGTTTTAAGGACTGATCGATTTCTAAGATTTGTAGGGTGGAAAGAAAAGGAAAGATATTCGGTTTATCCCCCTTTTTCAATAGGAGAAGGATAAAACAGTTCAAGGAGAAATGATCCAATTTTTTGAAAACAAAGAAAAACCATAAACGGTTTGTAAATGTTTTTGTAAACCGTTTATAAAATAATAACCTATCAAAACCTGTCAAATTTCCACTTAACATAAAGGAAGATTTTCAAAAAATTGTTTACGCATCCACATTAAAAGAATTGGAAGTTCGT
Source organism: Allium fistulosum (assembly GCA_030737815.1). Taxonomy (NCBI): domain Eukaryota; kingdom Viridiplantae; phylum Streptophyta; class Magnoliopsida; order Asparagales; family Amaryllidaceae; genus Allium; species Allium fistulosum. The sequence continues at coordinate 344,699,629 of CM060903.1, read as the reverse complement.
TCAATTTTTTTTCATCTTTACGTTCAAACTCACATCGATGGAGCGTGAGAAAGAGAAAAAAAATTAGAATTTGTCACATTTTAAGCAATATCAACATTGCTAGAGATGCCCTTAAACTGTAAACGCATTAGCTTTTGGAAAGAAAAAGTAAAGACCGATAATGAACCATTCCATTAGTTCATAAGAGTGCATGAATGACAAAATAAATGGCTGAAAAATAAAAGACTAGTTATGTTGTAGTTATCATAAGTATTATTTTCCAACAAAATGAGATTTACTCAATTTTACCAATATTAGGTCTCTCCTCTAGCCAACTAAGATTTTTTGCATTAATAATTCAAAAATTACCTTTCTCTACAACATCGGTAACTTAAAGAAAAAAATTCTCCCTAAAAAAAAGGAAAAATTCTATTGATTCTCATATTGGTATGCTCGGTTTAATCAATCCATTGTCCGATCTAAATGATTTGTGCATCGGGTAATTTAAATTAAAGGAACTATTATATAATGTTTTAAATGTGAATAGAAGTCCAATCTATAATATAATTAAAAATTCAATTTTGTTTTATTCAGTGTTATTTATTGTTTTAAATCTATTTCATCCTCCATAATCTAATTATTCAACATCTAATATTGTTTATGATATAATGATACATAAAGGGGTAGTTTATACTCATCCAGTTTAATTGATAAATCATGTTCTTACATATCCACATTTTTTCACACAGTTAAATTTTGTTTCTATGAATTTTTGTGCTTCGATTTGCAGGTAAATTTACTTAGCATAATGTTATCACTATAGTACATAAAATGCAGTCACTACACTATTTACAACTACAATTTTACCTTTTCTGGTCTTACATTTATATCCTTTCACCGCGCCATTAAAATGTAGAATGAACTTAAGGGTGTGCCCCAACAAACAATTATGTAATTTATATACAACTTAACTCTTGTAAAGGAATCTTCTTTGAAATAAAGTCCAATTTTGGTTTGTTTTCTATCATATGTATTACTTTGTTGTAATATAACTAATGCTCTAAAACATTAAATATACATAAATAGAATATCCTTAGGAAAAAATCATTACCAATTGCAGTTGTGAATGTGTTCGCAATCATGGGTATTGAACCATATATATAAAATACTTATCAGGTTAAGTTGTTTCGAAAAAAGATATTTGAGACCAGTTTACGTAACACACTCTATAGGTGGACAGTGAATTACTTATGAGCATTGGAAACACCAAGGTGTTACTTATTCTTGGTTGTTTGGAACAATCACAGAACAACTCAACGAAAGTCTTCTGTAGGTTAAATACAACTAAGTCAAAATAGGTGATCTCATATAACTATGTGCAGTAATTTTTAGATTTGTGAGTACGTCGATCTTAAGTGTCTAGACTGTGCTTTGATTATGGTCAATCATATGACATAATACTCGTATTATAGCCATAGTGAGGTATTTTTTAGACCACTTGAAGGGAAACACAATGCAAGAGGTGATTCGTCTCATTAGTTGAAGAAGGCTAGATCCTTGTAATTAGTAGTCAAGTTAAAGTCATCTTCGATCAAAATAAAACAGTTAATCGATAAACATTATTGAATCATACCAAGGGATTCAAGTTGTATTTTGCAATTAAATATGCATATTATTGGATTTTCGACCACTAACTAAACTTAAAATATCTCAATGATATATTGATGATAAGAAAAACGTGCATAATACGTCATTGCCTAGGGTGTAGCTTTAGTACATTAAAAATACGATTTCATCTAAATGATCTGTAAGAAAATGAACTTGTGTCCACTACCGTGCTTCAGCAAAATACGTGAGCTTTAATATTTATATTATTTAAATATTATGGCATGCCGAGTTCACATAAGGGAGTTACACAACAATATTTGCCATCATATTCCGAATTCAACTTAATCGAATTAACCTATCAATGTTATATGTTAAAATGAAGAAAATTGATATAAATGTTATGTTAATACTGATTATTAATTTTGGCCCAGAATCTACATGTGTGTAGAATATTGTATGGTCGACCATAGAAAGAAAGAAATAGGATCTTGTCTCATTCGAACAATATATTCGATAAATAGTCTGTCAATGTGTAAAACGATGAGAAAGAGATGGAAATATATTATATATTTTATAGTATTTTGATATTATAAATACCACCATATTCCATCATTCTTTTCATACCATTTCTAAAAAACATTGTCCTCCATTATAGAAAAATCTGTCGCCTATAACTTAGCCTTAAAAGCCAAGGTAGGAGAAGAAAGGAGGAAGACTCTGAAGACGAAATAACTTGCAATACAAAGTGGAATCAATCGACATAATCAAGGCAAACTATTTAGATTTAATTAACTTTATTTATGTAAATATTTTGGACCTGGTTGAAAATAATTAATTAAATGTCTATACATGCACATATATACACAATCTAATTAACACATATAATGCAATATATATAAATATTTTTTGGCAATCGATTAATAGATAGTTATAATGACTTTGTAAAACATCATAGTAACTTTAATATAAATATAGAAGTATCTTACAATAATTTTATATGTTCATATATTTAAATAATATACATATATAAATATATTAAATATAGATATATATTTTGTACGAAGAAAACAGTATTTTCGTCCCAACCTTATGTTATGTGTGTGTGTATTACTCATATGATATTTGACTAATACTCCAAATTTTCATTCAAAAATGTGTGTGTGTGTGTATTACTCGTATGATTTTTTACTAATACTCCAAATTTTAATTCAAATTTTATATATGTACACAATTTTTAGAAAAAAGACTATTTTTAATGTTGAGCACCCATATATATATATATTAAAATGAAACTATATTTTATTTTTATTTTGTATTATGATATTAATTAAATATTATTTTCAGTAAAAAAATTTTTTGTCGATGCTTAACTAGATATATTGTTTTATAAATTAGTTATGGGCAAAGCCCAACACTTAGTTCTTAAACTAAAACAATAAGTTTGTATATATTTAAAATATTCATATCTTTATATATATATATATATACGAGTACTTTGGCACGTGCGATGCACGTGCGCAGGAGTAATTGGTATTAAAAAATGTTTGTAAGTTTTTTTATGAAACTTATAAAATTGAATTTTGCTAGTGTTTCCAATGGGCAGTGTTTAGATTTTCTATTAATTAACCTTTTAGGAGCCTTGATTGTTAACTGTTATATCTTTTAGAAGCCTAGTTTGTTTGTTTGGTTGAATTCTACAATCACGCCTTGTAAGGCTCTTATTGTTACCTTTTCTGTGAACTGTAAGGTAGATGAGATACTTTGCATGATGCCAAAACTTTTCCTTAACATATAACTTCGGCTGGTCAACACTTGCGAAGTTGCATTTGATCGTGCGTATAAAAGGGTTTTGTGATTTACCTTCTCAACAATTGAGTGTCCATTTATAGTCATCTCATGATCATTTTGAGCTATTTATTTGAAACCTTAAGAGTTCCTTTAAAAACATATACTAACCTTTGAAAATATATTTGAAACTTTGCTGTGCAAACAAAATTGCAATTGGAGATAAATTGACGTGGAGACATTAGTTTTCAAAGCCAACAGGTAAATCATTTAAATAATAAAAAATGATGTTTTCTTTGAAGAAATGGTACTTATATTAACATCAAGACTCAAGAATGTTACAACATAGCTCTACATAAATCCACCCTAAGATGTAACTCACATGCACTTAAAGAAGCTCCCAAACAGTTTTTTAAAGTAAAAATTACATTATACACAACACAAAACTTTAGAATAAAAAAGAAAAATACAAAGGACCAACATTTTAAAAATATGATGTTTATTACACACAAATATTCAGGTGGACATTTAGAGACATCACAGATCAACTTTTCAGTGTCTGCCTGCCTTGTAGTCTACAACCATAGCCTACCTGCCATAGTTCATTGATTTCCTTCAGTTCACATCATTCACTTCATCTCTTTCAGTATAAAAAATAATAGCTTCTGTTCTTCGATGCTTTCAGGCCTGCCTTCACTTCGGAGAATGGTGCATACCCTAACCAGTTCTTGCTTGGCTTCATGATGTCACCTACCCCCTAGGGTTGTCTTTAGTTTGAAGCAAGTGTGATCAGTTCAATTTCGTTTATCATGCTATAGTCTTCTTCAACTTGCAATCAGTTCAATTTCATTTATCATGCTAAAGTCTTCTTCAACTTGCAAGCCAATCACGCAGCTTCATCTTTTGCCAGTCACTCATGCCGGCCTTGAACCTTACCCATCCTCACATCACTGTAGCTTACCTTTTCACTCAACTGCAGAATAAAGCTTATCTTTTCACTCAGGTTGCATTATGAAGCTTACGTACATGCTGGCATATATTAGATGAGTAAACAACTCTGCTTTTTCAATCGAGCTTACCCATTCGCGTCAACTACAATTCATCATGCTAGTACCTACATTTCTGCAGTGCTTATTATATAGTTCAATCAAAGATCAGTATGTTGTTCTTTCTGCAACTTGGTATTAAATGAAATTTAAAATAATGATGTGAACTTAAAAAATGTTTGAATCAAACTTCCAATTTCAGAAACTGGGATAAAAATGCAACTTACCAACACGATTTTGTAGAATTGCTCTACTAAAATATGCAGGCTATAACACTGATAATTGCCAACTTCTTTAATGATCTAAAAAAATTGACTACAATGCCTATTGAAAATCATACAATATGATCATCTAGGGATGAATTGTATAATTTATAACATTCTGCCTTGTAAAGAATTATAGTTGAAGTTGAACTCGTCATGGTTTCAACTCTCAGATTTAGATCACATTCCGTCAAAGAATTTCCATACATGGCATCTTGTTTCAGAAGAGATCTTAGGTAGGATGACGGTTATATTGGTAGTACATCTCTTATTGACATCCATAAAAAGGCGGTAATCTTAGTTTCTTAAAAATTTGCATCATAGACCCAGTGTAAAAGGCAGGTTACGAAGGTAGTGTGATAATGCAATTCAAAAATTGTGTTTTTAACATGTGTTGGATCATAACACCAGCATACATCATCTGCAAAAAAGTCAAGACCATGTTATCTTCTTCAAACTAAATTATAGAGATATACTATTATCCTAGGTTTGAGGTTCCAATCACAACTCTGAATTTCTAATCTAACCTACCGAACTATATCCATTGGATGCTAATCCAAACCACTTTTTTTTGGGGGGAGTGGGAATAGAGAAACATAGTTAACATAAATGTCATTTTGGTTTGGAAACAGTTACGCATGCATTCTAAGAATGCATCATATTGTTTGATGTATTGATCTTATAAAAACTCAAAAGACCAGAAATGACACCAGAGATCCAAAAGAGCAGAAACATAGTTACCTTCATTATCTTTGGAAGAAGTAGTTACTGTCACTTCCATTAGATTTTTTGTGCTCTCAGCAGCCTGAATCCCTGCTTCAATAGCACCATCATCTATCATGTGATTTGTAGAATATACTGAATCTGTGACAGCAGTGGCATTAGCATTTCCACTACCTGAGCATAATCCGGAAATGAGAAACACATAATATTGATATTCTTGGGTTGACATTTCAGAAGCAGTCAAATTATTAGTTGTTAAACAATTCATCCATATAACTATTTACATGGCTAGTTTTACCTGCCTCAACCTACCTTCTTCTTGTTTTTTCCCCTCTTCCTCCATAGCTACCCGAAATGCATCTTCTTCGATTAAAAATATCCCCACAATAATAGTTTTGAGTCATATAAAATGTTGCATTGTTTGTCAAAAAAACTTACGATTTGAATCTTGTTCATATCAATTCTCTCTCATGACATTTCAATTTCCAAATTCCAATTCAAAACAAATTAAGACTACGGTTGCGAAAAATCATTCAATACATGTTGAAGTAGACAATATCAAAATATTTACTTGAATCTACATTTCAAATTCCATTGTTTTCTATTAAAAATAAAGACGAAACAAATGAGAAAATTAAGTTTGAGGTTTAGATGTAATCTAAAAATATTGATTACAATGCCTATTGAAAATCATACAATACTCTCATAGATCTCAGAATCTAAAATTGTATCTAATTGTTCTAGCACCTCTTGTCTGTTAGCATCCACTTCCTTACTCTCATAGATCTCAGAATCTAGAAGGAACTTTAATATAAACAAACATCATGATCAAAAATACAATTTAAAAGCAAACAAAACCAAAACTTCAGTACAACCATAGAAATAAAAGGTTGATTTAAAAAAATTCAAATTCAATGGTCTTTGTCTAATTACAGACTTCTGAGTTGATCGACATCAGTGGGCTCCGTAGTAGAAATTGGTTTCGAAATGCCAAATTGTTTCGTAGTGTGTGCCATCGCTAAAAAGCTAAAATTATATGTACTATTCGGTCACAAATTCAAACCAAATATGCCAATCCAATTTAAGATTGAACGCTGTAGATCAGCCACCTATCGTTCGCCTAACCTCCTCCTTCCCAGTTCACTGAAGTCGCGCGTCACGTTTTCCAGTCACCCTTCCTCCACCATTTTGCAATCCATCCCCCTGTCCCACATTGCTCGCCTTCTAGCCATTCGCCTGCAAACCTCCATCACCTGATATCTCAATTATATTGCAAGTGCCCTGAATAATCCACCTCTAATGGGATTATAAGTTCTATTATATGTAGTTCATCTAGGAGCATTCATGGTGTGGATATATATCAGCAAATGATTGATATTTTATATGTTATAACATAAAGAAAGAAGAATGAAAAAAAATAAAATCCACTTTGTAATAAAGATAACTACAATGTAACAAATAGTCTCTAAATATTTCCTGCTTTAGGCAAACAATACATCAAAATTTATTTATCATTGTTTATCTTTTCAATATTTTATTATCTACATGTATCGTAAGCATGCTGCGAAAATGTGAATATAACTACTGACCTTGGTTTGTGAGTTGTTACTTCTATAGTCCATATTAATCTATGGATCAATAACCAATTTGAAATCCAGAGGGTATAAAAATACTGCAGTCCATTATGACAGCTTCCGCCAATGCAAATGCCAAGTAAAATGTTTCCGGCAAGGCAAATAGCCATATAAAATAACAATTAAACGCAATTAGTTCTTAAAATAATCAAGTAGCAATAAACATCAAAGTACAATTCTAGACGAACAACTAACTTGTATGATTTGTGAGTTGGTTTGATCTTTATAGCGTTTCATCCTTCTGTTCAAAAAATGCAATTATAAAAACCGAAAAAGATCTAAAATCAAGTTCAGAGGAAAAAGGAACAGATTTTTATACAAACTTGAAGTCAAAAACATTGATTAGAGAATAACAAACTCCCTTGATCTCGCTTGTCATCACGATCGACCGAAGTAGAACCAACATCCAAAAGGGGAATAGTGAGTCGTAATCTTTGATTAGAGCAAAAAAACCTCCCTTGCATCCTTATGTTCAACAGCTGCTAGACCAATAATCTGAAGCAGAAACCTCCCTTGTGTTCAACTGCTGCTAGACCAATATTCCAAAGAAAAATGAAGAAAAATCGAGATTATAGATTTCCAAATCGTACAGAAATTATACAGAACTGTGAAATAAAAGTTTAATAATTATACAAAGAAAAAATCCATTTCGTGAAAGGGAATAAATCTCAATAAGAAAGTGACTAATTAAAAAAGACCTGAGTTGTATGTTTGTGGTTTGGTCTTTGCCACTTCATCTTGCCCAGAAGTTATCAACCGCTTCAGTTTTTCAATTTCTCGAGGTAATTTTTTTTGGTTTGTGGGGGAAGAAATAGGAACGTGATGAGAGAAGAAGACCTTCTGCTGCCATAGATGAAATCGATTGCGCTGAGCTCATTCTCGAAGCGTATCCAAAAATGGATCGAGTTATCGTTAACTAAAATCAGCAGTTGCTTCGATTTCCCATTTTTAACCTAAACCATTTTTATTTTTTCTGAGGCTCGTGAGGAAGAAATGGGAACGTGATGGGAAAATGGATCTGCGCATAGATTTAGCAGTTGGTTTAGACACAAAGACCAACATACCCTTATTTGACAGAAAATGAAATAACATAGAAAGGGACATCTTTGGCAATCCAAAAAAGGCTTCACCTCCTTAAGTATTCGCTTTATATATAAGATATATATATAGAATATTTAGTTTAAAATTAGATTGTGGTCAAATATGCTTAGTATTGGATTTAACATAGTTTACATGAAATGTCATGTGTGTGTATATGCATATATTAGACGCTTAATAATATGCATATGCATACATGTAATGTAGTTACAAACCCCAATATCTACATGTACACTGATACACATATATAATAATATATACCCTTTGTAGTATTCAAGGTTTATACCCCTGTGACATCTTTGCTCAATATATATATATATATATATTATATCTCTGTGTGTGTGTGTATTGTAAATGGATATATGATATTTAATGTTAAGTATACCATAAATCTAATCAAAATAATATTAAGATTTATACCATAAAATATTCTTTATCTCAAACTAACATCAAACATGATATAATGTAACCATATTATTCATGATGACCAAAGTTAAAGATTTAATGCAATAATTAACAAAGGACTACCCATTTTTCGTGTTGCTAATGCACCTGATCCAATAATCTTAGTAGATCATGCATTGTGTTACACAAATAATTGACCAATACGTAAGGAAGTATATTAAAAAGTCCAATTAGATGGGTGTCTACAAAGGGATGTATAAGGAAAATGTTATTTTAGTTAAGGAACGTTCTTGCGAATAGAAAACCTCCCTCACTCCTGTTCTCTGCCTACCTCGTCGAAGTGGTCTATTTTAAGGGTATGCCTCCCAAAGGTTTTATGACTTAGGTTGCCTCAAATATATATATATTTGAATATTGAACATTTAAAGTTAAATTTGGTTTGAATTTAAATCAAGTTTTATAAAAGTTATAAAAATAAATTTTAATTTGTTTTAAATTTAATATAAATATAAAATTTATATACATATGAATTAAATGAGTCTAATTAATTAAGGTACATGTATGAATATATGTGTATATACAAATTAATAAATTATAATTTATAATAAAACCAAAATTAAACACACACATAAAGAAGTTTAGTAAAAATAAAACCTACTTAGACTTAAGGGAGTATACATATGATGCAGAGACATATGATACCGTGGGTTAGTATACTCATCTCCCATATTTCTTTAATAATACTCAAAACTATTATTTTAAGATTATGAATTTAGAATAATGTTGGTTTTTGTCATTTACAATATAAACAGAGTACTATACATATTTATGGTTCTCAAACACCATCAAGCTATAAACTATGTATAGTGGTGTTTATGATGTCTTTATATTAGCGAGGACATTTTGTAATCTTTTTAATTACTTAAGTACTTAGGCAATCTCAAAATGATAGATCATGATTATCTATTTTGCTTTATTATTTTTTGAGCATCCACAAGGTCATAAAGAGGGTTAGGGGAAAATAAAAATGGTTAGGCGATATATAACTAATAAATGTTGTTTACCATTTATTAAAACCACAACTTATTGAGCAACCTTAAGGTTGTAGTAACATGGTAAATGGATTCGAACACTCATTAGAGAAATTTGAGAGATTCCTGCATCTCTTTTAGAGAGCCTTATTAAAAAATATAATAAATAAATCTAATAAATTTAAGAGAATATGTGACGTTATTTAATTTAACTTTAGTAATTTGCATAGAAAAACGGACACTGTGAAGCCATTCTTAAAGAAAAACATACTAAAAGACACGAATTACAACTAGTGCTAAAGAAATGTTAAAATCGCACTCACATACAAATAACTTTGGCATATGGTTGCTAATGATCCCATGGCTAAACATGATGATATGGCTACCTCAGAGCAAAAATTGATTTATAAATCTTGGTCATTGGACTGTAAACCTACCTAATGCTATGTGCTATCCACTATGAGCATTGATCTCCAAAGATGACATAAGAATATGGAAGTTCAAAATTTGATTACCAACAAAAGTTGTATGGTGAACAATCTTTTCCACATGGTATGATATCTCATAGAAATTATTTCATAAAAAGATGGGCAAGGGAACTCCAGTTCAAGATACCATACTCGATATAATTGATTACAAAGAGAAATTGGTTGAGTTATGAATCACCCTTATCAAGGTTACAAATCGACTTGATACTAGGATAACTGATTTCGCGCTTTGATTCGTTCATATTGAACTTCAATATGAATTCGTTGAAATGTACCATTATGGACTTCTTTAATATGTTAAGGATGATGGAATATACATTTACGAAGGAATCAGGTGTTGTGCTCATGGTTAAGGGTACTTCTTAGAATAGTTTGAAGAAATAAAAGTAAGTTGAAGTATGGAAAAGGTAAAGCCAATGCAAGGAAGAGAAGGGTGAATGTCACCATTGCTTGAACAAAGGACAACGGAAAAAGGATTGTTTTGAATATTTGAAGATGTTGAGAGAGAAGAAGGAATATAATTCCGCTTATAAAGGTATTTTCCTTATAGAAAAATGTTTATTTGCAAGTGCTTCTTCCTGCTTTTTAGATACTGGATCTGGAATTCACATATATAATTCGTTACATGAACTCTATAGTTATGTAGCTCAATATAACCTTCATGTATGTATTATAATGCTCTCTTATTTGTCTTGCAACGTTTCACAACCTACTATTAATATATTATTCTTGGTAAATTGATTAGTAGTACTTTTGTAACATTGCCATCATCAAAATCCAGAAATCTAGGTTATAACAATAGTAAGTTGTAATATTAATTAAAATGTTAATTAATGAAATATATATATTTATATGTATGTATGTATGTATGTATACGATTTAATATAAAAATTATGAATGGATTATATAATATTTACATAAATAAAATAATAATATTTAAAAAAGGAAAAATCAAATGAAACCCAAATAGATGTGAGGGAGTATGCATATGATATTATAACATATAATGTCATGAAGTATTATGAATACTTATCTCCCTTAAACATCAATATCACTTGGTATCAGTATTTGGAATTATGAATTCCGAATATTGTTTCTATCTATTGTTTATGTTATCTAGGATCATTCTGATTGTTGGATGGTAGTTGAGCATCCTTTAATTATGCATAATATCTTAGTGATAATTACCATTGTCTTTTATATTATTGAGGATATTTTATAGTTGTAATGATCCTGAACTCGGCCTTCGAAAATCGGCACCCGTACTTCACTTGTACTCGAAATGCCGCAGATTCAAACGCCGAATCTGGCTCACCGGAGCTTATAACACCATTAAGTATAACAACACAGCGGAAGAAAGAAAACAATGATATCATATACAACTCCAATGAATACAATATCTAGAATGATATACAACAATGATATCTATATGATACAACAATATCAGAGATAAATAATGATACAACGGAAAACAGAAGTGATAACTCCAAATGATCCTCAAAAGAGAATGAATCCAACAACTCCAATATCAAGCTCGAACCGCCATCACATCTCACTAAGATAAGCAAGTGCAGTCGTAAGTGAACTCCAAACACTGAACTAGCTCCAAATACTCTACTGAACCTGACTATCTGAAAAACCCAACTCTAGACTGCCCGTGTGGAAAATTTTGGGCACCCAGAGTTTAGGAAAGGAACAATAAACTCCGAGTCAGTCATGGGACTGGTGTGAGTAACAAAAACAGTTGGATTTGGAAAACAAAGTAAAGTTGAAATTCGCAATGCTTTTTGGAAAATGAAACTACCATAAGGCCTCCCGCCACACACACAATGCAAACGCAGAATTGGAGGAGATTTCTCCTCATGATAGTCAAACATGCTTACTACGCAAAATCATTCAATATTATTACTATTAGTGCATAGTGTAGAAAACCGTTTTGAAAGTATAATATTAATCTTAGCCAACATAGACATTCCGAACTATGCCTACTATAGCTACCATCTAAACAGTGGTGACCACCATAAGTAAATGGCAGGTTCTACAACTAAAACCGTACTGGGTTCATATTGTTTGATTGGATTTCCAACAAATGGTCAGGCTAAGGAACTTCCTACTACCACATGGGTACGCCTTTGGAGGGACGTCCCGAGAACCTACCCGGATCTCTGCTAACACAAGGTCGGGTTACCTCTGTAACTAGGTAACTACTACTCGAGTATGCCACCCCCCGGTCCTTTGGGACCTTTATCCAAGGGCCCTCGATCACACAACAACAATCACACAGTAAATGAGATTGGAGCAACCACACAGGTAAATATCTGGGCTCCATACCATAATATCACCTTTTTCCAGAAGGAAATGACATACCCTAAAGGGAGCGACCCTCATAACCTTGTCGCATCTTTCCTGTTTCGACCATTTCCGGTTTGTGAGGTCCGATGAGGTCTCGTCCACAAAGCTATGCTTTTTCACAAAGCCATGCTTTGATCAACAAATGATCAGCAACACACAGCAACACTCAGCATGCCACACTACCAAATTGGGAGCATATCACTGATAACCTTCAACTACATAACCTCTGAGCTCGTACGTCTCAAAGAAGGGTGTTAAGATAAGAGAATAAATCTCCGCCACCAAACAGAAATGTATTTGAAAGAAATCAGCTTTATATCTCAAAGTGTAATGTCAAACATACAACCATACAAGTCTGTTCTGGGTTTGAACAGAACCGAAAGCACTTCCAAAGAAGCCCTTGCAAATCCGAATAATTTCTAATCACGTCCGGACTTCCCATCACAAAGGGTACTAAAATCTCTATACCGGGGATCAGTCGATGCAGAGACAATCAATGGTAATCCTTTCATTTTCGAAAGTATCTGGTCTTCACCACCGGTCTTCAAATGCTATCCATATACGTTGTATCACTATTCGGAATGGGTTATATGACACAAAGTCCTCTCCCGGCTAAACCGAATAATGAGCGCAATATTTAAAAACATATGGATAATGAGATTTCAGTTAAGTCACAACTTATTACCCAAAACTTCTCTTCAAATGGTTTAAACACATTACCATTTTAATCTTTTACATAAAAAGATTCATCTCACAAAGTTCACCCAGTTTCACAAAGATCTACTCATAGATTTTCCAAATCAATTTCCATTTCAATTGGATTAACTCATTAAATCTTTAAATCAAAGATTTAATTGATAGCTTTCAAAACAATTCCATTTCGAATGGTTTAAACAAATCACCATTTTAAATCTGTTAATAATAAACAGCTTCAATTCACAAAGTTCACCCAGTTTCACAAAGATCTATTCATAGCTTGGGAAACCATTTTCAATTCAAACTTGAAATTCCTTTAATTTAAATTGGAATTTCATTTCTTATATGAAAGCTTTTATCATTTGAAAACAAACAGTTTTCATTTCGTAAAATCTAATTCATTATACGAGTTAAAGTCCTTGGGTTAAATTCAAATTCTCAAAACCATACTTTTAAAATGGTTTAAATTCATATAAACACATTTATAACATCTTTAACCATAATTTCCAAACATGGAATTAAATTCCAAATTTTGAATTCAAATTCAAATTTAATTATTTAAATCGAAAAACTTTACCAAGTTATTCAAAATAACTTGTATCTTAAAAACTCCTTTTCCAAAAGCTTTAACATTTAATCCAAATCCATTTCCAAAATCAATTGAAATTAAAATTTCAATTTCAAAAATATTAAATTTAAATTATCTGTGACTTAACCGGTTTCCTCGTGAAATCCATATTTGTGTGTGTATGGTGTGGTCCAGGGGTTTCACACAGTAGTGCAACATCATCCAATTATCACAGATTAAAATACAGCAATATAGTTGATAAGCGGTATAACTATAACGCTTATCTTTCATTCACAGATATATAAGTCATAAATAATATATTACATTCATCCCAGATAAATAAATACAGTACAGATCACACACAAATCAGAATATATCACAAAGCATTACAGATTAGAGATATCAACAATTCAATCATCCAGTCAAGTCCAAACATTCACAAATAAACTTATTAATCAATTGATTTATTTAAATCAGATGTATTACTTATGAATAATCATTAATCCGGGTTAATTATCATGAGTTAATTACAAATTATCTAAAATAAATTTCCCTTTAATTTTATTAGTTAACCTTTAATTATTAACTAATCAATCTTAATTAAGGAATCAATTAATCTTTAATTATTAAATAAATCTTAATTAATCATAATTATTAATTTATCCTTTAATTATTCACAAATAATTGTACTCAAATTTCAAATTATCATTCAATTTATTACATCCAGTAATTATCTATTAATTACTTACTTCTCTAAGTAATTATATTTCCCAATTTGTCAAATGATTATTATAGATTAAACTCAAGAAATTTAACTTGGACCAATCAAATTAACTCAATTAATTTCACTGAATAATTAATTCCTTAATTACTTACATTGAGTAATTATACTTAATAATTTCACAAATGATTATCTTTAATCAATTAACCTAATTAATTATTAAACCAATCACATTAATTTATTATTAAATAATCCTAGTTAATGACCTTCATTAACTATTCTTTACTTACTTCTCTAAATTATTTAACTCAGATTTATTATTATTAATTACAAATTGATTTATCTTTAATAACCAATTTATTAATCTCTAATTATTTAATTAATCAATTTTAATCATTTATTTAATTACTTAAAAATGGCTTAATAAATCATTAATTAATTCAAACTTTAAATCAAAATCATCATTTGAAAATATGGATTAAAAATGTTAAAAAGTTTGAATTTCAATTTTAAAGTCAAAACTGTTTCCTTTCAACAACCCGAGACTTACTCGAGTGTTTCCCGAGTCAAAGTGCTCCTTGCTTCGAGTTTTATCAAAAATCAACCCGTATGCCATTTTTTCCAAACTTAAAATTTGTTTAAGTGTTAACCCGGTACAACCCCAAAACTACACGAGCTCGAACTCGAGCCTGCACCCAATTTCCTCGAAGAACACTTCGAGTCACCAGCCCTTCTTCCTCAAACCCAAATCCCTGATACAACCACGCCATCGTGCACATGCACAACGCCGGTGAACTCCTCCGACCAACCCTGCAATGTCGAGCAAGTCGACTATCTTTCACCAACCAACCCTCGATCACCAGAACCGTTGATTCCCTTCGAAATCAAATTCAAGCCTTCGAACCCAAAACTGGAGCACAGACAAAACCTGGAAATCACCTCGCCCTCACTCCTCCGACCACCGGAGCACCAGCACCACCGCCCACGACTTCGCCTACATCCAGTCTTTCCCTTCCCAAAGTTTAGTAACACTCGATTCACCAGAGGACAAATGCTGAGCAATTCCCGACTACCCACCAAAACTAGGTTTAGGAAACTTTTTGGCCAACCACCATCACCACAACCACTTGATCATCATTCAGATAATTTTCCCACATTCTTCGATCACCCTTCTTCCTCCAGGAAGAAACTCGACCTCCCAATCCATTGAGATCACCAAAGACTACCCCAAAACCAAATTCTGATCAAACCCAACATGCTCACCCAATCTATTACTAAAATTTATGATTTTAGCTTTAAAAATCATGTTTCTGGATGGAGTTTCAGATTACATGTCTGAATCATTAAATTGGTAGGTTTGAAATTTCACTTATTCAAAGTTTGCTCTATTGTTTTTGATTTCCAGAAACAATACAAAATTATTTTAACTTAAATACTTTTAAACTTTAACCTATGATACAACAACCATATTTTGTTTTAAAACTTAAACCCTAACATAGATTAGGTCATGAGATAATGATTTTTGATTAAAACTTAGGCCTGGAAACTAAGAACAGAGATGTCACAGGAATATCAGTCATGCACGCATCTATACATCCATATATATATAGAAAATTCACCTATATATATATATATAGACACAAAGCATACTTATTTCCAGTAATCCACATGCAACCAAACATTCAAAGATTAAGCTTTTAGAAAAGATGTTACTCACAGTGATTCCCAGAAGAAAGAACAGAGTTTTCTTTTATGTTTGAAATAGGTTGAAATTTGCAAGCTAAAGTTCTTCACTTGATCTTTGGCTTTCATGAATTTGTATTGTTGTTTAGGTTGTATTTTGTTGAAGTTGTATGTTGATTTGTTTGTTTGAGTTTTAGATAGTGTTTGCCTCAGTTTTCATAGCTTAGGATGGAACGAATTTGAAATGAGAAGATGATATGTATAAAATGAATACAGGTGATATTATTATTTGTTTGTACAAGAGGCATGGATATTTCTTGCTTTGGGTGGCTGATGGATACATTTTGTATGATTTCGAATTGACCAAATACTTTGAGCTGAGATGAAAACATTTAATGCATATGTACCTATTTTGTTTATTTTCTTTTCTTTGTTTATTTTGTTTAGGCTGACGGATATTTCTTTTCTTTGTTTATTTTGTATTGACTAAAGAGATTTTTCTTTTCTACTTTGGTGGCTGCAGATCTCATGTTTTGGTGGCTGAAGTAAATTGTGTTTTGTTTTGTTTTGTGTGCTACAGATCTTTACATTGAGTGTTATTATCTTTATTTCCTAAGCTTACATACTTATATTATGTGTTCATATTTGAGTATTATTTTCTTTTGTCTTGTCTCATTATTTTTATAATATGAGTAAGCTTCTATTTTTACTTTATTTTATTATTCTTTTATTATTTTGTAGTCTATTCTATTTGTATTGTTTGTATTGATTTATGATATCAAAGATTTACTTTATATTGTATAAAACTATATAATTTATTTATTTCGTAATGTAGATGAATTTTCTAGAGTTTAATTTGTTGTTAAAATTTTAGCAATTATTTGTTTACTTAGTATTTATCTTTTATTTATTGATTTCTATTTCTAGCTTAATTTATTACTATTATTTTACTTTAATATCTATTATCTTGTATTTATTTTATAAATTAACCATCAATTTTAATCTTTAATTTATTTGTTTATTTTTTTCCTATTTTAAACCACCAATTCTAAATTTAAATCATTTATTTACTTATTCTGATACTCATGTCAATTGTCTATATTTTTATATTTATTTTTAAAACCATTTACTTGAAATTTAAATCCAAATCACATATATACAATATTTAAATTCATATGATTTAATATATATATATTCTATTTGAATTGGGGAAACTCGCTTCAATTTACAATTAATTTTACAATTTTAATTAAAAAATTAAATTAATTATCAATTTAAATTAAATTAAAATCCGGGGTCGTTACAATAGTCTTATTGAGCACTGTCAAGGGTTATAAAATTAATCTATATACAATCAAAAATTAGTAGGGAAAAGTGACTAGTCACTATATGATTTGTTTAGCACCCTCAATTTTGAGTTATGAGTTTTTAGAAGAAAAGTAAAAACAATTATGAGTTATGTAGGGGTCATAATTTGTCGAGTACCCTTAAGGTTGTCATAATATGATAAATGGATCCTAACACCCTCTAGAGAATTTATGAAATTCTCGCATCTCTTTTAGTTTTTTAAGAGATGTAAAGTTTAGTAGGAGCCAGATTAGAAGAATATAGTAAATCATTTGAATAACTTTTTTTGAAGGGAAAGGTTCTATTATTAATAACAAATAAGAACCATACAATTGCAGGATTCGCCTTCTTAAAAAACCTTACCATCGAGTAATTATAAGAACATAAGTAAGATTATACTAATATACTTTAAAAATTCGAGTTAATATGATTAGTAAAATGTTTATTGATTAGAACATACTAAATGAACTAAATATAACGTTTGATTATGACATGTAAAATCGTACTTACCACCAATAATCTTTTGCCACGTTCTCTGTTCCAGATCCATGTAAAAGCCGCATAATCTAACCATTTTTTTCTTTGTTTTAATATATCACATTTATAAATTAATTCAATTAAGTTGATTTCAAAAATATGCTGATAAATATAGTTGTGTGACTCCATGGTGAAAACTCAATCATCAGTAATATTTAAACAATTTAAATAATAAGCATGTACAGACTTTGTTAAAGCATAATAGATGACACATGTTTAGATTCCTACACTTTGTTAAAGCGACAGTTTATACTGTCTTTGTTATATTATATGTTGTCGTTTCCACTATGAGATTCTATTTCCCTCATTGTTTATTTTATTTTAACCTAACAATCTACCTTACGGGTGATTGGATGTTCGACATTTGAATACCGTGGATATATTAAGTGTCGACTTTCGATGGTTGAAATGACAGGTCGTTACATTTGGTATCAGAGCTGAAGGTTAAGTGAGAGCCTTGGCCTTGGTGGGGTAAACTCATTAGAGACGAGGTAAGTGGTGCCCTAAAATGAGTTGAGAGTATTATATATACGAGAGCATATTTGTTATTGCTATAAAAATGTATTGTGTTAATTTGTCCATTGAGTTGTTTATGAATTCTGGTCGAGACTGGGATGCCATGGTGTTGATAGGGATTTCTAAACACTTGAACAAGGAAAACAGACACGATATTGATTTTTGAAAATTTGGTAAATGAAATATTTTACCTAGGATTATATTTTATATGTAAAGAAATAATTTTCAAATTGATATAGTTATTTATGTCGTGTTTGTTTGTTTGAAAATGACAATATTTATTTGTTATTGTTGTTCTTTGATTAGTCATCCTCGGTTAGTTTAGGAGTATTGACTGTTGTTTGTTGATTGCTGATTATTTGTGCTCAGCTTATTTATGAGCGTTTATTGTTTGATAAGTGTAAGCACATTAAAACGAACTCCTTGTGAATTAAGTCTCACAATTTGACTATATTGTGTTCGGTAATAATGTTAAGTTAAAATTTATCTTTTAATAAAATTGTTTAATATAATCTAAATGTGAAGATAAGACATTTAGAGGATAAATTATGGTGAAAAGTTTATTATAATAAAGTAAAGTTATTTTAATATAAGATGATTTTAAAGGTACATTTTATATGACTATGGTATGTATAAATTGATTTATATAATTTGTAATTGGTGTTTTACAAGTAAAAAGAGTTCTTGAGAATTCAAACCCCGGTATTGCTTGAATTGATTTCAGAAAGATAATGATAAAAGAGATAATTTGACTCAAGTTTTAAATGGGTTAAATTGGATAGAAGGTTTTTAATAAGCATTGATTTATTAAAACCGTAGTTTGGTTTAAACATCTAAATTGTGTAAACTATTTGATGTTATTGGGCTAACCCATAAACATCTTTCCTTAGAACATTCTAAGGTAAAAAGGTCGAAGTAGTCAACTCGGTTTGAAGACCCATATTTTATTTGGACCTTCATTTAAACTTTGAAAAAAAACAATTATTTAAATATTTAAAATCAAAACGATAAAATTTTGGGATGTTACGTGGCTTCTAAAGTGGAACATCAACTTGAGCCAGTACGACGTGACTTACTACCCTCGGGGAGCGATTAACGGACACGTGTTGGCTGACTTCATCATCGAATTCACTATTCAAGATGATGAGGACACAACGATCATGGTATCCCACTGGAAATTATTTATAGATGGTGCATTAAACGAATTCTGCTTAGGAGCGGGAGTTATGCTTGAAACTCCCGAAGGACAATCAATTTTTTATGCACTGTAGTTGGAATTTCCTACCACCGACAATGAGGCGGAATACGAGGCGTTGATAGTAGGACTGAAGATTGCGAGGGAGCTGGGAATAAAAACTTTGCATATCTACAGCAACTCCCAACTAGTCGTCCGTCTAATTAGAAGGAATATCAAGTTAAAGGCGTGAAACTTGCCCCTTACTTGTCGAAAGCTTGGGAGTTACTCAACGAAATTGAACACTACACAATATCTTACATTTCTAGAGAGGAGAATTGAAGGTCGATCCCTTAGCAAAGCTAGCCAGCTTCGGAGAAGCGCAATTGATGGGATTGGTTCCAACATAAGTATTGACTACTCCAAGCATGGATCAAATGAATGTTGATTGGATTTTGGATACTACAGAGGAGGTAGAATCATGGATGACGCCAATGAAGGGCTACTTGCTCAAGGAATTACTCCCCAGAGGCATGAATAAATGAAAGAAGCTCCTTCTAACAACACCATGATTCATAATACAGGACGGAGTGGTAAACAGGAGAGGATTCTCCTCCCCTTTCTCAGGTGTGTAACCAAAGATGAAGCTAGGAAGATCCTCAGGGAAATTCATGAATGTAGATGTAGTGACCACACTAGAGGGTAGACACAGGCGAAGACGATACCTCGTTACATATATTTCTAGCCAATTGTAAACCAAGATGCATCAGACTACACCAGATTATGCGATCGAAGCCAGAGATTCGCAAAGATTCCGAGAGCCCCATCTTTAGAACTTACGCAAATGGTCAGTCCCTGGCCATTTTCAATCTAGGGAATCGATATAATCGGTTGACGGCCGATAGCAAAAGGAGGAGCCAAATACGCCATCGTTGCAATTGATTACTTTACAAAATGGGCTGAACCGGAACCCCTTTCACGATCACTACTAAGAATGTAATTAATTTTGTAATGAAAAATATTATTTGAAGGTACGGAGTACCGCAAAATATTATTGCAACAACGGGACTCGGTTGGAGAGAGTTGAGTTCAAGGACTTTTGCAAGCGTTACCGGATCGAGAAGTGTTTTTCCACGGTAGCACACCTATAAGCAAACGTGAAAGGGACGCTGTGAAGAAAATCATCAAGTCCACCATAAAGAAGCGGCTGAATAGAGCTAAAGGAAATTGGATTGATGAGCTTCCACTCGTAATATGGGTTTACCGGACAACACACAAATCAATGATTGGGCACTCACCGTTTGCCTTGGCATATGGTTCAGAGGCTATAATCCCATTGGAACTTGAGGTCCCTTCTCATCGCAGATTACACTTCAATTAGAGAGAGGTTGAACGGCTACTGCTTGAGTCCCTCGACCAAATCGATGAGAAGCAGGAAGATGCTAAACTGAGGGTCGCTGCTCACCAGAAAAGAGTAGCACACCACTTCAATGCCAAGGTTTGTAATTGTATCTGAAGTGGGAGATCTTGTCCTGAAATTAATTTTCCCAGGTATAAGAGCGCTTGGCCCAAACTTGGAAGGACCTTATGTGATTGACCAGAAGCTTGACGACGGAACATTCAAGCTGGCTACAGTAGATGGAGTTCCCATCCTGTGTGCTTGGAACGGCGACTCGCTGCAGCACTGCTTATCTAGTTTTCTTTATTCTCGCAAATAAGCCATCCAAGGACACCGGGGACACTGTAAATTGGTAGGACTTGCCATCTCTTATATTTATCAGTAAAGTTAGCTTCTTGAACCAGTGGAACCATGTTCTCGTGAGCAAAACAATCGAGTTGATGGGGAAAATAGACTCAAACCACTGGATCGACAGTGAAAATCAACCCCAACCTTTTGGGAACTGGCACTGCTCTGACAATATCGGGAAGGTCAAAATTGCCTAGTATACGGGAAAATCGACTCAAACCGCTGGATCGATTGTGAAAATCAATCCCAACATTTTAGGAACCATCGTTCCTCCAGCAACGTTGGGAAGGTCAAAACCACCGAGTTGACAAAGAAAAGCGACTCAAACCGCTAGATCTACGGGAAAATCGATCCCTGCCTTCTGACAACTGGTGTTCAAAACCACCGAACCGACGGGGAAAATCGATTCAAATCGTCGGATAGATGGAAAAATTTATCCTTGCTGTTTGAGAACTGGCGTTGCTCCAAAAATGTCGGGAAGACCCTAAACCATCGGGTCGACGGATAAATCGACCATACCATCTAAGTACAGATGTTGCCTCGGCAACGTCAGGAAACTCCATACTGCGGAGTTAGCAAGAAAATCAGCTCAAACCTCTCAGAACTTGACATTGCTCGGAGTTAGGCGATGAAAAAATGAATTAACCGGGGGTCGAAGATTGGCAACATCAAGAGAAATCGATGAAGTTGAGTCATTCATGTACAAGTTTCTAGAGATAGAAACTGGTGCACGACTGAGATCTCAACATTGAATTTGAAAGAATTTGTTGTGACAAAAGATGATGATGACACATCTTTTCAATACATACATCTAGAATGACATTGGATTATGATGTCAACTTGGAAGAATTCATAATGCAACCAAGGAATTGGCGGCACTAAAAATATAATGCTTGGAATCAAGCAGCAACAGTCATTAGTTCCCAGGGATGTGACCTACTGTGCAAACTAGACTGGAGGCAATCTAAGGAGGTCCTGAGGACATTTAGTCTCTCGTTAATGCCTGAAATCTAACATATATCCTTGTGGATAGGGGCACATACTTCGACACTTGGTCGAAAAGAACTCGACCGAATAAGAATAGCCACAGAGTTAGCTAAAATTGCAAGACCTGTTACTCCAAACAAAGTATTCTAGTAGTAAAAAACAGAGCTACGCAATAGAATATACTAAAGCAACTATAGGAATATTATTTACATCCAAGGAGTTGTTGTAAATAAATATATTGCACAGAGACAGAAGTATATAATACAGGAAATTACAGTAGAAGCAATCAAATTATACATACACATAAACTGGCATAGTACATAAAACGTAGAAAAGTACACATAAGGGAGATTACAAAGGAAAAGCTAATCTTTCATTACTAATAATCTTTTTATGTATAGACAAATAGCGGGGGCCATCCTCGCACAATCTCGGCCTATTTAAAACAAAAAAGACAAAAATATAGATTCAATAGACACAACAACAACACAAAAAACGAAATGACTCAACACTCTTATCCTGCTAAGCCTTCTACTTCTTGCCGCCTTGGCTGCCCATACTAGCCTTTCCAATGGGTCTTGAGTTTTTTCCTCCCATTGGGCTCCCCACCAGGGGGAGTGCTGCCTTCTAAATGAGCGGACCCTTCACCAGTAATAGAATCAGCCTCCCCGGACTTAAAGGCGAGGTCATCAGCATGCTTCGCTGGCCTAATCTTGAATGTGGGAATTTTTTGCTGGGAACTTGCAAGTTTCGAAGATGTAGGCTTGGTGATCCCAGGTTTCTTTTTTCACTTGAATCTTCTCCATGTCCTTCCTCAATCTCTCGGCCATTGTTTCATGCTCGATCGGGTTGGAAGCACATGTGATAAAAAAATCCTCCTCCTGAGAGACAGAAATGTCCTCCAAGCTCTCTAAAACGGTGATCTTCTCGGAATAAGTACTCGGGCCGGAACTGGAAATAGGAATGGATGCAGAAAACCCCACGGAGATAGAGGTTGATGCAGTAAAGATCGCTTCGGTCCCTAAACCTGCGTAGCTGCAGGTGGAGGAGGCAATTGAGGTTGACCTTCAAGTTGGCAAACAGAGTGATAAAGTTTAATGACCGATTATCATGAGAACTAAAGCTTCTCGAAGATAGGTGAATCAAGAGATATACCTGTAGCATGATCCCACTGGGATACGACGAATTCACCTTCTTCAGTTCCAAGCTCCCCAGGCTGGGCCATGACGGGAGGAACGTATTGTTCATGGGGAGTACCCATTAATGAAGCTAGAAGAACACTAGTAGTTGCGGAGCTAACTCCCGTAGAAGTAGGAATGATTGCTGCCAGCTCTTGATACTTTGAAGCGGATATTTCATCTTGACCCAAAGTGCTCGAGCCAGCAAGAGCTTTGACAGCAGAAGCATCGCAACATCTTTAGTTGGGTTAGCCTTTCCAATGGAAAGAACTTCGATATCTTCAACATCGAGATAAGCTGTCATCGGTTCTTCTTTGGAGCGATTGTCTCCAACTTATGCGCTTATGCGTAACACTTCTTCCTAAGCGCCAACAAGTGCCTTAGGATTGTCCTTGCCTAGTCATCTCAGATTCCTAAACATGACTACATTAGTGTAAAAGAACAACATGTTGGCATTAATCTCGGTCAAGATCTGGGTCTTCTCATCTCGAAGCTCTTTAAGATCCTGCTCGGAAATTGCAAGTTCAGGACCGACGACATCTTTGTCGGTGGACAATTGCTCCTTTTAATTGGCAATTTTCTGAACCTCCTAACGAACCTTGGTAAGTTCAATAGCTTTCTTTGATATAATCTTGTCCCGAGCCCGTATAACTTTATCTTTTTGAGTAAGCGCTTGTGCTTTTTCGTCGGCTTGCTTCTTGAAATTATCACACTAAGAATGAGAAACTTTCAATTCGTTCCTCATTGCGATTTCGTCATGGCTGTGAGTGAGCTTTAAATCATCCATTAGCTTATCTATGCACTCCTACTTCAGAGCAAGGTTTTTTTCTCTAGTAACCTTAATCAAACCATCTTCCCTCTCTTTCATCATCCGCTCGAAAGTGGCCCTCTCATATTAGAAGGATTTAATATTGGTGTAGCTGATCTTGTTCACTTCAGAAAGAGAGGTGCAAAGTTTCTTCCACTTATACCCTTCGTGGATGCCCTGGTTGACATTCTTTTGATTTTGCATCACTACCTCTTTTGGTGTACCAGAGATGTTTTAGTCGAATTTGACGCCGTGCAAAAAGCGGTGTGGGAATGCGACTTGCAAGCTTAGAGGACCAGGCGGAAGAGTGAATGGATGAGTAAAGACTTCTTTGGAAGTAAGTGGAACTGTTGTAGTCATAGCTTGGGAGGCCAGAATTTGTTAAGTTGAAGAAGTCTGAGCCTGTGTATGAGGCGGAACATTAGCAGAAATAAGTCCACGATGTTTCGAGGAATCTCTTGAGCGCTTAGAAGGGTCGCGAGATAGCTTAATATCGCTTCTCTCTTCTTTCTCTCCCTCTCCCTATCCGTCTCCCTATCGGCCTTGCGAGCTTCGTCGTACTCGCGGTCTTTCCTCCTTTGCCTCTCTTCCTCAGACTCGTAGCGACGAGGCAGATGAGGATTGGGAATTTGTCCTCCATGCGCATTGGCATGTTGGGCGAACTTCTTATAATAACCAGGACCCATGGAACCTGAAATAAGGAAAAAAATAGTATTAATGTTGGAATTTCGATGAAAAATTCAATGTAAAAATGAGTATCCATGATCCCATTGAAGTGTGTGGTGCCAATGACCCCTTAAATACTCTACCAACCGTATTGGCAAGGAATTAAACCGAGGGTCTCTCCACCTTCAGTTACAAATCTCACTGGCGAAATAGAGAATTCTGAACCAACAACCCCATAATGTCGCTAATGGTGAAGTTAATCTCACTAATGTTACTTAAGCCAACGAAGATGTCGCCAATGGGGCGGAATCGGGGTGAAATCTCTACTGAAGGCAATGCAGATTAATCTCCAGCCATTTTGGAAGTTTCTACAGCAATGTGTTCCCGACGAGTCAAGCTAGCGAGACCAGGACTCATCCCGAGCGATTCATCGAATGATTCATCCTCTTCTTCGCTAGTCCAATAGTTGTTATCGCTATCACTGGTATCCTCTTCTTCCTCGACCACTTCTTTTCCTTCCCTCCTTTTAATCCCTCATCTTCTTTTGGGATCGAAGGAATCCTCACGCCTTCATCTCAACCGCTTGGAATGTTAGCTTCGACAGGCCCTACAGGCTCTTCCATCATGGGCTCTTCAACATCTATTGCGCTGGAAGGACCCGCAACTTCCCCTCGAACGTTCTTGTCAAACTACGAGTGAGGGCAAATGAACGGGTATGAGCCTCAGAGCCATCTTTCGTTGAAGACTCAGCAACAACAAATCTGTCATAGCAAAGTAGATAACATCGCCGTAGATTGTCATTCGTTAGAAGGAATCCAACAGTGCGATGATTAGGTCTAACTGCCTTCAGAGCATTAAGTGTTTCCTCATGTTCGTCGCTATCATCTCGAGCCGAGATGCCTACTAGGAAATGCATGTCAAGTTAGAAACTTAGAAATTCTATCATAGGAGAAGCAAGGGAATAGAAGAGTACATCCGGATAGCCAAATCCGATTGAAGTCGTGCGGGCATCGCATGAAGACATATTCGTTTTTGAAGTAAGAACGCTTATTGTGGAGCTTATCAATGACTTTGTATCTCCTCCGGGCTTCCAGTATCATGAAGTATGGTGAATCTTGCCTTATTTGAATTGAATCAAGTATGTAAGCTCGTTGAATCTTGGGGGTTGGTCGAACTGATTCATGAAGAAAACGTAGAGCAAACTAAGAAGAGAATACCCGTCTAAGTGGACTTGGAATGGAGCCGGTCCAAGTTCTTGCAGCACCATCATTAGAAAAGGATTGAATGGCGGGACGGTGTCACCCTGGCACATATACCGATTGCATGTTGTGAAGTCCGATAGGGTATTGTGAGCGAATTTAGTCCTTGTCGGTAGACTTACATCATCCTCAAGGATGTCGTGTTTGGATACATATGTTTTGAAGTGACCTAGAGGGTAGGATTGAAGGCACCTGCTCTGGCGGGTTGTTTAAGATTCTCAATCCCAGAGGCAGCTAACCAACTACCGGCTCAACCAGAACTATTTGACTTTGGGATTCAGGAGTCTTAAAATGGCCTGGCCGGACAGGAATATATGGTGAAGCTGGGGCTGTAGAAGATCCAGCCTTTGGTAGATTGGACGTACCTTCGCCAAACTTAAGGCAAGGTGGCCGGTGAATCATTCTAAACAATAAAACTTGGCATTCAATGCGGTCATGTTCTTATTTTGAATAATAAACCCATGTGACCAATGCCCGAGATCAAAAGGATGTCGATGTATGTTGACTAATCGGTTTCCAAGCGTTGACCGGGGTAAGTGCAGTGTGTTAATCTATGCACTGTGAGTCCAATGTCCCATAAATGACGAATGGACTATCCTATGTAGATAGCATGCCCGTGCTAGAAAAACAAGCCGCATCATATTTTGAAATTATATTAGAAACTTACCCATTATCAATGAGTAAGCGATAATAGAGCTGGTGTCCAGAGTGACACAAAAAGATTTTCTTTTTCGGATCACAGGAAGTGTAGAAATGGAAAAAGCGATGTGATGGGATCATCTAATATGACCGATCTTTGAATAAGTCGTCATACTAAAATTCGAGCGATGATCAGGACTTAGCAGAATTATGAATAGAGATGGCTGAATCTGGAAAACAAAACTTGTCTCTACAACTACGTGCATTTGACCGGTGCAAAACTCATGTTCACCATCGATCAAACCCAGCAAAAATTTTAGCCATCTTCCTTCAGTAATAATCGACCAATCCCTCATTACCATTGCCATCATCAATTCACCGAGCAATCACCAACCTCATGAAAATTGAATCGGTGCTAGGGTTTTAGAAATCTTGGCCCTGAGTTTTCCAAGAGGCGAATCAAATGGCGACAGCTATAGCTGGGTGGGGGCGAATGGTTCTAAGAAGCATCGACAGGCGGCGGCGGTGTTGGAGCAAGTCAACAGCAGGAGAATTTGGAACATCGTTTGAAGAAACTCGGATGAAGGCAAACAACTCAGGTGCAAGGTCAAGCAAAAAATGAAGATGGACTAAAATTATTTCTAAGTATTGAAATATATAGGGTCGGGGGGAAAGAATTTTAACTCAGTGTGAGCCCCGTATCGTCCGGATAGCATAACAATGAGAAGTTGTACTCACCTGAAGTGTGAAGTGTTCTCCGAAGCGCAAATCACATGCCTAGTGCAGAGGAATGGAATTCCAACTACAACTAAGCCAAATGGTTAAAGGAAAATCAACCAAGTGAAAGCAATGTTTCATGATGATACTCGATCGATCAACCAGAATTCGAAGGATATTAGTCCAGGACTTTTCTCAATCTAGAGTACGCTTTGTTTTCAACTAAAGCATACTCGATGAGGCAAGTGTTAACTGGGTTTTTAACCAAGTAGAAATCAACAGAAGTTATAATGAAAAGGTGCAGACGAAATGACTCAAAAATTTGGAAGTACGCTTAGAAGAGCTAGAGAAGAAACTTGGAAAATTTTCACTCAAAATAAGGCTAAGGCCATAACTCAACACTAAGTTAAGATAGGTCGCACCGACCTATATTTCTACCCCTATTCACCTCCCAAACTTCATACAACTCATACTCTACCGCATCTACTCGTGATCAAGTGATTTCCTTAGAGTTTGAACGACTAATTCTAAGTTGATGCGAAGAAAGCCAAGAAAGCAGGATAATCCAAGTGCTATGGAGAAGATTGCAAGAATTAACTCAAAGTCGACAGAAAATGGGTTAAAACACATCAAGTAGAAGATAGAAGAGCAGAGCAAGTTGCAAAGTTGGATGTACACCAACATAGATAACTCGATATCGAGTTATGGACCCATGAGTTGGTATCGAGTTATCATCTTAACTCGTGATGTCCTGATTTCTCTTATACAGCTTTAGGCTATCTTTTGGGCTTCAGTGCAAGTGGGCTTCTAACTCGATTTACCTATTTCCCTATAAATACCCGTCTAACTGCAACCAAAACAAGATATAATTTCCTGCTCTTTTTTCTTCACTCTAGATCTGGGACTCCATTGTTCTTCACCATTTTCCCCCCTCGCAATAACCACTAAGGTAGCTACTCTTGGCAGTTCTAAGCCTTAGAACTTGTCAACATCTTGTACATGTGACTCTAATTCTCTATAATCTCGTACAAACTCTCTCAGATCCATAATCAATAAAAACTATAAAGTGGACGTAAGCTAGAGATTGCAGAACCACTATAAAAATCTTGTGTCTCCTTGTTATTTTTCTTTTATTTTCAATACTATCTGCTTGATTTAGGTCCTACATGTTCACCACAACTCATTCTTGGGTATAGATCCATTTTTGGCGTCAACAATCCTTTTAGTCCTAATTGGTTTACAACCCTTAGATGAGTCAACTAATTCCCAAGTGTGGTTAGATGTTATCAAACAAGTTCACTTTTAACTGCTTTTTTCTAAGAACTTCCATCTCTAGAGTTAACTGCCTCTTCATATGTTTTAGGATCTTCCTCAATCAAAAGTACAAAACTAATGGTATCATTAATCTTTTCGATGTTAATTTTTCCACCAAAAAGGCAATAATATAGTATGGTCCAAAGCTGCTCTATATCGGTTGCCTTTTACTCTTTCTTGGTTTATTATTAGATTCACTCACAACATATGATAGAGCATGCTAAGATAATGAGGGTTTTGTAGTTTTGTAGCAAAAGAAGAGGCAAAAGTGCTCCCATTATAAATATACTTTAAAGGAACTACATTTTCAAAGAATTTATTATATCTAAATTCACAAATAGTTTTACCATTCAAAGATATGAATTTATTGTAACACTATTAGAAGCATAGCCAATAAACAAACAGTCAAAGGTTTTAGGACCTATGTTAGTTTTTTGAAAATCTACAAGGACCATTTTAGTGAGGTGCCCCTTATTTCCAAAAATTTCAGGTTTGGAAGAAAAACTCCCCACAATTCATAACGGGTTTTATCCCACCTTCATTAGAATCTCTATTAAGTATATAACAAGCAAAAAAACTTCCTTATAACACCCTGCGATTTTTACGGTAGCTAATTAAAATGAAAATTAATTAATTAATAATAAACAATAAAAAATAAAACTTTTGCAAATTTCATAATTTGGCTACGAAACTTGCACCATTATGTTCGTTGTGATTTTCTGATCATTTTTCATATATAATATTTTCGACCGGAATTCGAATGAAAATGTTACTAACGTTTGAAATTTTGGCATCAAAAATAATTATATATGTAAATATAGTAATAAAATCAATTAACGCTAATTGATAACACTAATGAGGTTTTAAATGTTAACATTAAAACTAAAATCTCAGAGAATTTATAAAAAGAGAAAGAATTAAAGGAGATCAATTAATAGAGGAAACATATAGAGAGAATCAATTAAACGAAGGAAATAAACAAAACAAAAATCAACTAATGTTCAAACTTGCCAAAAATAACAAAGCATGGGTCGACCATGACCTTCCTTAGATTGACCAAGGGTGGTCGACCATGGGTCTATAAGGGTCGACCCGCGACAGATTTTGACCATATGACCCAGGTTTAATATAGCTCGATCCAACGGTTAGCATTGGTTTGAACCTCTATAAATTAAGACCTAAGGCTTCACTTCCAACTCATAATTTTCTAATGAGCGTGGAAACTCTGTCACTATCTCTTCTCCTCCAAAATTCTAGACTTCATAGAAATAGGTTTAATTTGCACATATACACTATGGAGAGGATTAAAAGACGATCGAGAATATGAAATAGGTTCAAACCAAGTTGCTACATCAAAGGTAAACTATAAATCTGGCTTTTATTAATAAATTAAATCTAAATCTTTTTTATCTAATCCATATTCTAATAGATCTGTATATATATATTATTTGTGGATCCGAATAAGGAGTCAAAACGGATAATACAGATAATAGGGTTTAGATCTAGATTAAATCTAGAGTTTTGGGTAATAAAAGGTGAGTGTGAAAAATTATATGTTTTGTAATAAAACTAGATTTATTTCATTATAATCTATTTTGAATTATGCCTATTTCCTATCAATTAGAATTATAATTGCAAGTACGTAATAATTAGAATTATAATTGCAAGTGTGTAATGATTAGAATTATAATTACAAGTGCGTAATAATTAGAATTGTTATTTTTATGTCGGATATTAACTTAATGATGCGTAATGATTAGAAAATTTATTTTTATTCGATAGATATGAACTGAATGAAATCTTAATGAATGCGTAATGATTCAGAACTTGTTTTTATTTATCGATATGAATAAAATTTGAAATAAGAAATTATTTAGATCTTTGGGATTTTTGTGATATTTTAATGTATCAGAATTTGAAATGTTGCAAGTAGATTTCCGCATATTATCAAGTTTAAAAGAAACAAAAGTGTGACGTTTGAAATAATAAGGAATGTCTGTATGAAAATAAAACAAAATAGATGTACAAAATAAGGAAAAATTTCCGTGTTTTTACCATTTATTTCAAGAAGATAAAAGGACAATTTCTTGGAATTACAAACACCGCCAAACATCTCCTCTTTTTGATAAGATATGAAAATTTACTATGTTAACATGGGTTGAATAGAAGTTTAGTTCGAATATATTAAAACATAACAAACCCCAAGAGTTGAACATTAAGATGAGAATGAAATAAAAATATCAATAAGATGGGAAGTAGTGAAACAGATAATGTGAAGTTATTGGCAAGAATAAAAAGGAATAGAAAATGAAATGGAATAGAAATCAAAGTTGATGAATGTGGTAGCAACGGTGCTGGTAACTGAAACTAAGAAGCGACAATTGAATTTGATGAATAAAAAGTAAACACATAATAAAATAAAGACTTAGGATCAAATATAAAAGATGTAGAGGCAATGAAGAAAGATTAAGCATAATGAATATACATGAATATTAAATATGTATATATGTAGCCTCGGATAGGCGTTTAAGACGGGTGTGGATAGTTATAATTTAATATATATAAATTATAAAAAGTAAATGGCATAAGGTCATTAAACTTGAATGGAATGTGAAAACATATCCAATCATAGAACCCGTGGAGATTATTCGCTTGCGTATAGAGTAAGGGATACCCATAGGTCAGGTTAGTGCTTGAAACAAAAGCTCCGTAAACGTAAGCAATTGGGTGGTCCGTTAGGCGAATGTCGAGGCTGGACAAGCACTATAGAGTAGTCTTCTTCAAATTTGTTCAGAGGAGGATATTGCCTTGATTGCACCGGGCAATATAAACCGACGATGGTTCGGATTGGACACTATGCAATACGTATGGTACCAAATTTAGTGGTAGGGTTGCATAGGTCATGAGGCAGTCATCGATCCCTTGTGGTCAATGGGAAGGACATGGTTACATCTAACTGATATTCACCGTCTTACAAGGTCGATTAAGTTGGGTAATGCACTGCCATGGTTGTTTGCTAGTTTGTTTGATAGGGCAAGGCTAAATAACCCATAACGAGATTCCTTCAAAACATGGAAGGGGTGGTTAGTGGAGCCGAGTCAACGTTATATGAAGCAAAGTAGAAAATCCTCAAAGAGAACACGACCTAATAAAAGGTCGTCGGTGCGCGATATAGGATTTCCTCGATTTATACGGTGATCTTGATACAACAAGGCGATGGATCCTGACGAGGTGCTGAGCGAGAGATACTGGTGGGGATAATATCTAGGTCCATTATGGGACCATGGGATATATATATATATATACATAGATATAAATCTATGGAATGTAGATGGAAACAGTTCGTACGCAAACATGGAGTCAAGACGATTAATGAAAATGTAAACAGACATAAAATGATATAGTGAACAATCAGTATAAACTAGTATTATGTATAAGATGTCTAATTTTACCAATCATCAAAACGTTATTCTGACCCCATCCTTATTACAACCCACATGATAGATTGAAAGTCAGAAACTAGTGTTTGGCGTGTTCAGTGCTGACAATGACACTTGATTTTAGAAGTGTCAAACCTAGTCAATACTTCTGTGATTTATTATATTTTAAATTATTCCACTGTAAGTTATTCCATTAGAGCTCTAATATGCATTCTTTTGTCTTATTTGTAGGATCCCAAACCAACGATCCATGCTTCGATGAACTTGGGTTTTCGATTTAGCGAAAATTCGACCCACTGGGTTGTGGATTGTCACATTCCTCCTACATATCGTTAATCATGCCAAAACTTGAAAGCATTAAATTCGTCATATTTTTTGGAATCGTGTTTTCTCTCTCAACTACTTCATTTTGTTGGGGCATGTAAGAAGCACTAGTTTCATGGAAAATTTCATATTTCTCACAACTTTAGATATTTAGTACAATACTCTCATCCCTGTCAAACGAAAGTCTACTAATTTTTATTCTAGTTGATTGCGAATTTCAACTTTGAATTTTAAGAACATTTCTATAGTCTCATTTTTAGACTTAAAAGGATATATTTTGGTGTTTCTAGAAAGTCATCTATGAAGGTTTCGTAATGACGTTCACCTCCTCTACTAACCATGTTCTTAAATCTACCAAGTCCGAGTGTGTTGATTCTAGTTATTTATTTTTTCTTTTAGTGATTG
The DNA here is from genome assembly GCA_030737815.1 of Allium fistulosum. Lineage (NCBI taxonomy): Eukaryota > Viridiplantae > Streptophyta > Magnoliopsida > Asparagales > Amaryllidaceae > Allium > Allium fistulosum. The sequence goes on along the minus strand of CM060903.1, from coordinate 344,666,491 downwards.
ATTTGAAAGGTTTCTTAGCATGTTTGGCATGAAAACAAATTGGACATATATAAGGTAACGTGTCAATTTCTAAAGTTAGCATATTCACTTGTTAAGTCTTTTATGCGAGCCTATATTTACATGTCCTAGTCTATTATGCCATAGGTCAATGGACTTAGACACATATGAAAAATCAGTAGCACTTTTTATTACTAGAAATAGCATAGTTTAATAAGAACAAACCAACGTCTAAGTATTCCATTCTTGCAAATACCACATTCCTAGTGACTACAACTTTATTAGTTTCCAAAACAAGTTTCATGTAAACCTTGTTTGATGAGCACTAGAAACTAAGTTTGTACAAAGAAAGAGGACATACAATACTTCTTTTAAAGCTAATGTTTTTGTAGAAGTAAGTTTAAGGAAAATCTGTCCTTTCTCGAGCAATCCTGTAGTATAGCAAAGCTTCCCAAGAAGATTGGCTCAACTCTCTTGCATCCTCTATGTAATGGAAAAGTTATTGATTTCCACAAAATTTCTAAAAGCTCTAGCTTTCCACAACCAGTTAGTCAGGTTTTCCAACAAATTGGCCTCTACAATAAAAGAAGTTATGATATCTTCATTCTCAAGTAAATTTGCTTGCGAGTTGGCATTATTAGCATTCTTCTGATTTTGTCGTCCTTTTCATTGAAAGCATTGATGCGCCTAATGGAGATGTTTTCCACATACTGAACATATAGTTTTTTTTGTATTTGGTTATTTTTGTTGATATAATTTTGATTTTCTAATATAAAAAATTTCTATGTCATTTTCCCTTTGTTTTTGAATCTATCTACATTAGAATGATTATCAGATTCCACAAGATTGGCATTGTCATAATCATTGGAAATAACATTGAATTTATCTTTCAGACAATTGGCTTTCTTAGTTTGCATATGAATGATTAGTTCTTGAAGAGGAAGATCTTTCCTTTTATGCTTGAGATAGTTTTTGTACTTTCTCCAAGATGGTAGGAATTTTACCAATAATACATTAGCCAGCGAGATTTCACACATCTTCATTCCTTCATTGAGTGCATCAGATACAAATTTTCATATTTATGAATCTACTCCATAATTGACTTGTCACCGATCCTATGAAATTGCACCCATTTTCCCACCATGTACGTTTTTCTTTTAGCATAAATTGCCCCATACTTTGTTTCTAGTGTTCCCCAAATGATCTTAACTAATTTTTAGTTGAAAAATAGGTTAAATAACTTATTCGAGAAATATGTGAGCATGTGTCCCTTGACCAACTTGTTATCTTTCTCAATTTTATTTTGGCTTCTTCATCTGTCTACCTTGTTATGATAGTCTATTGTGCATTTTGGTTATAGCAGGAGTAATGGCGTCTTGATGGCGAGAGGAGAATGATTAGTATATAAAACATTAGCAACTTCTAATGTTTGGACAAGATGAGTGGCTTTTGAGATTAGCTTTTGTAGTTGGTGTCATCTAGTGCTTCAAATATGGATGGGTTCGAACTAATACGCTTGATTGTGAGGGCCATGACTCTTTACAATAAGATTTCACTTTCAAATTGTTGGAATAAAAACAAGAAAGTGTTATAGGAGGAAGATTATGCTGTGGATAGGCTAGTGTCTTGAAAGCGAAATTAGATGTGACTATGGTGCAATCATTAATTGGCATTCCCTCCACATGTTAACACAATAATCTTCAAACTTGTGCGCTCAAGATTATATAATTTGGAGATGTACAAAAAATCAATTTGTTTAGTAGTTTTGAGATGTCTATTTTCTTTGTCAAATGAATGTCAAGTAGCAAGTGTGTCATTGAAGTGTCATATACGTCCATGCATGCATAAGCTCACCTAGCCATTCATACATTATATCACATAGTAGCAGAAATAAGAATATATAAAAAGGAGAATAATACAATAATAGGTGATTTGGGACAAAAAAGTTTTATCGCAGATATCACACAAACACAAATATAGGCCGGTGATATTAATGATGGAAATTCTTTTTGTTACAATCGTTCAGTGATATTCACCGGCATCAACACTCATTAAAGCACCCTTGTTGCTTTAAATATTTTGAATAAAATATGGTAGGGACCATACAACTCTCCACTGAAAAAAATAAGCTAGTGTTTGCTTTGAAAATGCGTTTCGTATTTTTCATTTTCTACATGTGTTTTAAGATCAATGTAAGAGAAGAAGTAGATGGAAAATGGTTTAACATATAAAAATGAAAAGAGTTTTTTTTATAGTATTTTGGAGGATATCTAAAGATATATTTCCCACTTTTTTTTTTCTTCATTGGAATAACCAGGAATTTCCAACTCTTTCGTTATTTCCATTCATGCCATTTGACATAATATTGATAATGCAAAACACAAAATTTGTTTTCAAATCAAATGCCTCTTTAGGTTCTATATTATTCCACTTGTCTTGTTGTTGGTGGCTAGCTTTGTAAAACATTCAATTTTCCTATATTTATATTTGCACATTCTACAGAGTCCTGCGAATTTAACGTTTTCTTTTTTTCCACTTCTACTCTTTACTAGTGTATAACCCGTGCATTGCACATGACTATATTGTTAAAAAATAGTATTTATATTTTAATTCTTGATGAAAATATATTTTATTATAGAATACATGATAAAGTTACCATGATATATTAATCAAAAATTAAAATGGCATGTAACGCTAATTACATATCTCGATAAAAATTAATGTTCCAATTCAAAAAACATATAAATTAAAATTATTAATACTGTATATGTAAATAATTTATGTTATATGATATACATTTTTATATGTATAAGTGAATAAATAACTTTACCATTTTTGTTAATATGATTGTTGTCTATATATTGAATGTCATTTTTTCAAAGGATTATAAATGGATTAATGAACATTAAATAATTAAATTTATTTAAATAAATTGAATTAACGATCAATGTAACTAATTAAAGACAAGGAGTTGAATGCAATAAAGTTGGAGAAAATTAAGACTGGGTATTTTTACATATTTGTATTGAGAGTTGGCTTATCTTTATGAACTTTTATCCATTATTTAGTTTTCATTTTAATTTTATCGCTTTGGTTAGCCATAGATTTCATGTTGCTGTAAGAGGGTCATGCTTACAACTTTAATAATTGTAAAATAATGTTATGTAGCATTTAGTTGAGTTGTGAGTTGGGTATGGTTTAATAACATGTTGAAAGTGAGAATGATTATATAATTCAATTTTTATCGGTGTAATATGTGTGTTCACATTGTAATGTTGTAAATTATAAATTTATATTTTAAATGTTGTTAAAAATGAAATTATTTTATGTATTGTACGATAAATTTTCTGAGATAAATGAATTAGAAATTAAAAGAGTTATTATTATTTATATATACATTTTATGTTTTACGATTGATATCTTTATATCTGAATAAAGAAATAATTTTTTATTTTTTTATATATATAAATATTGTATATATTGAAATTCCCGTATTTTTAAGATCTATTAAATGGATTAAAAAATATACATTAGTTAATCATATTTATTTAAATAGTTTAAATTTAAGATTACATAATTAGTTAAATATAGGGATTTGAATGTAAAATATTTAGAGATAATTGAGATGGATTTCTAAGTAATTGTAAAAAATATAAAATTTAGGTATTTGAAGTTAATAGAACTTTACAATGCAATGTATGATAAATTCATTCAGTAAATAAATTAAAAAAATAAATTTATTATTATCATTCATGCATATAATTTATGTTATGATATGTTATTATATATATTTGCATCCAAATGATTTTTATTTTACGATTTGTTGATGCACCTGTAGTGTACGTATTGAAACTTTCACCTTTTAGAATTTATTAATAAATAATACCTGCCTAAGTTTATCAATTAATTTAATAACTTTTGATTATGTAATTAATTTGAATGCGTGGATTTTAATGTAATATTTTGAAAAAGAATCATCACGAATTTGTAAATAATTGTAAACTTTTTAAAAAGCAGGTATTTGAACGTAAAATAGTGTGAGGAAGTTTATTAGAATAATTGTTGTAACGACCCGTATTTTTACGGATCGAAAGATTGTAAAACAGTTGTTATTAGATTGTTAGTGTGTTAAGTCGTCCAGAGTTTAGGTCGACTAGAGCTTAAGTCGTGTGGTAGTTTAGGTCGTGGGGTAGGTTAGGTCGGGTGAACGACCTAAGAGATTGGAGCAACCTACAGGATTTGACCGACTTAAGGAAGTTGACGACTTAAGGGGTAGACGACCTAAGGAATGGAGCGACTTAAGGAGTTGGCGACTTAAGAGAGTCGGCGACTTAAGGGTTTAGACGACCTAAGGAGTAAACGACTTAGGAGTTAATGGCTTAAGTTAGTAAGCGACTTAAGGAAGGTAGCGACTTAAGAACTAGCGGCAACGACCTAGTAGTTAGCGGCTTAAGGATTAGCAGTATAGGAGTTAGCAAGTTAACGACCTAAGGAACTAAGCGGGTTAACGACCTAGGGAGTTTGGGTCGTTCGAGCGACTTAAGGAGTTGTTGTAGTTAGGTCGTGAGCGACCTATGGGGTGCTGTGCTTAGTTAGGTCGTGAGCGACCTAAGTTTAGCAGTTGAGTAGTTAGGTCGCGACCTTGGTTGAGTCGTTAAGTCGCAAGGATGATGAGTCGTTGAGATGATGAGTTGTTGAGTCGTTGAGATGATGAGTCGTTGGATCGTGAGTGCAGTTAGGTCGCGCACTTGCGTTGTAGTTAGGTCGTTAGGTGGGCATCTCAGTTAGGTCGTATAGCATTTAAGTTGCTAAGCCGCCTATGTTTGTTAAGTCATAGGATTAGCTGAGTCGTAAGTCATAGGTCGTGGGATTTTCTTAAGTCATGGACGACTTAAGGGGGCGGACGACTTAGGGATTTCAGCCTATAAATACGGGGTTTTTCCTCACTTTTTGGGTTCCGGATTTTGAAGCAACGAAGTCCTGCCATTTTGAGAGCTCGAGTGCTGCACTTCTTCACTTCTTTTCTCCACTCTAATCTTTTGATTCCTTCCATCCAAATCGAAGATCAAATCGAAGATCCAAGAGCTTAGATTGAAGATCTTCAACCATCGAAGAGAGATTTCATCGTTTGAAGCGGAATTTTGGCAGATCAAGTTAGATCCTTCGCTGTCCAGATCTGAACTATGTTGCTTTTGAGGTGTTTAGGTGATTTGGTGAGTGGTGGTTATCTCTCACACGGATCCAAAGAAGTATATCGGGTTGATGGCTTGATTTGGTGTTAAAATAGTGATTTCCATGCATTTTCGTAAACTTAAGTATAGATCCATTGTTCAAAATGATTTGACATCCATTTTACTACATGTTAATCTATGCAAGTTCATTCATCAAGTTATAGAGATATTGCTCATGATTCATGCTTGTTAGATTTGGACTCTTTATTTACAAAATTGCCATTTTAGTTATAATTGCTTTTAGATCTTGTTTGCATGATTGATTACTTGGATTAATGATTGATTTGATTGATTGTTATAAATTAGTTGATTAGTTGTTGGATTTAGACAAGATGGTCGAAGATGATTCAAAGGCTAAGGGAAAGGCTCTTGAATTGGAAAAGCTGCTCGTGGCGTATGTGGCGGATGACGAAGCTCATATGGATAGATTTGATGATGATGTGAGATAGCCTTGGTTTAATCCAAACGGGATCATTCCAAGCATGTTGATGACTCGATGAGATGGTTCAAGTTTGAGGATAATGGTTGGCTCGAGAGGCGCTTGAGCTAGTATGAGATTAGTCGTCGAGGAGGATGACTAGAAGGCTGAGATTTCATCGTTGTTGAAGGTTCTAGCAGGCTCAAAGCAAGAGTACGCTGGGCAGATTCGATAGTCCCAAAAGACTACAGTCGGTGGTCGAGTACTCTGGGCAGATTCGATAGTCCTAGGCACGGGCTGCGACGATGTGCGGAGTTCTGTCTAGAACCGGGGTTACCATTGGCCCTTGACGGACGGCTGAAAGAATGTGCCGGTCATTCAATTAACGGTGGTATCGAAGCAATGATAACAGTGATAGCCAGAGTCATGGATGTTTGGTTGTATCGTCATTCGGTCTCAAGAGCGATATTTTTTGGGTGCTTATCTGATCTTGGTTTAGGCCTTGGGGGTTTGTGCTTGGAAAATATCGACCTTGACTCGAGTGATAATTGCTTTACTTTAAATGTCTGCTTTGCTATGTTTACTTCTGCTTAGTGTGTCTGGGGGCTATCACTGTAGAAAGAGGTGGAGTGGAAGGGTTGGGTTCCTATTCCTTTTACCTTTATGCTCTTTTGGTATGTTGTTAGTTAATTTACCGCTCACTGAGACAGTTGTCTGACTCAAGGTTTTATGTTCAACTCTTATTACCTTGGGCTGTTCATCCATTTTGGGATGGGCAGACTAGGTAGCAGGTGACAGGTGCTGTTCTTAGTTACCGACGATGCTGATGACGAAGACGAGCTGGAGGCTTGCATATTATATTCTTACTATATGTACTGGATGTTCCGCTGCTTGTATAATTCTCTGAGTGATATGTAGTGAGGCTTGATGTATTAACTATTCAGATGTTTGTATTCAACTATTATGAAGCTTAATTGATGAGATTCTATTTTGTGAAGCTTCACTATATATATTCTCTATTGTATTTTATCCATGCGCTGTGAGTAATACGATAGATTCTGCTATTTTAAACTTACCTTGACGATCGTCCATGGCTGCCTGGCACCCTTTTCAGCGCACCATTTCTATGTTTAGTGCAGGGGTCATGGGCGGTCGTCACATTTGGTATCAGAGCTTTGGTTAATCGATTTTACCCAACGCTCGTTGACGTAACTACGTATGAGAGACGTAATTGTATTTTGATGGATGATTACTATATATATAATATAGTAGCTTAGAAGGATTTGAGTCCTTTATGCAGTTGTTTCTCAAGGTGTATTAATCATTCCTTTTTATAGATATTAAGGATGAGTCGAAGAGGGAGACCAGCTGCTAGGGAAGGCCGTGCTGCTGAGGGGGCTGTTGATTATGCAGCTATGTTCGAAGCTATGATGACTTCGATCATGAGAAAGATGCCAGCTCCGGGGCCATCAGTAGATGTTGGAGTTCAAGTTCAAGCTCCAAGACCGGTGGATTTTGCTAAGCTGTGAAAAGACTATACTGCTCTTGGAGGAAAGGTTTTCTTGGGAACAGAGTCAACCATTGAAGTCCAGAGATGGATAGATGCTTGTAGAAGAATCTTTGGTGACTTGGGAATCGAGGATGCAACCAAAAGGAAGCTCGCATCAAGACAGCTTCAAGGGAGAACTTCTGATTGGTGGAACTCTATCACCATTGATACTCCGGAGGAAGAAATTACTTGGGAGCAATTCCAAGCCAGATTTGAAGCTAAGTTCATTTCTACAGCCCAGAAATCTATTCTGTTTAAGAAGTTTGTGGAGCTCAAGCAAGATGGAAGACCAGTTCTTGAGTATGTTTCTGAGTTTGAAGCTTTGTCCAAGTATGCCCGGTCGTATATTGAATCTCCTTATCAGAAGAACGAGAAGTTTGTAACATGCTTGGACATTTATCTTGGGAGGCAGTTGGTGGATCATATAGACGATCCATTTGAGAAGCTTGTGGAGAAAGCTCTCAGGCACGAAAATCCATTTCCTAAAGAAGGATCTGTTGTTGCTATGGCCAAGGAAGAGTCTAGACCACAGTAAGGTGGAAACAAGAAGAGGAAGCAGCAGCAGCAAAAGGGTAAGGATGGCCAGAAGAGGCCGAAGGGCGAAGCGACCTGCTACAATTGTCAGCAGAAGGGCCATTTCTCCAGAGATTGCAAGAATCCAAAGGTGCCGGTGAAGTGCCACAACTGTGACAAGCCGGGGCATATTAAGAAGAATTGTCCAGAACCACGGAAGGACAAGCAGATTGTGCAAGCTTATGCTTTAGGGGCTGTTCCATCATCTTCAAAAGCTCCTACCGCTGAAGAGAAAGGAAAGAGTGTGGTGGTTCAAGGTACTCTTTCCATTTGTGGTGTTCCAGTTAGAGTGTTATTCGATACTGGGGCGTCGCATTCTTTTGTTTGTAATGAACTTGTAGGTCGGTTGGGTTTAGAACCGGATATCGTTGATAGGCCATTGGTTGTGACTAATCCAGTTGGGGGTTCGTCTTGTCTGTGTATGTTATGTCGTGGTCTGATTGTATCGAGTCATGATTGCTCTTTTGTTTGCGATTGTTTTGTTCTGAACTTTGCGGGGTTCGGAATTATTTTGGGTATGGACTGGCTTAGGAAGTATGCGGCTAAGGTTGATTGTGAAAGGTTGGAGGTGACAGTCGAGAATGTGGAAGGGCGAAAGGTTGTGATACGATGTAAGCATGAGGAAGGCGTCTTCATGAGCTTCATGTATTCGCTGGTTGTTCCACGGGATGGACTGTCATCGGTACCAATCGCTAATAGATTTGAGGATGTCTTTGATGAAGTCAAAGGGTTACCGCCGCATAGAGAGATCGAGTTTTGTATCGATTTAGTTGAAGGAGCCAGACCTGTTGTGATGCCTCTTAGGCGGATGGCGCCTAGGGAACAGCAAGAGTTGAGGGTGCAAGTAGATGATCTTTTACAGAAAGGATTCATTCGGCGTAGTGTGTCCGAATGGGGTGCGCCGGTTGTGTTTGTTACCAAAGCGGATGGATCGTTGAGGTTGTGTGTGGATTATCGTAAGCTGAATAAAGTGACTAAGAAGAACAAGTATCCATTGCCGAGAATAGATGACTTGTTTGATCAGCTTCACGAAGCCAAGGTGTTTTCTCAGATGGATTTGGCAACGGGATTTCACCAGTTAAGAGTGGCAAAGGATAGTGTGCCGAAGACTGCTTTCAGGACACCATCCGGTTTCTTTGAGTGGCTGGTAATGCCGTTTGGATTGACCAATCCGCCAGCATATTTTGTGGATCTTATGAATAGAGTGTTCAGAGATCAGTTGAACAAGTTCGTACTAGTGTTCGTGGATGATATTTTGACTTATTCCAGAACTGAAGAAGAGCACAAGACGCACTTGCGTATTGTTTTGGAAATCTTACGGAAACATCAGCTGAAGGCTAAGTTTTCGAAGTGTCACTTCTGGAAGAGTGAAGTGAGGTTCTTAGGCCATATTATCTCTGGAAATGGAATAGCGGTTGATCCCACTAAGGTGGCAGCAATCCAGGATTGGGGGTAGACCTAAGAATGCATCTGATGTGAGAAGTTTTCTTGGATTAGCAGGATATTATCGTCGATTTATCAAAGACTTTTCCAAGGTGGCTTCACCATTAACAGGATTGACGAAAAAGAACCAAGTATTCAGATGGGATGCTAAGTGTGAGCAAGCTTTCGGAATCCTGAAAGAGCTACTGACAAGTGCTCCTGTTTTGATTATTCCTAGTGGAAATGATGAGATGGTGGTTTACACTGACGCATGTGGTACTGGACTTGGAGCAGTGCTGATGCAGAAGGGTAAAGTTGTTGCGTATGCAAGTCGACAACTGAAGCCACATGAAAGGAATTATCCGACTCATGATTTGGAGTTAGCGGCAATTGTTTTTGCTCTGAAGATGTGGAGACATTACCTATTGGGAGTTCGATTCGAGTTGTTTACAGATCATAAGTCGTTGAAGTATCTTTTCTCCCAAAAGGATTTGAATCTTCGGCAGCAACGATGGCTAGAGTTTTTGGCATCATATGATTTTAGTATAGCCTATACTCCGGGAAAGGGTAACGCAGTGGCAGATGCGTTAAGTCGAAGACATGCAGGATTGGGAGCCATGTTTTCAGAATGGAAGAGTCTCGAGTATTTAGCTGGATTTGACTTCAGGCCCAGATGTGAATTGGAACCTGAGATGTTGGCAAACTTATCTATAAGACCTACCCTTGTGGAAAGGATTGGCGAGAGCCAAAAGCGAGACGATAAGCTTGTCAAGATTATCCGTGATTTAGAATCTGGATTGGATCCAGAAAAGGATAAAGGATTCGAGGTCGATCGAGAGGGTTGGCTTCGGAAGCAAGGACGACTAGTTATTCTCGATATAGATGAATTGAGAAATGAAGTTCTGAAGGAAAGTCATCACTCGAAGTTGACAATTCGTCCAGGTGGAAATAAGATGTATCGGGATATGAAGAGAGCCTATTACTGGGAAGGTATGAAGAAGGATGTTGGAAATTTTATTTCCAAGTGCATGAACTGCCAGTTAGTAAAAGCTGAGCAAAAGAAGCCTAGTGGATTGCTTCAGCCATTAGAAGTTCCTACATGGAAGTGGGAGAAAATATCGATGGATTTTATCGATGGGTTACCTAGAACCAGAGCGGGAAATGAAGGGATTTGGGTCATCGTAGATCGTTTGACTAAGAGTGCAAGATTCATTCCTATTCAATCAACCAGGACTGCATTAAAGTTGGCTGAGCTGTATGTTAAGTGGATAGTTCGATTCCATGGTATTCCGAAGAGTATAGTGAGCGATCGTGACCCATTGTTCACTAGTGGATTTTGGAAGAGCTTTCAGGAAGTTTTGGGAACCGAGTTGTGTTTGAGTACAGCTTATCATCCCCAAACAGATGGTCAAACTGAGAGAGTCAACCGAATTTTGGAAGATCTCCTCAGAGCATGTGTTTTAGATTTCGGAGGATCATGGGAAGATCACCTTCATTTGGTAGAATTTTCGTATAATAACAGTTACCAGTCAAGCATTGGTATGGCACCGTATGAGGCATTGTATGGAAGACCGTGTAACTCTCCGACATGTTGGTTGGAAACAGGGGAAAAGTTGATACTTGGGCCAGAAATGATTCGACAGACTTCAGATTGCATAGAAATTATTCGGCAACGAATGAAGGCAGGCCAAGACCGTCAGAAAAGTTATGCCGATAAGCGTCGTAAGGATTTGGAATTCGACGTAGGTGATATGGTTTTTGTGAAGATGTCTCCACTGAAGAATGTTATTTGATTCGGGAAGAAAGGGAAATTGACTCCGAGATTTGTTGGACCATTCCCGATCATCGAGCGAATTGGAAAGCTCGCCTACAAATTGGAGTTACCAGAAAAGATGTCGGGTGTGCACAATGTTTTTCATGTATCGTATCTACGGAAGTATGTGCACGACTCGAATACAGCAGTTTCTGCTGATAGCTGTGAAGATTTTGAGATTGATCCAGTCGATAAGAGACCTCGTAAGCCGCTTCGTGTTGTGGAAACTGACACGAAACAGCTTAGGAGGAAGGTAGTTAAGTTGCTCAAGATACAATGGAGTGATGATGATAACGACTGTACATGGGAGGTGGAAGAGAGGATGAAGGCAGCTCATCCTGAACTCTTCGAGGTATGGTCATAAGGTGTCGTGTCATCTCACGACATTGTAACTTGTTCTAGTTTTAGAATTCTGCATGCTAGGCTAGAATTGGATGCATGGTTTGTTGATTGCTATGGATGGTAGGCATGCGGAATAGTTTTTGATTTCTCTTGTTTGTTTGGAATTTCAGGGACGAAATTCCTAAGGGGGAGAGAATGTAACGACCCGTATTTTTACGGATCGAAAGATTGTAAAACAGTTGTTATTAGATTGTTAGTGTGTTAAGTCATCCAGAGTTTAGGTCGACTAGAGCTTAAGTCGTGTGGTAGTTTAGGTCGTGGGGTAGGTTAGGTCGGGTGAACGACCTAAGAGATTGGAGCAACCTACAGGATTTGACCGACTTAAGGAAGTTGACGACTTAAGGGGTAGACGACCTAAGGAATGGAGCGACTTAAGAAGTCGGCGACTTAAGAGAGTCGGCGACTTAAGGGTTTAGACGACCTAAGGAGTAGACGACTTAGGAGTTAACGGCTTAAGTTAGTAAGCGACTTAAGGAAGGTAGCGACTTAAGAACTAGCGACAACGACCTAGTAGTTAGCGGCTTAAGGATTAGCAGTATAGGAGTTAGCGAGTTAACGACCTA